>VDFB02000017.1:351648785-351909299 GCA_007258455.2 Sequoia sempervirens | reverse complement strand
CTAATTTTAGTTTCATTACTGCCTCCTCTGATATGATGTTATCTATTGACCCTGAATCTACTATGACCTTGCACACTTTTCCAAGTATCTTGCACCTTACTCTAAATTGAGATCTCCTCTGTTTTGGTTCTTCTTTAACCGGTTGTCTAATCAAAACTCTGTTAAACATCAGATTCTCTCCTACCTCAGATTCTATATGATTGACCTCAGATTCTTTAGGACTCATGGTGTCCTCTTGTGCATAAGCCACTCTCTTTTCATTGCTTGATGAAGATGCTTTCTCCGGGCACCTATAAGCAGGATGGCCTATTTGATTACAATGATAACACTTCATGTTTGCAAAATAGGAATTGCTCCTACCTAATCCTCTTCCTCTGTTTGAACCTCCTTGAGGTCCTCTACCTCTGTTATATCCTCCTCTAGAAGATGTTTCACCTCCATGCTCTGTGAGTTTAGACTCACCTTGGTTTCTTTGATCATTTCCTCTACCTTGGTAGCCACCATGCTGTCCTCTTTGATCTTTGCCTTTGCCTCTACCCTTAGAAGTCTGATCTTGCTTCCTCTTGCTTCTTTCCTCAATCTTTATGGCCAAATGATAGCATTGGTGTACTATCTTAGGACTTAAAAGATCCATCTCCTCTTGAATGTTCCACTTCAAGCCATTAAGGTACCTAGCCCCCTTGAGACTCTCATCCTCTGTCACATTAGACCTCATGCAAAGTTTTTGAAGCTCCTCAGTGTAAGTGTTTACATCTTGGTCTCTTTGCCTTAGGCTTTGCCTCTTCTTGTGTAACTGAATCTCATAGTCATCAGGCATGTATGCCTCTTTCACTTTGGCCACCATTCCTTTCCAAGTTGAAATAGGCTGCTTACCTTCTTTTTCCCTCTCTGTCTGAATGAACTTCCACCATGTCAAGGAAAATCCTCTTAATCTTGACTTAGCAACCTTCACCTTCTGTGCTTTAGTGACTCCATCACATTCAAAATGGTTTTCCATACCTTCTATCCAATCCATAACTAGATCAGCTTCCATCTTTCCACTAAAAAGTGGTATGCCTTCAAGTGCTTTCCCACTCAAAGCTTTCAATGCCTTCAAGAAAGGCTCCTCCTTCAAAATAGGGTCAGGTTCAGGGTTCTTTTCTTCCTCTGCAACCTCTTCTTCCTTTGGTATTCTTCCTTCAAATTGTGCAGTCCTCACTGCTTGTTCAAGCTGGGCTATCCTTTCCCTCAATTGCCTATTATCTTCCTCCTGCTCTTCAACCATCTTGGCCAATTGTGAATTTGTCACCATGACAGTAGTATCACTTGACTCAACCTCTGACATATATTACTCTTTCCCAAATCTTTAACTTGCTTTGATACCAATCTAATAGGGAAGGGTTGGATGGGAATCTCACTATCCCATGCTTTGAGTCCTTGTTCTTGAGAACTCCTTAGGTGACTCTTTCACCCTGACCTTTAGGTCCTATCACAGGTATAGACACCCATGGTCCTACTGGCCAACCCCACTATCAACACTCTTCTTCCTACCAAGCATTCTTGGTGCCTTGCCACTATCTCACCTTTGACCCTTATTCTTCCCTAAAGGCAAAATTCTCTCAACATTCCATTTGATTCTTGCAGGGGTGTGTAAATGTTGTAATTGCTTCCAGGTAATCAATCTAGGGTTCTTGTTTCATCACAAAACTCCAATTAACCATCACTTTCACAAAATCCCTTCCTAGGGTTAGAAAAGGCTACAAGCTTAGAGCCCCAATTAGGCCTCTTAACAGGGAAGAATGCAATTTTCTTCAAAACCCACCAAAAGACCTAGATTCTTCATTTTGGGTTTGTGATATCCATACCCACACCTTAAAGATTCTTGAGGTTTTGAGCCTGTACAGGCCGTACACTGCCCAATCACAAAATTGACCCAAAAACTAGGGTTTGTAAGCTTTCCAGACTGTTTTCAGACTGTCAAATATTTCTCACACCAAATGGATTGGTGGAGCCTCCTCCTGATCACCAGGCCTTGCTAATACTTCCAACTAAATTCTCCAAAAATAATTTCTTCAAAATCTGTGCACCCCTGCAAGTTGTCTCTTTTACTCCTAGTCTTCCCTAGCCGGACCCTGCCTGGCTCGCATAGGGCAAGACCTTGCCAGCATCTCCTGCACTAAAAAAAAACCTAGTAACTACCATATGTACAAGCATGGTGTATAGGAACTATTTCCAAAAGGCTGTATGGTTTGTACGGTGGAAAAGTGCTCTATCACACCATTTCCTAAACACAGTCTGGTTCAGACCAAAAATTGAACAAAGTTAAACTATTTACAATAAATGCTTGTAAACTAAAAAAAGAAGCTATTAAATCCTACACAATGCTTGTGAACAACCAACACTACATTCTACAATCCAAATAGTAGCAAAACTAATCCATTAGAACTCAATCAAAATGCAAAAGATAGGAATTTTTGCATAGAACGTTGTTTTCTTCAATTTTTCAAGATTTCACCAAAACATTAAAACTTCCAACCCTGCTCCAGGGTCGATTCATCCCTTAAATAGGTTCCAAAAATAGTTGAGCTTCTTGGGTTGAGCCTTTAGATGACCTAATGATGCAAATTATAAAACACACTGTGTTTTCTAACTTTTGGCAACTTTTTACCATTCAGCAAAAATGAGCTTCTAAACTTATGAACTCTTGACAACCTCTTTCCCAAAGATCAAAAACACCTCTAAGCTCAACACTAAATGGTCTACATGACCTTATGTAAACCAAAACAAAAAATTAACCCTCTAGGTTTCTTCTTTACCTAAGAAACTGCCTGTTGTTCCTTAGGTGCTCCTACACCACTACCACACTTAGATTGAAGATTAAATCATTGAGGAATTCTGATACCAATTGGTTCTCTAAATATATAGGTGCCTCTACTAGTTGATCTGCAATTACCTATCCTTTGATGGCTTTCTACTCTACATACTCAATGTCATATTCTATTAGGATCATGACCCACTTAGCCATTCACCCTATGAGCATTTCTTTAGAAAGTGTAATCTGATGAGCCAACATTTAGTGCTTAAATTTTTGTGTAGTAAATACCACTGTTAGGAAAGCCTTCTCAATGAATGTGTGATTCAGCTCATGTCCCACCATGGTTCTATTGATATAGTAAATGGCTCTCTCTTTCCTTGTTTAATCATGCTAAACTAAGAGAGTGCCAAGGGCTGCTGCTATTGCTGATATGTAGAGTATTAATGGTTTGTTCTGAATTGGTGGCATGAGTACCGATGGTGTTATCAAGTATTCTTTGATTTTGTTGAATTCCTAATTGCATTTCTTGTCCCACTTATATGCTACCCCCTTGTAGAGTAGATGAGAATATGGGATAGCCTTATCTGTTAACTATGCTATAAATCAATGAATGGATTGGAGCCTTCCCTACAAACCCCTTAATTGATTTAGTGTTCGTGGTGCTTCCATTTCAAGAATTGCATTGAATTTTTTTGGGTCTATCTTGATTCTCGTCATTGATACAATATACCCTAGAAGTTTTCCTAATTGCACATCGAAGACACATTTCTTAGGGTTGAGTCTAACCTTATATTATTCAAGTTTGTCAAAGATGGAGCTTAGTGCTACTATGTGGTCTCAAAGCTTCCTTGATTTGGATAATATTCCATCCACATAATCCTCTATAGATTTGTGAATCATGTCATGGAAAATCAGTGTCATGGCTCTTTGATATGTAGCTCTAGCATTCTTTAACCCAAATGGCATCATGTTCTAACAGTAAGTCCCCAATGGATAGGTGAAATTTGTTTCATGTTGATCATCATTAGCTATCATAATCTGATTGTACCCTAAAAACCCATCCATCAATGATAGCATTTCATTCCTTGCCGTCATATCCACAATCATGTCTATATTTGGGAGAGGAAAATCATCCTTAGGGAATGCTTTGTTGAGGTCCCTGAAGTTAGTGTAGATGTGGATGCCCCCAGTGGGCTTAGAAACAGGAACACAGTTTGAAACCCATTCTATATAATTAGTTGGTCGTATGAAGCCAACGTCAAGGAGTTTTTGTAATTTAAGTTTGACCAGTAATGTGATTTGTGGATGCATCTATCTCAACTTTTGTCTTATTAGTTTTTCCTATGGATAGATGGCTACATGATGAACCACCACCTCTAGATCAAGAACGGGCATGCCAACATAGGTCCATGCAAAGTTTACCTTTCTTTCTCTCAGAAATGCAGCTAGAATTTCTTGTTCCTTAGTCAAAAGTGATTCTGCATAGAAGGTGATGTGTGGTGTTTCTTTAGTTCCCAGATTGACTGGATTACATTTCTCTGCCAAGACTGCTAATTTTTCCTGATAAATATCACTAAGGGGAATATTGAATCCCTCATCCTTTGGTGCCTTAGAGAGGTTTTCACCATCAAATGTGTCCTTTGTTTTTACTATTTTCAAGTCAAGAAGTGCCATAGTGTGGTTTTCACTTAAAGACCTAGATATTATTCTTAGATTTTCTATTTTGTGACTGAGGGATTCAATTGTTTCCCCATAGTATGCATGTGTGTCCAGTTCAATATCAAACACTGCTTTATGATCTCCACATGGTAGAGTATCCCACAGTCCCATGAATTATGAGAGAACCTCATCATTTTTGAATGTGTCTAAGATCATTTGTCCTCATTGGTCATAATTGATGAGTTGGGAGTAGACAAGTTTTAGTTTATTAGTCTGGTTACTTGGCTCAAAAGATAGGGCACTAATCATGAAGAGGGATGAATCATCAAATAACATGGGTAGGTCAGTGTTGGGGTCTTCGTTACACATGTTGGTTATATCGAAGGTGTAGTTGTCTAAGGGTAGACCTGTGGATATCGATAACTGAGGAGCTTTGAATTTTTTAATCAGGGCACCTTTTCCACGTATGGTTATCTTCAAAGGAGCACATCTAAGGCCAAGATTCTTCATGCGCTTCTTAGGAATAATGGGTTCTAAAAGGCCTTTGTTGTCATTAACTACAACCCTTGGCTATAGCCCCATCCTTGCATTAATTGCAACCCTTTGTTGTCATCATCCATGGGAAGATTAGGTACAAGCCTTTCATCTTGATACAATAAGCTTCATATATCCTTTTCATCTACCACTTCCTGACTTAGGTCCCCCCACCTTTTGAATGTGGAGGGTTCTGCTTTTAAGGTTTGAGATGGTGTGTCAATCAGTTGTGGCTTCCCATAGGATCTAGGAGACTAAGGTAGCCCTCCTATCACAAAGGCACTCTTCTTCATTTCATAATCTCCACAACCATTATCTTGGATGATAACCTTGATATCAGGAATATCTAGAATGGAGGGTGTCTTTGTCTTAAAAGTGGAGGCTAGGGTAGATGGGTCTATACACAGAGATGTGGGTCCCTCATCATTCTTTGGGACTTGAGGGATTTTGTAGTACTTGGCCTTCAGATTCTTCCAATAATAGAATGGTTCAGGATCACCATGGACTGTGACTTCTTGGTTTTGATAAGGGAATTTCACACATTGATGGAATGTGGATGCCATAGCTTGCATCCCATGGATCCATGGGCAACCTAGGAGGATATTGTACAAAATTTCAAGATCAAGGACTTGGCATGTAGTATCCATCATGGCTGGCCCTACTTGAATAAGGAGTTGAATGGTGCCTTGAGACACTCGTTCTTGATCATCATAGGCCCTGATAGTGATACATTTTCCTTTCTCAATGACATCTTCAGAGAATCCTAGATTCTTTATTAGCTTGAGGGTACAAATATTTAAGCCTGCACCACCATCCACCAAGACTCATTTGAATTTATTTTTATGGACTAAGACTTCAAGATGGAGTGCACAATTGTGAGATGGTTGGGTTGGACAATCCTACTTAGAGAATTTTAGGAGATGTGGGGTAGTGATATGTCTGACCATAGCTTGGAACTGGTCTACATCAAGATTTGTTGGGATGGAGAATGTAGCTAATTCCTTTTCTAGGATTTCCTTATGTGCGGGTGAAGTTTTCAGCAACTCCATGATGGAGATCTGGGCGGGAGTTCTTTTCAATTGATCTAGGACATTATAGCCATTGGGGATTGACTTTGGATTGGCAGCAGATGCCTTGGGTGGCTGTGATGGTCTTGGAATGGTAATTCTACCACCACATGTGGTGACTCCATAGTTAGCTCTGGATCCTTTGATATTAACAATGGTAACCCACTCATCTAAGGATGCAACAACATGGTCGTAAACATGGTTCAAATTATTATACTTTTCCTTACCATTGTTGTTTCCTTTGTTGTGATCATGCATCAAATTTGTGTATATTTTAAGATCTAGATTCCCTATGGGTTGTTCAATGGTTATAGTTTTGTCATCAATAAGGTCTTGAATTAGATTTTTAAGTCACATGCAATTGGCTATCGTGTGTCCCTTTATTTTGTGAAAATCAGAAAGATGTTTCTCGTTATACCACGTTGGTTTAACTTGAGGCTCTTGATAATTTTCATAAATAGAGATTTTGATTAGATTTGCTTGTACCAGTTTTTGCATGACAGACTCGATTGGTTCCCCAAGTGGTGTGTATTTTTTTTTAGGGGGATACTTGTTCCTTGGGGGTGGTCCCCTTTGAGTATTCAGGTTGTTGACCGCTTGATTGTTGGGTTGTTGTGATGATGGGCTGGCTTATGTGTGGTTTTGGTTATTGAATTGCAATTTTTGATATGATTGTGTTTGTGTGTTTTTCCTTGGGGCACTGATGATAACTTTGGCATCAACAACACCATCGTTAGTGACATTTTTGTTCTTTTCCCATGTACGAGGTTTTTCATTGTAATTGGTTGATGGATGATTGTCTTGCTAAGTGGGTGTGCCCCCTTGTGCAATGAGGGATCTTTCGTTGTTGAGCGCCTTGGGGATCAACTGGTCATATGTTATGCATTGCATTTTTAAATGAAAGGACAAGGTCCCTTCAAGATTGGAGATGATAGTCCTAATTTGTTGTTCTTCTGAAATGGCCCACTTGCTCCTATTGGCCTTGGATCGTCATCATTGCAAGAAGGATGCAAATGTTTCTCCCTTGGCTTGTTTTAGGCCAGAAAATTCTTCCAAGCTCATGTCCATGCCTATGTTAAATGAATAGTTCTATATGAATAAGTCCACAATTTCTTGGAACTTTTTGATTCTAGGAGGAAGGTGGGAGAACGATTCCATTGCTGGATCAGCCAAACTTCGAGGGAATAGTTGCATTAAATAAGACTCGTCATATGCAACTTCCATGCAGTGGACATGAAATTATTTGATGTGATCTTCAGGGTTTCCAATCCCATGATATTTATCAAATTTAGGTATCTTGAATCCTAGTGGGAATGGAACCATCACAATGCTTCTGTCAAATGGATAGGGGCACAAATTCCCTTGTTTTTTGGTTGTTTTTCCTGATTGTAGGTCTAATACTTGTTGTGAAAGAAATTTAATTTGTGTTGACACATCATTTTGTGGATCAAGTGGTGGGATGAATGTGTTTTGGGGTGGTTTTGTTGTTTGAGCGATGGGTGGGGTGTTTTGCATGTTCGTGAGAGGCTGTTGCAAGTTTTTTTGTTCCAAAAATGCTTGCTGGTATGCCTACAGTTGTTGTTGTGTCAACAATGCTTGTTGTTGGGCTTGTAGCTGAGTTGCTTATTGTTGTGCTTGATATTATTTCAAATCTTGTTGATAATCCTATTGCTATAACAAGGCTTGTGCTTGAGCTTGCTATGCTTGATACTAAGCTTGTGCCTGAGCTTGAACTTGTTGGGTAGCTTGTGCAACTTGGGTAGCCTGTGCAGCTTACTGTTGTTGCAATAAAGCTTGCGCTTGTGCTTGGGTAGCCTATTGTGCAACTTGCTATGCCTGTGCTTGTTGTGCAACTTGTTGCATAGCTTGCATGGATTGTTGAGCTTGGAATTGTTGGAGTGCACTTTGATAGGCTTGTTGGGTTGCTTGTAGTGTGATATTGTATTGATTTTCCATGTTTTTATTTGGTGGTGGAGGTGGAGGATTCATAATGGTGTGATGATATTTTGTTGAGGTGTTTGAGTGATGACTATGGGTTGTGAGGTAGATGGTATGGTTGATGTGCTAGGCCCTTGGGAGACCACGTTTTCAGGTGTTATAGATGGTGTGGTGATTAATTGTGTCATTTGGATTGGGGCCACCTGGTGTTGCAATATTGGTGGAATGCTTGGAGGATTTGGTATTTTGATTTGATTCATGATTGGATGATTGTTTTGACTTGATTCATTTTGGATTGGTATGTTGGGTAAAGGGGGTTTCCCTAAACCAAGGATTGGTGTGGATGTTGATGCAAGAGGGGGAAACGGTGGGAAGATTGGTGGTATGTCTCCTTGAGGAAGTGATGATGAGGCATCAAAGGTTCCCCCTTGTCCAAATAGACTCACTTGTCCTTGTGATGTCATGGGGAGAGAGACTTGTGTATTAAGAGAATATGCCTGTGATGCGGCGAAGGTGGACGAATTGTTGGTGTCATGGAAAATGAGTGGAACGTAAGGATGCTTTGGGTCTTGAGGGATAGTATTTGGTAGACCCGAGATGGTGTTTGTGTCCAAGTTTTTGTTATTTACAAGGGGATGTGTTTGAAGAGCATGAAGAAATGAAATCCCCTTGGTAATCATGGGTTGACTTGGATCATGAGATGATGTTGGTTGTATGATGGTTTGGATGACATTTTTGAAAGCAGGTGTGAATGATACTGGTGGCATAATCCCAAGAGGTTTTTCCATAATAGTGCTTACATCAAAATAAAAAGGAAGTTTAGCCCCTTCCTTTGCTAATGCAATCATGTATTGTGAAGGATTAAGTCTCATCATTGTGTTGACAATCTTGTGGTTTTCAGGATTTTGGACTATCTCCATGATTTCATCTTGAGTCATTCCTAGGAAATTGTTGGTAACATCCCCCACTTGGAAACCTCCCTCTTGAAGATCTTGTGGTAATTGAGGAAGGTTGAGTGGGGTGTTGTCACATCTAATGGGGTTGAATTCAAGTTTAGTTTGACTCAAGTCACTTGAAGTGGATGTTTCTTTGTTTTGATCCATGTTTTTCTTTTGTTGAGATCTAGTTTGGACCATAAAAATAAGGATCAAATTTTAGGAATATGGGAGGTAAACCTCTAAATCCTTAGGTTGGTCTAAACTTTAGGTACAAAAAAAAGAAAATCTAGGATGTTTTAAGGATCAAATGATGGTGATGAGACAAATGAAAGATGAATGATGTGAATGATTGAACTTTTAAGAAACCTTGAAGGAATACTAGACTTTATGGATTTTGGATTTTTGGTTTGGATTTGATTTGATTTGATTTTGGATAATGAACTTATAAACCCCAAGATGTTGGATGTTATCTTGGAATAAAATTGTCCACAAGGTGATAATTTAACTAAGTGTATGAAGAAGGATACATCCACACACACTTAGTCAAACAAGATGATTTTGATTTTGATTTGAAGGATTACCAAAAGTATAGCATGAATGATTTTTCCAAGATTCCAAGAGTTGTTTGTGAGATGGGATTTGATTGATATTTGGGGATGGATGGAAGTGTTGATTTTGATCCTAGATGAACCTAAAGAGACTTTTTCTTACAAGACATAGATATTGAAGAACATGCTATACTTTTAAGAACTTTCAACCCCACAAAGTGAGATACTCAAAACATTGGAAGTGAGCTGGATTTTGAAAATAATAGAATGAGTACAATTTTGGGTTATCCTTGGAAGCACGTTTCTAGAAGTTATAAAGCAATCTATCTCTAACTTGGTAAAGCATTGACTGACATTTCTTGAGATCTCTTTGACTAAGACACTTGTGACAATTGATAGATTTTAGTTTTGGGATTTTGATCTTGCGGGAAATAATTTGAACAAACACATGTGTGGGGTTCAATTATCTTTTATCTTTGCTTAATGGATTCTTTTTACCACATCAACACTTTCTTGCTTAGTTTTTCAAACTAAATGTCTATGTATCAACTCCTTTTCATTCCACAAGGTCCATTATGTGAAAATAAAGGAATCAAAGGCACAAATTTCCTATGTTGAATTTGGAGAGAGAAAATTGAGATATAGGCCCAAATATTTAGAAGCCTCTAAGGATATAATCCCTAGGGACAAACAATAATATGTGGGATTTTCAAGGGTATTTGCTCTTTCCAAAGGGTTTGAAATTTGATGACCTTGTTGAATGTTTGTTTCCAAGTTTTGAGATTTCAAGCAATGTGTTTAACTAACTCATAGATTACACAAGCTCTAGGATAGAAAATACAATATTGTTGAGTGCCCACTCAAATTTCTCTAAACACTAAGACAAAGAGAACATCTAGATATTTTGTGACACTAGCTCCCCTCCATGACACACTTCTCGGGACCACCAAGTCTCAAAATCCTTAAAATACAGAGATTAAAAGGATTTATTCTGTTTCTACTTTGAATTGTACAAATGTGGGGTGACTTTAGAATGACTGTTCTCGCACCAACAAATAGTAAGGATTTTGGCTTCTATACAAATTGGTTCTTAGTCAGGGTCATCAGGGACATGGAACCTTGCGAGCGTCCAACAAGCCACTAAAGGCTTTAATCAATCCTACTAGGGGCTCTTATAATTTTTATAGTAGTACCCCATTCTGAAAGACACTGTATGGCTAAGGCCTACATACCATGAGGACTTGATAGTTTAGTCTTCTCCATTTATATACTGGCTCGAGTGAAAAATCGGTTGGAGTCACCTTTGAATTGGTCTTAGGCAGGCCCCTCTAAAGGTAACAAAAGTAAGGGAGTACACTTGTAGTTTGACCTCCTAGTTCACATAAAGCGCAAGGAGGGAGCACAAACAGTGTCTCTTTCTCACACTAGCATGATTTTTTCAATTTTAAAACCCAAACTTGAAATGTATAGGTAATTTTTTAGGCAACTAATGTCACCAAAATGCTTTTGATTCTCAAGATCGTTGTGAAGCATGAGAGAAGTGCATACACATTTGAATGACACAAGTTGCAAAAAAGATTACAAGACAAAGCAAACATGAGTTCTGTTTAAATCTTCAAAAGCAATAATGAGTTCTTTTTAGAGCACCAAAATTTGAGTGTGAAGTTGATTGTTCAATTTTAGTCCAAAATCCAAATTCTAGTAAGTATCTAAGGTTCAATTTTAACCAACTTTGACAAAGCTTGAGTTGTAGGTTAATTTTAAGCCCAAATTGATCTTAGTTGGTCCTAGAACAAGAAATAAAATGCAGAAATTGAATACCTAGGCTATTACAAAGAGCATTAAAAAATGCTTTTAAGCCTCCAACTTGATTTTCCCTTGTTTCCTGCAAAGGTGACACTCTGCAACTGTCAAATGCGCTGAAAAACATAAGCGGTACTCTGGTAAAAGAAAAAGTGGTGCTCTGCTACAGGAAGAGAGCACGAATGTGACACAATTTCAAAAGCGACGCTCTACAAATAGAAAGTGAGAAAAAAGACGGAGTATGCAAATGCAATACTTTGCGAATGCGACACGACAGAGACACATAGATGTAGCGCGACACGAAGAAGGCAGAATTGTAGAACACAAGCGACGCTTTGCAGGCTCGCAATTGTACAAAGGCAGTGTTGCATTCTTATGTCTGCAAAAAATAGAAAATTCAAGCAAAAATCAAGAGATTAAGATGGTTGGCCTTCTTTCTAGCACCAAAATATGAACACCAAACTTGCACAAACTAACAAGAGATCAATAAAACATAAATTCAAACATGTTAGAAAGCTTAAATCTAATGTTCCCTATGAAATTTTTGGAAGAACAAGATGAAAACATGAAATATGTAATCAACTAAATCAACCAAACCTCAATCCCATAGGGGAATTGGTGCTCCTTTGATGTTGATGCTAAGTAGTGAACATGAACTCAAAAATAACATGAAAATGGTGATTGCTATGAACTCAAATGACTATAATGATAATGCATGAAGTTTTTATCCATATTATGAAAATGATACCTCTATTTATAGAAGCCAAGGTTTGAAGAATGGATGAAAATGGTGAATGTGGGATAAATTGAGAATCAATGAGAATGTGCCAAGTGTCACAATTCTATTGGATGAGGGTGGAGCACATTTTGGGAAATGTGTGAGTGGAGGAGGATGAAAGAGAAGTAAATAAAATTGGTTGAGAATTTAAAAATGGTGTAAGAGGAATTGAATGAAATTGTTTGATATTTGAGAAGATGTAAAAGAATTTATTGCAAATGTAAGAGGATGTGATAGGTTTTTGAAAACTTTTGGAGGGAAATTGAATGAGAGGTTGTTGAGAGGAATATTCCTTGGTGAGGGAAAATAGATGAATTAAATAATTAATTGAAATTATTTTCATGTGCAATCTAGTTAGTTGAACATGGGTTCATTTAAATCTTGAAGAGTTAAAAGTTGGAGGAATTAATAATGATGATTAGAAAGCTAATTTAGGATTTAATTAATCCAAAATTAATTAATTGGAGTGAATTTGGAGATTGTGACATTTGATGTGATTGATTTTAATCAAATGGGAGGATTAAAAGGGGATTTAATTAAATGGGATGAATAATTAGTTAGAAGAAGGGTGAATTAATCCAATAAATTTAATTATTTGATTAATAGCTGAATTTGCTGAATTTTAACTAAATAAGGCTGATTATTTAATTAATTGATCAATTTGAAGTGAGTTAGGAGGAAACAGTGTTAGTTGATTAGAATTAGATGCATAGTATCAATCGTGACTTTTTCAGTGTCTACACTTTTGTTTGAATGCTTTCATTTTATTCCTCGTATTTGTTTGTTCTCTCTTGTTTTTGATTGGGATTTTAGCTTACATAGTGTTGTGGTTTTCACATAATCTATGCTATTTGAATTTTCCTATCTTAAATTGGTGAACCCGATGTGAAATGGACAAAATTTTGCAAAAAATCTATGTTTTGTTTTTCATTTTTGCTATGTAATAGGTTTTGAGCCGCAACTGCAAAGCACAATGACGCAACTGAAGGTGTGTTTCTAAAATTCAAAATAATGACACAACTATGAAGGGAAGTGATGCAAGTGAAGGAGGGAATCCAAAATTTGAAATATCAATGCAACTGTGAAGGGGATTGATGCAACTGATCATGGCCTTTCAGATATGAAAAACAACACAATTGTAGGCCCGAAAAATGCATTATAGTGACACAACTGTGAACCCAAACGACACAATTGCCTATTTAGGTATAGCTTTTTAGTTTTTAGTTTTATTTTAGTTTTTCATTTTTGGGTTTTCTTTAAAATAGGGTTTTTGGTTTGCTAACTTTCTATATTCAACGTGTGGCATTAAACTTGAGGAGTTTTACAAACAGTTTCTTTTGAAACAATCGATCTTACATACCTTTTCATTTAAGTTAATCAATTTTGTTTGCTTTCTTTCAACTAAAAACTTGCATCACACTCATAAAGGTTAAAATGAACATGCATTTTCATTCATAAAGGTTAAAATGAACAACAAAATGCATATTTCACTCATGGGATCTAAAATGAACTTGCATCACATGTCATTGGTCTAAAAGGAATCCAAGTGTTTGTTTGAAATCATAAGCGGTATTAAAATTAATGTGTGTCTACTGTGTCTTGTGGTTTTCACTTCCCCTTTGGATGCGTATTCTATTCTCTTGTGCCACTTGGCGATCTTGAGAATTAAAAGCATTCCTTTGGTATTTGTATAACCACCGACACATTTTGATTTGGGATTTTCTTTTTAAAATGAACCCCTTGCGAGTGTGAGACAAAGGCATTGTGTATTCTGTCTCCTTGCACTTTGTGTAATCTGGGAGATAAGAAATAATGTAATTTCTCACTTTTTTTACCTTTAGAGGGCTTTCCTCCTGTCTTGTGAGAGGGAATGACCCAAGCGACACTATTTCAGTCTACTATATAAATTGTTGTGATTGCAAGGAAAGTCTTTGATCACCTGGTGAGGATGTCCTATGTAGACAAGTGCCACCCCTAGTGTCTGCATGACACGTCAAAATCCTTTCTTTGGAAGGGACTAGGAGGCCTCTTAATTTAGCTAATCTTGCCTCACACATAGGCATCGATATTTCCTTGAAACACAGACTAAGAACCAATTATTTTAGTGGCCAAAAAACCCTTTTACTTGTTGGTGCAAGAACGATCGTTCTGAAGCCGCCCTATTGATCTGTATAGGATCTAGACTATTTGCAGAATTTGAATGCTTAAACTTTTACAATGATTATTCCAAGTTTACGAAATTTGAATTCATGCATAGATTAACAAATTTATGCATTAAAACTTCAAAAGAGAAATTGAATATGAGAGAGAGAAGAAGAGAAATGCAAACAACGTTTGATTACGGAGTTCGTCACAAACGTGACTACGTCTCTGGGTCCGCTCCAATGGAGTGTGACCAATCCGATTAATCTCCAAATCAAAATTACAATTGCACCAAGACTTTTCCCTTGAAGCACATCAGCAAAAACATGCTCTTGATGTGTGGAATAGTCTTCAAAAGATCTCTAAGAAAACACCCTTGCTCTCCGATTCACAGCTTCACCCTTCACTTGAAAATTCTAATTATTCTCTATCCCAAACTTACTCCTAAAACCCCTTTAAATACAAAAAAATTGCTCAAATTGGCCTTTAACCAATTGATTTACAAATAATTCCTTATCTCTCCATAATATTTTCAAATCTTCCATAATCCCCCCATTTTACATAATAAATCTTTGATAATCTCCCATATTTGTATATAAATCTTTATTTAAGAATCCCCCTAATAATTTTCAAATAACCTTTTCAATTATTAGTTTCGGGTATTCTATTTAGGAGGTTTTGATTTAAACTTTAAAAAGATTATTGTTTGTTTTTATTCTTAAATTAGGGAGTTTTTTTTAAAACCTAAGGCATTCGGCTTGAACCATACAACAAAATAAACCGACGCCATATATATCCTAAACCCGCCAAATGGCTGATCGGTGCCTATAGGTTTTATTGGGCAGGTGGTTACGGGTTCAAACTAGCGGCCGTTACTTTGTTTTATGAATTTCAAACAAACGAATAACAAAACGAACAGGTCGCCAATCATAGTTAAAGCCCGTGGATTTGGTGCAACGACAAGGAGTTAAGTTTGGAGGTGATAAGTTGGGGGTGCGAATCCCCCAACAATTTTTTTTAACAAACAAACAAATTGTTCCAACTGTCCGAGGAAGATAGCAGAGGCCACGTGGCGAGTTTATATTGGCCCAAATTGCTGACATGTCTGCTAACTGAGATGTCGATGTGTCTGATGACGGGGCCAGTGATGTGTACGCTAATGGGGACAGTGACCGTGCTGATGATGTGGCATACAGATGCCACGTGTCAGCTTCTAATTGGGTATGTACAACTATGACATGGATGCCACATGGTGGATACTGACTGGTCCATTTTACTATCCGTACGGAATGTCCACGTCAGCATCCGTACGGTCCACCTCAAAATTCAACTGCAAACTTTGACCGCTAATAACTCTCGCATACGATGTTGGATTTTGACGAAACGAATGCGGTCGGAATTGTCTCGGCGAGCTCTTCGTGATGATGCCAACTTTGACAAATTTTGATGACATCATTTTTTTCGCTTCCTGGACGCCCCTGATCCCAGTTTGACCCAAGGTTTGACTGGCCATAACTTGCACAAACAGACTCCTTTTCGCTCCGTTCGAGTTGCATTGGAATCAAGACGCTGAGATCTTTCTAATGGTGCTAAAATCTGGAGATTTGGAGACACTTCAATTTCTACTAAAAATATCCACCGGATCAGGCCTCCCCACTGAAGACCTTTTGGACCTCCAAAAGTGACATCTACTCTGACAATAAGTGAGGACTTGGCCTCCCCACTTGTCCTGTATCCTTTGTACATCTGAATACCTGGCTCACAAGCACAATGAAGACTGCAACAACATTGTTGATCATAAACATTATTCTATCACTTCCATAAGCATCTACATCAAATGTCGTAGCCACTAACCAACAAAAATTGACTAGCATCAAGCTGAACAATAATGCAGAAATGAAAGAGAATAAATCAACAACATATCGATCCTTCACAACAGGATCATTTTTACCCAAGGGACCATCAATGCTTTCAATTATCATTCCCTGATGCTGTACTGCGGGTGCATCCTACAACATCTGACCCTGGTTAGCTACTCCAAGTTCAAGTTTAGAACCACCTGTACTGACAGACATAAGAGTTAACTCTTTACTTGCATTAATTACCCTCTTTAATTGCCCTGTGTTTGCAAAAGAATGATCAGTCTTAATCCTGTGAGAATGTACAATGTATTGAATGCCATCTTTAAACAAGTGCTAATGATTCTTTTCCCTGTAGAAAATTGCTTTCTTGTCATATAAATAAGGGCTACCAAGCACCATCCCATAGATATCCAGTGGAACCACATCAAACTGTACTTCATCCACAAATTTACTAGTGATTGCAAATTTCAAAGTGCATTGTCTTGTTACTTGCAACTTGTCATTTTCACAAATCCAACCTAGTGGATAAGGTTTCTTATGTAATGTAGTTTTCAATCCCAAGTTATTTACAATACTTTCTGAAATCAGATTAACCTGAGATCCACTATCCATTAGTGCATCAATTTTAATGTTCTTAGCAACAACCCTTAAATGAAATAGCTCATTCCTTTTTACATCTTCAAAGAAATCATTAACTGTAGAAGTAGAAGCACAACTAGCAACAGAAACACCAAAAATAGGAGCTTTACCTTTTAGACCCATAGCTGTTATCTTAGTCTCATCATCTGAATCTGAACCAAGATCCAAAACAACATTTGCGGCTTTCTCCTTACCTTTCTGTTTCTGATTCTACCTCTGAGCCCACTTAGGCCTCAATTCGGGATGCAACTGCCAACAATGTTCTTCATCATGACCCTTCTTGTCACAATGAGTGCAAGAAAGTTTCTCATCCTTCTTAACTGTAGCTGCCTTCTTTCCTTTCCCTATCTCTGCAACCTTAGAAGATTTCTTTACATCATTATAAAACTTATCAATAAAAGATCCTTTTCCCCTTGACTCTAAGTGTGTAGCTTGTATAGACACTTTATCCAAATTACAAGGGTTCAAAACCAAAATGGAATGTCTAAGGTAGGAATGCAAACCTCCTATGTACTTCAACAAAGTGTCCTGGGTGTACAAAGGAACATTCAAAGCAATAGCCTTTTTCCTAAATTCATGGGTGTACTCTTGGATAGTTTGACCTTTCCCTTGCCTAAACATTTGCCAGTCCATCATTAACTATTGCATATGGCCTAGGGGATAAAATTGCTTTTTAAGAGTATTAATAAATTCTGTCCAAGTTAAACTGACTCTACCATGTTGTGAAACTTCTGCCTTAGACTTAATCTCCCACCAGGTTAAGGCTGTACCTCCTAAATGAAGAGTAGCTAATTGGATCCTATCAACATCATCTAATAGGTTATGGACTCTATAGTAGACTTCAACTTGCTGAATTCAATCATCCAATTTTTCAGCATTAAGTTCACCACAATACTTTGGTAAATCAAATTTTACATCCAATTTAATTTTAGGCTTATGCCCACTCTTGAAAGGATTAAAAGAAGTAGAATGAGGAGAAGATGGAGAAGAAGGAGAAGAGGGAGGAGAAGAAGAAGAGGGTGGATCAGGTTGCTTGTCACCATCTCCATGTTGTTTCCCTTTCTTGTCTTTGCGATCTTCTTGCTTCAACGAACCTTCTTCACGTTCTTTCCACTCTTGTCTCTCTTGAAAAAGAATGTCCACCTTAGCCTTCATCTCGAGGAATGCTCTTCGAAATTCCTGCTCACTGATCTCTTTAGGAACCTCCATTCCAGACAAGGACATCTTCGGAAAAGTTCTTCGCTTCTCGATCTCCGGATCAAAGTTTTCAAGCTTGCCTTCACCCTTCTGAATCCTGGATCTCGTTAGCATTCAAAAAAAATAAAATAAAAAAAATAACTGCAATAATAGTCAACTGAGCTCTGATACCAACTTGATCTGTATAGGATCTAGACTATTTGCAGAATTTGAATGCTTAAACTTTTACAATGATTATTCCAAGTTTACGAAATTTGAATTCATGCATACATTAACAAATTTATGCATTAAAACTTCAAAAGAGAAACTGAATATGAGAGAGAGAAGAAGAGAAGTGCAAACAACGTTTGATTACGAAGTTAATCACAAACGTGACTACGTCTCCGGGTTCGCTCCAATGGAGTGTGACTGATCCGATTAATCTCCAAATCAAAATTACAATTGCACCAAGACTTTTCCCTTGAAGCACATCAGCAAAAACATGCTCTCGATGTGTGGAATAGTCTTCAAAAGATCTCTAAGAAAACTCCCTTGCTCTCTGATTCACAGCTTCACCCTTCACTACAAATAATTCCTTATCTCTCCATAATATTTTCAAATCTTCCATAATCCCCCCATTTTACATAATAAATCTTTGATAATCTCCCATATTTGTATATAAATCTTTATTTAAGAATTCCCCCTAATAATTTTCAAATAACCTTTTCAATTATTAGTTTCGGGTATTCTATTTAGGAGGTTTTGATTTAACCTTTAAAAAGATTATTGTTTGTTTTTATTCTTAAATTAGGGAGTTTGTTTTAAAACCTAAGGCATTCGGCTTGAACCATACAACAAAATAAACCGACGCCATATATATTCTAAACCCGCCAAATGGCTTATCGGTGGCTATAGGTTTTATTGGGCTGGTGGTTACGGGTTCAAACCAGCAGCCGTTACTTTGTTTTATGAATTTCAAACAAACGAATAACAAAACAAACCGGTTGCCAATTATAGTTAAAGCTCGCGAATTTGGTGCAACGACAAGGAGTTAAGTTTGGAGGTGATAAGTTGGGGGTTAACAACTTTTTTTAACAAACAAACAAATTTTTCCAACTATCTGCGGAAGATAGCAGAGGCCACGTGGCAAGTTTCTATTGGCCCAAATTGCTGACATGTCCGTTGACTGGGATGTCGATGTGTCTGATGACGGGGCCAGTGACATTTACAGTGACGGGGACAGTGACCGTGCTGATGATGTGGCATACAGATGCCACATGTCAGCTTCTAATTGGGTCCGTACAACTATGAAATGGATGCCACATGGTGGATACTGACTGGTCCATTTTACTGTCCATACGGAATGTCCACGTCAGCATCCGTACGGTCCACCTCAAAAGTCAACTGCAAACTTTGATCGTAGATAACTCTTGCATACGATGTCGGATTTCGATGAAATGAACGTCGTCAGAATCATCTCGGCGAGCTCTTCACGATGATGCCAACTTCGACAAATTTTGATGACATCATTTTTTGCTTCTTGGACGCCCCTGATCCCAGTTTGACCCAAGGTTTGACTAGCCATAACTTGCACAAACGGACTCCTTTTCGCTCCGTTCGAGTTGCGTTGGAATCAAGACGCTGAGATCTTTCTAATGGTGCTAAAATATAGAGATTTGGAGACACTTCAATTTCTACTGAAAATATCCACTGGATCACCTACATTCCACCATTCATTGTAGAGATAGGGAATCGCTCAAGGTTTTCAAATCTTAGAGGGTAAGAGATTTTGGTGAGCCCGTGCCATGTAAGGGGGAGCCAACGCCAACAAGATCTCTAGCTGTTTACTTTGTTTAGGTGTTTGGAGCAATCCATGTAGGGATCCAACAGGTAGTATCTTTTCCAGCGTAGGTTATGCATTGTCTATGAGTGTCTTTATTCACATTGAAATAAAAAAATTTCACACTCAAAGTTAGACCAAACAAGTGTTTTTTGACTATTTTTCGTGTTTTCCAAATTTCATTTCACAAAATCTCATCAAAACCCATCAAAAGTCCATCAAAAAAACATCAATTTTCAAAACAAACACTCTATGAACAACAATTGATCAAAATAGACCTGCAACTACATTATGTGTTGCAACTATTCAGTAGAAATCTGTAATTGATATCCTGCACTACAACTGCTTAAAATAGAGCCACAACTACTATAATACATTGCAAATGATCATCAGAAACCCACATCTGAGAAAGACAATGTTGCAATTACCTAAGAACCACAATTTCACAAAATCCTTGTCCAAAACTAATCCATTCATTTTGATAGTGAACTTTTCACCTGCACCTTAGGCTTGCAGGGTTTTACTAGTCTATTCCATCATCCTCATTTAGGTTTGTATAGTACTTTAGGTCACCTTTTTCTTGCATAATTAATCTTAGGTTTTAGGTTGCACATACCTTCTAGATTTCAAAAATAGGAAGATTATGAAGCCTTTGGATAGTCCATGGTTACTTATCCAACTTGTCATTGACCTTCATCTTTTAATTTATTAACCTTTGTCATTATCATCTTGGTCAAAACTTGAGTCTCAAATTTGTGTTCTAGTTTAGACTCACCTTGTCAAAACCATCATCTTGGTCATTACAAAGGTCAATGACATTTGGGTTTGTTATCTTGGACCTACAATAGCTTGGTTTCCATCCTTTTTCTTAAATATTGAGGTCCATATCCTTAGTGTCATCTTGCTAGTATCATTTAACTTCATACCATATCCCTTGCTCACAACATCATTATAATCCCCTCAATCCTTAGTCTTGGACTTAGATTTAATTTTCACCTTGCATCCTTATATCCCAAAAAACATAAAAATATAGCTTAACCTCATCTTATACTTAGTTGCATCTTATCCTTTGGTCATTGATTTAGCATTACCTAACCCCCATATCATTATCCTTGATCATTAATTAGTATCCCTTTGGTACCATTTTCCATACATTAGTTTCATTTAGCTTCATTTAATCCCATCCTTTGGTCTTAAGGTCATTACCCTTGCATGATCACCTTTCATCCTTATACCTGAAAAATCACAAAAACATTGTGTAGTTTCATCTCACCTTGCATTACCCTCCAAACTTGCAAGTCTTACATGGTTGAAACAAGGTCACGAACTAAAAGAAAGGACATGGATTCTTCAAATGACCCCTTTTATAGTCTACATCATGACACCAACTTTGGAACAAATTCAAATCAATCCACACCACAAAGAGACCCAATCGACCCACTTGACAATCTCGGCTTAGATGCATTCAACAAGAAATTGACTCTTGAAGAGATTGAAAGAGCTTACCAAGATCCAAGGATTTTACACCTTGTTGATGAGCTTGTTGGTGCTAATCCTAATAGATAGTTTTATGCACTAGCCAAAAAGGGTGCTAAACTCCCTCAAGGCTTTGATGTCTCCACAATTTTGGGAGATACTCAAAACCCATTCGCATTAGGGATGTCATCTTCAAAAAAAATGTCTATTATGCCACTTGGGACAACAACATACATGAAAACCACTACCACACATATCCATAATATCCCCACATTTAGAAACAAGATAATTCATAAAACAACACAAGCACAAAAATTTATATTTGGTAGCTCATCAAATTCCATGGGTAAGACCTTCACAAATCCTCTTTTTCAAAATACCAACCAAGGTCCTATGTCTCAAGGTCCTACACCCATATTTCAAAGCACAAATCAAGGTCCTACATTTCAAATTCAAAACACTACCCATCAAATCAAAACCAACCAAACACATCTAGGAGAATTCATATTGTCCACAAAAAATGCTAAATTAAAATACCACTCAAGGACCTAATCCATCATTCTCAAACACCAACCAGGGCCTACATTTCCAAACACCAATCAAGGACATACATCATCTCTCTAAAATACAAATCAAGGTCCAACTTTCCAAATCCAAAGTAAAAATCAAGGACCCACACCGCAATTTCAAAATGCCATACCAAATACCAACATGAATTTTGGAACAAATCTAAATTCCAATTTCACTCCAAACTAGACTGATACCAATGCAACATTTATACATCAACAAGGTAACCAAGGTCCCATGCTAAAAAATGCCAATCCAAATCCAAGTCCAACATATGACCTCAACACTAACATCATAATGCAAAATAAAATCAACACAACACCATCCCTTGCAGAGACCTTGATGCAACAAATACAAGCCATCCAACAACAAATGAAAAACATGCAATTGGGGACCAACAAGAAAAAATATTCCATGGAGGAATTGTGCCCCTATTCATTTGACAGAAATCTATATACTCTTCCCTTTCCCCCTCACTTCACGACACCAACTTTACCCAAGTAAAAAGGGAAAGGAGATCCAATAGAACACATACGAGAATTTAATACGACATGTATATAAATCACATATTATCCTACCTATTTGATGAGACTATTCCCATTAAGTCTAATGGGGCTGGCCCTAGATTGGTTCACACATCTTCCTCCAGGGATTAGAACATGGGGGGAATTGGTTGATAAATTCATTAATCACTTTTCCTTTAACATTGAAAGTGATGTAACCCTCACAACATTATGCACCACTAAGCAAGAAGAAGGAGAGTCACTTACCTCATTTTACCAAAGATGGTGAAGTATAGCTAGCAAGTTTCCTTGTCACATCCTTGAGAAACAACTAGTCACCATGTTTGTGGAAAATCTTAATGTGGAAACGATGAGTGGTCTCCAAATCCAATGTTGCACAAATTTTGATGAAATCCTTGAGAAAGGTGTCCTTATTGAAAAGGGTTGTGTCGCAAAGTGACTAGTCAAAGTACACAAAGAGACCCCAAATCCCAAAAATGACAAAGGTAAATATTGGTCCCGAAACAAGAATATCACTAATGATGGAGTTTTCAATGCTAAAGTGATAAAAAAAGGTCCTACCATTCATCTCACAGGTCCTTCCACATCAAACACATTGAACACATCAAATTCCCAAACATAAGGTCAAGGTCAAACATTGAACACAATCCAAAACAACCAACAACATAGAGGTCCCCCACATGCTAAGAGAACATACACCCTATTGGGTGAACCTATTGAATCAATCCTAAAGACACTCCGTGACGCCCGAACGTGCAAACCCCAAAGGACAACAGGAACAACAAATTATCACTTTTTTTTTTGAAAGTAGAACAATACATAAGATGAACATGAACATATATTACATATAAGACAATTGTAAAATTACAAAGACCATTACGTCCTCTAGGGTACACGAGATGACATCACAAAATCCTAAACTAAAACCATAATGATAACAAACAAATCAAGATTACATAAAGATAACATACAACCATCCATGATCAAAGAGATGAAAAAGATACAACATTTTATTAATAGTTTAATAAGACAATTGTGGAGAATATTTCCACAAATACAACACATCAGATAACGGTTACCACATAAGGTTTACAAAGATAAAATAATACATTACAGTCATTTTAGGAGTACATTACATCACTTTAGGAGTACATTACATTACTTCAAGAGTACATATGCATCCTATCGTGTAGAGGAAAAGATACATCAATTGCAAGAATGTTACATAATTGAACATGGTACAATAGAACTAATGAAGAGTCCTGGATCATAGCATCAACATGAATTCAGATTGGGGACCCAATGGGGTGCATAGCACATTCCACTCGACCACGTGGGTCCGAATACCCACCCGTCATGCTAGGAGATGAAAAGAAAAACTCACACCCATACAATCAGGCGAACAATGGAAAATGAGACTCTGCGACAAGAGCAACAACAACACAAGTCTACATCTCACATCATCAACACATTACTAAGATAAAGTAATGGACAGCCCAACAAAACCAAATGCCAATATTATAGGTCAACACTAAATAACCAAAAGAGGTGCCAACAACAATAGGATTCAAAGCCTTCAAATGAAATCACAACATCAACCAATAATAAATATCAAGGGAACCTTTCATTAACATCAATCAATTTTCCATGAGGCATGTGTGCAACACTAAAAGATAGAACTTGGAGGCTTCAACAACAATCACCAAGAACCAATTGCCTCAACAACATCAACAATTCAAACAACACTCCTAGAGGCAACCAAACAAGGGAAAAGAAATGACCACTGTAGGAGAGTGTCATCACATGGCCTTACATGGATTAGCCAGGCAACCTATCACAAGGTACCACCTCCATCTATGGTTATCCAGGTTGCCTATCTCAAGGCGAACACTCCATAGGGTGACTCATGCGGGACTACTTACCTTTTGTGAGGACAAGGCAGTGATCTTACCAGCTAGGTCTTCTCATCCCATCCTTAGCTTGTGAAAACACTAACGGTATGGGTGAGACTCTTAATTAATCTTGTTTAGTGTTTATCTACCCAAACCTACTAGTTCATTAATTATATTATCACTTTTTTAGGAAACTCTTCCATGGGTTACCCTATCAACCCCTTTGTGCGTCGGATCCCCATGAAGAGCCACTCCCTACGAGTACCAAACCAAAACACGCAAGGGGTGTACCTCATCTCACATACAAATCAAGGTGTACATAGCACACAATATGTGAGGTAAGAACCATCTTGCAAACCCATTTGATATCATTGAAACATGAAAAAAGGAGGTACCACCCACAAGAACTCAAAATCAGAAATAGGATCAATGAATCACAAAGGTCCAACCATGGAAAATCAATATAAATCAAGATTTTCCATTGCCTCTGGAAGCCTAAAATACCAAAATTCACAAACTCCCACTGAGGGTAGATGAAACATTATGGATTCCCAACCAAATTTCAATGCGAACTCCATGAATAAAATCTCTTCAACTCAAAATAACAAAAGAAGAAGAAATAGAAGCACCAAAATGGAAACATTTACAACCTTTAAATGTACAAAATCATTCAATGAATAATAATAATAATTGATAATAACCAAGTTCACATATCGAATCTTCTCAAAATAAATCCAACTCAAGAGGAAGTCATGTCAAGATAGAACCATCTAGAATATCCATTAATCCATCACGAACAAGCAATCACAACAACCATGAAAGTTCACTCTCACAATATGAAATAAAGACATCATTTCCACATTTAAAAATGCTAAGTCATCCATCAATAGATCGAAATTATTTAAGTTAAACAACTTATCAATTTATTTACTCAAATTTTGAGGCCATATATGTCACAAATAACGACATCTAAGGTAAACCCTAACAAAAATCCACTTTTACTAACACAAGCACAACAATGACATTAAACTAACATAGTTGAAATGATAATCATGATACTTTATCTTTTCACTCGTTAAGAAATCATTTAAATAATTAAAGCAATTACATAAACGTGTTTTATATACATTTCCCTATTAATGTCATACTCTTATAAATAACTCAATGCACCTGTTAGCTCTCAAAAACATAGGTAAAATACCTCAAGAGGTTTCTAATCTCTTGATACATTTCAGGGTAACAGACAAGGTCAAAATGGTTTAAACCTTCTTCTCTTCAGGTGCTGCTAGACCTAGCGGGTATACCTATATGAATGAGGCAGACTTGACTTATGCTTATTTCTTTTAAAGTATTTTACCCACAATGGCAAATGGGAGTGGATAAAATTTGATTTGGTATAGATTGTATAGCAATATCAAAACTAAAACCTAATATATTTAGTTTAACAAATATGAATAATGAGTGAAACTAAAATAATGAAAATGTGGAGACTAGTGCCTTATTGGGTATGCGGAGTCAAAAAGAAATCTAAAATGAGTAACTTCTTTCTGGCAAGTACTCTAATTGTTTGGCATATATTTGAGTTTATAACTTGTATAAACATGCAAGAATATGACTACCAAGTTCTTCTTAATGATCCAAATGAGATTCCCTAATTACTATGATCAACTAAAAGGATTTAATATTTTCTTGAAAGAACCAATTAATCAACCATATAGATACATCAAGTGTACACCGATAAACTGAATATAAACTTGTTATATCAATTTAAATAACCAAAAAAAATCAACCTTGGAGACAACTTCAGTAGTACTTACAATTAACGCAACAAACAACTGATACTAGAAATACGCCACCACATCAAATGATTTTCATTGATATCTCCATAGTTTTAAACATGCATCATAGTCTCATATTTGTAAAAAATTGTAATCTACTGTATCTTTCTTCTATATCCTCTATCCTATTTCGCTACCAAAACGGATATTTATACATCAACTACTTGAAAGGACACATCCTTTCAGAAATGTCATATGTTAAAACAAAAATAGATTAAAAGATAATTAAGCTTTGTTAAGCCATAAATGAATCTTTGATAAGTGGTCCAAGTAATCCCGACGCTCATTCGTATTTGCATCTCCTAATGCATTCGGGATCGTGATCTCCATTCTTACCATCTTTTCATTTTGTTCCCACGCCTCATCCAATGTTGTATCTTTCACTGTAGCTATCTTCAGAATTTCTTGCAGTATCGATTCACTTTCACTTTTCCACTTAATCATTTCTTTTAATCCTCCTTTATCATCAAAGAATGCAGTCAATCCTTTTCTGGTGGTATTTATCAATCCCTGCACATCACCTGGCAATTCTTCAAATAAGTCTCGATGTTTATTCACAAAATGATTTGCAGCCTCAATTGCTACATTATCAGAAACATCCCTCTGGTTTATTTCTTGAAACTTCTCCAAAATCCTACCATCCATTCTTTCATGTTCTTGCAATGCAACAAAGTTATGTGAGTGTGTTCCCCAGAGCTTATTTAACCAAGTTGCTAGACTGGCTTGTCTTTTCTTAATCATTGCTACAAGTGTATCATATTTCCCTTGAGAGTAAGCACTCGATCCTTCCCAATGATCTTTTTCTTGTGAACTTTCACCATGAGTGAGCAGCTTGGTTGATTTCATTGTGACACCTAAAAAATCTTTCAGGCGGTCATTTTCTCTCAACATCCTCTCATTATTCATTTTGTACATTTCTCTCTCCTTGATTAACATATGAATTTGAGCTTTGTTTAATTTTGCTACATTGATTCCAATTTCTGCAGTTACCACATGATCATCCTCTCCAATATTTAAATTCATAACATGCCCGAATGCTTTCTCAGTATCAATGACAACTGATTTCTTGTGAGGTGGATATAAATCCCAAATCATTAATGACCCTTCATCTGGATTGTATTTCAACCCTGCATATACTTCTATCACCTTTTCTGGGTTGAGCATGTGTGTAGCATTACTATCTTTCAAAAAACTATCAAAAACTAGTGTAGAATTGAGATCCAACCCTAGAAAAACATAACACCAACACTTTCCAACATTTTCCTTCCCTTTTCAGGGGTCATACTTGCCATCTCTCTGTCCGCACACACCTTTAGGTCATTCAATAATTGTTCTTCATTACTTAGTGTGATATTGTCAACCTTTTCTCTTATTTCTTTTCCTTTTTGTTTGTACAGAAACGCCTTAAACTCTGGAGAGTTTACAAATTCATCATCCGCTATAAACAATTTGTACTCTACATGCCTTGCATCCACATCTACATTCTCTTCAACACTCAATTCCTTGGTAGAGCAAGTGTAATGTTGAGTTCTCAATCTTGACATCTTATTTGGTTGGTCTTGTGGCACATTATCCTCAAATGCCTCCTCCCCAGAAGATAACAACTCTTTATCCTGCAACCCTTGATTATATTTCTCGACCACTATTTCTGCTTCTTCAGCCTCCAGGTTCCAGATCATATCATCAAATTGATAGGGCACATGTTGATATCCTCCAAAGTTTATCTTCATTTTAGCAGAATTGATGTACCCTTTTGGATCAAAATTCTTTCTAGGGGGTCCTCTTTTCATATTGTATTGCAGTAACTTATCAAGGATCAAATTGTACCCTTCCTTGGCTAATATAGTAAAATCACCGAAGCACAGTGTACTGGACATAAAAGCCTGCTTTCCAAAGGAGCTCAAATTCATAACACTAAGTCCATCTGTCTAACGATTTCCAAGTATGCAATCCTATATGGGACTGTTTTAGGCAAAATGAATGGGGCATCTTCAAATCCATAAACCCTAATCATGGTAGCATCCTCCAAGCAATACCAATCCCCCCAGTTGTGACTAATTGTCCCATTGAAGTCCTTAGGCCTGAGAAACCTCTTTATCTCTTCAGATAAAGAATAATCACATGGATGATTATACAATTTGTACAATGTCTTCACAAAAAAATCCTCAAAGTGTACAAAACTAGAGTTAGCAAACCTACTGTCCTAGACAACCGTCCATAATTGAACAGGTAATGTTGTGCCTTCCTTGTCAAATTGGGAAATTCTCATCTCCTGAGGCCACAACCCTAACTCTTGTCCAAAATACAACACTATGTGCATCAACAATGAGTAATGCCTAAGATGTAAGATAGAGACTCTGCCCTTTATTTCCATCAACCCAGAATCAAGCCCCTTAAAAATGTATGAGGCATAATCAAATGGTCTAGAATTGTGATACTTGATATCTGCTGAAATTATCATAGGCACAATTGACATATATTCAAGGACTTCCATTCCCAATACTTGGCCTACCGAGAAATAAGTATACTTCATATAGGGTTCAAAAAGATCAACATGGAAAGGGGGTCCATCACTATCCTCTAGAGGAATTGGTTTGCCACCTTGTCTAATTTTGTGGAGTGGCAGCCTCCAACCCTTATAAATTGTGTCCATCCTCACAAATTCCCTTTCTAATTCTTCACATATGATTTTCTCATTACAAAACCCTTCCAAATTGAAAACCTCACCTATTGCATGTTCTGATATGTGTATTAGTGGTTTCTCAGATAGGTCACATATAGCTTTGAGTTTCGAATTATAATGGGCGGCTAACAATCTTACCAATTCTTCATTGACAAATACATTAGGGAAAACTAGCTTTCCCAGATTAAGCTTCCATGGGTTACATATTGGTTCAAAATGATTTCTCTGATAGTAATGAAAGCTAAACAATTCATAACCTCTTATTGAAGTCCAAATATCTCCTATGAGTTTACACTTGTCATCCAGTCATCCAATTTATCTATTTCTACCCTAAGTTGTGCAGATCATCTGGCTTTAGGTCCAGAGCTAGGTAATTGGTCAATGAGATCTTGATTTAACTTTCATTCAGTGCCCTCATGCTCTATTTCAGTTTTCTATTTCTTCCCTTTAGACTAATTGCTTTCACCATATTTTCTACCTTTCAATTTTCCTGAGCTGGAGGATTTCATTCCTCAAAAGTTACAGAAGTAAAAAATTACAAGAACTAAGGCACAAAAAACTTACTATATTTCGCTTGAAACCTTTAGACTGAAAGAATGCCCTGGTTCTTCATTCACCCCTTTGCTTCCTCCGCTATCAATTCCACACTAATGTTTCCAATTGAATTTTCCTTATTGTACTCTGTCGTGCCATTAATGTTTTAGCTAAAACACGAGTGTTGCAGGTCTTTTTTCAAAACTCTCACTATCACATCATATAATATTGTTAGTGAGACATTTTCAAATCTTGGGCGACCTATCTATTATGGCTTTTACCAACATTCATTTAAAACATCTGCCAAGACATCCTGTAGTTTCCCTGACACTTCAAGTCTCTCTGACTACCACAAACTATATATAGCTTTGGTGTCCTGCAGTCTCATCGATGTTCTGAGTCTCACCGACAGTTATCCTTTCGGTCTTATGTATATCGCTGTAACTCTCGCTGATGAAGCCTATCGTTGTAACATTTTGAGTTGGGAAAATGCTCCACAGATTACTTCGTGTCTTATTGAGAAATTTCCTTCGGTAGATATTTTCTGATCGCTGAGACATAACAATTCTCCTGCCGATGGAAAAACACCTAGTGTGACCTTCCTAGCTCTCTCCGACGAAGCCTGTCTCACCGATGAATATTCCCTATGAACATATTGCTAAGTCATTACCAATGTAATCCCGTCGATGTGACATAGGGGGTTGACAAGACTCCCTGACTTCATCCCGATGACAATGACAGAATCCACTCTTGCTTTATCAGTGAGACCAAATGAATGCCCCGGGACATTACACTGACGAATCTTGTCTCACCGATATGTCTCTATGTTTTCAATCGGTAAGACACCAATAGGCTCGATATGACTCGCCACGATGCATACTGTCTTGCCGATAGGATCTTTCTTTTGCTGAGACTATGAATTATGTCTGCCCAACGTGTATTACCAAATGAAATTTTATCGGTAAGACAATCCTGGTCTCTTGCCGATATACTGCAAAAGACACACATTAGTATGAAATGCTTTATGGATCGGTGAGACCTGTATCATGTTACGCCGATATGGTTTATACATTCAAATGCTTAGGGACAGGTGAATTCTATGGGACCACATGGCAAAATATGGGAAAATATGTTATGCAAAGCGGATTCTTGTACTCATGGTATGGACTTCTTAGCAAACTTATGGGTACAAACAACTATAAAATTTTCAAAATTTTACAGTTCTAACAACACCTTTATACACAACAACTTAATCTATAATTATAATCACAATACACATGTATATTTATACACATATACATACACATATACATATACATCTACATATACCTATACATATACATATATATAAATCCTTGTAACTATTAGAGTGGACCATTGTTAGAGAATTACATAAATCACTATTGTCTTAACCAACATATCAATCATTACAAAACACCGCATATAAAACCAATCCATCTTTGGTGCCAAGAAAACGTAATATAAACATCCACGTTTAAACATAACCACTATTGTTCTCTTTTATACACTTCGTAAGTGTTTCTTTCTTTATTAGGTTCTGCTAAACATTACTATCCGAATTGCTAAAGATAATTATTTCTTGTATAACATTTAAGAAATGATTTAATAAATTATAGAAGTAGTTTATTTATTACCCTAAATACTTTCATCATAATTGTGTTTTAATCAACTTCTCAATCACTAACTTGCGATGCTTCACATTCTCCTAATCTTGTTAGAAGGTGAAGTCTAGTTAATGCAACCAACTATACTATGTTCTCATGGACTATACTACTAGGATAAATGAATAAATTAATTAAATAATTATCACTTCTCAAAAATAAAATAAAATTATTACAATCCAATCTAAAAACACATTTCCATAATCATAAAAAAAAGATTAATCTTAAACCCAAAAAAAAAATTAAGAAATTAATAATTACTAACATACTATTAATTTAACTAATTTTAGTAACGTAATAAATCTTAACCTCTTTCTAAGATATTGGCTTATTAGGATTTTACTAACTTTCTTCTTTATAAATTACTAAAAGATTGGGTTGGGCCCACTTCAAAGATTTTATGGTAATAATTTTAAATCTTACTTTTATTCTTTTCTTTAGGCAAAAAAGGAGGGGGGAGTTACCTTAGTTATATGAAAAGAATGAACTAAGGAGATTACGTGGAAGGCAAGGCTTTCCCTTTTTACTTTATATTTGTTTTACAAACATCCTTTTCAAACAGGGGTGGGGCTTAATTCCTAAGCAACATAAACACTAAATTATTATAAAAGAAAGATGACATTTAAGGAATAAACCAGATCAGAAAACATAAGTTTCTATTGTTTCTCCCCTTATTTACTACTCTTCCCACTACTGGCATGGCGTAACATTAATCCATCCAGAAAAAAAAAAAAATGACTCTCAGATGTCTGAAAAGTAAAAGACTTGAGAAACTTCAAGCAAATGTAATTGACGGGTGTTAAGATAAGTTTCCATGTTAGAGGACAAGTGTACAACGTGCAAATTTATTCACCTTACTACCATTCATTTTTGACTATTCTTCCTCTATGCATAAAAATTATTCAACTAGCTTTCCTCTTTTACTTCACTTTATTACTTAATTCACATATTCATTTATTTTATTTTATTTTCTTAATATATATAATCTTTAAATAAAATAAAATAAAAATAATTTGCAATATCTTTATTAAAGACAATCTTATTTATTAATAGTGTAATATTTATTTATTTATTAATAATAATTACACAAAAACAAAATATATTTATTTTTATTTTTTTGTACTTACACAAATTATCCTCCCAAATGATAAATTGCCAATTAAAATATAATTTTAAAATAACACTTTTTATCATGATAATTTAATCCAATTATTTAATACCAAAACATTACTTTTAACAAAGCAATTTTAATTTAATTATTTATTAATCCAAATCCTTTATGTTTCTCAAAACCAATTTATTTACTTGTTATTTCAAAATTTCCCAACTTTAATTTAGATTACCTTCTCAACCAAAGTTAATTTAGTTAACTCGTTAAACAGAGTCATTATGTTTACCACACAATTCAATGACATCGTAAACAACGAAGCACAAATAAATACTTACACCAATATCCAGAAAGGCCACAATGGAGGGGCACTACACACTCTTACAATCCAATGTTATCTAGTTGCTAGACATCAAAAACTATGAACCCTCATTGATCAAACCTGATTGGTTGAAGGAAAATGAATATTGTGAATATCACCGTGGAAAGGGACATAAAAAATATTCATGTTGGACACTCAAAAATGTCATTCAAGACCTCTTTGAACAAGGAATCATTTCAGTGGACAATTAACAAGGCAAGACAAATGCTGATCATACCATATTTAAAACTCCCTTACAAGATCATGACAAAGGAAAATCCTCCAGTTCAGGGAATAACAATAATGCCAATTATACTCATGTTGCACATGATTACAACGTTATTATCCACAATATATAAACCTTTGATGATCGTGTTTCCACCATTACCATAAATAAGAAAAGTTCAGAGTGTGCTATCACCACTTGTAGAGCCAAGGTAACTCTTGTAGGAACTCCCAATCCAAAACCAAAAGGCCAGTACAACCTCCTAGAGCAACTAGGGAAGACTCCCACACAAATTTCTATCCTAGAACTCCTTCACATATCCCCTCAACATAGAGGTATCCTTGATAAATCCTTGCAAGTAGTATCTATACCCGCTAATCTAGATGTCAATGAATTTCAGGCCCTAGTTGGATACCTAGATATGCCACACCATGTCACCTTCTCTGAACAAGACTTTTCCACACAAAAATTCAATCATAATGATCCCCTACACCTAGAAGTCTACGTCAATAAACATAAGATTAGATGAGTCCTGTAGACGATGAAGCATGTTTGAATATTTTCTTTCTAAAATTGGTAAAAGCATTGGGATACTCTGAGAATTGCATACATCAAATTGAGAAAATTGTTATCAAAGCCTATGATGATGCTGAACGTTCGTCTGAGGGAGTAATTTCACTTCCCATAAAAGTTGGTCCAATGATGCAAAATATAGTTTTTCATGTCTTAGATCTAGATTTACACTACAACCTTCTCCTTGGCTGCCCTTGGATTCATGCTATGAAAGCCATGCCATGCACATACCACCAATGCCTCAAGTTTCCATATAATGGCACTGAGATTACTATTCATGGTGATCTCGATCCTTTTCAGTATTGCACAAACCTAAAAGGAATTGTTGAACACCAAGTGCCCATAAATCGAGAGGCCTCATCTTCCACCTTATCCCACTACCTTGATCCATCTAACCTCGTCAAATTATTCACTCCATTCACCCCACCTTCCAAACCCAAAGTCCAGATTCAAGACAAAGGATGTGGAGAATACAACATGAAGAGTCTCTTTTGCATTGGAAATTACCTAAATCACCAAAGTTTTATGACAAGCCACATCCCATGCATCCTAAGGTTATCACCCACAATCCCCCTACCACCTTCACTAAATGGGGGGAGTTAGCCAAATAATCTTTGGATGACCACATTTATACATGGCTAGATAAAGAAGAGGAGGACGTAGAACCTAAGCGGTTGCCAATTGAACAGTATCCAAAAGGGTTCCTCTTGATGAAGCAACAAGGATATGAAGGAAACAATGACCTTGGTTTAAATAAACACAGGATTTTTTTGATTAGTTAAGTAGGGAAAGGTCCCCGATCCCATGGTTACAGCTAAAAAGAAAAAAAGGAACCAAATCAAGGTGGCAAATAGCACCACCAACCAACGTCATAAAACAACAACCAATGTGGCACGTAGGCCATAATCAAAACCATAACCATAGTCTAGCTAGAATTAATCAAAACCAAGAAGTTTTTGCTAATGTTCTTAAATCTATGCAAGCCATTGATCAAATCTACCAAATTCCAAATAGTCTTAAACTATAACAAGGCTATTATAAAATAGTAGTCTGAGAAAATGAAGCAAGAAGAAAAAAAGAGGATAACATACATTTAAACAACATAAAAGCCATTACTTGTCTTTTTTCAACAGGTCCCCATATTCTCCAATGAGGGAGATGTAATCCCTCCAGTTAGGTCCCTCTGAATCGTTCATCACCTTTAGTTCATCAGACTTTCCCAAATTTTTAGCTTCCAGGTTATTTTTGTTTGACCAGAAACAACTCCCATCATCACCCATCACATTAGTCTATTGGTCACCCTCATCAGCGTAGCCAATGCTTTCTTCATATCGTCCAGCTGAACCTACACGTAAGTTAGTCTGCTCTTCAAAAAATAAATGCTAGAGTCATTAGTATTAGTCACATTTCCTGTATTTCCATCATCCTGACCAGTCAAATTAACATTCTTTTGATCCTCTTCTATCTCAGTTTGCTCCTCCTCTTCTTCTTCCTTATCATATTCTAACTCCTCTTCTCCCATATCATACACAGACTCCTCAAAGTCCATTTCTTCAGAATATTCATCCACTTAGGCTTTGAAATCTTCAAATTCTAGGTCTTCCTCTTCATACATCGTAACATTTTGTTTTCCTTTTTTATCCTTAGAAGCAGCTTTGGCCAGTTGGGCTAACCTCCGATGACCACTCCCCCCACTACCTTACCCCTACATATTCTCGTTCGACTCCTCATTTTTACCATCTTCTTCACTAATAGTTATGACTTATTTGTGAGGGTTAGGGGAAATTTTAATCTTCTTCACCTTAGGTAAGTTGAGGAGAAGAGGAGAGTGTTTCCTCTTCATTGGGGTAGCCTTCACAAGCTCAGTATCCAAGACACCTAAGTTGCTAGTAGTTTTCATAGACATAGGGGTTGAGGGGTTAGAATAATTTGTAGTAGGGGGAAGGCTCCTTGTAGGAAAATTAACACCCTCCTAGCAGCCATGATAGGAGGCGGGCAAGGATTAGGTATCTCAACAAGAATATCATCTATAGGGGGTTCCTCGTTTTCTCCATAAAAGCAATCAAGATTATCAATTCAAGCTACTAGAGGGTTACCATGAGGGTTAAATGTAAGAGCATGCTTATACAGGGCAAGCATCAATTCTTGATGTAGGGGAGGGTTAGCACCCTTCTCAATATTAAGTTGTAGAGATGATAATAATAAGAAGGGAAGGTTAATTCTCTCACCATGCCTAATGTGATTTAACAAGAGGAAATGGTAAGCATGAACCAACATGTATCTACCCTCCAAACTAAAACACCTCATCACAAATAAACGAACTAGAGCATAGGGAGGCAAGAGCTCTAACCTAGCATACCCATTTTGGAAATGTTTGAGGTTCTCCCCTTCCTGTAGAAATTTGTCCATGGAATTTTGATAGTCGGCCCCACTCTTCTTAGCCACTTTTAAACCTTGGTTTTTTAATCTAGTAGCTTCCACTATGAAACTCATCGTCACCTCAAACTTGACTGCTCTGATAGTGACACTTCCCTTCCTCCAAGAATTGGTGAACTTGGTAGTTAAATTCTCATTGTATATCTTTAATGTTTCAAAGAAAGTGACCATACCAACATTTCTGAATAACTCCCACAAATCCACATTTTGCTTAAGAACTTGGCAGTTAGGAGGCTCTGTGCACTTCCTCGAACCTCCCATTTTGATAATCTGTAGAGTTTTTGGTTTCTATGAACAATTCCTCATAACCTTCCTCTCCTTCAACTCTCTACCCTTGTTGTAGAAAAAACTCTTACTCAAAGTGATGAACAAATCCCACAAGAAATGAGGCATCCTGAAGTTTCTTTTAGAAGAAACCAACGACTCAATTCCCAGAACCACAATCTCATCATTTCTTTTACAAGTATTAAAATTCACATTAAATCTCTAACCTTGCATATCTTTAGAAATAAAGGGAGGGATGACATTAGGAATATCGAAAAGATTATAAGTGACATCCCTTCTCCACTTAAAATTCTCCATGTGATCCTCAATCACTTCAGGAAGGAATAAATGATTTATTTTACCTCCGAATGAGCTCATCAAATACCACCTCATACTTAGCTTATATCGATTTGTTGAATGAACAAGAGACACAAAATATAAAGGAACCTTTTATGAAATAAATGACAAATATAAACCCTGAGAAATAACCGAAAATGAAGATGTTTTCTACTATATTCACTTGGCATATATAAACACATTTATACACACTATACATTTTTTACATGTATAGATGCATATATATATGTATATGTATATATATGTTTATATAATATATATACACACACACAAATATATATATATATATATATATATAGATAGATACATATCAAGAGGGGTGCTGTCATAATAGTGGTTTACAATTCTTGAGAGGAACGAATTTTAGCTGAAATCACATATTTTTAGAAAATATAATGATTTAAGCCTTAACAAGTTCCATTTTAAGGATTCCAATTGAAGAGGGTTTGATCAAATCACCTTAGATCAAACCCCCTTGGATAGAACCTCGCTAGTTTTAAACCATAACTATAAATATCTCCTTTACACCTATCAAAATGCTGATAAAAAATCACATCAAATGAATTCATTTAAAATTTACATTCCTTAAATGAATACTAAACATCATCGAAAATGAATTTCTTTGTTCTTCACATGTGGAAAAATAGAATGTTATCATATGAGTGCACTATATTGAAGTCCTTGATCCAACAAAAAAAATTAAATTAAATTTTATATACACGTTATACATGAATTGTAATGACTTTGAAACTTGATTAAGGAAAAAATATTCAATATATCTAACCAAGTGGAAGCACTAGATATAAAAGTTACAAATCTAAATTTGAAAGAATTAGAATTTATCCTTCATGGAAAAAAAGTTATGCATTATATCACTTTTTAAAAATGTTGTTTTCTATCTATATAGTGCAATGATTATTTTATATTTTTAGAATCTATATTTGATGAGACTCTAGTTTGCACCATCTTCAAATTCCTCACAATTTAGCCGCTATAGGTATGTGAAGATTTAGTTAAAAATAATAATTATATATACTATTATGGGATCACCCAGAGTAGATCCATAATTAAGATGTATTCTATTGAATTCAGCTAGTAAATGAACACATAATTTATTGAATTTGTAAATGAATGTGTACACTTATATACATAATATATATATACATACATACATACACACACATATATATATGTATGTATGTATGTATGTATATATATATACATACATATATATATATATATAAATACACACATACATACATACATATATATATATGTATGTGTATGTATGTGTGTGTGTGTGTATATACACACACACACACATACACACACACATACATATATATATATATACACTTATATATAGATGATTTCAACATTCATTTATCGATTTTCTGAATGAACAAGAGACACAAAATATATAGAAGATTTTTATGAAATAAATGACAAATATAAACCCTAAGAAATAACCAAAAATAGTAAATGATTATATACATAATATATATATACATACATACATACATACATACACACACACACACACATATATATATATGTATGTATGCATATATGTATATATGTATATATATGTATGTGTGTATGTATGTATGTATGTGTGTGTGTGTGTGTATACACACACATACACATATATACACACTTATATATAGACGATTTCAACATTCATTTATCGATTTGCTGAATGAACAAGAGACAAAATATATAGGAGATTTTTATGAAATAAATGAAAAATATAAACCCTAAGAAATAACCAAAAATAGTAAATGAACACATAGATTATTGAATTTGTAAATGGGGTTTGTAAGGAATAACCCATTACCAAAAAAGACCCTCATTTACTTATAACAAATAAAAAGACACTACATAAATATAGCTGTTAAATGCACAGTTCATGAAAATAACTATAAGTAAAATGTAGAATGCATAGTTCATGAAAATGTAAGTTGTGAAGTAAATAATATATGATACAAAGTATTGAGATTTCAACACAAGTAAAACATTTAACAATAATTACTAACACATTTTATAATAAATGAACGACACTATGTTGTATTCGACAACCATAAGATATAAATTTTAACAAAGGTAAAATGATTATAGACTTGGGTTTTCAGATATATACCCAAAAAAGTAAGCAAGGGTTTCATGATAATAATTCCTTTGTCACACAAATACAAAAATGGGTTTCCAAATATATGTCGAAAAAACAAGGCAAGGGTTTCATGAGATTAATTCCTTAATCACATATATTCTAAAAAAACCAAGGGTTCTTAGATATATGGTGAAAAACACATGGGTTTTCATACATATACCGAAAGCCTCATGGGTTTGTCGATTTATGCTCAAATTCACATGGGTTATGAAGAAAAAGGTCAAAGCAGACAAATACATTATTTTATGTAGACATGTGGTCAAACTCACAAGATTCCTCATCATTTTATCAAACAAAATCATGAAACTGTGGAGGGTTTACCAAACCATGAGCGTGCAGTAAAATGGAGAGCAGGAAATAATCATTTTACCCCAAAAAATAGTGGGAAATAATCCAACACCAAACTCGACAATGTCAAACAACAAATGGCGAAAAAGGCTTGAAAATGAATGATTTTTCAGGTAAAAACACGTAGTAATCATTATTCAATCAACAAAGAAACCCTTCATGGGTCAACAAGAATGCTATATCAAAAGATTCACGAGTACCATTGTTTGCATTTTGAAAGGAGAAATATGTTTTTTGTTACCTCAAACTGTGGAGAGTAGACACCATCACCTGCCATCAAGAAGCTTCCAGCCTGTAAACATGTAGTGAAATGATGAAATGAACGTTTTACCCCCAAAAACCATGGGAAAAAACCATCATCAAACCTGACGTGCTTATTAAATGGAATGAATGCGTGGTGGTGTTTAATGTGTAGGTGTGGACTCTTATGGCTGCTAACATAAACCTCCAACATTAGCCTGTGAATTAGACCCATTCAATTTTGACAGTATTTGAATGATAAAATTGTTATAATTGCACCCTAATAGTGACACAATTAGGATTTTTTTAAAATATCATTTGGTGGTTATAGTGGGTGACAATTGGGACATTTGGTGGCTATGAGCAGGAAGCACCTCTAAAAGGTGACTTTTTGACCCTTACACACATATCAAACACTCCCGCATTCAACCAATTTTCCCACGAGCCAAAATAATACATATAAGCTATTAACTCGTGAGTGAATAAAACCCATAATTTTTTTTATTGATCTGACATACAGTTTGAATTCTACGATTGCACGAACATAGCCCTGGAGGTAACTGGGACATCTCCCCTATTCTTTATTATTATTTATATGAATGAAACAATTTGCTCTTACGATTCTTCAACTTTCATAGTAGATGAAACACTTTTCTATTTGTGCATATTTCCATGATTAGTCTTGACTCTTTATATTTCATTCATTATTTTTTTATTAATTTAAATATAAAATATTTCTAATTATGTATTAAGATATTATATAAAGGAATAAATTTTGTTCTTATTTTTCACATCTAATCCATCCATTCAACCATCATAATAATAACATTAAAGTGTAGAGTATATTATTGTGTTGGAGTATAGATATGATGAGTGTAATATTCATTTTTTTTATAAAATAATGTATGCAAAAATAAAGCTAAATAATTATCAATAAAGTGTAGGAAATGTACAAAAAAACTCCTTGTATATACAAGACAAGGAATTAGAAAGGTGAGAGTGTACCACTATCTCTCTAAGAGATGTGACACATGTAGAACACTTGGGATAAGTTTGAGAGCATGTGTCACATCTCTTAGAGAGATAGTGGTACACTCTCACCATTGAGGTGACTATGAGGTGATGTGATGTGACTATGAGGTGATACAACTAAACCACTAGGTGACCGTAAACTAGTGTGAATAGGTCTACTAAGTCTATGTGTGATGTGACTATGAGGTGATACAACTAAACCACTAAGTGACCGTAAACTAGTGTGAATAGGTCTACAAAGTCTAGGAATTAGATAAATACAAACTAGATGAATAATAGATATTTTCACACTAACACCCCACTTAAGTGATACTTAGAGAGAAAATCACTAAAAAGGTCTTAGCAACAAGGCCTAATGAAGTACTCATATAGAAAATAAAAGTCTCTCACAAATGAAGTAAAGGAAAAAACCCTATGGGAAAAAATTGCTCTCCAAAAAAGAGAATTAAATATAAAGGAAAACTCAAGACCCCCCAATGACAACTTCCTTCACCCCAAGCATGCATCACAACTCAAGATAGTGAGGTGATGCTAAAGGTTTATTGAAGATGTCAACAACCTACTCCTAAATATATAAATAGTCTAAAGAGAGAAAACCATCATGGATAAGCTTTCAAATAAAATTTAAGTGAATCTTGATGTGCTTTGTCCATTTGTTGTAACGCCTCAACACGAGACCCTAGAGGACAACACACTAACACACCTAAAAAACATAATAATTTTTTTTTTTGAAAGTGCAATGTTCACAAGATTGTAAAATAAAATATATTTTTCTTTCTAATCTAAGTACTCTAAGGTTAGTGACTACGCTACTCAATTTCCATTATCTAAACTATCTATAATTCATTATATTATACAAATTCTATCAACAACAAATATTTCATTAAATCATCACATTTACAAGATCAACTAATATGAGTTATCCATCTCATGCCAACAATATAATAGCATCAAGGATCATTAACTTGACAATAACATCAATTACATTTACCATTACAAGAGAGAGTTTACAACTAGTTACAATAATACATCGTTACATCATTGTCTCCTTGAATGAGAAAGGAGAGTACATCAAAAGTATATACATGATGCAATATATTTGTGGAACAATACAAGTACGTGAATAATAATCCACATGAACTGGTACAAGAGCATAAGCCTTCAAATCCAGGAGTATTCACCATGAACAAAAACCAAGTGAGGGAACCCAATGGATTACATGGCACGTTCCACCCAACCATGTGGAACCCTAAGGTCCACCCCCCGTGCTAGGAGATAGCGATAAGGTCCCACCACAAACAACCAAGTGATAAAAGATGACACAAGGGCTAACATGACTCTAATGTACAAGTACGATGCAACAACACATGATAGTAACACCACTTCCAGAGGCACACAACATTGAGGGAAACAAGAGGCAAGGGAATATTAGGTTTTTGTAAGAGGAGTAACATCACATAATTTGCTATGGGTTACCCTGGCGTAACCTTCCTAGGCTACCAGACCCCCATCTTGGGTTAGCCTGGACACCTCTACTGGCCGCCAGACCCCCATCCAAACTCATTCAGAATCAACATACCTTCTAGTTGGACTAGGTAGTCAATTTTTCCATTCTAGGCCTTCCCACTCATCTCAAGCCTAAACAAGCACTTGAGCCATGAGTGAGGCATTATCTTGATTAATGTGAACTACCCAACCCCCTAATTTATTTTAGGTTATCATTGATTAAGAAACTCTTAATGAGTTACCTTGAACCTACCACTTTGTGCGCTATACCCCCATTGAGAGCCACTCCCCCTACTAACAACTAGGAGACCCAATGAAATCAAAGAGAAAATCCAATTTCACAATCACAAAATCTCCTTAACATATACAACAAGGTGAGGCAAAACCCTTCCCACACACAAGTTCCAGTCACATTGGTGAATATACTATGCAAGACTAACAACCATCTTATACTCATTTAACACAAAACAATAATCTCAAAGGATCATCAAAGAAGTCCATCAAGAAGACAATTTTCGCATAGCCTCAGGAAGACTCCTAATATTCACTTCACAGGATAACTAAAAAATTGGTGTAAAACACACAATTCATCCCCATATCAAAAATCATTCACATGTTTGACATAAACAATTAAAAAATAATAAAAGAAAAGTAGAATCATGTTTTAGAATATTCATCCTAACCAATTAATAATCTTTTATTCTAAATAGACTATTCTTCCATTTACTCAATGTACTATTTTGTCCATATACAAATTTCACTCTATTTCTTTGATGTAGAGCAAGAGAGTTCACACCATCAACTTTCTATATTCTTGGCAATAATCAAGTACACAATTGAAATTCTTCATTCTTGAGGCAATCTCAATCCATTAACCTTGAGCAACATGGGCCCAACTTATACAAATGAACTCCAATATCTATTAGACTTGGTAAATGATTTCAACCTACTTAGTTTCATCCCAAAAATTCATTACAACCATCCAAAGATCAGACAACAATGATTTAAGTCCAACCATAAACAAACTATGCATAGCTTTGTTCAAACATCAAGAAAACCATGTTTCTTTGACTACTCTCCACCAAAATGAAACACACAGTCTACCATAAATCATGAAAATAAATAAATGAATATTTTTCCTTTAAAGGGTTTTTAGAAAATGTAAAAATGTAACTTTTCACCAATTTTTATCATTTTTTGATGGTGGAATAAAAAGATATGATATTTTCTTATTTGTTGGTAACCTTAGTTCTTGAACTGGGTAGTCTTCACCACAATTGTCATAAATAAATCAAAACCCAATGAAAATTGATCAAATAAAGTGAAAATGAAACTAGATTCACATATATAACATTTCCAATAGGTCTGAGGTCTTTATTGTTAGAGTAAAGGTTTTAAATTAATTATGTTAATTAAGTTACCTTTATTCTTCTCTTAAGATTTCACTTTAGTTTGCATATTGTGACATTTAATAATTATATTAATTACTAAATGTCTACCTATTAGGGTTTCTTTAGGGTTGCACAATCTCCTTTTATAAGGATTGATCATTGTATTTTATCTCTCTCTTTGATTAATACATTTTTTAGCTTTCAGAGCACCCTTTCCTTTTTGTCTCCATCTCTTCTATCTGTGACAGGTTATTTGCATGCAGGTAATCTTCGAGGTTTGTGAAATTGGCTTTCTCAACTTCTACATGGTATCAGAGCTCCAGATCTGTTGCTTCCTGTTCAGCTTCTAAAGGATTTTTGGAGCTTTGAGGGTTTGGGGTTTGCCTTTTTTGATCCAGGGCATACCTTTTTTATTTGGTACAGTTTGAGCCCAAACCGACCTCACGGTTGCACTTAGGAGGCTCTTTCCAAGTTTTTTGATATATAATTCCCCTAGTTTCGGTGCAGTTGGCTCAAAAGGCAAAATTTTTTTTGCCCCAGGGCCGTACAGACCCCAAGGCATGCAGATCGATGCATATAATTGCAAAAAAATAAAAAAATAAAAATAAAAATGGTTTTTTGATTTTAAAAAAGTGCTCCTTGTTTAAAATAGGAGCACCGCCCAACCACCGCCTGACGGCCACCAGGTCACCGCTCGGCAGCCACCTGCAGCGGCAGCCTTTCCACCCACCACTGGTGCCACACCCCTCCATCGCCTGGCTCCTTCACCCCTGAGGGCTCCAGACCGCTTCGCCGTGGTCATATGGGCGACCGGGAGCCTACGCTAAGCCGCCGCCGCCCTGTGTTCCAGCTCCCGTGGGCTTTAATTCAAAGCCCCAGTCATATAAAGAACCGGGGGCTACACTTAGCCCTAGCGACCGCCCATACATTCAGCCGTAGGTCACGTGAGTGACTAGGGGCTCCACCCCAGGAGCCAGAACGCCAACTCCTGGTCCTGCATGCGATAAGGGGCCCTATTTTTTAGCCCCTGAGGGCTAGAAGGGTCAAATTGGACATTTTGGAGCTGTTTTACGAAATCAGGTGTAAAATGGACATTTTGGCTCCCTTTTTTGCAAACGAATAGTCATTAGAAAGCTGCTTCCAGTTCCAATCTGATGGTGTAGGTTTGGTTTATTAATTTTTCATTTTTGATGCTGTTTTCCTCAGTCAAAGTTAGATCATGGTTTTTGCACTCTGGGGGCATAACTTTTGCGTTCGAACTCCATTTTTTGCAAATGAATAGACGTTGGAAAGGTGGTTCTATGATATTTCCAGATCTGTAATTTATTTTTCCAGAATCTTCCCCAAGTACATTTTATTCAATATTTTTGTTTTCACAATTCTATCAATTACTTGGACATTTTGGCACCTGGAAATGATCTGTTTGTGTGAGATGGCATATTTTGATCTTCTTTATATGTACTGAGGTCGATTTTCTTAGATTTTATAATTTGAAGAGTTATCATGGGTTTTTCTACTCACCCTTTAGTTGTAATTCTGGAACAGGGTAATTATGAGTCATGGGCAAAGGGCATACTTACACATTGTAGGTGGCTTAATATTTTGCCTTATTTGTATGATCTCATACCTGAACCAACCACTTCAGAGGGAAAACTAGCTTGGGATATCATTAGAGATCACATAGTAGGACTTATACTGTCTAGTGTTGATGATGACACTGTGTGGGCTATATCGGACATTGATTGTCCCCACCCACTTTGGACACGTCTTTGGGAGATCTATGGAGACCCCAATCTCTCTCCATTCCTAGAGGATCCACTTCAAATTATATCTTACCCATTGCTTGGAGAGATAATACACCCTTTGATCATGATACTTTAGAGGAGCTTGAGTATTTAGACACCCTTACATGTTCCGATGGATCAAAGGCTTGTCTCACAGTTCCTACTCTTCAGACTGAGATTATACATGTATCATCTGTTGTTCCTGATGACATCAGTATTGCCACATTGGCCCCTATGGATTTAGTTCAGCATCATGACCATCTTGGTCATTCATTATCTGCTACATCATGGGATTCTTATCTTGCAGACACCCTTTTGTTTGTTGAGTCTCACACTGCAGATCTTGAGGATTATTTTGAGGACATTCTTCTCCTTTACCTTGATAGTTAGGTTATCACTGTACACCCACCATTATCCGTGCATTCAGAGGTTGCATTTTAGGATTCTCCACATCAGTTTGGATTTGGCATCATTTGTTTTAGTTCAAACAGAGAGGTTCTTCAGCATCCTATCATGGCACACATCTTGAGACAGATTGGTTCATCATTCTTCACAGGGTTTCTTCGACATCGTCCTTTGGATCCGCTTCTTCCCAAGGGGAGGAATATTATCTGCTGCTCCAGGATCTCCTTTTGGATTCTACATTAGGCATCTACCATTGTGACATGAGTTTCTTCATTGTGGGGGGCCCTTCTTGTCTCTTTATATCTCTCCTATGGAGACCATTGTGTATGTAATTATATGATAGAAGTTGTCTATGGGGGGTATCATGTAATCCACCTCCTATCCTTCTTTCATTAGTGCATTTCATTCTTTTCTTTTCTCTTCTTGGAGGGGAGTTTTGTTCCCATGAGGTTTTCTCCCTTTCTCCACTTTACAGAGATTTGGATGTATTCGGGTACCTGATTAGGCCTAGTTGCTGGGACCCTTGTTTTCTTTCATGCATTATAGTTACCTTTGCTTTCTTACACATGTTTGTAGCTACACTCTTGCTCATCTCAAGGGGGGGTGTTAGAGTAAGGGTTTTAACTTAATTATGTTAATTAAGTTACCTTTATTCCTCTCTTAAGATTTCACTTTAGTTTGCATATTGTGACATTTAATAATTATATTAATTATTAAATGTATACCTATTAGGGTTTCTTTAGGGTTACACAATATCCTTTTATAAGGATTGATCATTGTATTTTATCTCTCTCTGATTAATACATTTTTCAGCTTTTAGAGTACCCTTGCCTTTTTGTCTCCATCTCTTCTATCTGTGACAGGTTATTTGCATGCAGGTGATCTTCGGGGTCTGTGAAGTTGGATTTCTCAACTTCTACATTTATTTGATCTATAAAATATGTACCATTCTCTGCAACAACCTGCAACTTTTAGAGAAAATAATCCCATAGGGCTACCAATGGTAAAATGATCATAACTTTCTAAAAACTCAATGAAAAAATATCAAACCAATTGAAAATGAAATCTAGTTAATTCCTCTATTAATAAAAATCAATTTTAGGTTTCTACAACTTCATACAAAGCTGTACCATGTAAAAGAACAGGCAAACCATTGAAAAATTGTAGAAAAATTCATGTCTTCCTTCATAAATTCTTGTTCCAAACTACATTCCAACCCCCCATTCGACTTGGAGGCCCATTTTTATGCTTGTATAATCAATTTATGCTCCAACCAACCTAAAAATACTATTTAACAACTTTTAACAAACTTTTAAAAAGTTTTCATTTAACATGAAAAGTTGTTATGACAACATTTGACAACTTTTGACAATGTTTTCATTTTTCAACTAAATGACACCAAACCTTCATCAATGAGTCCAAATGACTTCAAACATATATAAAATGACTCATTCAACCTTATTACAACATTAAAACACCTAATTTAATGAATTTATACAATATGGCCTCATGAAGGCTTGAATGCAACAAGGTGCTCCTGCACCATTCTCTCGTTGAAGACAAAACTCAAGTCCCTTGACAGAGAAAAGAGTAAAGGACCTACAAATAGAAATGAATCTTCACTATCACTAGTAATCACAAAAATTTGTATCTTCATCTTAACCCATGGTTTTTTCTTCCTTGAAATTACAAACACAACAAGAAGAAGGTATCTTCTTTCCATCTTCCCATCATTTACATGTTCAAACTCATCCACAATCCCTACACCATGATTTTCCTACAACCATAATGTCTCTATTTCTGCTGTCTCACAATAGCAACAAAATTCTACATTGAGAAAATTGAAAATGCCATTAGTCTCATCATGAAACAATGAAGTAAATATCTCATTCTCATACCTTGGTGGCTCAATTTGTAATTGCAAATCTATTTCACCTTTGTCCTTTTCTTCTTTAGGTGTAGGCACCAACTCTTCATCATCTTCTTCTACCTTTACTATTGAATATTCTACTAAATTTGTTAGCTTCATGTCCAAAAGATCCATTTCTTGTGCATATACCTCAACAACATCATCTATACCTTCACTCTCATCATCAGAGTACCATATATAGCCTGCATCAAATCCTTGAAAATCTGCATATATATCATTAACAAAAAAATCTGCAACATTGTCATTATCAACCTTATTATCAACAATATCTTGAGGATCAGTACCAACTGTATCAACAACCTCAACAACCTTCTCTACTTGTTCATCAAAAAATTCATCAACTACTTGATTACCAACAACCATATCATTCATCTCAACATCAATGTGTTCTTCAATAATCAAAGAATTTTGTTCATCTTCAAACATAATTGGAATATCATGCATCTCAACCTGTAACTTACTGTGCTCAACAAACTTTACATTTTCCTCATTTTATACCATCCTTGCTTGTCTTTTTCTTCTTTTAATAATCTTTTGTATGGGCCATTCAACTTTCTTTTTCATGGTCACGTGCCAACTTGTGACTCTTTTGAGCAATTGATCTATCCTTTGCTTTAATTCTTCAATCTCTTTTTGCCTCATCTCTTCCTCTTTTCTCTTCCTTTTTTTTTTTTCCTCTCATTCTCTACCAACAAATGTCTTCCCAATATTCTCACCAAATCCATCTTCACAAGCAAGTCTCTCCTTGCTTCTATTCAACTTTTCTCTGCCTTTCCTTGGCAACAATCAGGTTCTTCTTAACCTGTACACAACCACAACACAAAACCACAAACCAACACTAACCCAGACCTTTTGTTGGGATTTGATACCAATTTGATGCAGATCAAGAGAGTTCACACCATCAAATTTCTATATTATTGACAATAATCAGGTACACAACTGAAATTCTTCATTCTTGAGGCAATCTCAATCCATTAACCTTGAGCAACATGGGCCCAACTTACACAAATGGACTCCAATATCTATCAAACTTGGTAAATAATTTCAACATGCTTAGATTCATCCCAAAAAATTATTACAACCATCCAAAGATCAGACAACAATGATTTAAGTCCAACCATAAACAAACTATGCATAGCTTTGTTCAAACATCAAGAAAACCATGTTTCTTTGACCACTCTTTGCCAAAATGAAACACACAATCTACCATAAATCATGAAAATGAATAAATAAATATTTTTACTTTAAAGGGATTTTAAAAGACAAAACTTTTCACCAATTTTTATCACTTTTTGATGGTGGAATAAAAAGATATGAATTTTTCTTATTTGCTAGTAACCCTAGTTCCTGAACTGGGTAGTCTTCACCAAAATTGTTATAAATAAATCAAAACCCAATGAAAATTGATCAAACAGAGTGAAAATGAAACTAAATTCACATATATAACATTTACAATAGGTATGAGGTATTTATTTGATCTGTACAATCCATACCATTCTCTGCAATAGCCTGCAACTTTGAGAGAAAACAATCCCATAGGGCTGCCAATGGTAAAGTGATCATAACTTTCTCCAAACTCGATGAAAAAACACCAAAACAATTGAAAATAAAAGATACTTAATTAATCTATCAATAAAAATAAATTTAAGGTCTATAAAACTTCATACAAAGCCATACCATGTAAAAGAACAGGGCAGGACATTGGAAAATTGTAGAAAAATTCATGTCTTCCTTCATAAATTCTTGACTACATTCCAACCCCACATTCAACTTGGAGGCCCATTTTTATGCTTGTAAATCAAGTTATGCTCCAAAAAACCTAAAAATACCATTTAACAACTTTTAACAAACTTTTAAAAAGCTGTCATTTAAGAAGAAAAGTTGTTATGACAACATTTGACAACTTTTGACAATGTTTTCATTTTTTAACTAAATGACACCAAACCTTCATCAAAGACTCCAAATGACTTCAAACATATATAAAATGGCTCATTCAACCTTATTAAAACATTAAAACACCTAATTTAATGAATTTATACAATATGGCCTCACAAAGGCTTGAATGCAACAAGGTGCTCCTGCACCATTGTTTTACTTCTCTAACATAATCGTTAATAACTAAGAAAAAAATATTCATTCATTGATCTCATTGAATAAATATACACCTATGTCCTTATATGACATATATATATATATACCATACATATATATACATATTTATTCATCAATACACAAATGTCTTATAATATCAAAGTAAGATTCTATTTTCAGAGATAGAGAATAAATTAATTTCCACATAACAGTCTATGTATAAATATAGACATACACACACACACACATATATATATATATATTTATTTATTCTTATATAGATGCTATCGAATCCATACATAATATAGAAGATGATCACATACAAAATACGTATCTTAGAAATTCACATACACATTGATCTATATATATACACATATATTTCTATCCACACAAAACTTGTTGTCTATGAATAAATGAATGCACATTTATATATCATAGCGCAGTGAGGAATATAATCTAGACTATTGTTTTTACCATTCATTGATTATTGGTTTTCAATCTTGCAATGCATAACATTGTACATCCTTAGTGAATAACAGATAACTACAAGTTCGCTATAGATGAATCGACCAAGCTTGAAGATGTACAATGACTTAAGCCAACAGGAAATGGCAATTAGATTAAGATTTGCATGGCGCTAGCCAGTTAAGGATGAAAATATTTGCATACCAAGGAACAAGCAGTTAAATAAGATAAATCTACTATGGTTACAATGTATAAAGGTCATTTGACCATCAATGGTTCCAAGTTTTAAAACCGATCCAAGCATCACAAAATTCGCTGGAATAAAATTGAAGTATCCATTATTCTAATACTTATGCTTCCATTGAATAAGAGGCAATATGGAATGTCAAGTGCGGCGCTTAGCATAGACTATCAATTCAATAGGGAGACATGAAGGATGCAGATTGAAAAGACTTTCAATGAAGAGTTGTTAATACAATGACCTCCATTTTATAGCGGCGGTAAAGGCATCCTATAAGGTTAGCTCAAGATAAGACAAATGTAATAAAAACCATTGATATGCTTAAACCACAATCTACATGGAACTAAGAGATTACAAGGCTATCTACAGGCCATGAAAACATGTGGTATATTACTGCAAAAGACAAACTATTGCATACCCATGAACAATTTATAACACATGTATCAAAATTGAGATATATATTTATATTTGAAACATGCAATCTCAAGGAGCCTGTGACTGAGAGGCGGAATAAAGAATGAAAGTAATATACACTGAAGAACTTAAGAACTTCCAAGCAAGGCTATTGGCAGATGCTAAGCGAGAATATGCCTTACAGACCCAAACAAAAGGAAGAACACCATGCCATAGCACTCATAAGATGGATGAGATAAAGAATATAGTTAATTCGACCTATGACAACTAACATTTTTAACCAATATAGAAGAATATTGCACCTTTGAAGAAGAGATTTTTAAAGCTAAATGCAAAACATTGGGAGAGGAAAATTTGATAACAAGAAATGAATTTAAAGATGAAAAAGCTATAACTACCGACCCAATGTTCGAAGGTATCAAAAAATGAATCAAGATTCACACCAAATAAAGAAAGGAGAGTGTGTTTATTATAGTAGAGGAAATTCTTTGCTTAATACACACGAATTGGGGAAAAAACTAAACAAGCAACAAGAAGAGCAATAATTTCCCAAGAATTGACATTTATAACATAGCACACTCAAAAATTTAACAAGAATGGTTTTGTTTCCAACAAACGATTATTCCATTCTATTTGCTACAAGATTAAAATCAAGTTTATCAAGAACTTGGTTTCTCTTGCTTGCCAAGATGGTAAATTGATGCATAGCTCACAATCCCAACTTGCTACTGTAGCTCCAGCTACAACACATTCTAACTATCCACAATACTGCAAAATTTCCAAATTTCTCAAGCTTCCAAAACCCCCAAGAAAAGATTTCAAGAATTAGAGAAAAATGTTCACGACAAGAACTAAAATTAGTTTTTTTTTTTTAAGAACGATTCTCAAAAGCCCCTTAACTAATTTATTTATTACCCCCCCTTCCGTAACTGCATGCAACTTCTTTTCTTAAATTAAATTATTTGATTTCCCCTGGACAATTTCTTTCCACCACTCTTCATTATATACTAATAAAATATCTTTATTTTTACTTGCACACCATACACCCACTTTAAAATATTTAATTTATTAATTTTAACTTACCCTTTTAATTCCATTTGCACCAAAATTTAATTAACATATTTGTTTTTATACTCCTCTATTAATCATAATTTAATTTATTTAAACCAAATAAATTATTAATAATATTTTATTTAATCAATACTATGATTATTTAAAAGCTTTTATTTTCAATAATGACAATGTCTCTTAATTTCAATAATCTTTTATTTAATGCAATAATTAATCAAAGTACTAATCAACCCAAATTAAATCAAATGCACTACATACCAAGCAATTCCAAATCACACAAGTGAAATGCAGGACAATATCATGACAAAAGAGACGAACCAAATAATGGATGGACAACACTGTTAGGGTTAGAAAGGCAAATATCTAACAATTAAATGTAGATTTAATTAATAAACAAAGAAACTAAAACACACAGAATAAATTATAATACAGAGAATTTAACATGGTTCACCCAATCCGGGCTACATCCACCAAACCACAGCCATCCAATGATTTTATTATCCAGTGCAAAAAACCTATTAAAATCTTGTGAATAATCACATTTTTCATCATACTGTAACCCTCATTCAAACCCGTTTTTAACAAGCTTAGAAGCTTCCAGATTAGGGTTCTACAAAATCGAGTTTTTTTCTTTTTTCGGTGACGACGCAAAAAAGTAGGAGGAAAATTTTTCTCGGGGCCGAGGCCTGGCAAGGATACATGCCGAGGTGTACAGTATACCATGGGATATATAGTATAGCATGAAAAATTGCCACATACCAACAATCTCTCACTTGGAGATTGATCAAGCTCCACACCAACACAATCTCCCACTTGGAGACTGATCCTAGACGACACTGCTGCAATTGCAACTCCCACTGGAAATAAGTGCCTTGGACCCTGCTGCTTTGTTATACTTGAATTCAACCTTGAAGGCCAACTAAAGTTGAAAAGGAGCTCAAATTCTCCCTTGTCACCACCTTCCTAAAAATATCTGTTGGATTGACATCTGTATGTATCTTGTCCAGCTTGACTTGTCCATCCTCCAACACTGACTGAATGAAATGATATTTCAATTACAATATGTGTTTTGTTTTAGAATGCAAGGCCGAATTCTTTGCAAGATGTATAGCACTCTGGCTGTCTGTAAACAAGTAATGTCCAACCTATTGTTTTCCCAACTCATCCATGAAAATTTGTAGCCATATATCTCCTTTTTTGCCTCTGTTGCAGCAACATACTCTACCTCTGTGGTGGATAAAGCAACCACCTTTTGCAATCGAGAAATCCAACTCACTGCTGTCCCACCAACTGTAAATACATAACTTGTGGTACTCCGCCTGGTATCTATATCCCCTACCAAATATGAGTCAACATAGCCTTTTAAATTATTAGAGCCCCCAAAACATAAACATTTATTGGATGTACCTCTCAAATGAATCCATTTTACCGCATTCCAATGCTCAACTCAGGATGACTCAAATACCTGCTAACAACTCCTACGACATGTGCAATATCAGTCTCATGCATACCATGGCGTACATTAAACTCCTACAGCTGAAGCATATGGTACCTTGGACATTTTTTCTTCCTCCTCTTGTGTCTTTGGACACATATCCTTAGTCAATTTAACATGACTAGGCAAAGTGTGCTGACAGCTTTTGCATTATCCATATGAAATCTCTACAACACCTTTTCAACATAATTAGCCTGAGATAAAAACAATTTTCTATTTTTCCTATCTCTACAAATTTTCATACCAAGGATTTGTTTTGCTGCCCCTAAATCCTTCATAGCAAAATTTTGCTAACTGTTGTTTTAGCTCACTTATGTGATCCATGTTAGACCCTGCTACAAGCATGTCATCAACATATAGACATAAAATAATGTAGCTGTCATTATCCAACCTCTTAAAATAAACACAATGGTCAGAATTACACCTACTATAGCCTTGCTCAGCCATAAAACTATCAAATTTCAAGTACTATTGCGAGGTGCTTGCTTCAAGCCATATAAACTTTTCTTCAATCTACACACTAGTTTCTCCTTACCTTTGACCGCAAATCCTTGTGGCTGGTCCATATATATTTCCTCTTCCAAATCACCATGGAGAAATGTTGTTTTAACATCAAGCTATTCTAAATGCAAATTTTCAACAACCACAATACTTAAAACAATACGAATATAAGTCATTTTAACAATTGGAGAAAAAATTTCATCAAAATCAATACCCTTTTTCTGTGCAAATCCCTTTACAACTAATCTGGCTTTAAATCTCTTCTTACCTCCATCCTCCTCTTTTTAGCCTATAAACCCATTTGTTTGGTAAAGCCTTTTTTACAACTTGCATAATTCCCAAGTCTGATTTTTCAGCAAGGAGTCCATTTTTTCTTCCATTCCATGCTCCTCTGAACCTTGGTATCCACCTGCATAGCTTCATCATAATATTCTGGTTCACCAGCATCAGTTAACAAAATAGTATACAAAGAGGGAGAGAATATTTCTGGAGGTCTACTTATCTTTGAAGATCATCTAATAAGAGTTTGTGGTATTTGTTGTTGCTATTGTTGCAGAGCATGAGGAACCACTGAAACATCATTGTTTGGAATATCATCCAACACTGCATAATCATTTTCTTTCTTCTCATGCTGCAACAAATCTTTGTACAACACTTTCTCATTAAATATGCCATCCTTGCTTCTCACAATTTTCTGATTTTCAAAATCCCAAAGCCTATAAGCAAATTCATCAATTCCATATCCAACAAATATACATTTCTTTGATTTTGTATCAAGCTTGGTTCTATTTTTAGAATCTACATGTGCAAATGCTTCACAACCAAAGGTTTTGAGAAAATAATAACTCACCTTCTTAATTTTCCATGCTTCCTCTGGAATACCACAACCCAAAGGATTAGAGGGACCTCTATTAATTAAATAAACAACAGTGTTTATAGTCTCTGCCCACATTTTTAAAGGCAACCTAACATGCAATCTCATAGTCTGTGCATGCTCCATTATTGTTCTATTCATGCACTCAACCACTCTATTTTCCTGTGGAGTCCTTGGAATAATTTTCTACATACAAATACCATTTGAGGAACAATAATCTTCAAAATCTTTGCTGCAATATTCACCACCATTATCAGATCTGAGACATTTTAGCTATTTACCCATCTAATTCTCAACCAAGCTTCTCCATTTTTTAAAAGTTTCAAATACATCAGATTTCAGCCTAAGGAAATAAATCCATACCTTCCTAGTTGCATCATCAATGAATGTAACATAATACAGAGAGCCATCGAGAGAAGATACCTGAGTTGGTCCCCATACATCCGTATGCACAAGCTCCAATTTCTCATCTTTCTTTTGCTTCCCATCCTTGAGAAAACTTACTCTCTTTTGTTTTCCACACACAACTTTCACAAAAATCCATATGAACACATTTTAGACCTGGTAAAACATTATTTGAATGAAGTACTTTCATACCTTTTGCACTCATATGCCCAAGTCTATTATGCCACAGTGCTGATTCAGAGTCCACAACAATTGTATGATCTTCTACCTGCTGAATTACAACAGTTGTTCTTGAACATTGACCTTTTTCACTAACAATTAAAGTAGAAGGAACAATATGACCTGTACAAAGATATAAGGCACCTACTTTCACACCTTTTGCTACTACTAAGGCACCCTTTGTGACCTTCCAATTTTTATCACTAAATGTAACAACATAACCTTCATCATCTAGTTTCCCTGCTGAAATTAAATTTCTGCTTAACTTTGGAACATGCCTTACCTCATGTAGTAGCCAATGATTCCCATTCTACAACTTAATCTTGATTCTTCCCTTTCCAACAATCTGACAGGGTTCGTTATCTCCTAAATAAACCAGCCCAAAATCCCCTTGGACATAGTCAAGAAAATAACTTCTATGGGGGGTAGCATTAAATGAAGCCCCTGAATCTAACACCCAAGAATCATCAGCATTATCAAGGTAAAGAATCAAAGCATCCTCATCATATTTATTACTTACCACATTTTCCTCTTTACTTCATTTTTGTCTCCTTTATTTTTTGAGACCAACAATCTTTCTTTAAACCCCAGCTTACCACAGTACCAACAATCCCTCTTGTCTCTAGATTGGGACTTTTTGTCCTTTGATTTTCCTTGTGACTTCCCATGATTTCCAGAATTGTTTCCTCTCTCCTTTGTCTCTGCTTTCTACATTCAAAACATTGTCGATGTGGATGTTCCACCTGAGCTTTTCCTATGAATTTCCTCGCTTAAAATAACACCAACAACATCATCAAATTTTAATGTATTCAAACCAAAAATAAAATTGCTAACAACCATTACCAAGCTATTCTAGCTTTCAAGCAAAGAACACATAATCAAAAGAGCCCTAACTTCTTCATCAAAGTTTACTTTTATAAAAGTTAATTGACTGGTGACCATATTAAACTCATTTAAATGATCAGTAACCAACCCACCTTCTACCATTTTCATATTAAATAAACGCTTCCTAAGAAATACCTTAGTCGAAGTGGAATGCTTTTCATATAACTTCACCAAGGTTTCCATCAACTCTTGAGTTGTCTTTGCTGTTGTAATATTGAATGCCACTGATTGTGCTAGGCATAAACGAATACTGCCAAGAGCCTTCCTATCCAAAATCTCCCAGTCCTCATCAGACATTGCTGCGGGTTTCTTGGTTTTCCCTTCCAATGGATGCCATAAATCCTTTTGATAGAGGTAGTCCTCCATTTTCATCTTCCATAACTGATAGTTCTGCCCATTAAACTTCTCAACCTTCTTACTCTCATATGCCATTACTCCCACTCAATCGTGAGACCTTCCTATAGACGATAATCAAAACACAACCTGCTCTGATACCACTTGCTAGGGTTAGAAAGGCAGATATCTAACAATTAAATGTAGATTTAATTAATAAACAAAGAAACTAAAACACATAGAATAAATTATAACATAGAGAATTTAATGTGGTTCACCCAATCTAGGCTACATCCACCAAACCGCAACCATCTAATGATTTTATTCTCCAGTGAAAAAAACCTATTATAATCTTGTGAATAATCACGTTTTTCAACATACTATAACCCCCATTCGAACCCCTTTTTAACAAGCTTAGAAGCTTCCAGATTAGGGTTCTACAAAATTGGGTTTCTTTTTCTTTTTTCATTGATTTTTCCCTTTTTCAGTGACGATGTGAAAAAGTAGGAGGAAAATTTTTCTCGGGGGCTGCCACCCTCAAACCCTCGCTTGGGGTCTGACCCAGCCCAGACCCTAGCAAGGATACATGCTGGGGTGTACAGTATACCATGGGCTATACAGTATAGCATGATCAGTTGCCACATACCAACAAACACTGTCAGGGTGAAACGTGGAGGGGCACTACATTTATGCTCCACTACATCATTTGAAATGTGAATGGAACTTTGGTTATCACATCAAAGAATACTAGGGTGATCAGGTGCTAAACCAAACTCTTTCATAAGTTTTCAAAGCCATACGATTTCATGGTTGGCAAGAACTCACCTTGATACTCAACCTCAATGGATGATAATGTGATAGCAATTTTCTTCTTGAAAGACCATGTGACTAGAATAGAACTAAGGAAAAAAATAAACCCAAAAGTGAACTTCCATGAGTCAGTATCACTTGCCCAATTTGAGTTGATGAAGCCTACTATATGTCAAGCTACTAATGTGTCTAAATGTCAAAATATGTGGTTCCAAATATACCTCAAAATATGCTTATTTTCCTTCCAATGAATCTCATGAGGGTCATGTAAGAAGTGGGAGACAATCCCAAAAAATAAGGTGATATTAGGATGAGTGTGTATCAAATACAAAAGACTACCAACTAAATGACTGTACAAAGTTGCATCAACACTAGTTGTTGTGCAAGTGGTAGTAAAAGTGACACCAAATTGGAATGGTTTAAAGAAGAAGGCTTACAATCAACCATGCTAAATTGATGAAATAAATCAATGTCATACTTATGTTTGCATGTGGAGATCCCCTTAGTATACTATAGAACTTGAAGATTAAGGAAGAAATATATAAGCCCAAGACCATTCATGTTAAAGTGCTCCATAAAAATATGTTAAGTATCATGAAACATGGATGAGGAGCTACTAATTACAATTAAATTATCTACATAAAAGACTAGCATCAAAATCTAATCTCCATGTCTCTGAATGTAAATGGTGTGATCTAAGTGGCAATGAGTGAAGCCAAATGTAATCAAGAAACCATCAATAATCTCATACCAAGCTTGGGGGCTTGTTTGAGACCATACAAAGAACATAAAAGCCTATAATACAGTGAAGATTCCTAAATAAATCTTGGAGAATACTCCATATAGATCTCATCATGAAGATCACCATGCAAGAAAACACTCTTTAGTTCTATCAAAAAAATTACTCCTCTAAGATGCAATAACAGAAAGTATAGGGAAAATTGAACCCATCTTGGCTATAGGGGAGAATGTCTTAGATTAATCAATGCCCTCAACCTATGAGAAACCTTTAGCTACATGATGTGCCTTATACCTTTCTATATAATTTTCAGTTGCATACTTAGTGTGATACACCCACTTGCACTTAACCATATTTCTTTCTTTAGGAAGAGAAACCAAATTCCATGTATTATTCTTCATCAAGGAAGAATAATCATCTTCCATAGAATCATCCCACTTTGGAATATCATAAGCCTCTAAAAAATCTACAAATTGGTAGATATAACATGACTCAAAATATTAGTCTAGAAGTTTGTGAGAAAATGTGGTGAGAACTTATAGGATCACCAACTAAAGATCCATCCTCTTGAATAGTATTGTAGGCCCAATGGGGAAAAACATGAATAGGATGTGGAGATGGTTGAATAGGACCATCATTTGAAGTATCCTCAAATGAAAAGGTATCCTTATGAGATGAATAAGGTAGATTAGTAGTGAGGAAGTAGATGAAAGATCCATCTATATCAATGATTGATCAAACTAAATATCAGTATGAAAGTAGACATCTCTTGTGGTTAGATCAAACAACTAAAAAGCCTCACATCATCATAATATAAAAAAAGATGTATGGTTAATTATTCTTCTCCATTTACTTATGTCAACCATTTGATATGAATACCCAAGCCTTACTGCTAAATATCTTGAAGAAGGAAACATCAAACTTGACATTGGACCAAGCCTCCTATAGAGTGATATTCTAAAATACCACGAGGGGAGTGTGGTTCTAAATATAATTGGAACAATTTATTTCAACCCAAAAATATGAGGCCATAGATTAAGATTTAAGCATACAATTTTCTATCTCCTTTAGTGATTTATTTTTCTTTCATTAACACCATATTGTTGAGTGCAGGGAACTGAATGTTGATGATGAATACCACACTTAGTGCAATAATCTCTAAAGGCTTGGTTCACATATTCCCCAATTATTTTTATGTATCCGTTGAATGGAATCACCTAATTTCTTCTCCATAAACACCTTGAAAGTCTTAAAAGTGGTGAATACATCACTCTTGTACTTGAGAAAGTTCATCCACATGTTACAAGAGTAATCATCAATGGAGGTGAGCACATAATTGGCTCCTAGAAATGAAGGATTTGGAAATGGAATGAGGTCACTAATGAACCAACTCAAGTAAATTAATCACATGATGGTAAATACCCTTAGCAAATGGTTCCTCATCATGTTTACCAAGGATACAACCTTTACAAAGTTCATCTATGTATGAAACCTTAGGAAGAACAAGTGCCATCTCTTATTTACTCAACTATTGAAGATGTAATTGAGGTGTCCACACCTCTTGTGCCAAGGTCTACTCAAATAATTTTCTTGGGAAATATGTGACGAGAAAAAAGATGACTCAAAACTATGAAACCCACATAATCTAGATCCATGGTCAACTTTTCCTAAAGCAAATTTTTTATCTAGATGTTATAGTTCTTGAATAACTACATCATGTAGAGAAGTTTTATTTTTCTTCCCATCTCTAGTATGAAAAATATAGTATATAAAGAAAATATTAGTATAAATTTTAGGAACAAAGAGAACATCCTCAATACAACCATTTGTCAACTATAATTCTCAAAGTCAACTATCCAATTATTTGTGGATGATTCTAAACCTCTAGCTAGAAGTGCTTGACCCTTACTAGGTTTGGGGATATCAATGTTGTGTTTCTTTATGAATTCTTCCAAGGTTGCAACCTTTTATGAAAAATATTGATTTCATGATTTTTCAATACATAAAAATTATATGTTCCTATACTTTTCTTCTTTATCATGGAATAATTCTTACTTGACTTAGAAGATGGTGTGGCTTGTGTATCAGGTTTATTCTTTTTCTTGTATATATTCTCATTTTTTGAAGTTGATTCTACCTTAGATTGTTTAGAATACTTCTTACATTTTCCCTTACATGTTGGGCCATTAGTGCTTGAATTTTTGAAGAGTTGATAGAATCCATGGAGAGTAGTTTAGATTTTTTTTTATCTTTAGTATTTCATAAAAGTATTCAAAAGAAGGTATATTAAATATTTTTCCAAGGAGCATCCATATAGAGTAGAAGGTAGAAGAAGATATTTGATATGGGACTTTTAGATTTGATAAAAAAAATAAGACACATTATTTATCTATTTTTTCCATAGCCCTAAAGTCAAGAAAGCAAAGACCTAAATTTGATTAAAAAATATTCAATATAAAGGAAGATGTCTAGAGATAATTTTTCTATTTTGTCATTTAATTGAAATATTTTGAATTCATCTATACCAAACAAGTCATTAAAATTATCCCATATTTACTGAGGAGTTGTACAATTGAAAAGAAATTAGAAATTATTAGATACATGGAGGCCAATAATGTCCATTTCCTCATCTAAAATTTTCCAATAAACAAATTATTCATACTTTATGAATTATATTTTTTGACCATTTAGCATTTCTCATTTAAATCCTTTGACTAAAGAATTTGTACCTAAATTTTTCATGTGTGAAAATTATGTGGAGTTAATAGATCAATTTTTAGATCCATTCTAAAATACATGACACACTTAAATTGTGCCTTACAAACCCACCAAATTTGATTAGAAACTATAAAATAATACCCCCATAAATATGACAAGATAGGATTACAATTTGTGTGAATTGAAAACCTAAATCATACATTTATAGAACATGGAGATTCTTTAAATTTATGATAAAAAGGAAATCATATTTTAAAAGCTACATTTATAATCAAAATTCTTGTGATTTTCTAATATATATATATATATATATATTTATAAAATTTCATTAGATGAGGTGAAAGCCATGCACTATTGAGATTTAATATAAAACTTGGAATTTATAGGCCAAAGAATAGTTTGAAAATATAATTTTGGGAAATGAATTTCACCAAAGTGTAGTGGATGGAACCAACTTTCCATCAACTATTCAAGTTTGAAAATATCCCCCTCTAGTTTAAAAGTTCTGCAAAAAAATAAGATGCCCTACTTTTAATAACATTAAGTAGTTGTAAAGGGTATTGTTGAAGGGTGTTTTAACACTGCTCAACACAGATAAAACAAGAAAGTTCCATCCCTCTTGAAAGGTGGATTTCTTCAGGAAACTTCATAAAATAACCCCAAGGTCTCTAAGGTCAGGTCTTGACAATGCAAAACAACTCAGTGGTAATGTGTTTTGCTGGTAATCTCAAAGGGAATTTATGATAAAACAAGGCTAGAAACTATAGGGATTAGATAAGGTTTTTTTAAAATCTAATGATAAGGATAAACCCTTATCAATATTCCTAGATCTAAATTCTGGAGACAATATGATCATCGGATACATCAATTTTAGTGATAATTTTATCCTAAAACTAACACAGAATCAAAGAAATAGCAAAAGATTAAGGGTTTAGAGAGATTTTAAACTAAAGCCTAAGTGAAATCATGCAATTAACTCAACATTCAAGTTGGAAAAATCCCCAATAAATCAATTTTTGGTTAACCAAGACAAATCTATAGTATCTCAAAAATGGTGCTATCTTTAAAGGAATATCAAAAGATTTTCAAACTATGAACAATTAAACATAAATTCAGATTTTTGCATACTATGAATAACATTTACAATTAAACCATTGCATAAAATATAAACTAGGATAACTATGCAAATTGATTTACAATCAACAAATCACAAATAGTATGGGTAACAGATTCATCTAACACCTCCAACACTTTGCCATGCACATGAAAGAACTGTAACTAAATCTGAAACTAACTAACTGAAATAACTTGGAAGCATAGGAACCATCTAATAGAATGAAACGACAAAGAATAGAACACCAAATAAATGTCTCCTTCTTACATTAGCTTCATCCATAGGCTACAATAATTCCAGATTCAACTTTACAAATGAGGAAAAACCTCATATTTATAGAGTTTTCCAATAAAATAGGGTTTTGAAATCAACGAATGAGATAACATCCAACATGGGCACCCTAATTAGGTTAAAAAAAATAGGTTAACAACATGTAATACTAATGCCCACTTAAAATAAAACATTAAATATCAAAATCCTATTTTTACATTGAAACACTATTTAAATTGAAAATAATGTGCCTCTAGCACTAATTACAAGGCCGCCCAGTTTTTCCTTTAGTATGTTGATGAAGATTGATATGAAATTTGAGGTAGATTTGATTTATTCTCCCTCCTTGTCCATTTATTGCTTCTTAGAGAATTCTTGGAATTTATGTAGGACTTTATTTAAATTCTCTTGGCTAGGAGTTGGGATAAATTTTATTCTTAAAGTAATTGACTCCAACTTGACCTCATACTTTTTTATCACCTTGTCCCATTCCAGCTTGGACTCTTGATATTTGTGCATCATGTTGATATACATTGTTGCTTCTTCTAAATTATTCTCTATAATATTTCCATCATCATCCTGGAGAAAGTTCTCCTTCCACCATATTTTTAGCAAAACAATTTTCATATATTCCTTACTCAGGGACCTGCCACTCATTACTTCCAAAAATAGGACACACCCTATAGAGATATCTTCCAAATCCGATTCCATCTTCACAAATTATTTAAGTTCTCTATCCATAACTTCCCTTTTGAACCTAAAAGCTTCTAACCATTCCCTAGGTTCATCAATGATTTCATATATGAGGACCTTTTCCTCAATCAAAATTTCCCTTGGAACCTCAAGCAACATATTCAACCTAACTATAGATTTATCATCCATAGACTGCAGTCTGCTATAAGTTTCTGAATCCTGTCCATGCAATTGAAGCATCTCTCATATAATTAAATAATTTTTGAGGCAAGGGGAATCCCCTTCTCATAAACTCCTGCTACTCAATTTTGAGCAACTTGAGTAGATGAATTCATTTTCTCCAACTCATTTATAGCATCCTTCAAAAGAATACTAGGTTGTGCGGAGGTACCAACCTTGGTTTGCAGGGATTCACCAAATGCTTGATGTATCTTTGTAGTTCATCCACCTACTTTTGTAGCTTCTCCTTGGCTTTCACCTCTTTCTCTAACCTATGCAAAACATTCATGGATCCCCTAAGATCTTCTACTTCATGTTTCTTTTTTGAAGGCCCCAAGTTTATTGTCTGCACTTTGTATTCTTTTGGAGTAATTTCCTCATTGTTTTCTATAGCAGGGGTGGCAATGCGCAACACCCTGTTATTTGAATCATCTTTAACAATACCACAAATTACCTGATCCTTCTTCTTTTCTTTTGGATTATTCAAACAAACTAGAAACTCATCCCAATTGGGAGCTACCTCTTCAATTATTGGCTTGGGTTTAAGGTTCTCTTTGAACCAATCAAAAGAAAGACATATTAGTATTTGTGTCTAATTCTTGTTATCTTTCTCTTCTTGGTGGTTTTCTTCTTTATTCACCTTAGTATTATGAGGTTGTTCCTCTTGTTTGTCATATCATCATCTTCCTTCTATTGGAATAGATCATTATCCTATTGTTGTTGCTGATTGTCACCTACCAGTTGCTCTATATCCTTCTCATTCACATTTGCAACCTCAAATTCTGACTCAAGATCCTTGGAAGCATCTTCAAATGTGGTTTCTTTTCTTCCTACATTCCCCCTTCTCAAAAGGTATATCCTCTTGTGGTGGCTGAGGTGGAACATTCTTTGTTACTTCTTCTTTTGTAACCTTTTCTCTTTTAGAAGATGCTATCTGAGCAACCTTTTCAAGCTCAACATCCACATTTTATAGATTATCCAAATTTGGAAAAGGGATTCCTAACCTAGGAGAAGCTTTCCTTTGGTAGACTTGAGTCCTCTCTTCAGAACTCTCAACATTGATTTCCTCCTCTTGAGTCCCTCCCTTAGCTGTGTCTTGAGTTATTTCCTCACTTTATTCATCCTTTTGCTTCTTCTTAGAAGGGGAATCAATTGAGGCACCCTTACCTTTACCCCTCACTAATCTTCTTCTCTTCGGAGGGGATGTTTTTTTAGTGATGGTCTTGGTAGATTTTCCCTTCTTGGGGATTGGTTGCCTTTGAGATTTCTTTGATTTAACCTTGGTCTTTTGTTTATATTTTTCTCTTTTAATAACCAAAGGTTTCTCTTCTTCTAACTCCTCTTCCTCAACAACCTTATCCCCTTATCAGATTCTTCTCCCAAAGAGGATTGTAACTCAAGATCTCCCATTAAATAAATCATATGCAAATTTCACTTCATTAGCTTCCAGTTCCAAAATTTTATGCTTTGCCCATTGTTTAGAATACTAGAGAACGGGGGTAGTGGATTGTGAGATCTATAATTTCTTCCTCAACCAAATCAATTAGAGGGAGAGGTTTTTTGATACTTCCATGTAGTCATGATATTAAATTATGTCTTCATCATATTTAATTTGGTCAGGGAACTCCATGATCCTATATAACCTTATCATTTTCAGTGACAACCGAGAGAACCTTCTCTTGAACACTTCTAGCCTGTCTCGACAATTGGTCCAATAGTCCTCAATATTTCCTTTATTCCTGCAGTTCCTTGTATCTTCCTTCTAATTTGTTCCATGTGGGTCAAAATGAATCCTGAATGTGTGTGTAGATAGGTTGAAGTACTCCATTTCTGTCTCCAAATGTTGAGCACTTTGGAAAGATCGACAAGCCACCCAACCATTGATATTCAAGGGGAATTCCCCTCCAATCCCCATATTGTGCAAGTTTTTCAAGACCTTATCAAAGGAAACTAGCTATTTGGTCACCTCTAATAGCACCAATTTATTAGTGGGGTATTGTGGAAACTTGTAGGGTACCAAAGGATATCCTTGAATTCTAATGTATGAAAGCTTTGGGAACTGTGAGAACCAATATCCATACTTCCTTACCAACTCCATTACATCTGTTGACAATCTAACATGTAATGATTCTTGCAGAGTCCTGGTGATACATAGTGTAAATGCATCATTAACCCTTATGTAGTGGGAAGTGCTGGATATATGCAGTTGTGTATAAAATTTATAGACCTTGTTCTCTCCTATGGTGCCTTTGTAGCTCAAACCTCTATACTTGAAGTTCCTAGCAAGCATATAGACAATGCAAAAAGTCATTGTGAACTTCTTAGTATCTTGTACCTCCCATAGCTACCTATCTAGGTTGTCACTTATTAGGCCAGCCCAATGGTAGTTAGTTCCCTTCACAATTTCAACTATAATATAGAACATCTAATCCTCAAATACAGAGGCCTTCTCAAGTCCCATCACTCTTCCAAGGAGAGTGATCATATCATTATACTCAGCCTTGAAGTCACTCCTATGCAATAGTTTAGGAAATTTGGAGAAGTGCTCCTTGGATTTTAAATCCACGAGGAATTCATAATCTCAAGGGCCTTCTCTGAATTGTTAGTGTAAAAATTCTTTACTCCACCAGTCTTGAATTTCACTAGCTTTTGGTGGGAGGGGATCCCAAATGCTTTAGCCAAGGATTCTTTAGTAATATTAGCCATTATTCTTCCTTGAGGGCCAATTATCATCCTCTTGTTTGAGTCATAGTGCTTAAAGCACCCCATTATCAGCTCTAGGCATTGCATGGAAGGAGGGAAGCCTGCAACTTGTGCTAATCTAGTCTTAACCATCCTAAAAGCCAAGTCAGTAGGGGCTACACAATACATCCTCTTCATAAAATATTCCAAGTCAATATGTCCCAGGTTAGTATCTCCGACCTCTCCCTAGTATGATGCAATCTTGGACTCTAGAAGGACACCCTTGAAATCATACTTCATCATATCAACCCTTGAAAGTTCCTCTTTTTCTACCATTGAAGTTTTCTTTGCTTTTCCTACCTTTGCCTTGCTTGATTCTGCCTACATTTGTTAGCCAAAATACTATAACCACTTGAAATGTGAAAGGATTTAGAATTTTAGAGAAATGGGGTTAGCATAATCAAGGCTCTTCAATATGTAATATAAAAAATCGTATCATCAATAATTATGCCCAAGAATTAAAGCTCACAACCCTTAAATACAATCTCAAACAGTCATTAGGTTTTAAGGCCTCACAGGAAATCCAAAAATTTCACTCTTGCAAGAAATTCGTAGATTCCATCACCTCAAGAAATCTATGATAGAACACGCATTGAGGATTTCAAGGTGACAAGAAATCCATGATGCAAGGAAGCATGTTAGCAAAGTGTGATTTTGGCCCATTATTCTTACATGTAATTTAATCATTTCATATCTGAAACATTTCCATGTTAGAAAATTTTGACCTTTAAAAGTACAAATCATGACCTTAATAGCACCTTAGGGAAATTAAGCACTTAGGAAATCAATGATACAAAAAATTTGGGCATTTCATCCTGAGGAGAAATCCATGACAAATGAAGTTGTCAGGGATTTCATGACGACATAGAATTAGCGACAGGAAGATCGTCAATTTTTTTGGGGGGTCATGAAATTCGTGACAGGTAGGCTTGTTGGGTATTTCTCAAGCATAAGGATTTAGCGATATGCACATCTATCAAAGATTTCATAGAGATGCAAAGCCCACTACCTTAGGACTTTCATAGACAAGCGAAGTTCGCAATAAGGAGTTCATCAAAAACTTTGATGAGGCAAGGATTCTGGGAAAAGGTGCTCATCGGGCATTTCATGCAAGCATGAAATCCATGATGAACATAGGTGTTGGGGTTTTCAAAGGCATGTGAAATCAATGACATAATGTTTATCGAACTTTTCATGGGGTTTAGGATCCCATAAGAAATACTAGTATGGGGATTTCATCATCAAAGGAATTTCACGACGAATTTTCAACATTCAAATTTTGGCTAAGTTTTCCTCACTCAACTGTGAAAATTTGTCAAGGATTTTGAGGATGTTGGAAATGTATGTAAGGGAGTGGTAATATCATGATGACAAGTTTCATTACATGCAAGGATCAAAATACCACATGTTTTAAGCTCGACAAAGATCATATAATAGTTTAACACCCATGTTTTACTGCCACACATTATGACTACACAATATGTGCTATGGTTTCAAATAAATGCACACAAACCAACCCCCAAAGCACATAATAACCAAGGATAGAATCCTACTAGGAGATGAGATTGAGTGAGGGCTTGGATGGGTGATCAAATCCTAGTTTCAACCTATCCACCCTTTTCATTCTTCATTAATTTGCATGAGACATGCTAAAATACAAATGTTTTCTAACATTCACTAGATTTCAAGTCATTGAGGTGCATTCTAACCTATTACAAGTTTTGCTAACCCTAGTTTGTGAAATAGTCATGCAAATTTGATGCCCTAGTTCAAATAAAAACTCTTTAGAATGAAAACTCAACGAAAGGTAGGGAAAATGATTTGAAATGTGAATGAAAGCATAAATGAATACAAAATCAACACCCAAATCATTCATTGTTTAAATTTCAAATAAATGTGAAGAGGTGTGCGGCCCTACCTTTGATCCTCGAATAATGGAAACTCAAAATGAAAACTTGTCGATACACTCAATCTGCCAATGAAGACTCCACACACCAATCACCCAAAACACTAGCTTTGGATCATCTTAATGCTCAAACTAAAGCTCTCATTAGAAAAATTAATTGTGAAATGGTGAAATAAACTCTAAAACACATTTAAAACCCCTCAATACATTTGCCATTAATTATCTCATATGCATTGCAGGGTGCATTAAATCATTTGAAGTGACCCTTTTGCAGCATCAGAGGTTTCACCCACACACAAAATTCATGATGTAAAATAGGTTGGAGATTTCAAGACATCACGAAATCCACGAAGTGGAGTTTTATCGAGGAATCCATGTACCTGTGAAATTCGTGAGAAATTGATCCTCGGGGAATTCAAGCCCTTGTAAAGTCCACATCAAGGGAAACCTATCGAGGATTTCACCTCCGCGATAAATCTGCAATAGGTGAGCACTAGGGATCCTGCCTCTTCAAGAAATTAGCGAGATGAAGACCATCGGGTGATTCAAAGGGAGAAGAAATCTTCGACCTTGGTACAAGTTTAGCATGAGGACCACTTAGTGATGATTTTCAAAGTCTTGGACATGAAACCCATTGTTGTAAACCTCACTCATTTTTTGATTTGAATAATCTTCACAAGCTTGGAAAAGTGACACCATTAAAATTTAAAGGACCCATCCCTTAAGGGGAAAAGGAAGTAACCTAAAGAAAAATTGAAAGAGGGGGTCCCCATCCCGATGGGGCATGTGTGCAAAAATGCACAACAGGTATAATAAGAGTTAGCATAAAATATAATATTAAATTTTAATATTTAATGTGAATTTTAATGCTAACTATGATTGTTACAATAAATGTCAACCATAATAAGAAATGTTGAGCTTGTGTTAATGGGAAGGCATATATCATTGAGTTGTTTGGGGATCATTGGAAGGCATGGGAAGTCACCTTAGAGAAGTTTGGTGTAACAAAATTTAGTGGAGGAGGGTAGGGGTTCTAGATTGAGATTTGTAGAGGTTGTGGTATTAGAAGGATGGGCATGGTCAATGGTGAGTGTCACTTCAAAAAATTTAAAGGTTTTGAGAAGAGGGTGTGAATAAGTGTTGGTTAGGACATTGGAGGGCGTGGAAGTTGATTCCTTTGGATGCAAGAATATAAATGCATGGAAGGATTTGGATGGCCAAGTTGGCCCAAGAAATAGGGCCAAATAGGCATTAAAAGGGCTAATTGGGCCTGGAAAGAGCTATGGTGATATTCAAGTAGGTCATTTAGAGTCAAAGGAACAACCTAAAAATAAAATTCCCGAGGTTTCTTCCACCATGGAAGGAGCATGTAATCCTTTGGGATGAATCTGCTATGTATGTTCATAGGCTACATATTTTTGTGGGTCCAAGTAAAGCTCACCTAAATTCTTTGAAAGCTCCCCCCACAAATTATTTTCAATAAAATAATGGCGATTTAACCTTGGTGAAATCAAAATGTCAAAATTCCCAAGTCAAATAACTGAATTTAACTAATATTTATGTTGATTTATTGAGCCAAAAAATTGTGCATTGCAAAAAAAATCCACTTGCAAAATAAATTTCTAAATAAATTATGCAAAAAAAAGTTACTGTTGAAATTGGTAATATCTATATAGGTATAGAATTTCATACAAATCATATGTGCAAGGAAGATAAGGTTGTGAAAAGAATTCCTATGCTAATCTTTAGAGGAAGGTTATATATATTTACAAAAGTTACATAAACTAAACAAAAATAGCATAAATACCATTCTATGACCAATGTTATAGTGTAGACTAAATAGACTAGACACATACATATTTAAACCCTTTTTAATCCCCTAAGCATTAATCCCAATAAGATATTCAATATCAACAAAACGAAGATACCATTAAAACTAACATGCTAAAAAATGAAAACTTGAAAAACATCCATTCTATGACCTTGAATCTTATCCTATTGGGGGAGTGGTGTTGCATTGATGTGGAATGGTGACCCTTTCCCAATCTCTTGGGTAATGAGCTTGTTTCAATCAGTTTTATTGAAGAAAATTGATGAAATTGATGAGAGATGAACAAAACATGATGAAATCTAATTTTAACATGATAAATGCTATGATGTTTGATGTAAATGTATGCAATCTATGCTAAATGTGTACAATATTCAAAGATACAAGCCCTAGATTCCAAAATATGCTAAATGGATGAAAACTAAGTTACCATGGAAGCCATTAATGGATGCTTAAGCTAACTATGCATGAAAACTAATCTAAAATGCTATTAAACATGAAACATGGATGCAAATGAGTGTGATTTTTAACAAAATAAGTTTACTATCAAAAGATGGATCCCTATTCAATAGATGCAAAGTCTATTTATAGAATAGGCAAAAAGAAACCGATGGTCAAGATTGAAAGAATCAATCAATGGTTAGGATGGAAAGAAGATGGAGGCATGGATCATGGATTCCCATCAAGGGTTGATAATGCAAGTTGACATTTAATCAAGGACTCACAATCATGCAAAGAATCACACTTTCAAAGCTTGCTCAAAAACTTTGTTACAAAGAAGAATATTCCCTTTTTGAATGAGTGTAAAGGGAGAATATTCTGATGCAAGTAGATGAGGAAAATTAGCATTTAGTAAATTAAAATAAAGTTTTAATGTGCAAAGGGGAGGGATATTTCATAGGAATATTCCTTTTTGGAGGAATTAAAGATTTAGCATTAAATAATTAATTTTGGTGCAACCATGGTGGGAAGGTCCTCAAAGAGAACAATCCAGACCGTGCAACAAGAGTAACACAACAAAAGAAACACACAATATGGAGGAAAATGAAAATTCAAATATTATCATTAACAAAAATCTCAGTTACAATCGACTGACAACATCTAGGCTTACATATTCAGCTCACAGGCCTGATACAACATTTTCAAAAATACAACATTCCAATATGCTCCTATATGCAAGCTGAAATCTTACAATTCAGATCAAGAACTTATCTACTTATTATTCACTACTTTTCTAATGATTTATTACAAGATTTATATCATATCTGTAGGTCTAGAAACATCCACATTGACCAAAGATCATCACAATCTCCTATGAAAGAAAATGTAACATGCGCATGAACAAGTCAGCCTCAAATTTGAATTACTCCTTAGTGAATGCATAGGATGAAGTGTGGACCTATATTTAAGGTCGAGGTCACTCCATGGAACATTTAAAATCACACCATTAAGATCCGCAAGTCATGGGAATGATCCTCCAACGATCAAATTATCTACTCACTTTGAAAATTATTCCGATGTCAGTTCAAGAAAATACCATGAAATCCAGAATCGATAACTTGCCGAAAAAAGATTCAATCATGCTCAAATATTGGAATAAGGAGAATGAACATGTCCACGATGTAAAACAAGATCCACAGGGTCTGGTGAGCAAATATGGTGAATCCACCAACATGAACTGAGCAAGAACTGAACAAGAACAAAACTGAAAGAAAATATTTTTGGTTGATGCAAGATTGCCAAGAACCAAGGATGCTCTTGCATCATATTTATTTAATGAAAGAGGGGGATTAGGATATTTAATTAAATAACTAGAACAACTAGGATTTATTTAATTAAATAAGAAGATATAAGAAGGATAATTAAATAATTTGCATTATTCAATTAGACAGGATGAAAGGTGAATATGATGGAGAGTGAGTTAACCTAAGTAGGTTAATTATATTAATAGATGAACATGAGGCCTTTGATTTAAATTATCTAGGTTAATTTAATCAAACAAGTGAAAAGAGGATGGATTTTAGGATGAAATGATGTTAGTATATTAGATGTCAGTGTGTAGTATCATTCAAGACATTTTTACGTGTCTACATTTTTCCCTTCTTTGAAGCGAGATACTTGTTATGTTGGTTCAAAAATTCACGCTTTTTACATTAAAACTATTGCTCAGATAAAAAAATAATTTTTAAAAACTTTTTGGATGTCCCATTGTTTCCCTAGTGGAAGGAATTAAGCTGATTCCCTACTCCCTCGAGCGATTAGGCCCGAAATTTTGAATTTTGGGTTGTGTAGACACTTAAAAATGTCTTGAATGATATCATGCACTTGAATCAGGTATACTAACACTGTTTCATCCTAAAAACCCATTAAAATTTCACCCCTTTGATGCTAACATTTCATCTTATTAAATTTAATACATCAAATTATTTAATTTAAATCTCCAAGTCCTCTTATTTAATTAAATAACCCTAAGTTATTTAATTAAATATCATATCACTTTCCCCTTTTCATTAAATCATTTTATTTAATGAATTTCATCTAATTCCCCTAATTTGCATAAGTAAAACTTTATTTAATTATCAAATTACTAATAAATCCAATCTTCCAACTTGCAAGGGAATATTCGTCCTTTGCACATTCCTCCAAAAAGAATATTCCCATGGAATATTCCTTCCCCTTTTGCACATTAAAATTTTGTTTTAATTTTCTAAATATATAAATTTCCTCACCCATGAGAATATTCCAAAGAATATTCTCTTTCTTCACTCATTTGAAAAAGAGAATATTCCTTTTTTGCAACAAAATTTCAACAAAACTTCTTGTGCAAGTTTTGAAAGTATGTTTTTTTGGAAGAATATGAACCCTTGATTCTTTCCTTGATCCATGTGATAATTGATTCTCATCCATTGATGAGAATCCATGATCCATGCCTCCATCTTCCTTCCTTTTTGACCATTGATTAACCTTTTTAATCTTACCCCTTCATTTCTCATTTGTCCTCCTATAAATAGGTCACTATTTGGAGACAAATGGATCTATATTTTAAGAGAAAACTCATGTTGTACTTAAAATCACTTTCACTTGCACTCATATTTAGCACTCATTTAGCATCCTTTTAGTTTAAATTACTTGCATATTAGCTTAGCTTCCATTAATGTCTTCCATGTATACATTTAGCATATGTGGTAATTAGGGTTATAATCTTTTTAGCTTAAACTCCATTTAGAATAGATTTTCATACACCCATATAGACCATCTTAGCATTCATCATGTTAATTTAGCATTTAAATCATGTCTTATCACACATCTTTCATTAGTTTTGTCGATTCTCTTCAATAGAATCGATCAAAACAAGCTCATTTATCCACGAGATTGGGAAAGGGTCACCATTCCACATAAATGTGACACCACTCCCCCAATAGGATAAGTTTCCATGGATTAGAATAGGTGTTTTTGAAGCTTTCATGATTTAGAATGCTAGTTTTGATGGATTCCTAGTTTATTTTTTATTGATTGATCATATTGGATTGATGTTTAGTGGATTGAATACACTTTGAATCCTCATGGATCAAGTTTAGTCAACCCTTACTATGTCATTGGTCACATTTTGGAACTAGGAGGGCATGAACTAACCAATCTGATGAATTTCTTGTTAAATCTCTATTTTGCTTGTGTTTTCAGGTTCAACGATGCTATTGATTATTCACCAACACATTTGATGATGTGTTGCTATACAATGATGCACTTGAATTTTGATTTTAGAAACACAATTAATTTAGTGACACATATTAAATTTCATCGCCGCATATTAAAATAGTGACACTAACTTTATTTTTCATTGCACCATAAAATTTTATTTAGCAACACAATTGATATAGCAACGCATTTGACCTTACTGTTTTCTATAGTTCGATGCCATCAATTTTTCAATATAGCAACACACTTGCTATATGGTGACACTATTGATGAAATTCAATGACATAATTGATTTCAATGTTGTGATTTACTGGTAAATAGAAATTGAACCTCAAATTTGAAATTTGCTTATTTTTTTACTTTTTTTGATTGCTAACATGTCACTGATTTCTTGTTTTGGTTTTTAGGCTAACTTGTTTTGTAGGTTTGGATGATAACATTCAAAGTGAAATAGCATATCATTGCTTAAATCTCATAATTGTAACAAGTGTTTCGACACTTATGGGGAAATAATAACCAATTTATGATGCTTTATTTCACATTTTAGGACCAAAAAAATTTTCTTTTGGGCTTTAAAATGAACATTCAAATTGGTTAAAACTGAACCCTCACATCATTATGCTTGTTGGTTTAAAATTGAAGAATACAACTTCCACACTTTGTTTGGTGCTTAAAATGAAATCATTTTGCCATGGTGGATTAAAATGAACATGTGTTTGACCCGCTTAAGTATGCTTGTTGTGTGTATCCAATCCCCTTTCACTTTGTGTGATCTTAGGTGAAGAGAAACATGCAAGTATACCTTTTCTTCTTGGATGCGCTTATCCTCTCCCCTTGTGCCTATTGGTAATCTTGGGTGACGAAAAGAATTTTATGCTTTAAACATGTGTTACCTTTAGAGGGCCTACCTCCCAACTTGAGAGAGGGAATGACCCAAGCGATGCTTTCATTCTGGCTTGCTATATAAATAATTTGGAGTGATGAAAGTCACTAAACATCTGGTTGTGGTTGTCCCATATCGACGAAAGTCTCCCTTAGTATCCTTGTGATGAGTTAAAACGCTTAGATATTTCTAAGGGCTAGGAGGCCTCTTAAGTGAGTGAATCATCATGTGTATAGCACCAGTCTATCCAGGGTATGGTCATTAAAAACCTTGTTGTAGTGGATAACCAAGTCCAAATTCTGAAATGTATTTTAAGGTATTGCATTGGAGGAGCACCACTTGTTACTTACCATGTCCAATTTTTGATTGAGGCAATAAAGTAAATGGGGGAGGGACTCCTTTTCTTGGCACATGTGTCAAGATGCTACATTTCCTTGAAATAACATATTTTTCCATTTCATCTTCGTGGATTAATCATCTCTTTCAATGATGGTAAGCCTACTAAGAAATACGTACCCACTCTCTCTAGGATTGTAAATGTTTGAGAGTTAGCTTAACACTTGCTTGGTTCCAAAACAATCACAAACAAACATCAACAAGTCTTTTCAAAATTTCAAACCCTTTGGTCTAAGTATGGATACCCTTTGACAAAACCTTGATATTGATGCTTGTCCTAAGGATTTATTCTTAGAGACTTCTAAATATTTTGGTTTACATCTCAATTGATACTTCCCAAAGTTAACCTAGGAAACTATGCCCTTAACTTCATCCTTTTCACAAAATGGACTTTGTGAGTGAACGATGTTTTTGACATAGACATGTAGTTTTAACTTAAATAAGACAAAGTGATTGTGGTAAAAATAAACTCATTTAAGAAAGATAAATTGAAAAATTGTACCCAACATGACCATTTAGCGTCTGATTGCTCTAGTTGAACAACTTAATCTTACACCTGCTATCATTCAACCAAAATTTGAACTATTTGAGGGAGAACAAATAGATATAATTAGTAGTTTGAGAAGCTTCACTTTTGAAACAAAGGAAACACCCATCTAGTAGAGAAACACAACATACATCTTATACAAACAAGAGGAACAAGCTGATATTGTGGCCAAAAGGCCCACATTACCATCTCCCGTTGTCTCAATAAATATCCTCTTTTCCATAATATTGAGCTTCTCTCAATGATCTCTCACAAAATAAAAATACCTAAGAGAAGGTCTACATGTTGTCACTTCAAACTTAGGCATCATAGTCCGAAAGCTATCGGAAGACACCTTGTGGCTGTTTACCTTAAGAGGAACATTTTGGCAAGGAATTTTTATAGACGAGTTTCAATGAATGATACAATCATGTATGCTTAATATGAACCCCTCATTTAAGTCAAAAACATTGGTCTTTTGGATTTAAACACTTTAGAGGTCTAGCATCTTTCTCACCACCTTGGTCCTATCAAACAATGGTTTACTCTAGGTAAACATTGGGTCAAGCATCTTCATTCATCTTCCATCATGTTTTCATCCTTCACTTCAACTATCTTTGTAAACTTTTCAACACACCAACACTTTGGAATTATAAATCTATCAACCCAAACTCTAAATTTGCTACTTTTGTATGTGAAATGAATCCTTTTCCAAGCACTTAGTTCAGTTAGTTATCATCTTTGAACCCATTTATCTTGAAGGTCACAAGTCTACCCTAAATATTCACAAGTTCATAACACCTATATCCAAACACCAAAACATCAAACTTAATTCAAAAGTGTTGTTCCAAAACGTTTGCAAAGATCACTCCCCATATCATTCATCTTTTCATCTCCCATTACCATCATTGCTCTAAAAAGACTTAGTGTGTACCTTTTACCAAGATTTGAGTCAAATCAAAAGTTTAAATATTACAAATCTCAACACAACTCTCTCATAGGTGGGCCAAAATTTATGGTAAAGACAAGATCACAACACAAGAAAATCATGGAGAAAACCAAAGTAACATTCACCTCAAGTGATCCCAATCCTCAAGAATTTGATCCAAGAAGTCAAGTTACTCCTTCACAACAACCTTTGTCTCCATCAAGGCCATATGAGATAGAAGACATTACAAACAACCCATTTGGACTTACTAGGGAATAAATCATGGAATATCAAGCCTTAGAAAACATGGATTCTATTTCCCCATTTTTTGTTGTGCAATCATTGGCTTCATCCACTATTCAAACAATCCCATCACTAGGGCTAAATCAAACACCTATTCCTAGTATTGTAGCTAGTCTTGCTAAGGACTTTTGCCATACTCTTCCATTTGAAAGAAACACACTTTTGGGTACCCTCAACACCAATCCTTCTCAAACCACCACTTGGGCACCAAAATTTGGTGCTTCCCCCATCCCCAAACATCCCTTGCATCAAAATAAACCGCCCACACTTCACGAATCCATGACAACCTCAATCTATCAAGGTCACCCATCTTCATCCATCCCCACAAGTACTGCAAGTGTGCTCAACATCACACAAGGAAGTATAGGTCAAGTATCTCAAATAGACCAATAGGGGCATGCCAACACCCTAACACAAATTCAACCCTTAACGCAAATAGGGACATCTCTATCCAATCCCCCAATTGGTTCATTTGCACCATTGGTTTCACAAAACACATCCATCCCATCCATCACCAACCCAACTCAAAACAAACCCTTGGTGACGAACCCCATCAACCAAGGTAATACCTTGACCACATCCCAAACACAAGGAAATCCTCAAAACATTAGTCAAGGGAACCCTGTTAATCAATGGGCTCAAGGTCCTAATGTGCCATTACCATCACAATATCTATTGGAATCATCATCATCTTTCCCCATGGTCTCCCTCATCATGCAAAATCAAATGGGACCTCAAACTTACATTCCTCTATCCCAATCCACCATCTTGCAAGGAATGTTAAACCAAGGGAACCCCCAACCTCTCAATCAACAACTTGGAATCCACTCAAAACATCAACACCCAAAACCCATAGCAAATGTCCCAACAACCAACTAATCCTACATTGCAAGAAAATTCCCTACCCTTGCAACATGCACAACACACATATCAGCAAGCCATCCAACAACAACAAAAACAACAAGCATCCCTAGCAGCACAACAACAACAACAACAACAAGTAACCCTAGTAGCAAAACAACAACATCAACAACAAGAGCAACCTTATCAGCCTAGCAAGCAACCCTAGTAGTACAACAACATCAACAATAAAAACAAGTAGCCTTAGTAGCACAACAAGCAGCCTTAGTAGCACAACAAGCACAACAACAAGCCCTCATGGGGAAACAACAACATCAAGAAGCCTTAGCAACATAGCAACAATAGCAAACACAGCAACAAGCCCTTGTAGACCAACAAAAACAACAAGCCTTACTAGCTCAATAATATACCCAAAAAAACAACAATAGCAACAAGGTTCCTACTATAATCCTCAACAAAACATCATCAACCCAAACACGCTAGGAACATATACGCCTCCACCATAATTGCCTTTGAAATGTACCACACCCCCCATACACACCATACAACACATCATGATATCAGAATCCCACATATAATTCATCCTTCTTTCCACCATATGTTCCTTCACCAAGCCCACAAGACAATATGGCATCAAGACTCAAGGCGTTAACACAAGAAATGCCAGTTATGAGAATGGGAAAAATGAAGAAACCCCATACGCAAAACTTATGCCCATATCCATTCGATCAAAACATCGCAATGTTATTGTTCTCTCCCAATTTTGAAGTACCCAAATATGATAAATACAAAGGGAGAGGAATTCTTGTGGACCATGTCAAATATTTTAATGTCATGTGTATGGAGGTCACCTACAACGAGTCCTATTTGATGCATCTCTTTCCATGAAGCTTGACAGGCCCAACCATCTACTGGTTTTCTTAGTTACCTCCAAGAATCAAAACCTTCCTAGAAATCATTGATACATTTATAGATCACTTCTCCTTTATTCTTGAAATGGATGTAAGCCTAGAAGAATTGTACACTCTCAAGCAAAATAAAGGAGAATCTTTTGCTAATTTCTTGCAATGGTGGAGATAAAGAGCTAGTAAGAGCAAGTGGCCCATTCCTAATGAACAACAAGTGGGGATTATCATAAAAAATCTAGATCCAGATCTATCCTTCCACTTAAAGATGTAGTGCATTATGTCTTATGATGAGCTTATCCCTATATCCCTTAACATTGAGAGAGCTCTAATCTCACAGGGAAATACTCAAGCCTACAAAGACAACTGCCCATCAACCAGTTCAAATGATAAGCCTTGTGTGTGGGCTAAGAACAAGAACGTAACAAACGATGGTGTGGTAAATGATAAGGTATTTCTAAGTGCTCCTAGGCCAAAAAATAATAAAATAGCTCGTGTTCAACTAACTATGCAACAAAAAACACCAAGACAACACAATCAGGTCAACAACACTGAAACACAACAACGATGAACACCCAACAAAAACAACTATCTGAAATGCAAATACACATAGTTTTCGGAACCCATTGAAACCATCATGAAGAAATTGGTAGAGTCAAACCTAATAACACTTCCCAATTTTGAAAACTACCAAGAACCATAGGATAAACCACCCTGGTACAACAAAAAAGATCTTTGTGACTTTCATAAAATCAAAGGACACAAAACATCAAACTGTATGAGGCTCAAGAATATTATCCAAGATCTTATCGAGAGTGAAGAAATATCTATTAGAGTACCAACCGGTAACCAGGATCTTAAGATATACAAGAACCCTATGCCATATCATAGTAAAGGAAACAACATTGGAAAAGCTAAGGATACCACAAATGTACAATATACCTATTCTAATGTAGTCACTTCCTGTGACAGTGTCATCACTATCGTCACCATCAAAGGGCCTAGTGTAGAGTGTGGAGTCACCATGCAATGTGGAAAAGTCACCATCCAAGGAGTTTCATCTCAACCTAGGGCACAACCTACATTTCCAACATAAAAACCTAGCAAGTACAATCTCCTAGATTAGCTTAAGAAGACCCCCACATAGATTTCTATATTAGATCTATTGAAGCTATCACCCACACATAGGGAAATCTTAGAGAAATCTTTGTCTTCATCATCCATCCCTAGGGATATTGATACAAAGTAGTTTCAAGCTATGGTAGGGCATATCACTAATCATCTTCTCGCCTTCTCATAATAAGACCTACCATTGCAACCATCTCATAAACGTGCTTTGCACCTTGAGGTCATTATTCATAAGAACAAGGTTAAAAGAGTCTTAGTAGATGGAGGTGCTGGTCTGAAATTTTTCACCCTTTAGTTGATCAAGAACATGGGCTATTTAGAGGACACTATTGAGAAAGCAAAGAGTACCACCATAAGAGCATATGATGATCAAGAGCGGGTATCACAAGGCATCATTGCACTACCCATCCAAGTGGGACCTTTCATTGCAGAAACTACATGCCAAGTATTAGACCTTGATCTCCCCTATAACATCCTACTTGGATGACCATGGATCCATGCCCTAAAAGCTGTAGCTTTGACCTATCATCAATGTGTACAAAATTTCCTTTTGAGGGTATAGAAGTTACTATCCATGGGGATCTTGAGCCTTTTTACTACTGCAAAAACCTTGAGGCCAAGTTTTACAAGATACCCTAGATCCCTAAAATTGATGAAGGGCCTAAACCTTCTACCTCATTTTTTGACCCATCATCCCTTGCTTCTACCTCAGAAAAAAAAAGCACCCATTGTGCAGAACATTCTTGATATCAAAGTAGTGATCTGGGATGATGGTTATGGAAACTATAAACTAACAAAGGATACTTTTGTGTTATGGAAGCTACCTCTTTCTCCCAAATCTCATGGGAAACCTACACCTAGAAACATCCCCAAAACAATAAAGATGGTAGCTACTACCTTCTCCAAGTGGGGGGATTTGAACAAAGAAGATGTCAATGAGGAAGATGCATATAAACTACTATATCAAGATGAACGGCCCATCCTTACTCTTCCCATGGAAGATGACAACAAAGGCTTGTAGCTAATGAAGAGTTGGGGATACAACAAGAACGAGAAACTAGGAAAAAATGACAATGGTTTGCTAGAACCTATCATTCCTGAGAGATGTCCAAAGAATCTAGGCCTAGGCTGTACTACTAGCAAGGTTACCCTTATTAGCAAAGACAATTCCGCTAAAAGGGCTGAGGCTTCCTCTTGGTTACTAACATCACGTGATATGGCCCTAGATGACTTCCCCCTTGATGTTGCTGACCTATTTGAGAATAACTCTCTCCTCATGATATCCATAACATCCTTCATCCCAAATAGCCAAACCACTAAACTAAGCCTAGTATACCCACAACTCATTGACTGGGACCAATAAGGACCACTGATTCTAGATTTATTTGAAAACAATGAAGCAATATTAGAATTCATGGGACTCCATGACAATTTACCATGGGAAGATCACAAAGATGGTTTTGATATAGAGTTAGACATAGGGGCGTACTACGGGGATATGATTAAATCCGCCAGTCACAAAATTGATGACATGAAACTAACATGCAAATCTTTGAGTGAAAACCACACTGTGGCACTTTTTGATCCTAAAATAGTAAAAAGAAAGGACACATTCGAGGGTGAAAACCTCTTTGAGGCACCCAAGGATGAGGGATTTAATCTCTCCCTTAGTGCAATGCATCCAAAAAGGTTAGCAGTGTTATTAGAAAAGGTCACCCCAATCAATGTGGGAATAGAAGAGGCATCAAAGATCACTTTCTATGCCAAAATCTTGTTGGATGAAGAAAAAAAGAACCTAGCAACATTCCTAAAGAGTGAAGAACAAAATTTGCATGATCATACATAGATATTCCATGAATCAATCCATAAGTAGTTGTGCATCATTTAGCAATCTATCCTGAAGCCAAACCAATGAAGAAAAAATTAAGGAAAATGCACCCTCAGATAACACTCTTGGTGAAACTTGAGTTACAAAAGATTCTTGATATTGGATTTATCTAACTAATTGATTATCCTGAGTGGGTTTCAAACTTGGTACTAGTCTCCAAATCCACTAGGGGCATCTGAATATGCACAGATTTCAGAGACTTGAACAAGGCATGCTCGAAGGATGATTTCCCTCTTCCTAACATCGACACCATTATGGACTTAACAGTTGGGCATGAAATGCTATCATTTATGGATGGTTTGTCATGCTATAATCAAATCATGATCACCAAGGAGGGTCAATACAAAACTGCATTCACTTGTCCATGGGGGACATATTGTTCAAACATGATGCCATTTGGGTTGAATAATGCAGGAGGAACATATTAAAGAGAAATGACCCTCATCTTTCATGACATGATCCAAAAAACATTTGAAGACTATGTGGATGATATTTTGGGAAAATCAAAGAAAAGGAGTGAGCACATAGAAGTCTTGGGACCCATCTTCATTAGACTTGAAGAGTATAAGGTATAGCTAAACCAGAAAAAGTGTGTCTTTGGGGTTACATTAGGGAAGCTTCTTGGCTACATTGTATCACAAAGAGGGATAAAAATTGATTCAATAAAAGTGAAAGCTATCCTAGATATGGAACCACTACAAACATTGGAGCAGATGAGAGGGTTACAAGGAAGTCTATAGTCCATTAGAAGGTTCATAGCACAACAGCCAGACAAAATTCACCCTTTCTCACATCTTCTCCATAAAGGAATATATTACAAGTGGGATGAGAAGTGTGATAAAGCCTTCCAGGAGATCAAGGACTACTTATTGACACCTCTAGTGCTCATTCCGTTGATACCAAACAAACCATTGATCCTAAATATCTCAGTGACATCAGCAACACTAGGTACTCTTTTAGCACAACATGCTGAAAAGGGAAAGGAAAGAGCCATTTATTACATCAACAAGACCTTGGTGGGCTATGAAATGAACTATTCATCCATTGAAAAAGCATGCTTATCAATGGTTTTTTCTTCACAAAAGTTTAGACACTACATGTCAAATCAAATCAAGCTTATTGCAAAAATTGACCCATTGAAATACCTATTATCCAAAGCAACTCTCACTGGTGAATGGCCAAATGGGTAATGATCTTGAATGAATTTGACATAGAGTATGTGGAATGCAAAGTAATCAAAGGACAAGTGATCACAAAATAACTAGCAGAAGCACCTATCTATGTAGATAATCCATTGATATCTAAATTACTTTATGAATTAGTGTTCCTTGTCAATACATCAGATCAATAGAAAATGTACTTTGATGGATCGTTCACCCAACATGGATCAAGGGCGGGTATTATTTTTATCACCCCTCAAGGATATTGCATCCCAAAGTCATACATGTTATCATTTATGTGTACTAACAACATTTCTGAGTACAAAGCCCTAATCACAGGTCTAAGGATACCAATTCAATGGTAGTTACAAGAGTTGAAAGTCTATGGACTCTCATAGCTAGTTTTTAACCAAGTCAACGACAATCTACCAAACTAAGGATGACAAGCTTACTCCTTACAAGAAGATGGTAGAAATTCTCAAAGACATTTTCATTGATATAACTTTTGAGAAGATTCTTCACATGAACAACTGATCAACAGATGTTATGGCAACAATTGGATCACTATTAGACGTCACACAATGTCCTTTAGTGTAAATTCTGAGTAGAAAAACTTCTCGTACCAACTTTTAAAATCCTAAAATTTGAATTTGCATGTGTCATTGTTGGTCCTGGATCCCCATGGTACCATGACATATTCACCTACCTAAGGAGAGGAACCCTCCCATCTGATATCACCTCCAACCTTAAAAAGAACTTTGTTAAGAAGGCATCCTGATTCATGATCCTAGGTGATACCTTATACTGTCGAAGCATCGAGGGGACATTACTATGATGTCTTAGCCAAGAGGAAGCCTTGACTACTTTAAAAAAAGTAAACGATGGGATATGTGGTTCCCATTCTAGTGGTATGACTTTAGCTAAGAAACTATTGAGGATGGGGTACTACTGGCTAACCATGGAAAGATAAGCCCATCAGTATGTGCAAAAGTGTGTCCAGTGTCAATAACATGGAGATTTGATTCATGCTCCAACTTAGGAGTTACAACCAATGGTCAAACCTTGGCCTTTCTCATAGTGGGGGCTTGACCTCATAGGAAAGATTACTCCAACCTCGTCTAATGGCCACAAGTTTTGTCATAACAGCCATTGGGTACCTTACCAAATGGCTAGAAGCCATTCCTATGACCTATACAATGGGGAAGAAAATTGCTAAGTTTATCCTAAATTATCTTTTCTGTTGTTATGGTGTTCCACAAGCCCTTATCTCAAACAATGGGACGCCCTTCAAGAATCAGGATGTTAAAGAGCTATGTCAAAGATTCAACATCCATCATTGATTCTCTACCCCATATTACCCCTAGGGTAATGGTCAAGCTGAGGCTACAAATAAAACCATTTTGAAAATCCTAAAGAAAATGGTTAATGAAGCTGGTCATGACTTGCATCTGTAGTTGAATCCTGCTCTATGGGCCTATCAAAATAGTATTCACATGACTATAGGTGTAACCCCATTCTCCCTAGTCTACGGATAAAAAACCATCCTACCTATTGAGGCTGAGCTTTTGTCATTGCAGGTCTCATTGTAGAACCTAATCATTGATGAAGAGTATAGATTATCTCAGCTAAATGAGCTAGAATTCTTGGATGAGCGTCATCTTGATGTCCTTAATCACTTGCAAGTATATCAAAACCAACTGAAGGAGAGCTATAACAAGAAGATCAAGTTTCAGTCTTTCCAAGTAGGGGATCTTGTCCTAAAGCATAATCAAAAAAATCTCCTAGATCAAGATGGTAAGGGAAAGTTTGAGCCTAATTGGTTAGGTCCCTTTGTCATCATAGCAAGCTATGGATCAGGAGCATATCAATTGTCAACACTTGAAGGTGAACCCTTGTAGGAACTGACTAATAGTCTACATCTTAAAAGGTTTTATGCCTAGGATTGAAGGGTGTAAATCTAAAAATACAAAAAAATTAAAAAATGATCAAAAATCCAAAAACATGAGAAAAAGGATTGAAAAAGTAAAGAAAAAAATCATCCTCTAGTGAAAAACACTTCAGTGGTGCTTTGGGCAAGTACCTTGGTGAAAACCTGGAAAATAGGTGCCTTGCATAAATAAAGCACCTCTATCTATTCTTTGGCTCTTTATCCTACCATTCTTGGCATCGCATTTTCCATCCTATCTATCCCATCTGTGTCCTTATCATAGCTTGATATTGTAAAGTACCGTATCCCCTTTAGTACTACTTGGCATATCCCTAAGGTCAGTTTGTCCTACCTATATTGAGGTATTCTCTTTCATCACACTAGGGGAAATTCGTTATGCACCAGATTGGGTTCTTGTATATCTTAAGATTATCAAAAATCCCAAGAACATTCATAAAATGTTCATCAGAAAATATAAAAACATTAAAATCTTGTATAGTAGAAAATCCAAAAACATTAAAATCCTATACAACTAAAATCCCAAAACATCCAAAACACATCAAAACATCTAAAAATCCAAAAACAGTACCATGTTGAACTATGAGTCTCTAAGCTTGAATGTAGGCAAGGCCATCATTGATGTGCCCTTGAGAGACCCTAGGTCAGTCCTTTAGGAGTTTGTCATAATAAACTAACATTCCATCAACTATTCATATCTCATCACTAATAAGTTGTGTCAGTCAAACTATGTGGTCTTTGAGTGTATAACGTAGGAAAGTCTCATCTTTGATTAGCCCCCAAGGCTCGTAGGATAGTCTTTTAGGTTAGGTTCTTGGTTGAAAAACTTAGAAAATCCCAAAACATTCAAATATTAGAAAACCCCAAAAATATTTGAAATCTTAAAATACACAAAAATATTGGAAAAAATTCAAAAGACCTAAATAGCATCAACTATCTTAGAGAAAACCCTAAAAACCTCAAATAAACCAAAAATCCCAAAACATTCACATAAACTTTCAAAAAGACCAAAAAACATTGAAATATTCCAAAAAACCCAAAACCATCCATCCCATTTCACTTTCACCCGCAATAAACCTTCATCCATAATAAATTGATCATCACCTTCACACTTTGGTAAAACAAGTAGAAAGCAAGTATAGCAGGTCATAAAGTGAAAACCTAAGTGTCAAAATATAAAGTCTAAATCATAGGTAAACGAGTTAGTGAATTTTGTATCAATGGCTTATCACACACCTCATCCTAATCAAACTAGCTAATAACATGTCCTAGGATGCATCCTTCTTGCAATGGGCATCATCATCAAAAATCGCCTTAGCTAAGTTAAACTGGAAAGAGATATAGATAACATTGACTATTTGTCTTTGATATTTTCTTCTGATTTATCTTAATGACCCATTTTGAGGACCTCTTGATGATGTCACAATGATTTAGAGAGAAAGGAATGGAGCATCGATCATTATCTTTCATTTGTTGTGCTTGTGGGTATTCTTGTAAAATGATCTTGGAGCATACTTGCTTAGTTGTGTGTAGGGAGGTCATTTGGAGTAGATTGTTGACTATTGCATATGTTTTGGTCTAAGATATTTTGAATTACCAAACTACATTCCAATGAGGATTCCGTATGTCAAGGTGTGAACAAGAACTATCATATCTATTTGTAGAGTCAAAGTCCATTACACTAGATACAAAAACATCTTGGTTTTCAATACCATGATGCATTGTTTCTATGTGTTATATCAAAAATAAGGAATGACAGAAAATACCAATCCCAAGATATGAGAAAATCATCATCATCCATCTCTCATCACCATCTCTAATAAAGTCTTAGTGGATCATAGACTTGCTGTAATTTTTGAATTAATCTTCAAAATCAATGGTCAAAACATTCATCTCATTCTTCTATCTTCATTCCATGCTAACCTGGTATCATGATATTCAACAAAAAAAAATCATGCATACATCATAGCATAATAAAGGAAAACATAATCCACTGCATCATCACTATCATTTAAGTTGTTTCAGATAACATAGATTTGTTATTTTAAGCATCTTAATCCATATCACATATCATAAGCATGCATCACATTATCATGAACATCTGCATATACATCCATTTGCATGCCTCATCATATCATAAATTGCATAGAAAAGTACACCAAAAGAAATGCATCCATATCATTTGCATAAGCATATCATATCATAGCATCCATCCCATGACATATCATAAAAAGATGCTGAAAAAGAATATAACATATCCATTGCATTGCATTTACATCGCATCATAGGTCATCATCACATATCACATGAATATCACATCACATAATATCATATGCATCCATACATCCATAAAGCGTGAAATAAAGAGCACATCACATATCAAATCCGAATCATCTCATATATATATATATATAAATGGTGACTATCATGATACAATATATGAATCAGTGTCTACATATTAAATCAAAAATACAATATCCATGAAGCTATCAAAAAGGATCCCATGAATGCATATCTATATAAATAATCGGGTGAACAATCAAAAAGTGTCTACAAAAGTGGCTAGCCCTGGTGGCTACTCAACTCACCCCTAACTAATGGCTGATCCTTAGCTCTAGGTGATGCTTTGCTCTACTGTGAAAAATCAGGCCATCTCATCACCTGAGGAACATCACGATGATAGTGAATGTGGTAATATGCAGCCTTAGTAACTGCTTCTCTATACAACTGGGCTGATACTTTCCATCCCTATGAAGCAGCTATCACTGCCTCAAGCTACTACCTTCGCCCAATCTCCTAGTCCAGCTGTAAGTCTAGTTGCTGCCGTAACTGGACCTCGTGATCTCACTGCAGAGTCATATCCTATAGCTACTAATGCAACTAATCTCTCTCTACAGTGAGAGCCTAAATATGTGCATGTGCCTATGCATCTGGTTGTTGTGGAGGTGGAGGAGGTGGTGGTGCACCTAGAACTTGTCCATCATGCCCATCATGTTGCCCTCACACCTATGCCTGATCTAGCTACTACTGGTGCCCATCACCTAGCACTTGAACCTTGTCCTGATCCTAATTTGTTGGCCTCTACCTCATCCACTATCCCTGTCACCATCCTTTCCTCCATCCCTACCTCCATCTCGGCCTTTTCCTCGGCCTCTACCTCTACCTCTCCCTTTTCCTCCAAGGTATCCCCCTACTGGATCTGTCAGATGAGTGGGTGGCTTGAACCATGCATCATAGGCTATAGCCATGCCTGGATCTAGTAGTTCCTAATCATAATCCCATGACTGGGTGACGAGCTATCTAAAATCATTGATCTCCATAATGGGATCAATCTATGCACCCCACTGCACCTCTCTCTATGATCTCATAAACACTGCAGTGTAGTCATTAGCTAGTGCATCTTGAATCTCTCCAAACTATTGGGCCACATGGTCTGGGAAGTACCATTCTATAATAGTGTGCTCTCTCTATATCAGGTCTACTGAGCAAATTCCAGCTGCTGTTGATCATCATACCTAGCTGGGTGTTGTAGCCACAACCTCCATCTAAATATGGTCATGTCATACACAACGCCAATAGGGTAGACCTATAGGGATTGTGTGTTGAAGAGTCATCGACACCATGTACCTGAACACGATAGACTCATCCTCATGAATGTCTGCTAAAACAACCAAGGGCCTCAATATTGCAATGTGCTCATATGCCCAACTATGGAGTAGTGTAACCCATGTTGCTATGCTATGAACCTCATGGTAGATGGTCTCGTGCATATCATGATACAATGATGCAAGAAGAATGGGACCCTAGGCGTACATAACATCCATCTTGATTATCACCTCCCATGCCAATTTGGTGATGCATGCTACTACACTCAATAGCGAATCGACATTGGGGTGCATCTCTCAAACCTAAGTGTGTCACCCACTTGTTTTGAGCAATGCTAAACATAAAAATCTTGTGTGTCATTGTATTAACCTAGCGACCCCCAAATCGAATGCATCACCCAACCAAAAAATTGGGGTGCACTACTAAACTGGAGGTGCATCGCTATAATATCAATCGTGATGCTTTTGATGCATCAATAGTGTCACCATACAACGATGCACCTAAGGACCTACTTTTGACCCCCTATTAATTGCACCTAAAAGTGAAAATCAAGGAAAGTTTCGAATCACATACCTCGGGTCCTACGTCTGCTCACCACTGGTACTCTCAAACTCGCTCTAGAAGGTGAAGAGGAAGCACTCATTGCACCATCTTGTCAGAAGGTGAGAGCTCAAAATGAAAGGATCTCTAAGGTGTGAATGCACAAATGAATTGGAAGTTTCACCCTTCTTACTTATTTAAGCCTAAAAATTAGGGTTTTTTGCCCTAATATGAGCCAAAAGCTAGGGTTTTGACCTGTTTTACCTATTTCCACCCTGTGCAACCTATTTTGAGCCCTTTTTGTATTTCTTAGGGCATTTGTGGCATCCCAGGACCTATTTTGGCACTTGAACCTATATTTAACCATTGTTGAGAAATCAACTCAAAATTCAAAATTTCTGCTTGATTTCTCGAGGGGGCAAGGAACCAACTTATTCCTTTTGCTGGGGCAACAATGGGGCATCCAAAAATCAGATTTTTTTTATTTTTTGATTAGAACAACATTTTTTAATCCGAAAAGTGGTAGTCTTTGAACCAACGTAATAGGTACCTTGCTTCAAAGAGGGAAAAAATGCAAACACTTAAAAATGTCCTGAATGATATCATGCACTTGAATCGGGTATACTAACGCCATTTCATCCAAAAAACCCATCCTCTTTTCACTTAATTGATTAAATTTTTCTAGCTATTTAATTATTTGCATCATTTGCATTTGTTAATCTAATCAATCTAATCAAGTTAATTCACCCCTTTCATGCTAACATTTTGTCTTATTAAATTAAATACATCAAGTTATTTAATTTAAATCCCTAAGTCCTCTTATTTAATTAAATATCATATCACTTTCCCCTTTTCATTAAATCATTTTATTTAATGAATATCATCTAATTCCCCTAACTTGCATAATTAAAGCTTTATTTAATTATCAAATTACTAATAAATCTAATCTTCCCACTTGTAAGGGAATATTCCTCCTTTGCATATTCCTCCAAAAGGAATATTTTCATGGAATATTCCTTCCCCTTTTCTACATTAAAACTTTGTCTTAATTTTCCAAATATCTAAATTTCCTCACCCATGAGAATATTCCAAAGAATATTCTCTTTCTTCACTCATTTGAAAAAGGGAATATTCCTTTTTTGCATCAAACTTTCAACAAAACTTCTTGTGCAAGTTTTGAAAGTGTGTTTGTTTGGAAGAATATGAACCATTGATTCTTTCCTTGATCCATGTGATCATTGATTCTCATCCATTGATGAGAATCCATGATCCATGCCTCCATCTTCCTTCCTTTTTGACCATTGATGGACCTTTTTAATCTTAACCCTTCATTTCTTATTTGTCCTCCTATAAATAGGTCACTATTTGGAGACAAATGAATCCATATTTTAAGAGAAAACTCATGCTTTTAAAATCACTTTCACTTGCACTCATATTTAGCACTTATTTAGCATCCTTTTAGCTGAAATTACTTGCATATTAGCTTAGTTTCCATTAATGGATTCCATGCATACATTTAGCATATGTGGTAATTAGGGTTATAATCTTTTTAGCTTAAACTCCATTTAGAATAGATTTGGATACACCCATATCAATCATCTTAGCATTCATCATGTTAATTTAGCATTTAAATTATGTCTTTTCACACATCTTTCATCAGTTTTGTCTATTCTCTTCAATAAAATCGATCAAAACAAGCTCATTTATCCATGGGATTGGGAAAAGGTCGCCATTCCACATCAATATGACACCACTCCTCCCCTAGTAGGATAAGTTTTGATGGATTAAAATAGGCATTTTTGAAGCTTTCATGATTTAGAATGTTAGTTTTAGTGGATTCCTAGTTTAGTTTTTATTGATTGATCTTATTAGATTGATGTTTAGTGGCTTGAATAGGCTTCGAATCCTCATGGATCAAGTGTAGTCAACCCATACTATGTCATTGGTCACATATTGATCTCTTGAAAAAAGTAAAATATTAATTTAGGTGCCAAAATATGCACGGGGATGCAAAAAATAGCCTCAGGAACGCAAAAATAACTCAAAATAGGCTGTGAAGCATGAAAATAGGTAACACAGGCCAAAACCCTAGCTTTTGAATCAAATTTGGGAAAAAAGCCCTATTTTTTGGCATAAATAGGTGAGAAAGGTGCACTTTCAATTCATTTGTGCATTCACACCATATAAATTTTACGTATTTGGAGCTTTGACACTTTGACAAGATGGCCAAATGTGCGCTTCCAATTCACCTTTCTAAGTGGGTTCGAGAGTACCAACATCGAGCAAATGTAGGACCCTAGGTATGTGACTCGAAACTTGTCTGAATTTTTGCATTTTAGTGCATTTATTAGCACATCCAAATGAGGTTTTCTAGGGTGTCGCTATATAGCGATGTGTAAAAGGCATCGGTAGCGTCGATATTGATATTTTAGCGATGCACTTGCTGTTTAGCGACGTTCTAGGATTTTTTGTTCTGGTGACACATTTGACTATGGTGTTGCACTTGGAAAATAACAATGCATAGGGTCTTTTGTTTTAGCAATGCACAAAAGTGGTGGGAAACACACTTATCAAATAGTGACACCTCATCATTTTAAGTTATAGTGATGCATCCAAATGTTGATGTGCTTTTGAGTATTGCAACATGCATCACCAAATTGGTGACACACCCTCAAAAATGATATAGTGACGCACCCTAGAAATGGTGATGCTATTGATTTCAACGACACAATTGATGTTCTAGGATGCAAACCCTCTAATTTTGATTAGTTTTCAAATTTGTAGGAAAATTGATGTTGTGTGTGTGATGCGTGTAGGAGGATAATCGTCCTTTGATGTCACAGGAGCATCGATTGCAGATTTTTTTAGTTGCATGGGACCTTGATGACCTAGAGGTGGAGCAATTGAGGATGCTTGGATTAGGGTTAATTGCTTTCATGCTAGAGGTTTGCACCCATTTAGCCGTGATGACAACACTCATTGAGAGGTGGCATAGTGAGACATCTTCTTTCCATTTTCCCACCAATGAGGCCACAGTCACACACGAGGATATGTGGTAGATCCTCCGGCTTCCCATTCATGGGGAGTGCATTATCTATGACATAGATATCGAAGAGACACATTCTGTTCACTTTTGTGCACTGATAACATCATTTTAGTGATATCACAGATAAACTTGGATCTATACAGATCCTGAGGACTGATATTTAGATTATTCATTGATGTGCTCATTGTTGGTGTGATTTCCCCAAACTGACGGGGAGAGGTTTTAGTCTAGGTTGGGGGTGGCATGGCACAACATGATCCGACAAACCACTATGTATGCCTAGGGGCCAATTTTTCTTGCTTCCTTATATCATGATATGCATTATGTGATATATTGCCAAGGTAGGAGCATCAGAGCCAAGGTGACACTGCTGCATAATTGGGCTTATGAGCATATAGTAGTGTTGAGACCTTTGGTTGTTTTAGCATATGTTCATGAGGATGAGCCTATTGTGTTTAGATATAGAGTGCCCATGACACTACAACACATAGGGTTGATAGGGATACCATATTGGCAACGGGTCATAGATGATATGACCGTATTTAGATGGAGGTCATGGCTATAGGTTCCTTCCTAGTATGATGACCACCAATAGTTATATTTTTCCTGAAAGACCCGCCATATCTAGGGGAAAGAGCACACTATGGTTGAGTGGTACCTTCCATACCGCATTGCTTGAAAGTTTGGGGAGGTGCAGGACATTCCTTCCAATGATTACACGGTTGTTTTTATGAGATCTTACAGAGAGGTAGAGTGGGGAGCTTAGATTGATCCCGTCGTGGTGATCAATGAGTTTTGAAAGTTGGTTTCCTACCCATGGATGTATGATCAGGGTTTTCCAGATGTGGGGACTACCCCAACATATGGTGCATGGTGGAGACCACCCACTTGCCTAATAGATCCAGTGGGGGGAGATCCCGGTGGGCGAGGCAAAGGCAGAGGCAGGGATGGAGGCAAGGATGAAGACTAATAGGAGGAAGAGTAGTAGAGGGTGCAAGATCCAGGTCATGGAGAGAAGGCTCGGCAGGATCACAGTCATCAGGACCTAGGGCATCATCATGTGGGATAGTAGGATGGATAGGTTCTAGGGGCCCCACCACCACCTCCACCACCTCAGCAGTCAAATCCATGGGATGGGAAGATTGTTGCCCTTATAGCAGAGAGGGATTAGCTGTGCCAATAGCTTTAGGCGATGAATAGAGAGAGAGATAGAGAGGTTCAGTTGTGGCAGCAATTGGACCTACAACTTGCTCAGGAGATTGGGTGCAAACATCAACTTGAGGTCGTGGCAGTGGCAGCACAAGGACATGTATCGACCAGGTTATACCAAGAGGAAGTCATAGAGGCTGCATATTACATGATTCATTACCACATGGATGTCCCCCATGAGATGAGGCAACCTAATTATTCACAAAAGAGTGGGGAAATGTAGAGGGAAGCTGAGGATCAACCTTTAGTTAGACATGGGGAGTCAAGCAGCCACCGGGGATAGACACTTTTATGATTCCTTGCTTGATTATTTATACAGATACACATTCATAGGATCATTTTTGATAGCCTCATGTATATTGTACACTTGATGATATTCATACACACTGAGTCAGATATTGTATCATGACAGTTAATTTTTGATATATATATGAGATGATTTGGATTCATGATATGATGTGCTTTTATTTCATGTTTTATGGATGTATGGATGCACATGATGTGATGTGATGGAGGTCTTTATTTATGTGTTATGATTATTTATGGATGCAATGTGATGGCTACATTTATTTTATTTATGTTTATGTGATATGTGATGATCGATGGTGTAAGGTACATGATATGCAATGCAAAGTAATGAATGTGTTATCTTCTTTTTTTGTATCTTTTTATGACATTCTATGAGATGGATATTTATGATATGTAGATGACATGAGATGAATGTATTCCCTTGTGTATTTTCCCCATGCGATTTATGATGTCATGATGTATGTATGTATGTATATATATGGATGTATATATGGATGATGCTTATGATATGGATGTTATGAATTTTAATTCAATGGATTAAGATGCTTAAAATAGCCAATCTATATTACTCCAAAAAACTTAAATGATAATGATGATGTAGTGGATTATGTTTCAATTATTATGATCATATGTCATGATGATGGGAAATGTATGCATGCTGATGATTTGTGGATGTAGGATGGATACATGATTATGTTCTTGTTGATTTTCATGATACCAGGTTAGCGCGGTACAAAGATGGAAGAATAAGGTGAATGATTTGACCATTGATTTTGAAATTTATTTAAAATTCCAACAATTCCATGATCCATTAAGAATTTATTAGATTATGGTGACGAAAGTGATGATTTTCTCATATTCAGGATCATGATTTTTTGTCATTCCTTATGTTTGATATAACACATAGACACGATGCATCATGGTATTGATAACCAAGATGGTGTTGTATCTAGTGTAATGGACTTTGACTCTAAAAATAGATAGGATAGTTTGTGTTCACACCTTGACATATAGAAACCTCGTTGGAATATAGTTTAGAATTCAACAATCTACTCCAAACAACCTCCCTACACACAACTAAGCAAGTATGCACCAATATTATTTTACAAGAATACCCACAAGCACAGAAAATGAAAGATAATGATCGATGCCCCATTCATTTCTCTCTAAATCCTCAAGACATCATCGAGAGGTCATAGGATTGGGTCATTAAGATAAATCATAAGAAAATATCAAAGAAAAACAACTAGTGCTATCTATATCTCTTGCCAATTTAACATAGCTAAGGTGATTTTTGATGTTGATGCCCATTGCTAGAAGAATACATCCTAAGAAATTTTATTAGGTGTTTTGACTAAGACTAGGTGTGTGATAGGCCGTTGATACAAACTATACGGACTCATTTACCTATGACCTAGACTTTCTATTTTGACCCTTAGTTTTCACTTTACGACTTGCAACACTTGTTTTCTATTTGTTTTGCCAAAGGTTGAAGATGATGATTGATTTATTATGGATGAGAGTTTATTGTGGGTGAAAGCGAAATGGGATGGATGGTTTTGGATTTTCTAGAATATTTCAATGTTTTTGGTATTTTGAAATGTTTTGAGGTTGTTTTTAGTCCTTTTGAAAGTTTATGTGAATGTTTTTAGTTTTCAATTATTTGAGGATATTTAGGGTTTTCCAAGGTTTTCAAATGTTTGTGTTTTTATAAGTTTTCAAATGTTTTTGTTTTTTTCTATGTTTTCAATTTTTTTTTGTTTTTTCTGAGTTTTGACCAATAACCTAACCTAAAAGATTATCCTAGGGGCCTCAAGGGCTTATCAAATATTAGCCTTTCCTACGTTATACATGTAGAGACCACGTAGTTTGACTAACTTAACTTATTGTTGATGAGAAATGAACACTTGATGAATTGTTAGTTTATTATGACGAACTCCTAAAGGACTAACCTAGGGTGTCTCGGGGGGCACATCAATGATGGCCTTGCCTATGTTCAAGCTCAGAGACTCGTAGTTTGACATGTTTTTATTTTTGGATTTTCATGTTTGAACCTTTTTAGGGATTTTGATGTGTTTTGGATGTTTTGGATTTTGTCTTTATAAATTTTTTGAATGTTTTTGTATTTTAGTTGTACAAGATTTTGATGTTTTTGGATTTTGACGATTTTGCAAGTGTTTTTGGGTTTTGATGAATGTTTTAAGAATGTTTTTGGGATTTTCGATGAGATTTCAAATAACCTTAAGATATACAAGAATCCAATCTGATCCATAACAAATTTCCCCCTATGTGATGTAATAGACTACTTCAATATAGGCAGGACAAGTTGACCTTAGGAATATGCCAAGTAGTACTAAAGGGGATATGATACTTCACAATATCAAGCTATGATATAGACATGGATGGGTGATGGAATAAATAGGATGGATAATGTGATGGATGGATGTGATGCAAAGAAGGATAAAGAGCCAAAGATAGATGGAGGTGCTTTATTTATGCAAGGCGCTTGTTTGCCAGGTTTTCACCAAGGTATTTTCCCAAAGTGCCACCTAAGTGGTTTTCACTAGAGGACAATTTTTTTCTTTACTCTTTTCAATCCTTTTTATTTATTTTTGGATTTTTGATTATTTTTGGATTTTTTTAATTTTTTGAGATTTACATCCTTTAATCCTAAGCATATTTTTTTTTAAGATGCAAACTATTGGTTAGTTCTTGCAAGGGTTCACCTTCAAGCGTTGATAATTGGTATGCTCCTGATCCATTGCTTATTGTGAGAATGAATGGACCTAACTAGTTAGGTTCAAACTTTCCTTTACTATCCTGATCTAGAAGATTTTTTGATTCTGTTTGAGAACAAGAACCCCTACCTGGAAAGACCGACTCTTGTTCTTCTTGTTATAGCTTTGTTTTAGTTGGTTTTGGTATGCTTGCAAATGATTAAGGGCATTAAGATGATGCTCATCCAATAATTCTAACTTATTTAGCCAAGATACTTTGTACTCTTCATTAGTGATCAAATTCTGTAGTGACACTCACAGTGAAGCTCAACCTTAGTAGGTAGGATGGCTTCCAATCCATAGACCAAGGAGAAAGGGGTTGCACCTATTAGTGTGTAGATACTAGTTCAATAGGCCCAGAGGGAGGGATTTAACTGCAGATGCCAGTCACGACCAACTTCATTGATTGTTTTCTTTGGGATTTTTAGAATGGTCTTGTTTGTAGCCTCAACTTGACCATTTCCCTAGGGGTAATACAAGGTAGAGAACTGATGTTGGATGTTAAATTGTTGGAATAGCTCTCTCACATCCCGATTCTTGAAAGGAGTTTCATTATACAAAATAAGGGCTTGCAGAACACCATAATGATAGATAAGGTAATTCAAGATAAATTTGGAAATTTTCTTCCCCATTATGTAGGTCATAGGAATAGCTTCCACCCACTTGGTAAAGTACTCAATGGCCGTGATGATGAATTTATGGCCATTAGATGAGGTGGGTAATCTTTCCTATGAGGTCAAGCTTCCATGGTGGGAAAGACCAAGGTGTGACCATTGGTTGTAACTCCTAAGGTGGAGCATGAATAAGATCTCCATGATGTTAACACTAGACACACTTTTGCACATACTAATGGGCTTCTCTTTCCATGGTTGGTCAATAATACCTCATCCTCAATAGTTTCTTAGCTAAATTCATACCACTAGAATGGGAACCACATATGCCATCATGTACTTTTGTTAAGGTGTTCAAGGCTTCCTCTTGGTTGAGACATTGTAGTAATGTCCCATCGATGCTTCTACGGTAAAGGGTGCCTAGGATCACAAATTGGGATGCCTTCTTAATAAAGGTATTTTTAAGATTGAAGGTGATATCGAATGGGAGGCTTCCTCTGCTAAGGTAGTCGTATATATCATGATACCATGGGAAACTAGGACCAATGATTACACATGCAAATTCAAATTTTTGGATTTCAAAATCTTGCATGAGAAGTTGTTCTACCAAGAATTCACATTGAAGGATGTGCGAACTATCTAACAATGATGCAATTGTTTCCATAACATCTACTGCCTGATTGTTCATACAAGGAATTTGCTCAAAAGTTATATCAATTGAAAAGTCCTTAAGACTTTCTACCATCTTTTCTATAAGGAGTAAGCTTATCATCCTTGGTTTGGTAGTTGTCATTGACTTGATTGAAAACTAGCTGCGAGTCCCCATAGACTTTCAACTCTTGTATCTGCCACTGCACTACTATCCTTAGCCTTGTTATTAGGGATTCATACTCTATAATATTGTTAGTACAAGGAAAGGATAACTAGTATGAATTTGGAATGCAATCACCTTGAGGTGTGATAAAAAGAATACCCACCCTTGATCCATGTTGGGTAAGTGATCCATCAAAGTAAATTTTCCATTGATTTGTTGTATTAACAAAGAACAACCGTTCATCAAGAAATTAAGATATTAAAGGATTCTTTGCATAGATAGGTGCTTCTACCAGTTGGTTTATGATCACTTTTCCTTTGATTTCCTTGCGCTCTATGTACTCTATGTGAAATTCAGTCAATATCATTACCCATTTGGCCATTCGCCTAGTGAGAGTTGCTTTGGATAACAGGTATTTCAATGGGTCGATCTTTGCAATAAGCTTGATTTCATGTGACAACATGAAATTTTTGAACTTTTGTCAAGAAAAAACCACCACTAAGCATGCTTTCTCAATGGATGAGTAATTCATTGCATAGCCTACCAAGGTCCTACTAATGTAATAGATGGCTCTTTCCTTTCCCATTTCATCATGTTGGGCTAAAAGAGCACCTAGTGCTGCTAATGTTGCTGAGATATATAGGATCAATGGCTTGTTTGGTATCAACAACATGAGCACTAGAGGTGTCAATAGGTAGTCCTTGATCTGTTACAAGATTTATCACACTTATCATCCCACTTATAAGGTGTTCCTTTATGGAGAAGATGTGAGAAAGGGTGGATTTTGTTTGATAATTGTTCTATGAACCTTCTAATGGATTGTAACCTTCCTTGTAACCATCTCATTTGCTTCAATGTTTCTGGTGGTTCCATGTCTAGGATGGCTTTCACTTTTGTTGGATCTATCTCTATCCCTCTTTGTGACATGATGTATCCAAGAAGCTTTCTTGATGTAACCCCAAAGATACACTTTTTTCAGGTTTAGCCGTACCTTATACTCTTTGATCCTATCAAAGATGGGTTCCAATACCTCTATGTGCTAACTCCTTTTCTTTGATTTTCTGAAAAATATAATCCACATAGTCTTCAACTATTTTGTGGATCATATCATGAACAATGAGGGTCATTACTCTTTGATAGGCTGCTCCTATGTTCTTTAGCCAAAATGGCATCATGTTCCAAAAATATGTTCCCCATACACAAGTGATTGTAGTTTTGGGTTGACCCTCCTTGGTGATCATGATTTGATTATAGCATAAAAAACCATCCATGAGTGATAGCATTTCATTTCCAGCTGTTAAATCCATGATGATGTTGATGTTAGGAAGAGGGAAATTATCCTTCAGACATGCTTTGTTTAATTCTCTGAAATCCATGCATATTCTAATTCCCCCAGTGGGTTTGGAGATTGGTACTAGGTTGGAAACACACTTAGGATAGTCAATTGGTCAGATAAATCCAATGTCAAGAAGCTTTTGTAACTCAAGTTTTACCAAGACTGCTATTTGAGGGTGCATCTTTCTCAATTTTTCTCCATTGGTTTGGCTTTAGGATAGACTACTAAATGATGTACAACCACTTCCAAATCAATCCCTAGCATATCTGTGTATGAACATGCAAATTTGGCTCTTCTCTCTTTCAAGAATGTTGCTAGGTTTTTTTGTTCTTCATCCAACAAGGATTCAACATAAAAAGTTATCTTGGGTGTTTCTTCTGTGCATCCATTTATTGAAGTAGCATTCTTTGCTAACACTGTTGACTTTTCTGGATGCATGGAACTAAGGGGGAGATTGAATCCCTCATCCTTGGTCACCTCAAAGAGGTTTTCACCCTTGGATGCATCCTTTCTTTTTACTATTTTAGGATCAGAAAGTGCCATAGTGTGGTTTTCACTCAAATATCTGGATGTTATTTTCATGTCATCAATTTTGTGACTGAATGATTCAAGTATCTCCCCATAGTACACCTGTGTGTCTAGCTCTATATCAAAACCAACTTTATGATCTCTCCATGGTAAGTTTCTATAGAGTCCCATGAATTATGAGATTGCTTCATTTTTTTTGAATAATTCTAGAATTAGTGGTCCTTGTTGGTCCTAGTCAATGAGTTGGGGATATACTAGGCTTATTTCAGTGGTTTAGTCATTTGGGGTGAAAGATGTGGATATCATGAAGAGAGAGTTATAGTCAAATAGGTCAGCAACGTTGAGGGGGAAATCATCTAGGGTAGTATCACATGATGTTGGTAACCAAGAGGAAGCCTCAACCCGTTTAGTAGAAGTACCTTTTCCAATAAGGGTAACCTTAGTAGTAGAACATCCTAGGCCATGATTCTTTGGACATCTATCAAGAATGATGGGTTCTAGCAAACCATTTTCATTTTTCCCCAGTTTCTCATTCTTGTTGTACCCACATCCCTTCATTAGCTACAAGCCTTTATTGTCATCTTCCATGGGAAGAACGGGCATGAGTCAGTCATCCTGATAGATTGGTTTAGATACATCCTCCTCATTGAAATATTCTTTGTTCAAATCCCCCCACTTGGTGAAGGTGGTAGATGCAACCGTTAATTCTTCAGCCACTTTGTTGATAGGTGCAAGTTTCCCATGAGATTTGGCAGAAAGAGGTATCTCTCCCAACACAAAAGTGTCCTTTGTTAGTTTATATTCTCCACAACCATCATCCTAGATCACTGCTTTGATGTCAGGAATGTTTTGCGTAATGGGTAATTTTTTTTTTTGAAGTAGATGCAAGGGATGATGGATCAACAAAAGAGGAGGAGGGTGTAGGCCCTTCATCATTTTTAGGTATTTGGGGTATTTTTTAGAACTTGGCCTCAAGGTTCTTGCAATAGTAAAAAGGCTCAAGATCTCCATGGATGGTAACTTTTCTATCCTCAAAAGGAAACTTGACACATTGGTGATAGCTTGAAGATACAACTTTTAGGTAATGAATCCATGGTTTACCAAGCAAGATATTATAGGGGATATCAAGGTCTAACATTTGGCATGTGGTCTTAATGATGAGAGGTCCCACTTGGATGGGTAGCATGATGATGCCTTGCGATACCCACTCTTGATCGTTATATGCTTTGATGGTTGTAATCTTTTCTTTCTCAATAGCATCCAATGAATAACCCAAGTTTTTGACCAACTAAAGGTTACAAATGTTCAAACCAACAACTCTATCTACTAAGATCCTTTTAACCTTGTTCTTATGAACAATGACCTCAAGGTGTATGAGATGGTTGCGATGGTAGGTCTTGTTTCGAGAAGGTGATAAGATGAGGGATAGTGATATATCCCACTATAGCTTGAAACTATTTTGTATCCATATCCTTAGGGACAGATACATATAAATCTTTCTCTAAGATTTCCTTATTTGTGGGGGATAGCCTCAATAGTTCCAAGATTGAGATCTATGTGGGGGTCTTCTTAAGCTGATCGAGGAGACTATATTTGTTAGGGTTTGATGTTGGAAAAGTAGGTTGTGACCTAGGTTGAGATGAAGCTCCTTGGATGGTGACCTTTCCATATTGCGTGGTGACTCCACACTCTGCACTAGGTCCTTTGATGGTAACAACAATGACAAAATTATCACAAGAGGTAACCACATTGGAATAACCATGTTGCACATTATTATAATTCCCTTTTCCATTGTCATTCCCTTTATTGTGATTTGGCATAGGGTTCTTGTATATCTTGTGATCTTGGTTACCGACCGGTACCTCAACAGATATGTCTCCATTCTCAATGAGATCTTGGATGACATTCTTTAGCTTCATGTAGTTAGATGTTTTGTGTCCTTTGATTTTGTGAAAGTCACAAAGATCCTTTTCGTTGTACCAGGGTGGTTTATCCTGTGGTTCTTGGTAGTTTTGGAAATGGGAAGTGTTACTAAGTTTGACTCTACCAATTTCTTCATGATAGTTTCAGTAGGTTCTGCCAACTGTGTGTATTTGTGTTTTGGATAGTTATTCTTGTTGGGGGTTCATCTTTGTTGCTTTTCAGTGTTATTGATTTGATTATTCTAGGATGGTGTGGCTTGTTGTACGGTTGGTTGAGTGTTAGTTGTTTGATTGTTGTTTGGACGAGGAGCACTTAGGACCACCTTAGCATCTACCACACCACCATTCATCACGTTCTTGTTCTTAGCCCAGAACCAAGGCTTGTCACTTGAACTGGTTGATGGGTGGTTGTCTTTGTATGCTTGGGTATTTCCCTGTGAGATTAGAGTGTGCTCGATGTTGAGGGATCTAGGGACAAGCTCATCATAGGAAGTAATGCACTGCATCTTCAAGTGGAAGGATAGATTTGGATCGACATTTGCTATGATAATCCCCACTTGTTGTTCATCAAGAATGGGCCACTTGCATTTACTAGTTCTTTGCCTCCATCATTGTAAGAAACTGGCAAAGGATTCTCCTTTATTTTGCTTGAGAGTATACAACTCTTCTAAGCTCACGTCCATGTCAAGATTAAAGGAGAATTGATCTATGAATTTATTAGTGATTTCTTGGAAGGTTTTGATACCTTGAGGCAATTGAGAAAACCAATCGATGGTTGGGACTGTCAAGCTTCGTGGAAAGAGGTGCATCAAATAGGAATCATTGTAGGCAACCTCCATACACATGATGTTGAATTCCTTGACATGATCCATAGGATTTCCTCTCCCTTTGTATTTATCAAATTTGGGGACCTCAAAATCAGGAGGGAATAGTACCCTTGTGATGTTTCAATTGAATGGATATGGACATAGGTTTTGTTGTGTATAGGGCTTCTTCTTTTTTCCCATTTGGATGTCTTGAATTTGTTTCATTAACACCTTGAGTTGCGATGCTACATCATCTTGCAGAGTTGGTGGAGGAACATATGTTGTGTATTATGGGATGGCATATGGATTGTATGTGGGATTTTAATATGATGGGGTGTCGTATGGTGTGTATGGTGGTGTAGGATATTGTGAAGGTGATGGTGGTGGAGGTGTATATGCTCCTAACATGTTTGTATTTGTGATGTTTTATTGAGGTTTATAGTAAAAATCCTGTTGTTATTGTTGTGCTACTAAGGCTTCTTGGTTTTGTTGTTGGGTCGTGAGGGATTGTTGCTGGGCCTTCTATTGTTATTGTGCCACTAGGGCTTGTTGTTGTGCTTGTTGTTGTTGCCATGGAGCATGGGCTGCTTATTAGGCTTGCTATTGTTGTTGTGCTGCTAGGGCTACTTGCTAGGCTTCTTGTTGTTGCATGAATTGTTGATAAGCTTGATGTTCTTGTTGCAAGGATAGAACATGTGCTTGCAATGTAGGATCGTTTGATTGTTGGGACATCTGCAATGGGTTTTGGGTGTTTATGGTTTGAGTGGGTTGTGAGTTGTTGACGAGAGGTTGGGGGTTTCCTTAGTTTAATATTCCTTACAAAATGGTGGATTGGGATGGAGGAATGTAAGTTTGAGATACCATATGATTTTTCATGACATGGGGGACCAAAGGTAAAGATGATGATGGTGCCATTTGATATTGCAATGGCAATGAGACATTCAGTCCTTGAAATTGATTGAAAGGGTTCCCTTGACCAATGAGTAGAGGGTTCCCTTGTTGTATTTGAGGTGGGACCAAGGTATTACCTTGGTTGATGGAATTTGTGACCAAGTTGTTGTTTTGATTTGGGTTGGTGATGGATGGGATGGATCAACCAATGGGGTGGTTGGATAAAGACATCCCTTATTGCATTAGGGGTTGATTTTGTGCAAGGGTATTTACATACCCTTGTTATATTTGAGACACTTGGCCCACACTACGTTGAGTGACATTGGGCACACTTGTGGTACTTGTGGGGATGGATGAGGATGGTTGAGCTCGATATGTCGAGGTTGTCATGGAGTGATGGAGTATAAGTGGTTTATGTGGATGTAGGGGATGCTTAGAAGTAGGAGAACCATATGTAAGTGTGCAAGTGGTGTTCTAGGGTGGATTGGTGTTTAGAGTACCCCACAACTGTGTTGCTTGCCAAAGGAAGAGTGTGAACAAATGCCTTTGCAAGGCTAGTTGTAAGACTAGGGGTTTGTGTTTGATTTGGCCCTAGCAATGGGGTTGATTGAAGCGTAGATGAAGTCAAGCCTTATGTCAAGTTTTGGGTGGAAAAAGAGGGGAATTGAAGCCATTTTATCTGAGGCTTGATGTTCTTGCTTATACTCAAGGATTTCTTCTTTAGTAAGCTCAAATGGATTATTTGTAATGTCTTCTACCTTATATGGTTCCTCTATATTTTGGGGTTTTTGTGAGGGGGTAGAATGACCTCTTGGATCAAATTATTTAGGGTTAGTATCATTAGTGGTGGATGTGACTTTGGTTTTCCCCATGATTCTCTTATGTTTTGATCTTGTTGTGGGTCACCTATGGGAGAGTTATGTTGGGATTTGTAATGTTTAAGCTCTCTAGTTGACTCAAATTTAGGTAAGAGGGCCCCTCTAAGTTATTTTGAAGAAATGGTGTGAATGGGAGATGAAAAGGTGAATGATACATGGGGAGTGATCTTTGCAAACATTTGGGACAACAATTTTGACTATAGGTTTGATTTTTGGATAAAAGATGTTAATGAACTTGTGAATCTTTAAGGTAGACTTGTGACCTTCAAGATAAACTAGTCCAAAAAGTGATAACCAACTCAACTAAGTGCATGGAAAATGATCCATTTCACACACAACATAGCTAAGTTAGGGTATGGCTTTAATGATGACTAATTCAAAAGTGTTGGTGTGTCCAAAAACTTATAAATTTTGGTGAAATGAAGTGTGAAATATGATGAAGGGCGGATGAAATGTTTTAACCGAAAATGGTAACCTAGAATGAACCTTCTGAGTTGAAAGACCAATGTAGTGAGAAAATTTTTCTACCCTACAAGTAATTCAACCCAAAAGATCAATGTTGACTTAAATGAGAGGGAAAATTTGGACATACAAATCTGGGTCACCCAACAAAGGGCAAGCATAAAAATTTCTTAACAATATGTCTTGGTTGTGGTAAAGTTTTGAGGCTCGTTTTCTGATAAACTTTAAACTATGATGTCTACATTTGAAATGGTAGAATGTGGACCTTCATTTGGGAATTTTGATTTTATGAGAGATCATGAAGAAAAACACATGGGTGGAGTTCAATTGTGAATTTGTCTTTGGGATTTTCTATTTTTGAAAAGAGGATATCTATTGCCACATAGGAGGTGGTAATATGTTCCTTCCAACCATAATATTGGATTTTTTCTCTTGTTTGTCTAAGATGTTTGCTATGTTTCTCCATTGTTTTGGTGTTTCTTTTGTCTCAAATGTGAAGCTACTCAAACTACTCATTATGTCTGTTTGTTCTCCTTCAATCAAATCAAAGTTTGGTTGTATGATAGCTAGCATAAGGTTTGGTTGTTGAATTGGAGTGATCGGATACCAAATGGTCATAAGGCGAGAGATCAAACATATATATGAGGTTCAATTTGTGATTTTATCTTGACTAATGAACTTATTCTTACCACAAACACTTGTCTTGTTTCAAAATTTCTATGTCAAAAAATATCATTTATTGCACAAGGTCCATTATGTGAAAGTCATGAAGTTAGAGTCATAGTTTCTTATGTTAACTTTGGGAAGTATGGACTGAGATATAAGCAAAAATATTTAGAAGTCTCTAAGGATAAAAATCCTTAGAAAAAGCATCAATATCAAGAATTTTCAAAGGGTATCCATGCTTAAACCAAAGGGTTTGAAATTTTGGGAAAGATCGTTGATGTTTGATTGCAATGTTTTGGAACCAAGAAAGTATTAAACTAACTCACAAGCATTTACAATCCTAGCTCAAGTGGGTGCATATTTCTTAGTAGGCTTACCATCATCCCCTAAGAGATGATTAATTCGTGAAGATGGATTGGAAAAATAGTCTATTTCAAGGAAATGTACCATCTTGACATGCCAAGCAAATGAGTCCCTTCCCTATTTGCTTTATTGCGTCAACCAAAAACTAGACATGGTAAGTCACTTCTTTGAACAGTGCTATTCCAATGCACTACTTTAAAATATGCTTCAAAAGTGCAATTGGTGAGCCACTACTAACAAAGGTTCTTAATCAGGACTTTCGAGATAAATTGGTGCCTATACATGTGACAATCCACTCAATTAAGAGGCCTCCCAACCCTTAGAAACATCTAAGGGTTTTGACGTATCACATGGATACTAGGGGAGACATTCGTTAGTATAATACAACAACACCAGTTGATTAATCACTTTTGTCACACCAATTTATTTATAGAGCGGACCGAAATGAAAGCACCACTTGGGTCATTCCCTCTCACAAGTTGGGAGGCAGGCCCACTAAAGGTAACATAGATTGTGAAGCTTAAAATGCTTTCATCACCTAAGATTTCCAAAAGGCACAAGGGGAGAGGATATGTGCTTCCAAGAATAAAAGAGTATACTTATGTGTTTCTCTTCACCCAAGATTGCACGAAGCGCAAGGGGAGAGGATACACACAACAAGTACACACAAGAAAATCACACATGCATTCATTTTAACCTTGGCAAGAATTTAATGAGTTATTTTTAAGTACCAAATTGAAGTGTTGGGATTGTTTTGTTCAATTTTAAATTGATATTGCAAAATGAGGATATGTGGGCTCAATTTTAACCAACTTTGAACATTAATTTTAAACCTAAAAGGAAATTTAGTTGGTCCTAAAACGTGAAGTAAAGCATCATAAAATGGGTTATAATTGCCCCATAAGTGTAAAAATAATTGTTATAATATAAAAATAAATGATGATAGGCTCCTTCACTTCAAATTTTATTGCCCAAATCTGCAAAACTAGTTAGCCTCAAAAACAAAAACCAAAAGTTAGTGACATGTTAGAAATCAGATGAAATCAAAATAATTATTTAGCACATGTTAAAATTTAGTTCCTATTTTGTTTACCAATAAAAAGTGACACTAAAATTAAATGCATCATTGATTTCATCAGATGCATCACCATATCGAAAGTGCATCGCTATATTGAAAAATCAAATGTATCGCTCTATAGTAAATAGTGACATCAATAGCATTGCCACATCAAATGAGTCGCTATAATAAAATTCATGATGCGAGTAAAAATAAGTTTAGCATTGCTATTTTAAATGTGTGGTGATGAAATTAAATCATGCGTCAATAAATTAATTATGTGTCCCTAAAAATCAAACCAAAGTGCATTGATGTATAGTGACACGTCCCAAATTCATTGTTGAATTTGATCAAGTGTGTCACTAAACCTACAAACACAAGAAAATGAGAATCTAAAGAGAAATTTTTCAGATTCAATTAGTACAACCCTCCTAGCACTAAAATGTGACCAATGTCATAGTGTAGACTCAATAAACTAGATCCATATAGATTTAAGCCCTATTTAATCCCTTAAGCATTAATCCCAATAAGATATTCAATATCAACAAAATGAAGAAGCCATTAAACTAACATGCTAAAACACGAAAGCTTGAAAAACATCTATTCTATGACCTTGAATCTTATAATCCTATTGGGGGAGTGGTGTCAAATTGATGTGGAATGGTGACCCTTTCCCAATTCCTTGGCTAATGAGCTTGTTTCAATAAATTTTATTGAAGAAAACTGATGAGAGATGAACAAAGCAGGATGAAAGCTAATTTTCACATGATAAATGCTATGATGTTTGATGTAAATGTATGCAATCTATGCTAAATGTGTACAAGATTCAAAGATGCAAGCCTTAGATTCCAAAATATGCTAAATTGATGTAAACTAAGTTACCATGGAATTCATTAATGGATGCTTAAGCTAACTATGCATGAAAATTAATCTAAAATTCTATTAAACATGAAACACAGATGCAAATGAGTGTGAGTTTTAATAGCATAAGTTTACTATGAAAATACGGATCCCTATTCAATAGATGCAAAGTCTATTTATAGAATAGGAAAAAAGAAACCAATGGTCAAGATTAAAAGAATCAATCAATGGCCAGGATGGAAAGAATATGGAGGCATGGATCATGGATTCCCATCAAGGGTTGAGAATGAAATTTGATATTTAATCAATGGATCACAATCATGCAAAGAAGCACACTTTCAAAGATTGCTTAAGAAGTTTGTTGAAAGTTTATTACAGAGAAGACTATTCCCTTTTTGAATGAGTGTAAAGAGAGAATATTCTCAAAGAATATTCTCATGCAAGTAGATGAGGAAAATTAGCATTTTGTTAATTAAAAAAAATTTAATGTGCAAAGGGGAGGGATATTCCCTTTTGGAGGAATTTAAGATTTAGCATTAAATAATTAATTTATTTAATGAAAGAGGGGGATTAGGATATTTAATTAAATAACTAGGACAACTAGGATTTATTTAATTAAATAATTTGCATTATTTGATTAGACATGATGAAAGTTGAATATGATGGAGAGTGATTTAACTTAATTAGGATAATTAGATTAATAGATGAACATGAGGCCTTTGATTTAATTAACTAGGTTAATTTAATCAAATAAGCGAAAAGAGGATGGATTTTAGGACAAAATGATGTTAGTATATCAGATGTCAGTGTGTAGTATCATTCAAGACATTTTTAAGTTTCTACACATTCATACCACAAAATGGTGATTTACATGGGGAAAACCCTTTCAAGAGAAAACCTCACACCCAAAAGTTGCCCAATATATTATTTAAAATTCAATAAGATTATAATATACTTGTAGAAAAATATTTTACATGATTATCACCAATCAAATATATGAAGGAAAATTAAAATATATAAGACTCTCACACACAACCTCCATCTCAAGCACCTAATATATAGGATATATGATACATGAAATTGTCAAATGATATTTACAAAACTATGAGCTAAAACCACCAAAAAAAATGGCACCCAACTTATCTCCAATAAAATATGCTCTATGATGTGTCAAAACACACACTAAGACATTTGACTCCTCATTATAGCTCTTTTTTTGTGTCTAACATGTTTTCACATTTTCCACTTTAGGAGATCCAACTTTTGGAGGCCATTACTTTCGATCCAAGAGACAAATTGATAAACCATTTGAATTGCTAGAAAGCTTGTGAAATGCTAAATAAATATATAACTCACTTCTTTGGTTATTTCCACTTTCAAGGCTAAAATAGACTCTAAGTGTCTCAAACTTGACTTTAAAACTTTATAAATAGAAACATTAATATCTTGAAATCTAGACATGATCTTGGGTTAAAATTTCTCTAGCAATTTTATTTGGAAAATCCATAGCTTTGGAAAAAAATTGGACCCACCCATGCTCAAATGTAAACTTACTATAATTATAAATTTTGTAATTGCAAGGTTGAGAAATATTTTCCTAACAATCTCTCAATTGTTGAACACCTTGCAAGAGCAAAGGGAGTATCAACACAATGATTAATTGCTAGGGGTTAAGAGGCCCATAGACTCCAAACACCATTTAAGATTTTTTTCTTATAGTATTAATTAAATGATCTTTAAAATTCATCAAATTCTCTAACTTAACTAGCTTCACCTTGCCATCCTCAACCATATATCTAACAAAATTATGTTGTACATCAATGTGCTTGGTCCTAGCATGAAATGTCGGGTTCTTAGCTAGGAAGATCATACTCTAAATATCACAATAAACTATCATTGTGCCTTGTTTTGTTTTAATATTTGAAGATAATCTCAAGAAAAAATTCTTATCTACAAGCATGATTACTTGCCATATACTCATCTACAATAGTGGATAAACCAATCAAATATCATCGCTTACTCATCCAACTAATTGCACCACCAAATAAAGTAAACATGTAAGTATTGTTGGATCATTTTATATCAACATAACTTTCTTAGAATGAATCTATATAACCATGAATATCAAGGGAATTCTTGTATTTTATCAAATTACCATGTTAGAAAAAGAAATACAATGAGTTGCCCTAAAAATATCTAAAGACTCTTTTAAGTGTATCCCAATGAATTTTACTAGGAGTATACATATATATAGAAAGAAATCCCAAAACTTTGGTAATGTTTGGTCTAGTTTAAAAGATACATCAACTTCCAACTACACTCAGGTAGGATACTCTGCTCATATTGTACATATTTGATGGTAATTTTGGACAATGTGAAGTAGATAACTTTGTTCCAATTGTAAGAGGAACATGTAATGGTATATAATCCTACATGTTAAAATTTTGTAAAATTCAATTGACACACTTTGACCAAGATAGTTTTTTGTTCACTCTATTTCTTCTAATTTTCATCCCAAGAATGTGTTTAGTTGCACCAATAACTTTCATTTTAAATTTAGCTACAATTTGATACTTCAGTTATGATATCATTCCTTTCCCATTACCAATAATTAACTTATCATCAACATATATTGCAATAAATAAGAAATGTTCACCATTAGATTTATAATAAACACAATGATCTAACTTAGAACACTCAAATCCCAAACTCATCACACATGTATCAAATTTTGGGTACCACATTCTAGGACTCTATTTGAGGCCATACAAATATTTCTTCAATTTATAAACCAAATTACTTTTGCCTTTCACCATGTAGTTCTCGATTTATTTCATATAAATATCCTTTTCCAAATCATTATGAAGGAAATTTGTTTTCACATCTATTTTCTCAATCTCTATATCATAATTAGCAATAAAATAAAGCAAGAGTCTAATGGATGTCATTTTTTCTACATGATAAAATATCACATTGTAATCAACACACTCAACTTGAGAGTAACCTTTTGTACAAAAATGTGCTTTGTATGTATCAATACCTCCATCTAAACCAATTTTTTTCTTGAACACCCATTTACAACCAACAAGTTCTCGTCCTTTTGGAAATTGTACTAGATCCCATGTATCTTTTTTTCAAAGTTGTCATTTCTTCATCCATAAAAAATCTTCTAGGATTCTACATCATTCATACCCAATGCCCCTTCTACAAATCTAGGTTCATCTATGTTAGTATTCAAAGAAAAAATACATCTATAGTCATTAGGTGAATACCTCTCAGGTGGTTGTTTATGCCTTGTAGACCTTTGAACAATTTGGGTTGTAGGTTCTTCCTCTTTTGAATATTCAAAGCTATATGAACTCTCCTCAATTTTTTGTCTATTTAGGGGCCTCGATTCAACTTTCTTAGGTGTAGAATGAAGTTGAATCACATATTTTTTTTCAATTTTTGTAGCTACCATGTAATAGAATAAGGCTTTTTTTCTTTAATATCACACTTCTAATATATATTACCTTCTATGAAATAAGATCCCAAAGCTTGTATCCCTTCATACCATAATTGTACCTAATGAAGATACATTTCACAACCTTGTTTTCCAACTTTGTTTGCTTCTCCTTTAGCACATGTACATATTGTTGACCCCTTTGACATTATGGTTTTGGCATTGATGTCTAGACAGGTTGTCACATTGATACATTTATGCAAGGTAAAAGACATGATATTGTGATTGCAATATTTCACAAGGTTTTGGTTTGGTGACCTAGCATTTTGATGCCATCATGGTTTAGACCAACACATGGTCTTTAGCATTGATAAACTATTGAGACAACATTATTCCATATATACATAGACCTGTATTTAACACTTGTGCACTTGATGTTTTAACCGACACAAAGCATTGGTTATTTGCATTGGACATCATGATGTTTATTACATTCATGCAAATAAAGGTTATGATATTAAAGACCAACACGATGATATGTGTCTTGTTTTGCAAAGTGAAAAGGTTATGATGAAAATGCCGAGACAATGATATGTGTCTTTTTTTGCAAAGTGAAAAGGTTATGATGAAAATGCCGACACATTGTTTTGTTACCATTTTCCCTAAATGATTATCATCTTTCAAAATACAAGATATTATTTGAAGGTTGAGTTAGGGCTCAATGAAGCTTGGAGAGATAGGTGGAATGGTGGCTGCAAGACATGGTTTCACTTTGGTCATTGTTTGCACGAGTATATTTAAAAAGTTTAATGGTTTATACATTAATGTTATTAAAAGGTGATTTGATGTTAACATGATTGTTAAGGGGTTTGATGTGACTATGCTCAGGCTACTGTGGTTCAGTTGAGTCTTTGCTTTGACCTAGCAGTGGTTGACTTAGGACATGAAATAGTTTGTTTTTGTGATGGTACAACAGTTACAAAATGTGGTCTTCAACATTTGACTTCACCAAGTGATATCTATCATTTGCAAATTTTGAACCAGGTTCTTCTTTTAGATTAAAACCCTAGTTTGTGATTTGAGTGTAATGCAAGGTCTCGATTGAGTTTTTCTCACTTTGCATACAAGTTTCTAAAGGCATTGCATATACAAGGGTTTACATTGTTGATAAGGTTACAATAAAAATATTTGGGTTGTTTGACAGTTATGAAACCATATTGTTGTATGGTCATTTTTCATTCATGAGGACAGGTTATCATGATGTATTTAAGGACGTGACATAGTCACTGTGTTGGTTCAATGCATATGTGAATTACTCTACAATATCATTAGTGTGGTAACATTATGCTTTAATGCAGAATCTATTTTGAAATGAGAAGCACTTTAAAAGTGTAGATTGTATTTGAAAACACAAACTTATGAATTTTTGAGTCTCAAATGAAAGTGAGACAATCAAGGAATGCTTTGTAATGAAAAAGAGATTATACTCTGTCATTTTATTTTCTGAATCATTTTGATGTGAAAATGTTTTTCTAGTGAGGAAGTTGTATTTGCTAGTGAGGTAGTTGCTATGTATTTTTCAGTGAGGTAGTTGCTAACTTAAAAATCCAATGAGGTTGTAGCAACATTGAAAAGCTAGTGAGGCTTTTCCAGTGAGGCATTTTTGTAGCCAGTGAGGCTCTATAATCAGTGGGAATTTATTAAGCCAGTGACACATTTTCTCGAGTGGTTTTTTATCCCTATGAGGGTTTTCCACTCATGAAAATACTATGTTATGGTTCTTTTGTGTTATACCTTTTTGAGTTCTTCATGTGGTTTAAAGATCTGATATTGGATGTCACATTTGAGTACTTTCTTGAAACTAAAATTTTCATAATTATAAAGAAGTTCTGTGTTTTGAAAAAAAAATCAATTTGAATTTGGTTATTGAAACACTGATTCACCCCCCCTCTCAGTGTTTCCCGTACTCCAACAAGTGGTATCAGAGCCATACCCTTACATAATTCTAACCAACTTAGGGGTTCCTGGTAGTGGAGTACTCGTTATTACAATAAGTAAAAGAAATTGAGAAAAAATAAATATCCAACAGAATGTTGAACAACAAACACCACTTAAACCTAGTACAAAAGACAATTTTGTAGTGAAGATTGTAGAAAAAGAAGGAGATCACTTAGTGAGTGATTTTGAACAAGAGTATGTTGAAGGTGAACTTATTTATGCCCTTAATGAGATTGAGAAGCTTAGAAAGGAGAATCGGGATTTAAAATTGCAATTGGAAGAGTCTAGAAAATTTAAAGAAGCAACTTGCATGAAGCTGCAAACCAAAGTAGAAGATTGGGAAAAGATAGAGGCTGAAGTGTTGTATCTAAGAGTGCAACTATAGGAAAACTCTTTGTTAAAAGAAAACATTGTAAAAGATGAGTTGATTTTCAATCTGAAATTAGGGAATGAAGAAAACAAGAGGATAGTAGATATGACAAGGTCTGATTTCAAAGTCAAAACAATTGAATGCCAAAAGCTTGAAGGAGAAATAGTCTCTCTAAGGAAATATCTTGAGAATGTTAGAAAACAATTAGAAAAGTATTAGAGTTTTGATGAGAGCACCAACAAATTGAATGAGATATTAAGAAAGCAAAAACATCACAAGGACGCTATTGGCATGGGATTTGTAGGATAGAGTTTTGGAGTTAGAAAAACACCAAGAATGAAGATAGATTTAAACTATCACGCTACCTCCCCTAAGATTGAAGAAAAGAAGAAATAAAAAATTAAGACTGTTGATAGTAGAAAGTTAAAGGACTTCAACAGAGGAAGAATAAGTAGGCCTAGCTGGTTCACATGATCTCTACCTACTTAGCAAGATCAATCAGTGAAGTATAATTATTCATTTCCTGGTTATTGTTATTTATGTAATGGTTATGGGAATAAAGAAAACTATTGTAGAAGAAGGTCTAAAAGGAGTCAATATGCATTCTCTAAGAATATGAATGTAATATGTTATAAATTTCATAACCATGGTCATGTTGCAAAGCATTGTAGAATTAGGTTTGTGAAACTAGAGAAGAAAGTTTGGAGAAGGAAACATTCCAAGAATACAAGCATTTAGAAGGTTTGGAGAAGAAAGAAAAACCAAGAATCTAAGCTTGTGCATACTACACAAGTGACAACTACAAGTGCATAAAAAAAACATAAGGTTAGGGGGAGATGTTTATAGTTCTATTATTTAGCCCCTTACATATTGATAAATTCATGAAAATTTAGTTTGTTGCTACTCATGGTTTTTTTATTTATAAAGTAATGCTCATGATATTGTGTTACAAAGAAGGCTTGTTCTTTATTTGTTAAAGTTGATGGTTCGTATGGTATTCAATGTGGTCTTCAAGTTTGTTGGTGTTTACATGTGACTTTAGTCAAAGGTTTTGTTTAAGAAGGCTTTTCTTTGACTAACTTGTTCACAAGGGTCCTAAGGTGTATGAGGTTCATGGAAAATAGAGGCAGATAAAATGTTTATAAAAATTCAAGGTAAGTAACAATTGAATATGATAGTCACAATAAAACATAGTCAACAAATGAGATTGGCAGATTGAAAGTAGTAAGTTCATTGGATTTTGATACACAGTCAAGTGTTAGGGTAGTAATTATAGTCTAAGAAAGGTTAGAATGAAAACTTCATCAAGAGAAACATCATGTCTATCATATAAAGGTATTCCTTCATTTAATCAGAGGTAATGAAGTTTGTCTTTGACAATAATAGTGACTAGTTTGATGTTGGCATGTTGTGACAGTTCCTTGGGGATGCATTTGTTCTTGGTCTATGATAGTGATTTGATAATGCATCAAGAGTAATGATGACAATGTTACTTATGATTTAAATGATATTTGTTACACACTTGGTTAAACATATGGTATCACTATGGTGATTTCTTGAACAATGTTTGTTTGGACAGTGGTAAATCTTGCTTTGATAGTCTGCTTGCAATAGTCATTGACAATTTGAAAAATCCTTCATTCTTTACATATCAAGTGTATACACCTTCATAAGCCAGGTATAAACCAATAAGAAGAATAATCACAAGCCTTGATAGAGGTAGTGAAGGTCTATGATGATAGGTTCCTTATGAGGGTGGTCAATAATCACTCTAGAGTAGATAAGTCCAAAAGAAGGTGATAGATCTCACAAAGATGATAGTCCATATGCCTAAACATGACATTTATTTACATTATGATGATCAAGATGAATTATTAAAATACATTGAGTATTGTTATGTGATGGATTTTTTTATCTCATTGAATAACTTAATTATAGGTTGCAACTGACATAAAGAATAGTGCTCAATATAATGCTACGTATAGTAACATGTGGCAACCAACAGAGATTCTGATGCATTGGAGTCTTTTTATATTCTTCAATCATGAGAATGGAAGAAATGGCATTAAAAACCCTCTTTTTCAAGAAAGGTATTTGAATGTTATCCAGACAAATGGACACCATCTTCTTCGATATGTTGCTACTATAGTGATTGTCAATAAAAGGAGGAGCATACTAAAGGAGCTGGTTAAAGTTATTCAACAAGAGCAATATGCATATAAAGAACCCATCACAGAATTCATGGAAGTTGAAAAAGGTACAATGGTCTATCTTGCACATATTGATAATGGCACATTTTCTTTCACTAAAGTGCTTATGATATAATAGTCTTTGCTATCTTGGTATGATAATTTATATTATAAACAAGGTGACAGGCCTTGTTTTTCAATGGAGGTGCACATGCTCATAATTTACAAAGAGTGTTTGCAAACTTGGAAATACTATGAATAGATAGTAATGGAAAATATAGTGGAAGTGCTTTATGTTGCTCATACAAAGGGTTTCTTGAGTTTCTTTATGTCAAGCATCAGTTACAGTGGGGTATCATGAGAGGATTTAAGTTTGGTGACTAAATTGGTAGTGAGTATTTCTATCTACATAATATTGTAGAAACTTGATAATAGTATCTATATAATGAGTTATTTACATACATGTTCTTTCTTCCAATGTTTGATAGTGCCTCTTGATCATAGTGACATAGTGATAACGTTTTGGTTCACATTAATGTATTGTCTTGAGAGAGATTTTCATACAAGACTGATTGGTTGATGCAACTTAGTTTATTGTTTGTTGTGACTGTTTGGAAATATTAGAATTCAGTGGTTTTCTTTATTTGGAACTTGCTGCTAACTTTATGACAAGTGTGAATGTAAGAGTTTCTTTATGAAAAAATTATTTGTATTCTTTTCATTTGATAATCATTGGACATTAAGAGTATATCTCCGTGTTTTTCAAATGGTCAAACTCTGTGAAGTGTTTGTGTAATAGTGAGCTGTTATGGTCTTAAGGTTCACAAGAGAAGTGTACATTTTGAAGTCATTGTTTGTTGGAAATATTGAGGAAAAGATAATATGTTTTTAACAATGTCTACATTTTTGTCAACATGGAGGAATAGTCTTAGTAAGGGTGTGTGAAGAATGATAGTCTTGAGTATTCTTTATGATAGTAGCTTACAAATATCTTGCTTGAGTCAGTTACTTGAGGCAGTAACTTTGTTTTTTGACTCCTTAACAGTACAATTCTTTACATTTTGATTGATAGTATTCATTCCATATGGCTCTTTTGTTGATCATTTTTTATGACAATCGCTTGCAAGAAGCTATGTCTTGTCTGTTGGCATTGGTATAGTAAATATATAATGTTCTTATATAATGGAGGCAAAGTGGAATAATGAACTGACAGTAATAGGTGCTCTACCTTGCACATTGATATTATTTTTGGAACAGTGACTTGAAATAGATAGTTCTGTCACAGTGTGAATCTGTCTTGAGATAGTGATAACAATTTCATCATTAATAACACTAACTCATAGTTATCATCAAAATTGTGTGTAGTCAAGTCAAAAATTAAATGGAGTAGTGATGATCAAGAAGCAATTTCAACAAACATATGCAGGACATGCAAGATTTTCTTCTCTTCTTGTGTTGTAGTGATTTATCTTCAAGATGGTGATTTTAAAATAGTTTCAAAAGATAGAGACTTGCTTTTGACTTACTTTAGTGGATTGTGCACTATTTGGCAATCTTAAGATGTGATTGCAATGCTTCATACTCAGATTTTTGGCTTATAATGTTTTATAGGGGAGCAATAAAGTTAGGTTTGTGTGTATTACTCTTTGATATGCTACCAAGATAGTGATTGTAAGTCTTAAAGTAGATATGTAGATCATTGCAGTGTTTTTGGATTATGTTGCTTCATGTGATTAGGTTGCTATCATTTTTACAAAGCTATTAGCAAAGAAAGTATTTGAGAAGCTTAGGGTCTCTTTCCTTCCTTCAATGACACAAAATATGCATGCTTGGTTTTAAGGGGAGTCTCAATGTATATTATACATCCCTAGTTCATATTTCATGCATATCTTCATGGTTGGCATATATGCTCATTTTTTATGCTATGACAATCAATATGATTTAGTCTGTACTTTTCAGATATGACAATGTTTGGTTTCACTGTGACAACAATTTGAGATCTTTGGATAGGTATTTGTTGATTTACTAACCCTTTGACCTTTGGAATTGTTGTCAAAAGGGGGAGAAGAGCATGCATTACATTTAGATTCACTTGGTGCAATATGTTGTTTTTCTATTTTTATTGACAAGCTTCAGTGCTATTCTTTTAGGTAGAAATTTGGTAGAGTATTGATGGAATCAGTGTTATTCTTTCAGGTAGACATTTGGCAGAGTATTGATGATTATTTAAGTGATATTATTCTAGTATTTGGTAGAGTATTGATACTTATTTAGGTGATATTCTTTTAGTATTTGGCAGGTTTGACATCAATGCCAAAGGGGGAGTTTGTTGACCCCTTTGACATTGTGTTTTTGGCATTGATGTCTAGACAGGTTGTCACATTAATACATTTATGAAAGGTATAAGACATGATATTGTGATTGCAATATTTCACAAGGTTTTGGTTTGGTGACCTAAAATTTTGATTCCATCATTGTTTAGACCAACACATGGTCTTTAGCATTGATAAACTAGTGAGACAACATTATTCCATATGGACATAGACCTTGATTTAACACTCGATGCACTTGATGTTTTAACCGACACAAAGCATTGGTTATTTGCATTGGACATCATGATGTTTATTACATTCATGCAAATAAAGGATATGATATTAAAGACTGACACAATGATATGTGTCTTGTTTTGCAAAGTGAAAAAGGTTATAATGAAAATGTCGACACATTGTTTTGTTATCATTTCCCCTAAATGATTATCATCTTGCACAATACAAGATATTTTTTGAATGTTGAGTTAGGGCTCGATGAAGCTTGGAGAGATAGGTGGAATGGCAGTTGCAAGACATGGTTTCACTTTGGTCATTGTTTACATGAGTATATTTGAAAATTTTAATGGTTTATACATTAATATTATTGCAAGGTGATTTGATGTTAACATGATTGTTAAGGGGTTTGATGTGACTATGTTTAGGTTACTGTGGTTCAGTTGAGTCTTTTCTTTGACCTAGTAGTGGTCAACTTAGGGCATGGAATAATTTTTTTTTGTGATGGTACAATAGTTACAAAATGTGGTTTTCAACATTCAACTTCACTAGGTGATATCTATCATTTGCAAAGTTTGAACCAGGTTCTTCTTTTAGATTAAAACCCTAGTTTGTGATTTGAGTGTAATGTAAGGTCTCAGTTGAGGTTTTCTCATTTTTCATATGAGTTTCTAAAGGCATTGCATATACAAGGGTTTACATTGTTGATAAGATTACAATGAAAATATTTGGGTTGGTTGACAGTTATGAAACCATATTGTTGTATGGTCATTTTTCATTCATGAGGACAACTTATCATGATGTATACAAGGAGGTGACATAGTCACTATGTTGGTTTGATGCATATGTGAATTAATTTGCAATATCATTAGTGTGGAAATATTATGCTTTAATGTAGAATATATTTTGAAATGAGAAGCACTTTAAAAGTGTAGATTGTATTTGAAAACACATACTTATGAATTCTTAAGTCTCAAATGAAAGTGAGACAGTCAAGGAATGCTTTGTAATGAAACAAAGATTATACTCTGTCTTTTTATTTTTTGAATCATTTTGATGTGAAAATGTTTTTCTAGTGAGGCAGTCGCTATGTATTTCCCAATGAGGTAGTTACTAACTTAAAAAATCTAGTGAAGTTGTAGCAACATTGAAAATCCAGTGAGGCATTCTTTTAGCCAGTGAGGCTTTGCTAGTGAGGCATAAAACATAGCCAGTGAGGAATTTTCTCGAGTGGTTTTTAATCCCTATGATGGTTTTCCACTCATGAAAATATTGTGTTATGGTTCTTTTTTGTTATGCCTTTTTGAGTTCTTCATGTGGTTTAAAGATCTGATATTGGCTGTCACATTTGAGTACTTTCTTGAAACTAAACTTTTCATGATTATAAATAAGTTATGTGTTTTGAAAAACAATTTAATTTGAATTTGTTTATTCAAACATTGATTCACCCCCCCGCTCTCAGTGTTTCCCATACTCCAGCACATATGTCTCCCAACAAAAAGCTCTAATATGTTTTGCTTAAGGCTTCTGACTTGAACACACTTGTATAGTATTTTTATCAACAACAACTAATATAGGAGACCTATTGATTATGTAGTAAGTTGTGGAAATAGCTTTCTCCCAAAACCTTTTTTCTAGACTAGCACCTCTAAGCATACTCCTAGACTTCTCCATTAATTTCATGTTCATTCTTTGCGAAACTAAATTTTGTGGTGGAGAATACATAGTTGTATTTTATCTTTAAATGCCACAATCTTAACATAACCTATCAAAATCATTAGAGAAAAAATCCCCACCATTGTTTGTCTTTGAAAACAATTTATTTTCTTCAGAGTATATGCAATTCAACCATGCTTTAAGTTCTTTAAATTGATTAGAAATTCAAGATTTACCCTTTATAAAATATACCCATGTCCTTATACTATTATCATCAATAAATAAAAAATAATATGTGGGTTTTTCATATAGAAGAAATATCCACAACACCAAAAACATCAGAATTAATAAAATCCAATACACCACAAGATTTATGATAACTTAAGTAAAGCTAAATGTTGAACACACTATAGTGTTGAGAGGAGGGTGAATCAACATATATTAAAACTTAACAATTCCCATTTGTAGATTAAACATCACATCACATTACTGGAAGAAGAGCATAAATGAAAAAATGCACAACACAAGGGCATCAATATTTTTATGTGGAAAACCTAATAAGGGGAAAACCATGGTGAGAGTTAACTCACAATATATGAAGCTCATTGCTTATAAGAATTATAATATTGTTTAAGGCTCACTACCTCAAGACTTGTAGACTAAGGCACATAACCTTAGGGAAAGATACAAAGACTTGATGGGACACACTATCTCAAAACAGGATACATGGAAATTATAATGAGAAATATGTGTATGAACTACTATAAAGAAGCATCCAACATATGTTGATGTTGCAGTCCCTTTTTCATACAATTAATCCTTCACACTGACTTCACACACTTCATCTTTAACATACTGATTAGTCTCAATTCATCATTCTTCCATACCTTCACAACATATTTTTATATTTTATAAATATACTCTGCAACACCTCAAAACCCCAATTGGGTTGGCTCTAAGATGACCTTTAGAGAAACACATGATACTACATAGGTCGGCCCGAACATATACATTATGAAGAGAAAAAGAGTAATGGATCAACACATGACATAACAAGACCAAAAACCATCTCAACACATCTTGGACAAGGAAAGATTAATTAATCAAGACCAACCACAAATCAAGGAAACAATCTTGTCGGCCCAAATAATGACAACACCACCAAAATTTCCAACTGTTCAACTTTGCACCACTAGGGAAAAACCAAAAACATCATGCAGACCAAGATGCAAGCATTATAGTTTATGCACAATATCTCTTCAACATTTTCCTAATTTTTTAAATCAACATATGTTGACGCAATTGAAGAAACCCACTGAATATACATGAATAGGGAATTTTAGACAAACTATAGTAAAATTCCATTTGAAAATTGATCTTGAAAACCAAACAACACCAGATACTACAAAGCAGTGTGAATTTGACATTATTAATCATTTCTTCAAACTCACAAGGTCATCACTTCACTTCCAAAGGAATTTGGAGTATACCAACATGCCTTTATCAACACATTATTCTGCCAGAGTACTGACTAAAACTCACATATAATTTTTTTTATATAAGGTGTAATGACTTGAATTATTGGATATAACACCTTCACATATCAACCAACATATATTCTAAACTGCAAGACAAAAGCTTTCTCTACAGAGGGATGTAGACAACATTACCATGACTCTGACATATAATATACACTGTAAATTGCTCAACAAAATTTTGCAACTTATCTTCATGTGCGGTACACCAAATTGGTAAGATAGAAATGTAGGAATTTTGGAAACATATTTTGAACAAGTTTTCCCACCTCTGCATCACACTAAGACATCAAACTGATCACCACTCTTCAAACACTGCATTTTTTACTATATCAATAGATATATCTACACATCAACAAACTTCAGAGTATTATACAAACCTCAACACACACACTTGACATCAATGACAACACATCTTGAGTTGACATCAATGCTAACACATATTTCCAAAAATCTCCCCCTTTGTCATTGATGGTAACACTCATTTATCTATAAGTCTTCTCTCCCCCTTTGACATCAAGGGTAAAGGGCATGATATCTTCTATTTGTAACAACCCAAAATTGTATAAACTTCCCCTGAGATGGAGATGCCCAAAATTGATGCTATGTACAAAGTATTTTCAATCAAAAACTCAAAAATATATTGTAATTCTTTGCAAAATTGTACAAAGTCAAAATTATCTTATTTACACCTTTGCAACTCCCTTAGAAGATAAGATTTTCTTGTAGATTACCTCGAGGTGTGCTAAATTTGCAACCCAATTTACTTCTGTTGAGGTAAGAATATGATTTTAACACTCAAATTGCATACATAAATCCTCATCCTCATCAACATTACTTTGATCCTTCATTTTCTTATCAACCTTTCTTGCTTCCCTTAGCTAACCAAACTGTTTCTTTAACTGCTCTTTGGTCCCAAAGCAATGCCAACTGTAAATGAAGATTTTGTATTTGAGCTCTTATAGATCCATCCATATCCTTTGAAAATCATATTCCTCAAACAATTTAGTAGTTTGTGACTTAACAGAGTGAATAAAGGCAATTGTTATATCTTTCCATAATTTGTGAGGGTATCATATTGCTATTCTACATTTCATTTTGAAATGTTTTGAAGAAGCCCCATAACATTGTATCACATTGTATGGTGTTTGGAAAGCTATGAATGTGATCCCTTATCTAATGTGCCATGGGAATACCCCTTCTCTAGACCATATTCTTTAGACCAGGTATTTTTTTCAATAAATAGAGCATAAGACAAATAATCAAAGTGTCATACCAGAAATTATAGCGTGAACCCTTGGTTTTCTACAAATTTTCCAACAATTATTAACACAAAAAGTTACAAAGGTCATAATATTTTCCTTCCTTTACGATCTGATGAGCAGTGAAGATGGTGATGGTGGTAGTGGACCCTTCTCTTTTCGCATAATACACCTTATATGCAATGCCCATCATGGCATACCAAACCCCTAGATTAGAAATGTCGTCTATAGTTTGGGGTCATTTATCAAATTTAGCTTAGATAAGCTTCATAAATTCTTCATTATTCATGGCCTGAAGTGTCGACACAGCTCCAGAGGAGCACAATCCAATCACATCCCTGATGGATTCCTTTGTGATTGGGTGAGGTTGGTCAAGAAAAAATATGTCTTCATGAATTTGGCTCAAGGTAATTCTAACCCATTCATCTTTGAAGAAAAAAATAGGAAAAACCTTCCACGCATCTAAAACCTTTGCTTCCACATTCACATATTCTGGTTTGAGCTAAAAATCATCACCCAAGATATGATTGTGCCTGACCTCTTCCATCTTTAGATGATTGTACTTGCTTAGCTGAGAGTGAATATAAATGCATACATCTTCAAAATGAATCACATTAATTAGAACATGAGAGAATGCTCCATCTTTTTCGGTCATAGTAGATATGTATGGATGTTTCTTGAACTTTTTCCTTAGCTTCTCAACAAAATCAATGAAAATTGGTGTAGCCATGAAAACACTTTCTAAATAGTAGGGTTTTACAAGCAAACCAGAGGAATACCTGAGAATCACTATCATCAAGGTTTGCACACAAATTGTTGAAATCCTTCTTCACTTCCTTAGCTCTTGGATACACTTGATATTTTTTGAATGAAATCAATTTGATCAAATAGGAACTGAATATGCTTCACACCAACCCTTTTCACTTTGCATTAAATGCAATTATTAGCACTTAACATCAACAACTTTTTATAGTTTGAGATATCGCAAAGATCCATAATCTTTTAACGCACTTCCACAGAGAGTGTATTTGCTCCAAAACCTTGAGCAAACATATCCATGTCACCAATAACCATTATGCTGAGTTGAAAAACTTGCAATTGTAACTTCTCCTGAGCCAATACTTTCTTTTCAATTACTAGAGGATCCATCTACACTAGACTGAGGTACAAATTCATTCTTTGTTTCACTTTCTTCTTTTTCCATACCTTTTTCATTTTCTTCTTTTTCTAATTAGTGTCAATCTTCTTTGGTGTAGTATAAGGTTTTACATTATTTCCTTTATAGAACCTTGTAATGTGTCTTGGTTTATTCCAATTGTAGCAAGTGATACTAATTTGTGGAGCATAATTAATTCTTCTCACATTAGATCTACAATTGACAACCTTATGACCAAAATTGTTGCATATGTAGTAGTAACCATAGAAGGATTGAGAAGTCATAACATTATTCCCTATCACTTTATTTATGCATTCATTAGCCTTATGTCCAATTTTGTTGCAAGCATAGCACTGACCATGAAATTATTGAGAATATCGATTCACCCCCCTCTTAATGTTCTGTTGTGTTCAACACCCCTGACTCCTAAAAAATATTTTTAATTATATTCTATTTAAAGAAAAAAAAATTAACTACTTATCCAACACTATACAAATAGCCATATATTTTGAAATAAAAAATTATCTCCATACTAGTAATATAGATGCATGTACAAATTATAGTGTTGAGTTATGTAGAGAGCTACGACACTTGCATAGATGGTGCAAATGTCATATGGCTAAGGTGGGGATTAAAAAAAATCCCTAGGACTATAGCCAAAACCTATCAATTTTATAGTCAATTGAGACAAATTTAGACCTTTTGGACTCAATCATGAGGTTAGATTTTGAATAGGATGTACTAGGTGAAAACACTTGGCAAGAACTCCCAAAAAAGAAAAGGGGATTGTAGATTAAAAGCTTTCATACCAAGTTGAATTCACCAAAAGAACTTCATAGGAGCGAGAATCATCTACAACACCAAAGTTACCTTCCATAAAAGAGAAAAGTGATGAAAATCTATAATTCTAATATTCATACAATAGTTCACTATGTAATGGAATAAAATATACATAGAGGACCATTGTATATATAGGAAAAGGTGAGACATAAAAATAACATGAGATTATGACAATTTTCATGATCTAATGAATTTAAACATAAAAAATAAATTCTCTAAGTAAAATTAACTAACTAGGTGTAAATAAGACCCAAAATGGAAACTAGTTATGAAATAACCTCATTCTCACCATCATTCATTACCCTTGTCAATGATCAAGCTAATTCTTGGGATAATTTGGACCCTCATTTGAATTAAAATATCCCCCCTTATTTAGCACAATATACTCCCCTTCCTAGCTACATGGTTTCATTTAGTTTGGACTACTTGACCATCAATCTTTAATAGCTTTTTAATTTTAAAATCTTTTTTTAAGGAATGATTAGAAGTATGATATATCTTTGGCATGTAATGTAGTCATTTTTTTCATTTGGGAGATAAAATCACATCTCTTAATCCTATTATGAGAAGGCTTTTTATACCTTCCCATGTGTGATTATCTTTCTCAACACATTTTGTCAATAGTTAAGCTAAATTTCTTGCATTCTTATTTTACATTTACCTTTTGTATTTTTTGAGATCTTCTTCTATGTAATGGTGTTTGGTGTTTGAGTGGTTATTTCAATGACACTAAGAAGATATGAAAGAAAAATGTGTGCCCCATTCTATACATGTATTATATCAAATAGATAGTTATGTAACATTTTAAATTATTCTATTGCAAAGGATCTTAAAATTATAAATTTCATGTTGGGTCCTAAAGGTTTAGAAAATTTGGGGAAAATTTTCCAAATCATTCCCTATTATTTTTTACTAAAAACTATAGGTTTTAGTGCCACTAAAATAAATTAGGGATTGAGTGATTCTTAATGTCTTTCCTAGTTCTAAATTGTAACATCCCGCCAGGGAACCCAGAGGACAACAACTAAAGAAGAATGCAAAAGACATGGATTTAAAAAAAAAAACAAAACAAAACATTAACATTGTTAAGAACCATGATTATCATTAACTAACATTACTCAACATAATTATCATCTTTCCAATGAACATACAATCTAAAGTTACTAATATCATTCACAATGAAGTAAACCATCAATAACTCATAGAGCAGCAGCTAGAGATAATAAAACGTATCATTTACATTCTATTCCTAAGTCCTCCTAGGTTCCCCAATTTTGTTACTAACAACATCTACCACAAGAAAGGGTTACATTTCTTTTCCCTTTTAGCCTACTAAACAAGGATAGATAAACATTTAACATTTAAGTACATTAGCAAAATATTTACATAATTACTAAATGAAATGAACATCTTATAGCTACCTTTCTAGGACTTAGGTACATCAAGATACACTCCTAGATTATCTTAATAAAGAATGAGATAACATTTATGGTGGAACCCTAAAAAAATTTTATGGTCCCTTCAATTTCATGGTCACATTTCTGATTGATCATATCCTGTTGTCATTAGGATCTAGGGTTTAAGATTTTATTTACATTTTCATCATTGGTTATCCTTTGGCTTAAATTTTCTCTTGTTGATTGGTTGCATCAGGTAACTAGTTACTTAAGTGGTGTCCTATGGTATTTATCATCATTGTTTAACTAGCCCCAATATTTTGGTTACCTGTCAAGCCTAGGAAGTCCCCTTTTAAGAACAACTTATGCCCATGTGCAACTTAGCACCACTTAAGTTTACCACTGGTAGTTCATTGCTCATCACATGTTCCTTCAGAATAGCCCATCTCCATCTTGTGGTGAGTGATGCACTATTTTTCTTACTGCACTAGGTTCATTGCCCATCGCGTGTTACATTGCCACCGCTAGAAAGAAAACTCCGATGAGCAATGTGATTAAGTATTTAACCCATTTCTGGCCTTATCACTATCATCAGTTGTCTCATGCTTTCCAAAAGGGAACCCATGACTGCTGAGGGGTGGAGTTTCTCCCCATTCCATGGGATTAGTCTATTGCGAGTTAAGATTGCTTGATGAGAAGGGAAGACACGACGAGTGATGGAATTTAGGTCTCCAATTGGGATCCTCTTATGATCAAGATCAATGGATAATATCTCATTATTGACTTCTCAGCCATCAATTGATGAGGTCCCAATGCAAAACTAGAAGACGCAATGAGCGATACTCACAAAATATGAAGAGGTACACATGGCAGCTTCTTAACTCATCATCAGAGTATATATCAAATCACTAGTAGGGTTCCATGGAGATTGTGGAATGATGTGAGCCATTGGATGGAGTTTCACATGAGAAAATCAATGGATCGAATTCAAATAGGAATGACCAACTGATGGAGTAATTTTTCACTCGTGCAAGCCTTCTTGCACCATTAATGGTGAACGTACTCAACTGAATTCATGTAAAAGGGTATGTATTTGCATTCTCCTATCATTTTGGAATTTGAGGAGCTAAAGAAAAGTTCAGAGTGACCAAAGCTGAGTCCAACAAAAATTTGCAGAGGAGTTTTTCTTAGGTAAGCCGTCATCGAATCCCACTAGTTTTTCTTGTTATTTTGCAAGAATTGGCACATTAAATCAAAATGTCTGGGTTGTTTTCAAGGGTGAATTAGAGTTCATGGATTCTCTTGATTAAGTGTAGTTTTCTAATTGGGATAAAAGTAAAAGGGTAGAATTGTATTTGAATTTAAGTTTATGCTATTAAGAATAGAATATCAATTCCAAAACCTAGTTTGAATTCAAACCTGAAAGCCCTAAGTTGTCAAGATGAGTCAACTTGGTGAGTCGTTGTCTTCAAAATCCATACCCAAAAGGAAAAAATAGAAAGTCTCCCATGACCCACCCCAAACATCTGAAGGAACGGAGAAGAAAAAGGGCCAACCAAAAGACTATGTCCATTTCATGGACAAGTTCCAGCCGGTAGATGCCAAGGCAAGCAGTAGGAAGACCACCGGGGAAGGAATACTAACCACCAATTTCAAGGACCTTGTAGTAGGAATTGGGGACATTGTCATGAAAAAGCCTAGATAGGAGTTATTCTTGTACGCTTTCACAAGAAGAGATGCTCCACATCCCGGTCAAAATGTTTGGGGTTTTGATTTCGGGAAATTGGTTGTCCCTAATATTTTTGTGGAGGTAGATTTAATGTTGTAACTAGCAGATAGATATGATGGTGTCAATAGGGTAATCACATACACAGATGGTAAAAGCATTTTGGAAGTAAAGAAAAATAAATTCATAGAGGTTTTAAGAATAAAACTTGATGCTAGTGAAAAGATTAGTATGTAAAATTTGTAGAAGGAATATGCTGAACACAGGGTTGGGTTCAAAAGAGGTGAACTACCAAAGCATAGACAAGAGAAGGGATCTATGTTTTCAATCAAAGAAGTTGAACCATTGGATTGTGAATAATTTGCAAATTATTTCATATACACATAATTTATGTTGTTTCAAGTGCTTGGATTGAAGTGTGCTCGAAGGATAACATCACCCCTGTTGGTTATTATCATGGATATTCAACATAAAAACAAGCACAAGTGGTTTGACTATGCTCACTGGGTTGCTGAGCAGTTGCACTATGACTTGATGAGGTTGAAAGAAAGACAAACCCCATTGAAATTTAGACATTATTCATTATTGATGCATATGATATTATACTAGGGAAAGTAAGTTTTCAGTCAAGCCATGAAACTGAGACAAGTGGATGAAAAGGGTCATAAATTGCATGTCCAAATTTGGACATACATTTGGGATTTGCACTATTCTATGTATTAATCAAATTCAAATGTATCTGATTAGCTAGATTATGTCAAAGAACAATTCATTTAATTAAAATCATACTCATAATGATGATGGTTGTTGTAAGTATCATTCAAATTTCCTATTCTCTACTCCAAGTTATAAAGGTGTAAGGGATTTTCCAATTCCTTGCAAATTGTCACTTGTCGAGTCATAGATATGACAATTTTTCTGCTTAGTATGCAACATATATGGAGATCTTGTGAAGGAATGTTATAAGTGCATTGTGGGATCACCCTCCCGGGTCTTGCAAAACCCGAAGTACAGGAGGAAAGCTTAATTGCTTTCTCTCATTCATTGGCCAACCCATTTTAGGTTGCGAATAATTGGAATTGGCAAATCCATAGGCTTCCTTAAATATTTGATTGGTATTTAAAAAACACCAACATATTGGTGACTCTGTTGGGGGCCTAACTAAATTTAAAGTCTCTAGTATAGATCCGGTACAGTCAGAGTCAAGTGTCTTGTTATTCTTCATTGGAAGAATTGTTGGTTCAAATATTAAAGTTACATACATCATAGCCAGTTCATGCATCAAATTCTGGTCAATTCTATCATATTGTGTTGGGTTATGTTTAGAATTTTCTCTAAGGTCACAAATAACAAGTCAAGATATAATCAATTTCTATTTCCCAGCATTGTGGGTGGTGACTCTGAAGTTTCTTATACCAGTACAACAACAAGATCTTGAAGGGACCTTGAGAAGAAGGATTCTGACAAAGCAGTTGACACCATGAGGAAAAATAGAAGTTAAGCAAAGAAAAATCCTGAGCAATAGTTAGAACCCAAACCTACAAAGGATAAACAACCTCTATGGAAGAAGAAAACTACTGAATTAGGTAAGTCTATCGAATCTCTTGCTAGAGCATCTCCTATGTTCAATAATGAAGTAAATAATGTAAATTACAATGAGAATTCAAATGAGGGTGAAATACCTAAGGAAGGTTAGGGAATTTTTCCTATTGAACAAGTGTTTAATATTTCTAGAGAAGAAGATAGGTGGGGATTTTGGGAGAATAATAAGAAATTATTAGAACAACCAACACCTGGAGTTAGGTCTATTTTTCATGGAGGAAACTTTAACCCAAGGGGAGGACTTCCTAATACTGAAACACTTGTTCCCCCTAAGGAAGATCCAGCTGAGCAAGCCTTTCATACCCCTGTACCGAGTGAGTATGGAGATTTCTTAGAAAATGAGGAAGATATAGACAAGGATATGCAAGCCTTGGAAGAAGAAGAAAATTGGATTGTTGAGCAAGAAGAAAATAAGATACTAAAGGAATTGAAGGAAAATGAGGATAGGGTTAGAGCCAAGCAGTATGAGAGGGATGCTAGGAGACAAAAAGTTGAGAAAATGAAAGAGGATATTGCTAGGTGTAAAGCTTCTGAAGAGAGTACTGCTAAAATAGCAGCCCAAATCACCCATAAAACTCCTAAGGTAAAAGTTCATATGGGAACCCCTATTGCTATAACTTATGCAACAACTGTTATAACTACTAAAACCACTAATCCTCCCAAGAAAACATCATTTTTCGATCATGGGAAGAAATCCATGGATCATACCTAGAAGAATACTTTCAATACATTCACTACCAATACTAATACAAACACCCACACTTCATCTAACAAAACTCCTGTTAATAACCCCAAAGTTGACCCCATTCCATCTGCTACACCCCTAAATCTTGAAGTCACAAAATTGCAATTGGTAAATGAAAAGTTGTAGGAAGACTTGAAGAAGGCTGAAATTGAAGCTGCTAATGTAGAAATGGCTAGAAAGATTGCTTTCCTCAAAATGTCTATACGAAATCCAAAGTCTTCGAGCTCTGGGTAGAATGATAGTGGATCTCATAAGAAAAGGTTGGGAGGACATACTTTTGGTGGAGGTGGTGGTGGAAACTAGGGTGGTGGAGGTGGAGGAGGTAATAAGAATAACAATTCTTATTCTAAGGATGATGAAGATAAGAAAAAGGGTGGTGGTAATAATGGAAGTGGAAGAGGTACAAATGTAGATCAATCTGACAATAAAAAAAGGATGATGAACCAAGGGATACTCACAGGGACATACATCCCAGAAGGCCACCTCAAACTGATAGGTATAGGCAATTGTGTTTTGATAATATTCCAAGCTATCTAAACCCTGTCCCAAATAATGCAAGGAAGCATCTCCCTAAATTTTCTAGTAATAATTCTTTTAGTGGTGAAGATCACTTGAAATCCTTCCAAATATTTGTGGAAGATTTTGAACTATGGGATGATGATGTTTCCATGAAATAATTTATGCAATCCTTGACTGAGAATGCAAGGGATTGGTACAGGGGGTTACCTGATGCAAGTATTGAGTCCTGAAAAGGAGTCTTTCTATAGAGTTTTTAGAGAGCAGTATGGGGATTAGACTGATCCTAAGTTCAGGTCGAATTATTTTAATAACATCACTAAAGGACATAATGATATGGTCACTAAATTCAACACAATATTTTAGAAAGCTATGATTAGAGTCCCTGCTTATCTATGGCCTAATGAGAGTGCATGTTTGGTAACTTGTTGTAATGCTTATGGCTATAAGATGTGTTATTTGATCAGAGATAAGAATCCCTAGAATTTGAGAGAGGCCTACAAGATGGCAGTCAACATTGAAAATAATAGAAGAGCCTTTGGTAAAGTAGGAAGAAGGGAAGACCCCAAGGCTTCTAAAAATCCTAGAGCTCTGAATGATAAGGCTAGTAAAACTATAGCTCCCAATGAGAAGTTAGATTAGGTTCTTAGCTTACTGCAAAAGGAAATAAAGAATGAAAAAACCCAGTTCCAAAGGAATGAAAGACCCCCAAGGTTGTAGGACTACCCCTATCATACAAACTGGCATAATGGGAAGCCATTTAATAATAATCAAAAGAATGTCTAGGGTACACCTGATCCTTTGCAGAAGCATTCCACAAATGTTACCGAATACTTGCCTTAGTGTGGAGTTTGTTAAATACCTCATGCCTCACAACACTATGCTATAGCAAGGTCAGTAGAAGAATCTCAAGATAATCAAGTAGGATTTGACTCTCTTTAGGATCAAAATTAAATGAAAAATGTAATCGTGACTAAATCAGATCTTGGTTGTGAAGAATACTCCTTAGATGATGAACCTAATAGGAGTGATGTGAATGTTCAGAGGCAGGAGGTGAATTCTTATCATCAAGAAGTATTCTCAAATGAAGGAGAGAATTACTGTATGGTCTATACTCTCAAGTCAGATAATGTTTCTTTGAATATCATCTAAGCAATAGAATTGTGAGTGGTAATTAAGGTAGCCTAGGTAGCATGTTTATTAAGGAAAGAAATGCAGTAAACAAAGGAACAAAGACAGAGAATAAGAAAGAAGAGATAAAACCCAAGGAGGGTAAAGAGATGAGAATTTGGGCCAGGAAAGGAACTAAGGCGAAAATTGATGGTGAAGTTGCTCATCAAGCTGGGAAGGCCAAAGATGTGAAACCCAGTGCTGAAAAGGTTCAAGGACAATGTGAGAAGGTAATTCCTCAAGAGTTCATACTCCCTTAGTTACCAAATTATTCTCTAGTAGATATGTTGCAGGTCTTATCTCAAGTCAAAGTCACAATTGCATTCCTAGAAATGATGAGAATTGATGAGCATAAGAATAAGACTGTTGCTCTTATCAACAATATTGTTGATACTAGGAAGGATAAAGATATAGTTGGTCAACTTGAAGCAAGCACAAGCCAAGAAAATAATTTTGAGGTCAAAGAAGTGATGAATGAAAATCCCAAGATATATTTGGGAACCACTATTACTGCCAATCCAAGCCAAGTGAATCCATTCTTTCTAAGCTTGATCATTGATGGTAATTTGCTTAGAAATTACTTGATAGATTCAGGGGCCTCAAACAATGTAATGCCAATAAAGATCATGGAAGAAATTGGGTTAGAGGTTGATAGCCCATATGGGAAGTGCTATGCCATGGACTCAACGAAAGTGCCTGTTATTGGGGTAATCAATAAAGTTCCATATAAAGTGGCATTTTTCTTGAAAAAGAGTTATATATGAGTGTTATAGTGGTAGATATCCCACCAACTTATGGGATGTTATTGTCAAGACACTGGAGTGCTTCCATGGGTGGGATTATTTAGTGTGATTTGTCTTTTGCAACTTTTTCCATTGGCCAGAAAGATGTCAAGATTACTAGAGAATGAAGAGCTCCTCACATGATCGAACACATTGAGGAACTTGAAGAACCAGTGATGATTAATTTTGTGGATATTGGTTTAGACACTTTTTGGATTGAGGAAAAAATGCTTGAAGAAGAGGTTGAATCTGCACTTATTGATAGAGAGGTTTTTGAGGATCCACAAAGAAACAACCTTTTGATTATGTACTTTGATGAAGCATGTTCAAAGGAAGGCTCGATTGCAGGACTTATTCTCATCTCTCCACAAGGAAAAACCTTCAAGTACTCCTTGTTACAATTTGTTTGTACAAATGATGTTGTTGAGTACGAGACCCTCTTACTTGGGTTGAAATTAGCTTCCAAACATGGCATTAATTTGTTAAGAGTGCTGGGGGATTCTGAATTGGTAGTTTCACATATTAGATTTAGAATTGTTACTAAAAATAAAAGGCTTAGGCAATACAGGAATGAAATTTGGGATACTATTGAGGCCTTTGATGCCTTTGGCATTGATTGGATAGAAAGGGGACAAAATATCAGTGCAGACTTATTAGCTAATATTGTTGTTAGATTAGATGATGTTACCTTTGATGATGTCTCATACATAGAAGTATAGACTAGGCCTCCAGTGCCTGACAACATTTGTAATTGGCAAGTGTTTGACGATGACAATGAAAATTTGAGATTCCTACATTACATTGACCAATATGAAGGACAATAGATTTAATTTGGTTTGTTTGTGATTGAGGTTGATGGGAAGGAGACATTATTTGGGAATGAGATAATTCAATTAAAGACAAATAAGATTCCTAAAGGGCTAAAAACACTAGAGAGGGTATTTGATGGCCTTGACAAGTCAAATGTTAAGCAAGCATCTTACCATAAGGAAGATTTAGAGGAGATAAATTTATGGATAGAAAATTCTCCAAAAAAGGTGTATATAGGCAAGAAGATGAAACCCCATGTGAGGAGTATGTTAATTTACCTATTGAGGAAAACATACATGTGTTTGCATGGTGGTATGATGATTAAAAGGATTATAGGGATGACATGTTTCAACATGAGATACTGCTGAAGCCTAATGCAAAGCCTTTTAGGCAAAAAAAAGGGCCAATCAACCCTACTTTGCAACCAAAAATGCAAGAAGAGCTTACTAAGCTAAGAGATGCAGGGATTATAAAGCCTATCAGACACTCATCATGGGTCTCAAATTTAGTTCCAATTAGAAAGAAAAATGGAGACCTGAGCTTGTGTGTAGACTTTAGAAATTTGAATGTGGTATTTCTAAAAGATAATTACCCTCTGCCTAATATGAAGGCCATGCTACAAAAAGTAAATGGACGTGAGTTGCTCTTGATGATGGATGGGTTTCAATTTATAACCAAGCCATGGTGAAAGAATCAAAAAAATTTAAAACTATATTTACAACGCCAAGGGGGACATATGTATATGTAAGCATGCCATTTGGATTGACTAATGTTGGTGCCACTTTTTAGAGAGCCATGGATGTGGCCTTTGTTGATTTCATAGATTTGTTTCTTGTCATTTATCAAGATGGTCTTACTACCCACAATAAAAAGGAGGAGGATCATTGCTCACACCTTGAAAAGATATTTTTTAGAGCTTTGGAATATGGGATTTCTTTGAATCCCAAGAAATGTCAATTTGGAGTTAAAGAAGGGAAATTGTTGGGTCACATTGTGCCAAAATATGGGGTCAGGATTGATCCTAAGTGAGTAGCAACAATTGATAAGATCCCACAACCCAAGAATGTGAAGGGAATACAATCCTTCTTTGGAAAAATTAACTTTGTATGGAGATGTGTTACTAATTTTGCTGAAACTATAAGAACTATTTCTAAAATGCTAAGGAAAGGTGAGAAAGTAGCATGGACAGAGGAACCTGTAAGAGATTTCCAGGCTATTAAGGATGCTATCAAGGAAGCACTTGTCCTTAAATCTCCTAACTACTCAAAGCCTTTTTAGTTATTCACATTTGCTTCATTCCATACTCTAGCAAGGGTTTTACTTCAGAAGAATAATGAAGGTTTTGAGCAACCTGTTGCCTTCTTTAGCAAATTATTACAGTTAGTTGAGTTAAATTATGATTCCACAGAGAAGCAAGCATATGCTCTAGTTAAATTTGTTAAAAATTTCAGACCATATTTAACTGGAGCTACAGTTGTAGCATATGTCCTAACAACAGCAGTCAAAGACATATTTACTCAACAGGAGACCACGAGTCGTCGGTGCAGATGGATCAATAGGATTCAAGAGTTCAACATTGACATATAGATTACCAAGCTTGTGAGAGGTCAAGGTCTACCCAAATTGATGGTTGAGACAAATTTGGAGGCTAATGAAATAAACCAACTTGATCATGAAAATGTCTCACTCATATGCAACATGTATACTTGTGGGTGGTACAAAAAATCATTGAATATTTACAGACCATGTAGTGCCCTTAAGGTATGCCTCATAATGAGAAAAGAACACTAAAATTGCAAGCAATCAAGTATGTTATTATCGATGGTGAACTGTGGTGGAGAAGCCCTAAAGGTTTGTTGCTTAGGTGTGTAGATGGGGATCAAGCAGAAGATTTGCTAATTGAAATGCATAAAGGAGCTTGTGGAGGCTATTATATGGTGAATACCACTGCCCATAAGATATTGAGAGCAGGTTTTTGGTGGCCAAGTATGTTCAAATATGCACAGAGATTTGATGCTTGTCAGAGGTTCATTGGTAAATTAAAGTTCTCAAGAAACTTACCACTTAGGCTAGTGTCAGTACAAGCCCCCTTTCAACAATGGGGAATTTATTTTATTGGAGAAATGTCTGAGAAGTCCAGTGGAGGACATGCCTAGATTCTGGTTGCAACTAATTACTTCACAAAATGGGTTGAAGCCATTCCTACTAGGAAATCAACTAGTAAAGTTGTCATTGATTTTTTGATGGACAATATTTTGAGTAGGTTTGGGGTTCTTGAAAGAATAATTTTTGATAATGCTATGTGTTTCAGGTTTGAGGAATTTATTGATTTGTGTAACCAACATGGCATAAGAATATCTTATTCATCCCCATATCACCCCTAAGGCAATGGGCAAGCTGAGTCTAGCAATAAAATCCTAATGAAGATTATCAAGCAGGCGATTGAGAAGAACAAGAAGGCCTGGGACTCAAAATTGCAACTTAATTATGGGTTGATAGGACTACTATGAAGAAGGTCATTGGACAATCCCCTTTCAATCTGGTGTATGGAGTTGAGGCTAGAATACTACATAACAACCTGATAAAGATGTACAAATTTGTCCAAGAGTATGATAGTGACATTTGTGATGAGATGCAACATAGGATGGATGAGTTGATTGAGCTTGATGAAACTAGAAGAGAAGCTCATAAAAGAAATGAGAAGCTGCAATTGCAAGTCAAGCACCTATATGAAAAAAGGGCCATTGAAAGAAATTTTGAGTTGGGTAGCATGGTTTTAATGTGGAATGCAAGGATGGAGGATAAAGGTAAACATGGGAAGTTTTATCCTTTGTGGTTAGGTCCTTACGTAATTGTTGATATGCATGGAGAAGAATCACATTTATTGCAGTACTTAATAGGTGAAATTCTTAAACTTCTAGTACATGGACAATTCTTGAAACCCTATTTCTCTTGAAATACGTTATCCTTCCATGTACAATGCACATTGCTATAAATTTTGTGAATAGGTTTGGTATGTTTCCTTTCTATTGTGTCTGCTTGTCTTGTCCAGAAAAGCTCCCAATTTTTTGTTCCTTGTATGCTTGGTTTGCTTAACCAGAGATCTGAGATCTTGCTATGCCCACAGGGGGCATACAGGGGGCATATCATGAGGATGATATGCTATCAATCCTATTATCATTCCTTTCCTATCATGAGGACGATACAACACTGGTTCTATCATTTGATTCTTGTCTATCATGAGATCAAATCATCACGCAAAACATCAATCAAACACTGTACATACCACAATTTGACTAAAATCAATCCAAAGCATAACAAATCGATGACTCCTAGGCTTCAAGGACATCTTGCGAACATCATCCTGAGGGATTTCCACAATCACACCCCACGAAATGGGTCAAATGACAAGATAAACCACCTCAAATCAACAAAGATGAAAACTTTCCAAGGAAAAAAGAGGCGCCATTTGGGACCCCAAAGGTGCCAAAACAGAGTTTAACTCCAAAAACCTCTATTTTCAAGCTTGCAAGAGGCACCACTTGGGACACCAAAGGCGCCAAAATAGTGTTGGAGGCCAAAAAAATTGAATTTCAAGATTGCAAGAGGGGCCATTTGGGACCCCAAAGGTGCTAAAACTCTTAAAACACATGAAAAATTGAATTTCAATCTTACAAGAGGCACCATTTGGGACCCCAATGGTGCCAAAACTCTTAAACATGCTCAAAAACACTCAAAAATGACAAAAACATCACCCGAAAGTGCATAAATGACATCCAAATAAGCTACAACATCTACCTACGACATTCAAAATAGCATTAAAAGGCATGAAAATGACTAACAAAGAGGTTTCTCGTAAAGCATACCATAGGTCCAGAGGCAGTAGGTTGATCAAGTTGGCGAAGACGCTCGAAACGATGCTTATGGTATGGGATCACCATCTTTCTCTAAGCTCTCCAATCTTCAACTTCTCCAAACTCCAAATGTGTAGATGAATCCCATTTTATCACTTTTCACCTTTTAGGGGTAAAATGGAGGGAATTATGGTGGCATTTATTTCCCATTTTTACCAAAAAGGAGGGGTAATTAATCAACACTATTCCAAGAAAAAGAGCTTGCAATGAACTTTCGAGAGATAAATTGTCTCTGCCATCAAAATCTCATTGAATCAACATTGGATCATCATCATAATCATCACAAAACCATCACCTCATTCCAACATTTCATTTTAACATCCCCACATTCACCGATTTATCTCTCGAGGGGGCATATATCCGTCAATACCTGAAATTCAAAAGTCTGGGGCATGGTCTGGGCATCAAAATCTGGCATTGTCTAGGGCATCAAAATATTTTCTGAGCATCGACATCAAAATTTTATTTGAAGCAATGTGTAAACACATTACTTCAAAGAGGGGAAAAATGTATACACCCTAAAACGGTCATCATATTCAATTAATTAAATATAACCTATTTGATTAATACTTCAACTACATATAAATAAGGTCTTACTTTATTTATATTGTTCACTTTCCTTTTAATTCTAAATCACATTCTTCTAAATAATTAAATAAACAAAATACCCTAAATGTGTTTATTTAATTAACCTTCCTTAATCTTGATTAAGAATTAGAGCACATTTCTACAACTTTTTGTGTGCCACCTCATAAAGGTCACATGAAAATAAATAAGCCTAATTATTAATTAGAATTATCCTCACACACTTCCACCAATGAGAAAAAGCACATGGCTTTATTTCCCCACACTTCCAACAAATTTGGAGCACATGGGTCTTTGTTTCACACACTTGGGAATCCCATACATTTGGCATCTTGTCCTTGGTCAAGGGACAACATCCTAATTCCTTTTCATCTCCACATCTATTATTTTTTATTCGAATCTAGACCGTTGATAGGTGCCACCTCTCACAAATGCTTGAGAAACCCTATAAATACACCCTCTTTCCTTAGCATTTATCATCCACCTTTTGAGTAATGTTATAATGCTATTTTGAGATACAAATTGGAATAGTGTTATAATGCCATTTTTCATCCACACTTTGAGTATTGTTACCATGCAAGTTTTTCGTAGGAGCTTGGAGCTTTCATGGAGTCTTATACTTAGTTTTCATATCATGTGTTACTTTGCATTCTCATCTTAGATTAATTAATTGCTTCATAGTTACATTTTATCATCCCCATTGCATCATAGTTACATTTTAGGTTAATTTTTTTTATGTTTGCATTTGAGCATATGCATAATCATAGATAGTTCATTTTAGTTTCATATCATCTCACTCATCTGCACTTGTTCATCTACCATCAACATCATCTTTCATTTATCATTGTATTCATCATCAATTCCATCATCTCATTTCATTTTGAAGCATACCACTAATCATTCCAGCACACATCTGCACGTAGAAATCGTCTTAGCTTGCATATTAAGCATCAAATCTCATTTTCTAGGTAGTCATTTTAAAAACCTTTGTTCCCATAGAAATTTGAGGGCCAAACGGTTTAGTAAATCCCTACAAATAGAGGACAATGATACATATTTGAAAGATTTGATTGTATTACGAATAGAGTAGTTTTACTTGTTTCAAACTTTGAATGTAAACTGTCTCATTAAGGTTTGTGTTGACATTTCAATACTTCTCCACTTTCAACACACGCATAGATAGATATGATGATGTCAATAGGGTAATCACAGACACAGATGGTAAAATCATTTTGGAAGTAAAGAAAAGTAAATTCATAGAGGTTTTCAGAATGAAACCTAATGCTAGTGAAAATATTATTATGGAAAAGTTATAGAAGGAATATGTTGAACACAGGGTTGGGTTTAAAAGAGGTGAACTACCAAAGCATAGATGAGAAAAGGGCTCTTTGTTTTCAATCAAAGAAGTTCAACCATTGGATTGTGAATAATTTGTAGATTATTTTAGATACACATACTTTATGTTGTGCCAGGTGCTTGGAGTAAGTGTGATGTAAGGATAACATCGCCCCTGTTGGTTATGATCATGGATATTCAACATAAAAACAAGCACACGTGGTTTGACTATGCTCACCGGGTTGCTGAACAATTGCACTATGACTTGATGAGGTTGAAAGAAAGATAAACCCCATTGACATTTAGACATTATTCATTATTGATGCATATGATATTATACCAGGGCAGGGAAGTTTTTAGTCAAGCCATGAAACTGAGACAAGTGGATGAAAAGGGTCATAAATTTCCTATCCAAATATGGACATACATCTAGGATTTGCACTACCAAAATTCAAACTATGTTGGATTCTACAACACCATAAAACATACTATTTTGGTACAAATGGGATTGGCGCCAGCTAAGAGAATTTCTAAAACAATTCAAGCGTTGTTGAGACCAAGAGAATGTGGTGATGACCCCAATTATGAGTGCAATTGGGGAGATTGGTATTTGTATGATAATTACATAATCATCAAGTGTTATGGAAATATTGTGGTGTCACATCTATTTCCTAGGTTTGTTTTTGATAGACTAGATTTTATTGAAATAATGTGGAAAATGGATAATTGTGATGCATAAAATTTTAGGTTATCCAGGAAGGCCTCTATTATTTCCACAACTTTCTCTTTTGATGATTTTTTTGTTGCTGCAAAGGAAGCATATGAGGTGTTTGACATAATGATAAATAATCTGAGAATGAATACAACCCCTACTAGAAAGTTTGATCCAGAAGGGCTCATTAACAGAGAAAAGATAAAAAGAAGAATTTCAGGGTATGGACATCATACTTTCTACTTCAAAGAGGATGTGATAAGAAACTTATGAACATTAGCTGTTGTCCAGGATAAAGAGAAGATTTGGATGAAAATTGTTGACGTTGAGCATAGGGCTTCTACCCAAAATTCCTATTATGAAAGCCCTTACAAGCACATCACTAAAAAATTTAAGAGGATGGAATTGATCCTTAGTGATTTTAATGATGGTACTTTTTTGGAGAAGGTGCAACAAGTAGAGCAGCTAGCTCAAAGTGATTTGCAAGAGCATTTACTAAAAATTGGTGGTAAAACAAAGGAGCCCATAGCATTAGAAGTGCAACAGTAGCCAATGGAAATTGAGGATACTCCTGCTATGGAGCCACCTCTTGCAAATATTAATGAAGCACAGGGTGCTGAAGGGGATGTAGAACAACTGTCTATTGAATCAATACCTATTGAGCAAAGAGTAGAGCATGAATTTTCATAACCAGATGTTGGAGATGTAATGGAACCATTTGTTCCAGATGATAGGCTAGTATCTTGGGAATATGATGAAAGCTAAGACAATGATGCAAGGGTTCTAGCTTGTGTCAAATTTCTAGAGGATTATTCTTTTGTGACAACCAGAGAATTCAAAGAATTCATTATTGAGCTAAAATCTCAAGAAATAAATGATAGGATACAAAAGGCTCAGGAGGGAGTGGATCCTTCACAATAGGAAGAAGTTAGAAAGAAGACTGAAGAAGAGATTGTTCAAGAAATTGAGCAAATGAATCCTATGGAAGCTAGAAGATTGGTCAAAGATAGTGGGGTGTTGGTGATGTCAGGATGGAACCTATCTTCAATAATCAATCTAGATGCAATTAGGAATGACCCAAATACTATGGTGTCTAAAGAAACTTTTGATGAGAAAACTTTGGGTTCAGGTTTTAGCCCCAGTTTACATGCACTAGCTATTTGGTCATTAACACCAGATTTGGGGAGGTGCAGATTCAGTAGAATAATGATTGGCCTTTCAGGAGATTTGATCATAGGAAGAGCTTTAGAGATGACAACTCCATAGGCTACAAGGTTAACAATGCACACGGCCATGTTGAGCGTTGAAACTGCAGAAATTTCTTAGGCCAAATATATGAAATTGTTGGAGAAACACATCAAACTAGTTGAAGAGTATAATAAAGTCAAAGCTATTGTGGCCAAGGTGAGTTAGAAGACCTTGCCTACTTCTCCATCTAGTACTTCACAACCAGATAAGCATACCCAAAAATTAAGCATTGATGCATTGAAAAAAGAGCTCCAAGTAACCAAGTCTAAGAAGAATAAGCTCTAGGAGAACATGAACAAGATTACAAAGGATATGACTGAAAAAATTCTAGGCCATAGATTGACCAAAGCAGCCCTTAAAGAAAAATCCACACGGTTAACCTATAAAGGTATACATGAGGCATTTGAAAAGTTCCAACATGTTCAAGAGGTTTTCAAGAGCACATGAAATAAATGGAGCAGTTGATTACAAAGTTTAAGGGAGATTCAAGAAAATTCAAAGGAAGACCTTGAAGCTCAAACAAATCTTCCGGACATAGTAAGAGGAATTAAAATGATTGGTGAAGTCACAGGTTTCCATGAAAGAATTGGTGGGAAACTACAAGGTAAAATCAAGGCCTTCAGGGATATGGAAGAACAACATGTACCCAAAATCCTTAATGAAGATGAGACACTGAAAGAGTATGCACCATTGAGGGCTTTCTTCAGGCATCAAACAACTACTGGTTCACAGATAACATACATTAATGATAAGTTAGACTTAATTGTGCTGAATGGTTTAATTGATAATCTCATAAGGATTCAGATGAACATGGACACCTTTGTGAAAGAAGCCAAAGTAGTAATTGATGCAAGATATAATGCATACAACATAAAGGTGCGGAAACTATTGGATATCAACTGGCCCACAAAGGATGAATATAAGAATTGGCTGGAGAAATATGTTGAATAAGCCATAGAGATGGTGAGATGGATATAGAGAATGGTCAAGTATAATACAAGTATGGCCTTTGAAATAACTATTTAAAAAAAAATCAGTATCCTCTCAATTTGAAAATGCATGTGGTAATCCAGCCAAGTTTTTTCTCTTTGCTTTATGTTTTCTTCTTCTCTCATGTTTTGTGCTCTTTGCTAAATGATGTGATGACATGGAATTCTCAAACAATGAGGATAAGAGTTCAATAGGCTTCTACAAGTTTTTTATCTTTTTTTATTTTCTCTCCCATTTGTTCAAGTGTAAATGTAACCGCCTGGGAGTCGAAATGAAATGAAATACTTTGAAATACAAATTGAAATGAAATGTGACCAGCCAATAGCCTGAAGCTTGTCTTCTCCCTTAATCTTATAAAAGGGAATTCAAGGCTATTGTGTAGGGGAGTTTGAATTTTTTTGGTTGATCTAAGGTATTTTTAGCAAATATTTTCATGAAGTGTAATAATAATACGATGGATATAGAATGGCACACTAAGTCTTAGGTTACGAGTATGTATTCACAGTCAACTTAAATGTTTTGCAACAATTATAGCATTTGAAAATCGATAATGGAAAATTTCATGCAGATTGTCTCCTATGTATTTTTTCATGAATTAGCAATGCAATGATTAAAGATTGTCTCATTAGTCTCCAATTCATATGGTTGGATGTGTGTGTGCATTTCTGCTTCAATTCAAGTAGTCGATTAAAATGCTTTAATACAGTCACTAGTTTGTGTGTTAATTCATAGGATATTTAAGTATGTTCTGTCTGGAAAATATAAGTTATGAATTTGTAATGCAAATCCATAATAGTCTATAATTATCGAATGCCATTGTTATTGCATTATAGTATGTTGTGAATTTGACCTTGTCACCCTAGGATATTACACTGTTCTATGTATTCAGTGAATTCAAACGTATTTAATTAGCTAGATCATATCAAAGTACAATTCATTTAATTAAAATCATACTCATAATGATGATGGTTTTTATAAGTCTCATTCAAATTTACCATTCTCTGCTCCAAGTTATAAAGGTGTAATGTATTTTCCAATTCCTTGCAAATTGTCACTTGTTGAGTCACGGATATGAGAATGTTTCTGCTTAATATGCAATGTATATGAAGATCTTGTGAAGGAATGTTATAAGTGAATTGTGGGATAACCCTCTCGAGTCTTGTAGAACCTGAAGTGCAGGAGGAAAGTTTAATTGCTTTCTCTTGTTCGTTGGCCAACCCCTTTTAGGTTGCTAATCATTAGAATTGGAAAATCTATATGCTTCCTTAAAGATCTACTTGGTATTTAAAAAAAACCAACAATTTTTTTGTTTGTCATCCTATACTAACTCCTACTCCATACAACACTAACCAAATACCCTTTTTCATTACATCATAGTACAATGTTACATTTGAACTATAGGTTAAGCTCGTTAACACCATTATATAGTGTGTCATAGACAAAAGATACATAAATGACATTATCCATACATGAATTACTAAAACCATACCACCACCAATTAATCACATCACGCTACCTTACTAGATTTACTATAAGGAATAATGATGATACCAACATAGCCATGAATAATGGAAGAAGAATAATTCCAAAGTGAAGATCAATATGATATGCATCACTACATATTGTCTTAACATAGTTTTCTATTACTCGACGGGATACATCATCATTCCTTTATAACATGCACCAATAAGAATTATGGTTAAGATATTCCTCATAAATAATATTCCTATAGCAACTAACCATCTACTCATTCCAATTATTACTTTTCCCATAAATGCTTATCCTAATACATAAGAATGAAACATCTTATAAAAATCATATCTTATAAAGCATACATCCCATTTAACATTTAGGATCTAAATTTCATTCCTTAACCAATTCAAGCACCTAATATTAACATTCATTCAGATGAGAAGATATAGATACCACAAGAGCACATGAAAGGAACATAATCAAATAATCCTAGATAACCAATTATCATCATTAACCTCCTATTACATTACATCTTAATACATTATCCTCCAACTAGGAGCAATCCAAAACTCATATGCAACTAGGATAATCCAATACATAATCTACTCTTGAAAAATAGGATCCAAAGCATGAGCAATAATCACTAGAAGAATCATCACATGAAGTCACTCGAATCCATCCATGCACTCGTATAAGGACACAAATACCCAATGGAGATAGACAACCACTCAACCTTGTGGAACCCAAAGTACCACCCCCCGTGCTAGGAGATAGACATAAGGCCCTCAAACACACAAGAAACCAAGGAATGGAAACTACCTAAAACCAAGGGTTATAATTGAAGGAATGCAAGGAATGGAATTCAGACAAGGATCATTTCATAACTTCCAAGCCATACTCACATAGGTAAGATATAAGCCTATCTAACCCAAGATTGTAAACAAATAACACTTGGAACAACATCAACATACATAAGAATCATATTCCCAACCATTCACATATATTTACGAATAGTAACATCTATGCATATATAACAATTTGACCTTGGTCTACCATAGATGCACATATCACCTCAAAACCACCAAAGCAACACACGAAAGCACCAAGAGGCCATGGAGGAATACCAAAAGCATTAAGAACCTCTAAAACATAAGACATTAAGGTCCATAGACATTCTCATAACAACATCACAAACTGATCTGTCAAGTCTCACAAATTGGCTATCCCAATGAGCTCTGAATGCAACAAATCCTCACAAAACTCAATGGAACTCAACAAAGCAGAAGGGAACATCCAAAGAGACCATCAAGGACATAAGAGAGAATCATAATCCATCATAAATGGATCCATAACAATCCATATATAACCAATATACATCACTATAACTATATATCAAGTACCATAGATTAAACCACCATTAGGTGCTCAATGCCCAATGAAACTTTATGAAACTTATCATAAATGCAACAAAATGAAGTGTAAACATCTGAATATCACAAAGGAAAAAAATAGACATCATAAACCATCCATAACATTCTTTTATAACATGTCCAATCTTATTATTCACGAATCAAAAACAAGGCTACCAATAGATACATGAAACAACTCCAAACTTCACAAAACTCAACACAACTCCATGAAACTAAAAAGACCCCACATAACCATATAGGACCAAGGAATACACCAAAAACCTTCTAGAAATAAGAAATACAGACCCAAAAAAAAGAAATAAATTCATTTAATGATTTTTGCAAACATATTCCCAAAAACCACTCTTAAAAGCCTAAAAATAGAGGAGGGAAAAAGAAACATTCATATGCTATTAAAAGCATAGAAACACCATCATTTTCAGAAATATTAATACACAGAAACCATCATGAAAATACTCCACAAAGATTCCAATTCAATAGAATTCTAAAGAAAGGACAAGAAGTACAAAAACCCTACCTCGAAATAGAGCTAAACCCCTCTTGACAATAGTCAAGTCTGTCAGTTATAAAATAGTCAAATCAATTCGAAATCCAAATATGTCAAAAACCTATTTCAAATTTGACCCTTGAATACTCATTTTTCTGGGAGGAATTGACCAAAATTGCCTCAAAAATTCACAAAATGTGAAACAACAAATGGATCCCTTAAAAACCCTCTTTTCGACATACCTGATTATAGTCAAATATCAAAAAGAGAAAACCCAACATATAGCAACATTTGAGAACTTGAAAGAAACACTTAAAAACATTAAAATAAAATATTCTATAACATCCATATAAATGAATTTAAAACACAAAATTATAAATTAAGTACAAAACCTACCTCAAAACATGAAAAATTTGAATGCAAGACATTGAAAATTGAAGAAACTTTCCAAACTTGAATCTCTAATCCAAAACACGATCAAAAATCAGAATTCCACATGATCTAGCAGAAAATCCATTCCAATCAAATCATAATTGAATTCCAATTCACTCTCCTTCAAACTTCAATTCAAAACCACTCAAAATTTTGCATAAACCTTTGAAAAATTACTTCAAAACCATGCAAAATCTCCCCATTTTCTCTCCATTCTCAAACCCCCCAAAAAATGCATAATTTATTCCCTCCAAATTTCATGCACAACAAAAGTGAAACCCCAATTTTCCAAATTTTCCCATACATAAAAACTAATTAAATTAAAAAAGAAAGAAAAATAGAAAAGAAATTAACTTTCTTTCTTTTTCCCCAAAAGACTCTTCTTTTCCCAAAACAAAACAAGGAAATAAAATCCTCTCATAAAATAAAATATTAAAATATTAAAGTAAAGCACCTATCCTCATCCCACTAATGAAATAATTAAAAAAATAAATAAACAAATTAACTCACATAATTAACTCATTTATTTAGGGTTTCCCACCAAATAAATTCAAAACATTTTAAAAGATAAAAGAACCTCCTTAAAAATAGCCACTCCACCAAAATAGTAAATCAAAACATGAATATAACATATGCTTATATTAATATTTAAATATGTACTAATAAACATATTAATATTTAATAAATAACATTAGAATATGTTAATATTTATAACCTTATTTTCATAAAACATAATGCACATATATACATATGCAAAAATATAATATCTCAAGGAGACTTTTAACCAACCAAAAATCAAAAGACATAATTAAACACAATTAAAATATTAATGCAACACAAATCACTCCACCAAAACCATTCGCAAACCAGGGTAAAGGATATTTCCTTAATGGCATATCGAATAGGTGACTACAACTGACAACATCATCTCCTATGAGGCAAAGGTTCAAGGCTAGGATATTTAGGGCCCTATACTATCTCCACATACCACCATCAAGGTTGTTTTTAGGCATGCTCAAACCTTTGAGACTAGGTGGAGTCGATGCCTAGTACCTATAATCCTGCATCACAAACCAAGGGCATGTACATATATACCAACATAATATATAACCCACACTCACCCATTGGTGAAGGAGAATCATGGCATCATGTGTCTCTCCTAAGAGAGTGACATGAAACCATCCTCTCACACCAGAAATAGGTCAAACACATGATACATGAAGCACATCATCATATCGTTAGCCCACTATATATATATATATATATATATATATATATATATATATATATATATGGGAAATGAACATATCTTATAGCAGCGTGCACCATAATCATACTACACACTATATATTCTAATCTCTATCATGAATAAGGTCACATAAGTAACATCCAACATCAGAGTATCACACTCCTAGAACAGAAGAGACACCTTAAGAATTAAGTAGGACTATAATTAATTTCATCACTAAACTAGGGCTCAGTGTCATAATACCTGTTAGCAGTGCCCAAACTGGAGAGGTATTACATCCTCCCCCCTAAAACATGACTTACTCCTGGAAGTCGCAAGGCTCAAAATGGAAACATAAACACATTAGTCCCAAAATTTCTCTACTCTATAATTGATGTGCATTCTCTTTCTAAATCATTACAATTAAAATCACTATCTGGCTACACATTTGAAAGTAATATTTTTCCTAACCACCTTTATTTATAAATCCATAGATCTCTTATAGTAAGATACTTGATTTTACACTAATAAATATAGCAGGTACTCCAATTAACTCAATTTTCCATTCATAATACAAACATCTCCATAATCTCATACAAGGAAAACACATCAAATGATTACTTGATATTCAAAAATACACTCCATCTCATGTTTCAAAAACATATTCAAATTACAATTTACAATTTTCAATAACATCTAATCCATTTAATACCATAGAATCACAATACACTCACATTTAAGATAGCATGCTTATCCATTTTTACATCAATATACAACAAAATGTAAGAAATATACATCTAACACATACATACACAATCACATCACCGGGAAGTGCATGACACAAGGCTACACAAGGGTCCATCTAGACACTGGAAATCAACATACTAATCCATGATACATATTCCATGAGCCAAGAGCCAATATTCATCTCACATAATCCATACCTTATCCATAGTGGCTTGATGGTGTTAGGCCACACACACATGGTGAGAACATCCATACAAGACCACAATGACCCATCTCTTGTTGTATAAGGTGGTTATCCTCCAAGAGATAGTCATCACACCTAGGTGGGTAGTGGGTCCTAGCTATGTCACAACCTCACATACCCCTAGCCTCAAGGTTCCTTGCATTTTATTCCTCACATACATTCACCAAGTTTTCCTTATACATCCTTGGAGAGGAATCATAATACGACACATGGCCAACATAAAAAACAATAAGGATAAACTAGTTTAGCCACCAAAGTCATAAATAAATATCAATTAAAGATTCAATTTCAGCAATAAAGCAAGAAATGTGATCAATTTCAACACTAAGTCAAATGTAACCATGAGGGCTATGTACAAATAAGATCACAAGATGTGGCTAAACCATCACAATCAAATATAAACAAAGTGTCAACCTTCACAATCAATAGAAAATCATCAATAACCATAAAGAAAGACTACAATCTTCAAAATTACACTGTACAACACTACATGACTAGATACTAGCCACCATACAAGGAAGGAGGGAACAACATTAGGCTATATCAGTAGCCCTCATGTGGTGCAGAGTGAGAACACCATCCACATGGCTTAGAGTGTACTCCTTGGCTATACCCTGCATTGTGTCATCATGTGGCATGGACTAGCCAAGTGGCCCACGCACTCCCTAGCTACCCGCATGGGATGTGCACCTTGGCCCCCATCCTACATCGCATCTCAGTGCAGCATGGTCACATGCTAGCATGACAAGGCACACACTAGTCATATGCCACATGACAGTGTGTCTATGGCTCCATGGAAGTAGGAATGTGTAGAACACACCCTGCATACTGATACCTTGTGGAGAAGGCACACATAGGTACTCGTTGTAGCCAGAGGTATCCATGGCTAGGGAATACCCATATGCTAACTGACCCAAAAACTATTGAAAGAAAACATGAGTATCCCTCTACAAGTGTGTGAGGCCCCATTACACTCATCACACAAGTAGGCTATCATAACATAATCTCATAGTGCACCTTCATGTGTCTACACATGTGGCATCGTGTCCTTGAACCCAACTAGCTACCATCAACAACACAACATCATCACCAACACTCTGTCGGAACATCAGTGGGGTGTGGCATCATACCTATTACATCATGTTGGAACATGTGCAGGTATTAAATCCATCTCAGCATGGGTAACAAACCTCCCTCCACATGCTGGACCTCAAAATATACATATACATGGGTCACATCGTCTCACTTGGGTTGTCCATATAGGTCCCTCTCACCCTAGACCTTGGTCCCCAAGTGGCAACACATGTCATCACATAGTTCTAGTTGGTTTGTCCATGTAGGTCCCTCTCACCCTAGACCCTAGCCCCCAACTGAAAACTCATGTGGCATATCATACCTTTCGTGAAGACAAAGTAGATGATCATCTAAGAAATACCAATGTTGTTGTACTCAAAACTGTGGGGATTAGGCTAGTACAAATGGATCAAGTACCCTAATCCATCATTAGGGGAAGTAGTGAGTACGTTTCCTCGAGATTGGTTGAGCTAAGATAGCTCTGCGCCGCAATATGCGTACGCTACACACTCCACCCAAGGCACTTTGTGGCTGCTACTACCCCTTCACAGATTGAGGGACTAGAGAAACAAAAGAAAAGAATATGTGAAACTATCTTTTGGATACTCTTATATGTATAAATTTCAACCTCACATGGGTTGGCCCTCAATCAGTTAACAAACATACAAGCACACATAATGGTATGGTTAATCCCACACCAACAAATACAACATATTCCCCATGGATGGGTACATAGTACCACCATACCATGGGAACACAAAGCAAGTACGAGGTATTCACAACACTCAACCAACGCACAGTTACTGGTTTCTCACATTTACAGGGGGGTACAATTACATACACAATTCCATTACTTTTCAAAAGATCACATACCATAAATACATTTATTTTCATAACCAATGTGATTCATATCATTACATATTATCCACAACCCTTTATTAGTTTTTCTTTCACTCTACTCTTTTCCATATATCACCTGATGCTAACTGTCAATGTCACACAAGGAAAATCAACTTGAACAACATAAGTAACCTAATTGCACAAAATAACATCTTATCCTAATGCACATTTAGTCAAACAAAAGAAATTCACATGCCAACTAGTCCGCTAAATAATTTGAACCCACACATGCATTCCAATACTAAATTTTCACTTTTAAAGAACTAGAATTCATGGAAATGAAGCAAGGTCACACAAGAAAAATCAACTAGGACAACATAATGGGCTCATATTAAACTAGAGTGCCCAGTGTTAGAACTTGGGCTCTGATACCAGGTGTAACATCCTGCCAGGGAACCAAGATTAACATTAACATTGTTAAGAACCATGATTATCATTAACTAATGTTACTCAACATAATGATTAGATTTCCAATGAACATACAATCTAAAGTTACTAATATCATTCGCAATGAAGTAAACCATCGATAACTCATAATGCAATAGTAGAAGATAATAGAACTTATCATTTGCATTCTAGTCCTAAGTCCTTCTAGGTTCCCATATGTTGTTACTAACAACATCTACCACGTGAAATGGTACATTTCTTTTCCCTTTTAGCCTACTAGACAAGGATAAATAAACATTTAACATTTACTTGTACAATAGAAAAATATTTATAGAATTACTAAATGAAATGAACATCTTATAGTTACCTTTCCAGGACTTAGGCACATCATGATACACTCCTAGATTATATTAATAAAGAATGAGATAACATTTGTTCGTTTGTCATCCTATACTAACTCCTACTCCATACAATACTAACCAAATACCATTTTTCATTACAATAGAGTACAATGTTACATTTGAACTAAGGTAAGCTCATTAACACCATTATGTAGTGTGACATAGACAAAAGATACATAAATGACATTGTCCATACATGAATTACTAACACCATACCACCACCAATTAATCACATCACGCTACCTTACTACATTTACTATAAGGAATAATGATGATACAAACATAGGCGTGAAGAATGTAAGAAGAATAATTCCAAAGTGAAGATCAATATGATATGCATCACTACATATTGCCTTAACATAGTTTTCTATTACTCGATAGGATACATCATCATTCCTTTATAACATGCACCAATAAGAATTATGGTTAAGATATTCCTCATAAAGAATATTCCTATAGCAACTAACCATCTACTCATTCCAATTATTACTTTTCCCATAAATGCTTATCCTAATACATAAGAATGAAAAATCCTTTAAAAAACATATTTTATAATGCATACATCCCATTTAAGATTTAGGATCTAAAGTTCATTCCTTAACCAACTCAAGTGCCTAATATTAACATTCATTCAAATGAAAAGATATAGATACCACAAGAGCACATAAAAGGAACATAATCAAATAATCCTAGATAACCAACTATCATCATTAACCTCCTATTACATTACATCTTAATACATTATCCTCCAACTAGGAGCAATCCAAAACTCATATGAAACTATGATAATCCAATACATAATATTCTCTTGAAAGATAGGATCCAAAGCATGAGAAATAAGCACTAGAAGAATCATCACATGAAGACACTCGAATCCATCCACGCACTCATACAAGGACACAGATACCTAATGGAGATAGGCAGCCACCCAACCTTGTGGAACCCAAAGGACCACCCCTTGTGCTAGGAGATAGACATAATGCCATAAAACACACAAGAAACCAAGGAAGGTAAACTACCAAAAACCAAGGGTTATCATACAAGGAATGCAAGGAATAGAATTTAGACAAGGATCATTTCAGAACTTACAAGCCGTACTCACATGGGTAAGATATGAGCCTATCTAACCCAAGGTTCTAAAAAAATAACACTTGGATACAACATCAACATACATCAGAATCTTATTCCCAACCATTCACATATATTCATGAATAGTAACATCTATGCATATACAATAATCTATTACAAACTAATCTATCAAGTCTCACAAACTAGTTATCCCAATGAGCTCTAAATGCAACAAATCCTCACAAAACTCAATGGAACTCAACAAAACTGAAGGGAACATCCAAAGAGACCATCAAGGACTTAAGAGAGAATCATAATCCATCATAAATGGATCCATAACCATTCATATATAACCAAGATACATCACTATAACTGTATATCAAGTACCATAGATTAAACCACCATTAGGTGCTCAAGGCCTAATGAAACTTTCTGAAACTTATCATAAATGCACCACAATGAAGTGTAAACATCTCAAGATCTCAAAGGACCAAAATATACATCATAAACCATCCATTAAATTATTTTATAACAACCAATCTAATTATTCATGAATCAAAAACAAGGTTACCAATAGATGCATGAAACAACTCCAAACTTCACAAAACTCAACACAACTCCACGAAACTAAAAAGAGAACACCACAAAACCATATATGACCAAAGAATACACCAGTAACCTTCTAGAAACAAGAAATAAAAACCCAAAAAAAGAAATAAATTCATTTAATGAGTTTTACAAACATATTCCCAAAAACCACCCTTAAAAGCCTAAAAATGGAGGAGGGCGAAAGAAACATTCATATGCTATTAAAAGCATAGCAACACCATCATTTTCAAAAATAAGAATACAAAAAACCCAGCATGAAAACACTCCATAAATATTCCAATTCAATAGAATTCTAAAGAAAGGACAAGAAGTACAAAAACTCTACCTCAAAACGGAGCTAAATCCCTCTTGATAGTAGTCAAGTTTGTCAGCCATAAAATAGTCAAATCAACTCGAAATCCAAATCCATCAAATTTTTTTTTCAGATTTGACCCTTGACTACTCAACAATGTAGGCGGGATTGACCAAAAATGCCTCAAAAATTCACAAAATGCGAAACAACAAATGGATCCCTTAAAAACCCTCTTTTCGGCATACCCGATTACAGTCAAACATCAAAAAGAGAATACCCAACATATAGCAGCATTTCATCACTTGAAAGAAACACTTAAAAACATTCAAATAACATATTCTATAACATACATATAAATCTCTATGAATTTAAAACACAAAATTATAAATTAAGTACAAAACCTACCTCAAAACATGAAAATTTTGAATGCAAGACGTTGAAAATTGAAGAAGTTTTCCAAACCTGAATTTCTAATCCAAAACACGATTAGAAATCATAATTCCACACAATCTAGCAGAAAATCCATTCCCATCAAATCATAATTGAATTCCAATTCACTCTCCTTCAAATTTCAATTCAAAACCACTCAAAATTTCCCATAAACCCTTGAAAAATTACTTCAAAACCATGTAAAATCTCTCCATTTTCTCTCCATTCTCAAACCCCCCCAAATCGTATAATTTATTTCCTCCAAATTTCATGCACAACAAAAGTGAAAAACCCCCCAATTTTCCAAATTTTCCTGTACATAAAAACTAATTAAATTTAAAAAGAAAGAAAAATAAAAAAGAAAGTAACTTTCTTTCTTTTTCCCCACAAGACTCTTCTTTCCCCAAAATAAAACAAGGAAATTAAATCTTCTCATAAAATAAAATATTAAAATATTAAATTAAAGCACCTATCCTCATCCCACTAATGAAATAATTAAAATAAAATAAATAATCAAATTAACTCACATAATTAACTCATTTATTTAGGGTTTCCCACCAAATAAATTCAAAACATTTTAAAAGATAAAAGAACCTCCTTAAAAATAGCCACTCCACCAAAATAGTAGATCAAAACACAAATATAACATATGCTTACATATTAATATTTAAATATTTACTAATAAACATATTAATATTTAATAAATAACATTATAATATGTTAATATTTATAACCTTATTTTCATAAAACACAATGCACATATATACATATGCAAAAATGCAATATCTCATGGAGAATTTTAACCAACCAAAAATCAAAAGACATAATTAAACACAATTAAAATATTAATGCAACAAAAATCACTCCACCAAAATCATTTGCAAACTAGGGTAAAGGATATTGCCTTAATGACATATCGAACAGGTGACTACAACTAACAAGATCACCTCCTATGAGGCAATGGTTCAAGGCTAGGATATTTAGGGCCCTATGCTATCTCCACATACCACCATCAAGGTTGTTTTTAGGCATGCTTAGACCTATGAGACCAGGTGGAGCCGATGCCTAGTACCTGTAATCCTGCATCACAAACCAAGGACATGTACGTATATACCAACATAATATATAACCCACACTCACGAATTGGTGAAGGAGAATCGTGACGTCATGTGTCTCTCCTAAGAGAGTGACATGAAACCATCCCCTCACACCACAAACAGGTCACACACATGATACATGGAGCACATCATCAAATCGTTAGTCCACAATATATATATATATATATATATATTAGGGAAATAAACATATCTAATAGAAACGTGCACCATAATCATACTACACACTATATTCTAATCTCTATCATGAATAAGGTCACATAAGTAACATCCAACATCAGACTATCACACTCTTAGAACATAAGACACACCTCAAGAATTAAGTAGAAGGACTATAATTAATTCCATCACTAAACTAGGGTTTAGTGTTGTAATACATGTTAACAATGCCCAGACTGGAGGGGTATTACATAAATCCCTTGTCTCTCTTCCAAATGTTAAAGTGTTGATTGTTTCCAAAGGATATGTAAGTTCCTAAATGAATGCCTTGCAAGAATATTTCGTCTTTCTCAAGGAGTTGTCCACTTCTAAACAACATAGCAACTACTCAATATTTTATGGACTTGACTATGGTGGTTCAAATTATTGTTTTGTCACGTTAATGAATTCATGGATGGAGGATCCAACTAAGTAATAACCAACTATGTAGCCTTTATGACAAAGCATTTTTAATTACTCATTATAAAATAAAACACACAAGAACTATGTAAAATAACGATTTTATTGAGTCACAGTCTAAAATGCTTCAATAGTCTTTGTCACAAGGGATTGTAATCAAAATAAGACCTCAATCTTGAATTATAATGGAGTAAAATCATAAACAATAGGGCATTTCTCAAAACACTATATTTTGAGCAATTCTTCAATATGATCCTCTTTTATCTCTTGGACTCTTGATCAACTACTAAACTAGGATCCAAAAATAGATACCTTGTAATGTGGAATGAATGATCTTTTATAGCAAGCAATGATGAAATTTCCTAGTGCCAACTATAAATGTGGTAAAATGCCCTATACACATGTGATTGGGATCATGGGTTTAATATTTTATGATTTCTCCTTTAATTTTCTTAATAAAATATTTAAAGTAAACCTTAGTAGACAAGTGTAGAAAGATGTATGCATTAGAACTCAATGTAACTTTAACCAAAAATATCCATGGGACCTTTAATCTTATGAATGATGTTATCAAATTATTGTGACATATAAATTTATAGCCACATAACTAATTTAGGCCTTTCTTTATGTGGATTACAAGATACACCACATTAATCTAGATGAAATATTGGAGAATGCCAAGATCAAAGAGCTCAAATTGATAACCTTCCATAAGTGAAAATATGAGCACAATAGTATGTCTATCAATATAAAAATGAAGAGTATGTAAATGCAATGATCAAGTGTTGCTTGTATAGGAAACGAAGAGGTGAGAAGGTAGGAGTGAAACTCTGACTACCCCTCCAAAGATGGGACACTTGCGAGCTCACTTGACAAGTGTGTGAGCAAGTGTCAATATGTGTCTGAAGTCATGAGGACACATGTTTCAATGGTATGAATTGAGATAAAAGCAAAAGAAACCTAAGTAAACTTAAGCTAGGTGTGAATAGGTCAATCCTATAAAGGTGATTACATAACTAGGTATGATAATGACTCTATTTACACTAATAGAAAATGCTTAGCAACAACATGACATGATAGAATAGAACATCATCAAAATTTGATATGAATTCAAAGGATTCATAATCAAAATGGGTATCATACAATAGAAACATTGAGAACTCTAATTTATTAAAATCATTACTATAGTAATAATTATCCTATATGTTGCCTAAAAAAATAAAATTATCCTATATAATAAGAACAAAATAATTGTGAAATTCTTAGATGCCTACAAAACAAAATAAACATGAAAGAAACGATTACTTTATTGATACAAGATTGTTCTTATGAACAACTATACAAAACTAAAAATTTACAATCAATTTCTCTTTCATTACTAACTAAAAATTTCCCTTCATCATACTTCCAAAACAATCTAATATTATTTTTGACATACAATTTTAATAAAAAATTATATATCTAAATTTATGTGTAGGATGGGAGAGGATTCTAATGGTTTGGCTAGCAATGTAGTTGATTTTATGCCCTAAGGGAATCTAGATTCTACTTGTGATGTTTGTTCCACTCAAAATAATAAAGCCCTTTGTTCTTATTGTTTGATTATTATGTTTTGTACTTATTAAGTGGGTTGTTTAGTTTTTTGTAATTCATTTTGTTCTATTGTATGACCTAGTTCAATTGTCTTTAACTTCTTAATTGAAGCAATCTTTTTTATTTGATTAATTTATCAATATGTTCATGTCATTTGAATAGGTTTTTTCAATTGTTTCTTTGTCATAGAGGAGGGCCCAATAGAACTCTTACTTTATCTTTAAAAAACTACTTTAAATCTACTATATTATTTGGATATCTTATTCAATTAAGTGTATATTCTTTTCTCATAGTTATGGGCAGCAATGGATATATATATATAAATATATGAGAAAGATGGATAGATCCAAAAGATATAGCATTCAAACTCTTACATTATTATTGTTTATTTTAAAGTGTATTTTACATTTAAAATCTGACATTACTATTTTATATGTATAGCTTTCTACTTTTGTAATTTTGGTAAGGTTAAGGTGATGTAAATCCAAAAAACAATGTGGACCCATCAACTAGCATGGCTTTTCTTCTTTTTATAAATATTATCTCGCTAAGAATTTCACTAGCTTTAGTTATTATAAGAGTAAAGCATTAAACATTTTCTTTGCTCGTTGTCTTAATGTTTAAATTTCATGTCACTTATTTTGAATGAAAGATGCTTATAAAAATTGTTTATGTATATATGATTATTCGTATATTATATAAAAGAGCTTTTTAAGATAATTAATCAAAGGTAAAACGTAAGTAAATAATTATTTTAAATTGATAAATACTTAGTTTGATTCTTTTTTTAAGTGTAAATAAATGTGAAAATTAAATTATATTGGAAGTAATATTTAGTTGAATTTAATTGGTAGAGAAATATTCTAATAGATGTAAAACAATGACTTGTTAAATTTTTCTATATTTATGGACAACTCAAAGAAATATTTATGATTCAAAAAACTATTATATGTTAGCTTGGTTTATATCTACATCTATAGAAATGATCTTTACAAGTGTAAAAGTTATCTATTTGGAAATGATCTTACATGATGCAATATGTGTAGAAGGGCCTAATTAAGGATGTCCCATCCATGCAAATTCAACACAAATACAGACAATTTGTAAACAGATACTCAAAATCAACACAAACTTGAGAAGATAAACTGGATCTAATAAAATAATACTCAATAATTAGAATTACATTAATGGTTTATGACACAATGGACATTATAACATGTTAGACCATAATTTTGATTTTCAATACAAGTTCAACACCTCCACATAAGTGTAGTTACAAGCATTGGCTTCATTGGATTTATTCTCCTTCCTTGAACACTATTCTACATTATCAAAAACTACTTGGTCCTCTAATATCCTTTTTTCCTTTATGGAGTCTTTAAAAATAAACTAGACCTCCTTTTATAGTGCTTCCTTGAGGTAGAAGGACCTTGGTTGGCCAAGGTAATAATTATAATCATAAATCCATTGTGGCCCTATACATAATCCTCCATGGGACCAATAAATCTCATCAATTAATTACCCATTCGCCTAAGGCTCTAAATATTGGTGTATGATGTGTAGACTCACTTATGTTGATTTAGCACACCACCTAGTCAAATGATCAAGGACTATGAAACAAACACTTGGACATGCATATGGTAATTTTTGAGTGCTCTAGGTAAGTCATTATGATACAAATTTGGTTTCATGCAAAAGGTTCCATGTTGTTTTTCTAATTGTTTGACTAGCATCTAGATTAGAAATTCAAACTATGAAATCCTAAAATGATTGGAAAAGTAAATTATTTAACTACAAAATAAAATAAAATAAAGGAAATATTTTTTGCACAAATAAGGGTAGAGTGGTAGCAACATCCTTTTTCTCTAGTAAACCAACCATAGTGTACCCTAAACACATAAAAATACTTCCAAAATTTATGGATGACTCAAACAAATATTTATGATTCAAAAAAATTGTTGTGTTATCTTGGTTTATATCTACATCTATAGAAATGATCCTTAAAAGTGTAGAAGTGATCTATGCGGAAATTACCTTGATGCAACATGTGTAGAAGGGCTAAATTAAGGATGTTCAATCCGGGCAAATTCAACACAAATACACCCAATTCATTTACAGAGATACTCAAAATCAAGATAAACTTAAGATAAAAAATTGGATCTAATAAAATAATACTCAATAATTAGAATCACATCAATGGTTCATGACATAATGGACATTACAACATGTTAGACCATAATATTGATTTTCAATACAAATTCAACATATCCACATAAGTTTAGTTACAAGCATTGGCTTACTTGGATAGATTATTCTTCCTTGAACACTATTCTACATTATCAAACACCACTTGGTCCTTGAATATCCTCTTGTGCTCCATTGAGTCTTTGAAAATAAACTAGACCTCCTTTTATAGTGAATCCTTGGGGTAAAAGGATCTTGGTTGGCTAGGGTAAGAATTATAATCTTAAATCCAATGCAGCCCTATACACAACCCTCCATGGGACCAATAAATTCCCTCAAGTAAATTACCCATTGGCCCAAGGCTCTAAATCCCAGTGCATGATATGTAGACTTACACTATTTAGCACACCATCTATTCAAATGATTAGGTGCTATGAAACAAACACTTGGACTTGCATGTGGTAATTTCATGAAAAATGTGCTCTAGGTGAACACATAAGTCACTATGAGAAAAATGTGGTTCCATGCAAAAGGTTTGATGTTGTTGTTCTAAGTGCTTGACTAGCATCTAGATTAGAAATTCAAGCTATGAAATACCAAAATGATCAGAAAAGTAACTTATTTAACTACAAAATAAAATAAAGGAAATATTTTTTCTAAAAAATAAGGGTTGAGTGATAGCAATACCCTTTTTTTCTAGTAAACCAAACACATTATACTCTAAACACATAAAAATACTTCCAAAATTAAATTTATGTTATTACTTACACCTCTACTAGTTCCAAAACAAGGAACTAAGACACACTTCAACTCCCAAACATCTTCTTCGCTATTTTTTACGGCCACCACTCCTCGCTTTTCTATCACCTTCATAATATGGTTTTCAATGTTGTCATCCTTTTTTATTTCCAATATCATTTCACTTTCATCTTCCATTTCAATTTATTGGAGCATATCTTCTTCCACCAATTATATCTCTTACTTCTACAACTTTCAACATCTAGTCTAAGCCTAAACTACTTTATTCTATTCTAAAGTTTCTCCTTTAAGTTATTCCTTTGTTCTTTTTTTCATTTTCTTCCTTTGTGTGTGATATCCAAATGTTTTACCTATTCTAAACAACTAAAATGCAATGGAAAAACACAAAGAAACACCTCAAGATTAGCCTAAGAAATTTGTTAATGCAAAGAGAAAAAGTGTTAGATGATGACAAATGGTTATACCTTCTCTTTCCAGCAGAAACTCCTTGGTTGGCCCTTGATTTTAGATTACTTTGTATGCTCCTTTGATGGCTCTTGATGTGGCTAAATGAAAGATTTAACTATATGCTTGGATGCAAATGCAAATAGATGAAATTGATGGCTAGATGAGTGCACAAAATGGCAGCATTTAGTTGCAAAATGGCTAAGTGTTGAAATGCCTTAGAGGAGGGGTATTTATAGAAGAAACTTGAATTCTCTAGAGAATTCAATGGTTTGAATTTATCCAACAAGGCCAAGATGAAGGGCTAAGGTGAGTTGAGGACTCACAAGCCCTCACATTTTGACATGTGGAATGTGAGATGGCTAAGGGTGAGATGATGTGTAGGTGATGTGGAAGGATAGTACATGATGTGGAGGAAGGACATGTACCTTGGAAGTACATTGGGAGATGAGAAGATTCCTTAGAGGAATAAATGTGAATTAAAAATTCACATGCTTGGGAGAATCTAGTGGATAAGAGAGGGTCTCCAAAAAGGTGGGAGTTTGTCACATGTGACTTGATGTGACAAGTCAAAGATTCTAGAAGATGCATGGGAAAAGGGGATTCTAGGAATAAAATGTGAATTAAAAATTCACATGGGAAACAGGAACCTAGGGTGAATAAAAAGAATTAAAAATTCCTTGGGGGATGGGGAGAGTTGACCAAGGTACTAATTAGGAAACTAATCAGTAATTAGAGGATAATTAGGGGTTAATGAGGGTTAGAAGCCAACTTGCAAAATTTGGAGGATGTGACACATCCTAATCAAAATTAGGCATGTGCACATCCCTAATGAAGAGATTAGGAGATGGATTAGGATTAGATGAAAATGACATGTGAGGAATTAAATAAATGTAATATTTATTTAATTCATTTGATGAAAAGGGGATTAAAGAGGGTAAGGCATTTAATTATTAATTAAATACCTTAGGGATTTGGCAGAATTAAGGATATTAATTAAATAATAGTAATATTACTTAATTAACTCGGACAAGAGGATGTTTAGATGAAAAGTAGTAAATTTGGATAAATTAAGTGTCCAAATTTGGATGTCTACAGTAGCATCCATATTTCTTTACATTCTTGAGCTTCATCCACTACACTTCTCAAAAGACCAATTACATCCTTTGCTACAACTTATATGCCAATATATTTTATCGCATTCATCTAACTTCCCATAATTTTTAAATTTACAAAATTTACTATTCCTACAACCACAAAATATTCTATGTGGTACTTTCTTGTAGCTACTATCAAGTCTTCATTATGTATTCTCACCACCTCTACTTCTAGTGCTTTCACCTTCCTCTAATTAATTGTTACTAATTTTTCCTTTACATGTTCACCTTTACCAACTATATGATCCAACCTAGGTTAACATTGATTATCTGTATACATTTCGCCTTCGCTTATGCAACATGGATTATCACATCTAGGATAAATCATTTATCTCTCAACATGATTTTCTCCAACTTATCTTTTTATCTTATTAACTTTCACACTCCCATAGTATATAATCATCTCCTCTTTATTTTGACATATTGATGTTATCTTTTATTACCAAACACCAACCACAATCATCTGCTTCTTCCTTAGCTTTTCTTCTATTCATTAGGTTCTTACCACAAGCCATATGATTCAACTTATCTTATTTTTTTATTCAATTATCTCCAATAATTGTATAGATTGTATTCTACTTACCTTCTAGCTAATTACCCTTCAAATATGTTGCAAACTTCATTATTACTACCCTCTTTCACTACCTCAATTCTTCTCCATTTATAGCCAGACTTTTCTTTAATCATATTAGTCTTGAAAAAAAATCAATCATATTTCATGCTCATTCTTTAGTTTCTCAAATAATCAAAGTTTATTTTCTTCACTGTTATTTTCTCTCAATCTTTCCTCAAATATTCTTGATTATGAGTATCTTATCTCTCAATTTATGGTATCTCACAATCTTCCCACCTCTTTCTTGATGCTATATTCCTTCCATTATTCTTTATTTATTCATATGCAACTAGTTACACCATCTACAAATTTTATTTTTGCATTTCTTATTTTAAATTATCTTCTTTTATTGCTTCAAAGATCCTCTTTATCACTTCCTAAGTTACAACAATTTATATCCTTCTCTCTTATGGTAGATTATTCTTTGTCTTAGTTCACTAATATTGAGTTAGTGAAAAATATAACACTGATGCAAAAGAAGGATTAGCCAACTCAAAATAGACCCAAGAGGCAGATTAGGGCTTGGTTCAAAACTCAACTCCATTGTTTCTACTAACAAAAGGCTTCATAAACATACTTGGTTCAAAAATTTGAGGCAACATACATGCATGGAAGACCTATCATGGGTCTTACAACCTGAATCACGAACAAAATGATATGACAAAAAAACCACCATCAAAGGAACTACAACTTTTGCAACATTCAACCTAGTAAAGATGGTTCCAATATAATAAAAGCAACACTTAAAGAACATTAAAACCTCAATGTAGGCTTGGGAGACCTTTCATCAACATCTTATACATGTTTCCAATGAGCTTTCCAATGCATAGATGCAATCTATGTTGGAAAAATAAGGACATACAACTAAGAGGGGGGGTGAATCAGTTGTCACAGAATAATAAACTTTACTTAACTTAATCTTAGATTTGATGAATAAGCAATTAACCAAAAGCAATTAACACATCAGAGAGACAGATGGATGTTAGTCCACAAGATTATACCCTGTTAAAAGTATAATGATAAATAATAAGGGGAATGCACATGCATTCAGGCAAACTACCTAGAGCTCACTACTCAAATACAAAAGGGGCTCATTGCCCAACAATACAAAATAGGATTAAAATTTGGAGGGTATGAACTGAAAGAATAGCTTCTCCACAAGCCTTATTACAGTTCCAATTAGGCACAAAAAATTCCTTCACAAACTATTTCACACTTCGCTCATCCTTCTTCACACTCTACTCTGTACTCAAATGATCTTCACACATACACACATAAGAGCACACTCAAAACTGATGAAAAAATCACTCTTAAATATTCGCTACATGAGATTTCATCAATAACTTAGCTGGCCAAGAAAATAAAACATATTTGCAATGTCGACCCAAATTTACAAATAAGATTTTAATGCGAATCCACCAAGGTCAGCCACAACATAGTGGAGACCCAAATTTGAAACTCCAACACAAAAGACTTCAATTAATTTCACCTCAATGATCCACAACACGCTACCATCAACATGTCAAATAAGAACAAGAAAAAATGAACATACGTAGGAAATTTTTTTGACCACGAGCACACTGATCAATGTGGATGTACCACAAGGATAGAGCACAATCTAGAAGCATCCAAGAACACCAAGAAACAAAAGAGAAACATCTACAATAACTAAGATTTCCAGAATCACACAAAATTCATTTAGGAACACTAACAGAGACCACAGAAACAATGTCAGACCACAACATGATCAAATATATACGCGGAACTTTAAAACTTCTAGTAGATGATCTAGATACACTCATAAGAAAACCCTTTCATCCACAGTAGTTGAACTTCAATGTAAAGAATAGAGTGCCTTCAAGACCTGCATAGTTCCATAGGGAACCTGAAACACTTTCTTTTACAATTTTCTCAATATCCTTAACATATATAGCCTCTAGTACACTAAAGGCTAATAGTGTTAACATCAATGGCAACCACATATCAGAAACATATCCAAAACATCCAACAATCTAGACTCTTACATGCTTGTGCAACAAAATTTCCTTAACTGTCTTGACACAATTCTCTTGGGATAGTCAAAATAAGACTCAAAACCAATCCTTCAAGGCATTCAAAACTCTTTATATAGGTTTTCACATACTCCTAAAACACTAATCAACACTCACAACTTCCAAAATTTGAGAAATAATACATTGGTTTTAGCTAACAAGCCCAAAATGAGGGTTTTACACTATTTTTCATGCTTAACTTGAAACAGGTTGGTGAAGATTCCTTCCAAACACAAGCATATTAGGACCTCCCACCTTGAAAATCTTGAAGAACAAGAAATAACAGAATTCTAGGTGAGTTTTTAGCATTTTTGAATAGTGGAATCAAAATATATCACATTTTATTGCTCACTAACTGTCGTAGCTAGGGTTTTAACCTGTTTTCAGAAGAAGAAAAAAAAAACTCAATAACTTTCAAAATATGCAATGAAATATGATGCCCCAATTTTTTTTTATTATTAAATTCATATATCCACATGATCCAATTGATTTCATACCCTCATATAGTCTATACAGGTCGTACTAAATATCATAAAATGACTATAACGTTTAGAAAACACAGGAAAAAGCTTGTTTGTATTCATCAAAACACCAAAAAATCAACTCCTCCTTGCATTCGACCATGCACACCTTATACATGCCTTTTCCAACAATTAGAAATGTTTCCCCACTTGGTTTTAATGTTTCCTTGATTTTATGCCACTTGTCCAAAAGTTGCATGGCCATTTTTAGCAACTTTGACAATTTTGAGCAATTTTGGAAACTTTTAAACCCACGCCTCATAACTCACCAAAAATGGATTAAATAATTTGAATATGGTCATAAATGACCTTATTAACCCATTAAACCCATTAATCACCTAAAAAACCCAAAAGTACAAAATTAAAGCAAAAAATGGAACTTTAGGTGCCCCTGCACCATACACCCAAGGGGAAGAAAACTCAAGTCCCACTTGAGTACAGATCTTCTTTTTATTCCTATTCTTCCAATTCTTCTACACTATTTGCCTTGATGTCTTCTTTGCTTTGTTTATGTTTCTTCAACTTGTTTTCTCTAGGTTGACTTCTCAGCGCCTTTTCTTCTTTCATCCTTGCAAGGTATCTTTTTTTGGCATCCTCCTCTGAACCTAATCTCTTTCAAGACCCCACTTCTCAATGAGTTTGATATCCTTGTTGAACAAACCTGCACATACATAGTCCAATGAAAGAATAGAAATAAAATATTGAGACCTTGAAGTCTCCTCCTTGTCTCCTTGCACCATACACTCCACTTCAACACCCAAGAGATCCTCCATGTGTGCTATGGTTGTCTTAGGACTGAACTTGTCCTCTAAGGGTCTCCTTTGATAATTATCATCTTCTAACACTTCCTTCATAGTTGTTAATTGCTCTTCAATTTCATACACAAATTAGTGTCCCTCTTTTTCCAAACCTACCATCTCCTTCCAAAGGATTTGATCAATCTCTGTATATGGATTGAATATTTTCTATTGCACTTTAGGGCTGCATTCATCTTTGAAATTTTTAGTTTGTCCTACTGTTGCAAACAAATTATCACTCATATCCATTTATTCCAATAATAAAACATCCAATTCATCATGCATTTCATCAAACACTGGTCTTTCTCTAGGAGAACACAAAACATATTCATTATTCATCAACATTTCACTATCAAAAATAGAATTCAATATGCATTCACCAAGTATCTCACCTTCCTCAGGATGACACAATATTTCATCTTCTACACTTGGGATTTTTTCCTCATTTACTATTATGCCTGTATTTACACACTCAAATATTTCATTAATTTCAAAACAATGAGACTTACTTGCCTCCACATCTCTTACCTTGGATGGCTTGTCAAGTACTTTCAGCCACCTTCTCAATCTATTAGCTTCCTGTTGCTTCCTTCTCTTTTCCATCATTCTCTTAAGAGGCCACTTCACCTGTTTCTTAACCTCTATGAAGAATCCATGTGATCTTATTCCTTGTAGTATCTCCCATATGATGTCCAACTTGTCCAAACTCTCTCTTTCTTGTCTCTTTTATCTCTACTTCAACATCCTATTGTGGCTTGAGTTGGTTCCTTCCCCTTATCTCTTCCATAAGCTTCATCACTGTAAGCAATTTTTCTAGTTCCATCTTTCTACTTCATATGAGTCTTTTTCACCTTAGTCTTTTGGAAAATCCACCTCACCTAAGTCTTTTTCACCCTGGAGTCTTTTGGAAAATTCTCTTTTGAGCATCACTTGTACTATTCTCCTTCCTTCAAGCCTATATAGGTTTCTCCTACCTGAACCGCCCATACAACTTGCCACACAATGCACACCTTGAAAATTGATCAAAACAACAAAAATATTACAAGCTCTTGTAGCATTTACTTATTTCTTCCTACCATCCAGATCTTCTACACTCTGATACCAATTTTATGTAGAGGAAGGATTAGCTAACTCAAAACAGACCCAAGAGGCAGATTAGGGCTTGGTTCAAAACTCAACTCCATTGTTGCTCCTATATTCAGCTTCATGGATACTAACAAAAGGATTCATAAACAAACTTAGTTCAATACCTTGAGGTAGCATACATGCGTGGAAGACCTGTCATGGGTCTTACAACCTTGAATCACAAACAAAATGAGATGAAAAACAAACCACCATCAAAGGAACTACAACTTTTGCAACTGCGTTCAACCTAGGAAAGATGGTTCCAATATAACAAAAGTGACCCTTAAATAACATTCAAAATTTCAATGAAGACTTGGGAGACCTTTCATCAACATATTAGACATTTTCCAATGAGCTTTCTAATGCATAGATGCAATCTAGACACTTACATCCTTGTGCAACAACATTTCCTTAATTGTCTTAATACAATTCTCTTGGGACAGTCAGAATAGGACTCAAAAACAATCCTTCAAAGAATTCAGAACTCTTTATATAGGTCTACACATACTCCTAAAACACTAATCGACACTCACCACTTCCAAAATTTGAGAAATAATGCATGGGTTTTAGCTAACAAGCCCAAAATGAGAGCTTTACAATGTTTTTCATGCTTAACTTGAAATGGACTGGTGAAGATTCCTTCCAAACGCGAGCATATTAGGACCTCCCACCTTGAAAATCTTGAATATCAAGTAAAAACAGAATTTTGGGTGAGTTTTTAGAATTTTTGAGTAGTGTAATCAAAAGATATCACATTGTATTGCTCACTAACTACCCTAGCTAGGGTTTTCACCTGTTTTCAGAAAAAAAAACTCAATAACTTTCAAAATATGCAATGAAATATGATGCCAAAAAAACCAAAATTTATTAAATTCACATATCCACATGATCAAATTGATTTTAGACCCTCATCTAGTCTGTATAGGCCGTACTAAATAGCAAAAAATGATTGTAACATTCAAAAAACACGAGAAAAAGCTTGCTTGTATTCATCAAAACACCAAAAAATCAACTCCTCCTTCTTGCCTTCGACCATGAACACCTTGTTCATGCATTTTCCAATAGTTAAAAAATTTTCCCCACTTGGTTTTAATGTTACCTTGATTTTATGCCACTTTCCCAAAAGTTGCATGGCCATTTTTGGCAACTTTGACAATTTTGAGCAATTTTGGCAACTTTTAAACCCATGCCTCATAACTCACCAAAAATAGATTAAATACATTGAAAATGGTCATACATGACCTTATTACCCATTAAACCCAAAAGTACAAAATTAAAGCAAAAAATGGAACTTCAGGTGCCCCTGCACCAAACACTCCACCTTATTTTCTATTTATAAAATCCCCATTCACTATCTCTTCTCCAATGTTAATCCATGAAATAAATAAAATTCCAAGATTCATCTTATGGATATATATCTCTTGGTAGTTCTCAATTACAACCCTTCTCTTGTCACTATCACTATCTCATCCTTCGTGTGTCTAATATCTATCATATATGATTGAAACCTCATATAACGTTCTCCTTATTGGGTAATAAATTCTAAATCCATATTATTTTTATACCAAATCTTTTTTAGTATTCTCACTCTTGAATATACTATCACTCACAATTTCAACATCCTCCAAATTGGAATCTCAAGCTCATCAACGCCTTCATGAAATAATACTTCCTTATTACAATTGATCTCTTCAACTCAATATTTTTTGTCTTATTTTCAAATCCTATTGTATACATACTTACAAACTATAGGGAAAATGTGTCGCAACCTTGAAATTACATAAGGTACTATAGATAGGTAAGTGCAGGGGGGGATCATCCCCCCAGTGGGGGCTCAAGGGAAATTCCCCTGAAATCTAAATTTTATGTATAGTTTATTATTGTAAATCTAGACCGTTCACTATTAGGTATTGGATCTAACGGTTGATATTTTTTCGGCTTGACTTTCCCTAAAAGGAAACCCTATTTTATGAGGGCATTGTATTAGAGTTGCATATTATGATGTATTTTGAGAGTCTGATAACGGTCGTGTTGCCTCTAGATCTCTGGTTGGTGATACTCTTGTGAGAAGCTTGCTTTGCAAGTATAATGTAATCTTTGTGATTTTTGAATAATATATTGGGTAGATTTTAGAGTGTAGGTTTTTTCTCCTTAAAGGGGTTTCCCCACATAAATCATTGTGTTGTGGTATGCATGGTATTTATGTTTATTTTTGTTTAAGTTTTTGTAACTATTGTAAAGATCTGTAAAGTTTTGCATTATCCTCCTCTCAAGATTAGTGTAATAAGTTGTTATGCCACCTTATCTTCCTTACATGAACCACATCCTTCAAGTCTCTCTCAAAACCAATCCATACCACTTTCTATCAATCAATCACTTGATTAAAAAATCTCACATAATCCTTCATTTTCATTACTACTATCAATAATTCCTCATTTTTTCTATATCATCTACTAAATAAATTATCTATCTTCATAACTAATTAAAAACCTAGGTCTCACCAAAATCTCTTGTATGCCTTCTATGCCACCACAAATGGTTCCATTCATAACTATATATAGTTCAATATAATCTAGATCAAGACAAAAATTATTTAAATTCCTTCCCTCTCAATTTGATTCATACATCATTCATCTAATTGCAAGGAAACCCTTTCTCCCTCACATGTGTCATTCCTAAATACTTCTCTAAGTAATTCCTTCCTCTATTATATTCCTTGATATCCAAATTATGCTTGATATTATGTGTAGCATCGTAAATTGTCACCCTTGATAATTCACACTAGATTTGTCTCCCCCTATGTGCTTGGACCTAATCATGCACCTAATTTCCTAAATTATGCATTACATAGTCCATTTTAACATTTATTGGAAAATCAAATGTGAAAATCCAAAATATGCATTTAATATTTTCCCTCAACACTTTGGATCCCATAAAAGAAGAGATCTATTCTAGGGTGAATTGTGCCCTATACCTCTTAAGTTGGCCCCAAATTTAAAAAGGTCAGTGTCAATAATTTATTATTTGAAATTATAATTCTAATTGTTGGCCATCAAGATTTATTTTTTGGGAAATTAGAAGAGTTTTATATAAATTCATAGTATTTTCATAATTTTAATAAGAAGAAAAGAAAAAGAGCAATTATCATACTTTAGTTATCAATTTAAGAGCAGTCAAGAGCATAATTTGTAAGATTATTGCAACATTTCATCATTGAAGCATCATGTCAAGTTTTATGTGAGTTTGTTAATGTTTATGAATACTTTTTTTTTTTTACTACTAATGCATGTAGGTCTTCAAATCAAATCAATTCAAACAACAAGAAATCCTTGAAGGTCGTAAGTATGACTTCAGTCCATCAGGGATATTAGATCTAAGTAGTGAGTTGTGCAAAGTGTCAATTCATCATTTTTTTATCATTTAGCCTCTATCCCTCAAAAGGATACACTCTCTTTTCATCAATTTTATCATTATATAGGTGGAAATATCAGCATCGAGTTTGAATGAGAAAAGCCCTTATATGGCACAACCCTTCCCCTCTCTTTATGTGTGCAAGTTACAAATCTAAAGAATATTGGAGGAAGATTGAAGACAATTTATTCATTCATGTGTCAAGACCTTACAAGTTGACAAGATACAAAATCTGAATTATCTCAACAACAGACGAAGATCCGAAAATGAGACTCGAAAGACAAAGACTATGGACTAGGAACTTGAGGCTCGTGAAGTCAATTTTTGGTTTCAAATATCTAGTCTAGGGTGTCCTTGCACCCTAGACCACCCAGAATTAGCTCAAATTCAAATCACAAGTGCATCACTGGCTACCTTCTACCTTTCTAGAACTTAAGTTTGTCTGCATTTTCAATCTATTTGAATTCATCTTAAAATGTTGCATTTGTATAGTTTTTTCAATTACATCATTGCATCAACTTTTCATTCCATCAACCCCACCACCTCCAATAAAGAGAATCTAGATCCAAGCTTGATTGATCTACCTTTTAGGTTGTTAGTCAATCTCATATCCTTGTGGTCTAAATTCTCCCAACACATATTTTTGGAAAAGGTTGATTATAGTGATCTATCCATTATACCTAGGATCTCCTTTTCCAACAAAACATTTTGGTGAACCCAACTGATTTTGCATTAAATACCTTTTGAAATCTGAAGCATATCATCTTAGATCTGAATTATATCATCTTAGATCCAAGTTTAATCATAACTTTTGTTTCATTAATCATTTAGCCATCCATCATTTCATGAAAAAGCTTTGAAAAATTAAAAAATTGCATACTATATTGCACTCAAAGTTCAAATAGGGTAAATTTCAGTCATCATAAGTTAGATTTTCATCTTAATTGTATTTACAAATCTACATTAGGTCATATTAGATCTGAAATCAAATATGAAATTTTTTAGATCATTCATCTAGGCATTTTGAATATAGTGGAAAAAGTGAAAAAGTGCATTGTTATTATTGTAAAACGACATCAAAAGTTTCATTTTTAGATTTTACAAGTTAGGCTCAATTAATGTCTACATTTTACAATCTAAAAGTTATATTTTGAATTATATTTATTGATTGACATTTTGAAAATTGCTTGCACACTTGCATTTTACACTTCAAAAATCATAAATTAGTCAAATTCTAGAAATTTATTTACTATCATACCTACACAGTCATAGTACAAAATACCTATGAATTATAGAACACACCAAAACTTTGATTTTTATAAAATAATTTTCCAGTCTAGGGCATCATTGTGCCCTAGACCAACTAAATTTATCTCAAATTTTAACCACATATTTGTTTTAGTATTTTTTGTGGGTTTCCTCTTCTTGTTTTTGCATTTTGTTGCATCTATTGTGACAGTCCTAAACCTTTTTTTGGAGAGTAGGCTTACTCAAGCATTGTTGTCACCTCGTGTTGTCACTACATTTTTTGTGGAGCCCAAGTCTTCCAACTCTTTCACACAAGGTATGGCTTCAACCCAATCCATTTAGATTTCATTCCTAGCCACAAATTACCCATGACCACCTCACAATCCAACATTTGTGTGGACTTAGAGACCACTATTTCCCATGTTCTTGATGAGAAATTAAAACAATTGGACAAAGATTCAGAAGGTTTTCAAGAGTATTTAAGCACTAAATCTTTAGCAGGACAAATGGTGCCTATTTTGGATAACCTTAGGAAGTTGATAAATGATACTCAAGGAATAGAATTGTTGTGTAGTCTAGCTCACATAGTTGATGCCAACATTCCTTTGACAGCTAGTTGTTCCCAAGCATTCACGAATTCTCAAAACCAAGGAGGACAACAAGTTTCCTTGCCAACAATCATACCTTCTATTCCCACAATTACACCAACCATAGTAACATCAACCATATAATACACCAATAGCCTAACTCTGAGCTTAGGGCTTCCTAGTGGGAATCCTTATAGTTTTTTCACCTCACCTATAACACCACAATATTCTTCACCTATCATAACACATGCAACATAGTAGCCCACTAGTCACTTACACAACATCACCATATTCAATGAACTATCAAAATGTGTCAAACAATTATCCAGTCATAAATCAACTTTTACAAAATGTGACTTCACTTCAAAATAAATTTCAACATTGAATAAAAATAAAAATGGTAAATCTTCATAATATCTCACAAGAAACCCATTGTCAATTGTTATCCACAAAACATGGAAATACCTTGATTTGAGAAGTACAATGGTAAGGGAGATCCTAACAACCATATATCGACTTTACCATATTGTGTACAACTTCATTTTTGGAGATAAGCTCCTAGCTAAGCTATTTCCTAGATAAATGAAAGACATGGCCTTGGAATGGTTTTTCTCATTATCAAATAACTCGATAAACTCATTCACCAAGATTTTCAATTTAATTGACTTAGTGCATTGTAAACACGGACTGAAGGAAAATATAATAGAATTTATAGGATGATATCAATTGTTTTACTCACAAATCTCTTATAGTCTTCCTAATGTCGATGTTAAATTAATGGGTGTTTATAGGAAATTCACAACCTAGCATTAGAGACAAGATATTTTGATGAAGTATCCATCCTTTCAATGCTTGTGTACGAATCTCCATGATTATCAGATATCAATTAGTTAGTATGAAGGTATACCTTTATCAACTCATACTAATCAATCTAAATCCGTACCTCAAATCGATAATCAATCATTAAAAAGAAAAAGAAAATATTTTTCAAGATAAACACTCAACAGGCTTCTAATAACATTGAACTGGACAACTAGCTATTGTAGGTATAACTCCTTATCAATTCAAACAAAGAGATAGATAATTTACCCTATTGTCAGACTCTCTTCATGTGATCATGTTACAATTGCTAAGAAAGAACTTAATCCAATTACCTCCAATTAGGCCAGTGGATACATCTAAACCTTCATCTCTGAACTTTAATGCTAAATCATTTTGTCAATACCATCGTACACCTAGACATGATATGGAACAATGTATGTGTCTTAAAAATTGAGTGCAAGACCTCATTGATTTTAATCACATCTAGTTGGTTTATGTTAGTGATAAAGGGAAAAAAATTGTAGCTCCACCTTATCAGAATTTGTAAATCTTTACAAATCTAATGTTAAATCATACATCCAACTTTGTGCACGGTACTGATTATATGCATGATGATGATGATGATCTAAATACCATTGTTAATGCAATAGAAGTTTAATCTCGTAAGGTTGAAACCACTTTGCTACTTGACAATGATTTTACACATATTGATGCACCTAAACATGCACATGATGGTCCTCTCTATATCACCAATCGTATTAATGACAAACCTACACCAAGGATACTCATTGATCATGTATGTTTGGATAATGTGATCACTGAAGAATTATTATTTGTGCATGAGCTTTACAAAGACTCTTATGAACAATTAAAATTATGGCTAAAAACTCATGATGGTTTCATTCACCCTATGATAGGTTTGATAACTTTCCCACTCAAATTTGAACCAAAATAATTATATGTTTCATTCACCATTATCCTGATGTTAGACCAATTTTGTGTGAAGCTAGGCCATCCATGAATTTCATCTCATCGATAATCCAAAAATGAATAAAGTTTCCATTTGGAATGAAATATATACAATCCATCATGGTGGATTTAAACTTGTGGTATCCTGTGGAAAGTTTTTATTGGGCTATTTTTGCCTCAACCTATAGAACTTGTTAAGCCTTGTGAGGATTTTTTTTAAATCATATCAAAAGTTTAAAGCTAATCACATAGTTGAGTTATCCCTTAGTAATATCTCACTTGAGCATGATCGGTCTTTGGTGACTTCTATGGTTGTTCCTCCCACCTCACATGTTGTGGATGAACCTATGTCTGAACCAAATATCCTCCAAGTACACCAGGAATATATGTTGTTGTTCCTCCTCTAATATCATATAAGAGACAAATATATAACCATGTGATAATCTTTGTGCCACTGAAAGAAAAAAATTATAAACCTAAAGATAAAGTGGTTTCCCAACCCTCGATGGTCCCTTTAGTTTCTCCTCCAAAGGAAGAAAAGAGGCTGATGGTAGAGAAACCATCTCTTACCCAATCATAAATAGAAAATAATGCAAGAATAAATAAAAGTGCTAGGAGCATAAGCATAGATGGCGTTCCATTGCTTTCCAATAAACTGAAAAGAATAAGACATTACCTAATGGAAAGTTCTACCAATCTAGATAAACCATGATGAATTACCACCTTCACCAAACCATGCCATTGAACCTTACATGCCTCAACTTAAACAAAGAGTGAAACAAGAAAAAATGACCAATATTATCATTAAACCACCTATTATTATAAACTTGGATAGTGAAGATGAAGATGCTAAGATTGATGAAAAAGTGCATAATGATTAGCTTTGTTGTTCTCAAAATTTATAGATTTAGATGGGGGAAACCATGATGATCCTCTTGATGAGAGTGACTCACCGTGTGTTGAACCTGGTAATACTTCTTGTATGACACTTGCTCTAGTCCCTTTGGCTAGTTTTCTACCTTCCATATATGATAAGCAAGATTCAAATTCAGATGATTTGCTATAGATCGACTCACATGTGTACTACCCTTTGTATATGTTTTATGTCTTTAGTGTTTTTTTACACGTGATGTAATCTCTTGTGTTGTGCTTTGTATGTTGGTGTCCCTTATTGTCCTTGTTGTCACAAGGATACAAAGGAAACAAATTTGTTGTGACATTCATCTATTTGTACCTTCATTCTTCTATATGTTGTAAGCATTTTTTATTTTGTGTTTTCCTTTTTGGGATAATGCAAGGCATTGAGGCATTTAGGTCTCTTCCATATTGACCCAAAATTTTGTTTGTTATCTTAATGTTTCATTCTTTTGTTTTGTTTGTTGTTTCATGAGTATCTAGGGGAATGATGTCAATTATGAGCTTAATCATGCTATATATTAGCAAAGATGTATGCTGACCTTGGATCCATTGATCCCTCATATGATCATATTTTGTCTTGTTATGTGGCTTTTTCTTGGGGGAAACCCCTTATCATGAGTTAGCTTTATTCAATAACATATCATTGGCATAGGGATTTCCAAATAAGCTCTCATGAACTTATCATATTGAATTTATCATTTTATTCTACCTTAAATAAATTTCTCATAGATTGGTGTTTAACAATTACTTTAAGGTAGGAGTATATATTCTATTATATGCTCTAATTTTTCACACACATTGGACTTAGTGATGCATTGGATTATAAGTTTGACCATTTGTGTAGCACCTTATTAAAATTATTGGGACTATAATTCTTGGTATGGTCAACATGGGTACACACCTAGTGATAATTGGTCCTCACTAGCCCTTGTGTGTTTCTCATTTGTTACCCTTTTTAGGAGGCTCACCTAGTGAATATCATACTTCACTAGCCTATGGTTCCTTTGTTCAAGGATCGCCTAGTGAATATCGTAATTCACTAGCATGTGGTGCCTTTGTTCATGATTCACCTAGAAAATTTTAGACTTTGTTAGCCTATGTCATGAACACCTTGGGTATGGATCCTAGTAAGATTTATACAAAGCTTGCTAGTCTGTGATTGTCATACTTTCCTTCTTTGCATTATGTTTACATCATGTTTGTTTGAATTTTTATTTCTTATATCATGTTATCTGTGTCTTTGTTGTATATGCTTCGTGTTTGTTATGTTGCATTGCACATCACACACATGTGTTCCCTTATATTGTCTTTCCATAGGATATTGAATCTTGGGGCATTGTATGCTCCCCCTAGATTCATTACCATCCTATCTCTTCAATATTTGGATAATTGTACCCCTCTTGACATATTCTTACATTAGTGTGTGTGTGTAATCATAAGTTCATACTCTCACTAAAGAGGGGGCTAAATTTAGCATCGTAAATTGTCTCCCTTGACAATTTACACTAGATTTTGCTCCCCCTTATGTACTTGGACCTAATAATGCACCTAATTTCCTAAATTATACATTCCATGGCCTATTTTAAAATTTATTGGAAAATAAAATTTGAAAAACCAAAGTATACATTTAATATTTTACCCTCGACACTTTGGATCCCAAAAAAAGGAGGGATCTGGTCTAAGGTGCATTGCGCCCTAGACCTCTTAAGTTGGCCCTAGTGTGTCCTAGACCTCTTAATTTGGCCCCAAATTTAAAAACGTTGGTGTTGGTAATTTATTATTTAAAATTAAAATTCTAATTTTCAGCCATCAGGATTTAATTTTTGGGAAATTAGAAGAGTTTTATATAAAAACATAGTATTTTCAAAATTTTAATAAGAAGGAAAGAAAAAGAGAAATTATCATACTTTAATTATCAATTCAAGAGTAGTCAAGAGTAGAATATGCAGGATTATTACAACATTTCATCATTGAAGCATCATGTCAAGTTTTATGTGAGTTTTTGCATATTTATGCATACATTTTATTTTTGAGTACTAATGCTTGTAGGTCTTCAAATCAAATCAAGTCAAACAACAAGGAATACTTGAAGGTTATTAGATATATTCCATCAAGGATATCATATCTAAGTGGTGATTTGTAGAAAAGTTTCAATTCATTATTTATTTATCATTTAGCCTCTATTCCTCAAAAGGATATGCCCACTTTTCATCAATTTTTCCATTGTGGAGGTAGAAATATTAACACAGGGTTTGACTGAGGCAAGAACCTATATGGAAAAAACTTTCCCCTCTCTTTATTTATGTACGTTACAGATCTAAAGAATATTGGAATAAGGTTGAAGATAATTTTCTCATTCATGTGTCGGGACCTTACAAGTTAACAAGATACAAAATCTGAATTATCTTAGCAATAGATGAAGATCTGACAATGAGATCTGGAAGATAGAGACTACATACTAGGGACCTATGGCTTAAGTCAGATTTTGGTTTTAGATCCCCAATCTAGGACATCCTTTCACCCTAAACCACACAGAATCAACTCAAATTTAAATCATAGGTGCATCAGTGTATGCCTTCTATCTTTCTAGAACTTAAATTTTCTGTGTTTTCAATTTTTCAGAATTCATCTCAAAACATTGCATTTGATTAGTTTATTCAATTACATCATTGCATCAAATTTTCAATCCATAAAACCTACCCCCTCCAAAAAAGAGAATCTAGTTCTAGGATTGATTGATTCACCTTTCAGGTTGTTAGTCAATCTCATATCCTTGTGGTCTATATTCTCCCAACACATGTTTTTGGGAAAGGTTTATTATAGTGATCTATCCATTAGACCTAGGATCTCCTTTTCCAACAAAATACTATGCATATCTATAAATTTTTCATAGTATACATGATTTTCTCTACCTCCTAAAATATATAGTAGACTACTCACACTATTGGCCCCTTTCCTAGTATTCAATTAGAATGGTGTTCTCCTTTTAGACACATTCTTAGGAATTTTAGTTTACATAAAGCTACTATCATATTGTGTAATCTTACTTCTCAATGTGTTTCAAACTTGACACAAGAACTTAGTATATCTAATCAAGATTACGCTTAGCAACAATTCATGAAACTTACCTACTTCTTTAAAATAAAAATACATAATCTTAGATTTGTATCTCTACTCCTATCACAATTTTATAGATTTTTTTTCAAATACAAAGTTAGCATTATTATCTTCTTCCTTTTTTTGTGAGACATATTTTATGGAAAGTTCTTCCTTCAACCTGAATACTTCTTATATGTAAAAAAACTTAATATTGAAATCCTCCAATGCTTCTCATTTTGTCCACTCACAAGACTTCTAAATTTTTCATAACCTCTTTTATTGATCCTTGAGCCTTCAAATGTAAACCCTATTAGGCCAGCATCACCAAATTGCTCAAATATTAATTTCAAGCCATGCATATCATCATCACAATAAATTTCTTCACTCTCTAATCAATCATATACCATTCACTAGGCACCTCACTCTCCACACTATTTTGAGTTAGCTATTTGACTATAACTTCTTTATTCCTTGGAAAAATCATTTATTGCCTATGTAACACCCCCAATATTTTATCCAATACATTAATTGATCATAACAAATGAATGGACACTTTTTATGATGCAATTATGATATAATCATTCCATAATTCACCCCTATGTACTAGAGATATTGCAACATAATACAATGCCATTCATAGAGCACAAAATATCCATGCACAAGGAATAGTTGTATGAGTAAAATACTTAACTCTATCATGTAAATACATCACCATAATGACCATATCAAAGGGTAGAGTTTCCCCTAACCATGTTAAAATGGTAAAAGACCACTAACGCCATCTCTCATGAATGGATAAGAAACAAATGAGAGTAGACCTCTATTTTCTAGTCCTAAAAACCATAATGTATTCCACAATTTAAATTAAAACATACTAAAAAATCTAAAAAATAGGGGAATGACATGCAAACCATGAGGAATATTTGACAAGGAGTTTGAACATAGGGAAAATCACTACCTAAACTTAGTCTAGTTAGACATTGTTTATTTCCTCTCAAGGTGTAACTTATGAAAAAAGAAGAATAACTAACAAAGAACATAAAGTATTATCAAACCAAGTAGATAAGAACTTGAGGAAGACCCCAATGAGATTTTCTAACTAGCCTACCAAGAATCTAATGATTGGAGGAAAGAAAAACCAGAAATATGAGGAGGAATAAACTATATTCCTCTCAAGAATGCAAAGCTATATTCAGCTTGAGAATTGAGAATTACAAAGGAAATGCCTTGGTTATATAGGCCAAGGGGAGAGATAGATGCAACTAGATTATGAAAAATGTTGGAATCCTATGAGATGTGACAACTCATGTCATTAAAGGCTCAACTACCTTATCCCTATGTAAAGTTAAGCTAGTGTGAAGAGGACTTTAGTGGAAAACTAGCTAAGAATAAACTAGTTAGATAAAGTACCCCTTTCACACTAGCACCCCCTCTTAAGTGCAACTTAGGGAGAATTATATAATGCAAAGATGAAAATATGGGTCTTGGCTACAAGGCCTAATGAGGTACCCATGTACATAATAACCTCTCAATGATAAAGAAGGAGAAAACCCAATGGGAAAAAACTCCTTCTTATGAGAGACCGAAGATGAACATACTTTCTCTTAGTGAAGGGTTTGGTGAATATATCTACAACTTGATCTATTATAGGAAAGTATCGCAAATCAATGACCAGCTCCTGAATCAGCTCCTAGAGAAAATGCATATGGATCTAAATGTGTTTGGTTTGTTGATGATGGATCAGGTTCTTCAAGATCTGGATGGTGCTCTGGTTGTCAAAATAGATGATTGATGTCTTTTGAAAGGTGATGTCAATTTCAGTGAGGATATTCTCAAGCCAAATAGCCTCAGTGGAAACATTGATAGCCCCCCGATACTCAGCCTTAGTTGAAGAAAGAGAAATGGCATGTTGCTTCTTGCTTTGCCAACAAATGGGGCAAAAACCATAGTGAGAAATGTAGCCGGATGTGGACTTGCGATCATCAACATCACCAACCCAATCAGAGTCTGTGTATCCCAGTAGTTTTGAACTTGTGCCTATTGCATAGTGAATCCCATACCGATGAGTGCCCTAGATGTAGTCCAAGATGTGTTTGGTAGCTTTCCAATGAAGCTCATGTGGTTTTGTCATGAAGTGTGAAACAATGCCAACTACAAAGGAAATTTCAGGGAGAGTATGAGTCAAGTAGATGAGGCTACCAACAAGTTGACGATACAAAGTAGCATCAACTAGTGGTGTGGAAAATTTTTCCTCAAGCTTAAATCTTGACACAAAGGGGGTCGGTGCAAGCTTACAATTAGCCATATGAGAACATGACAAAAGATCAAGAGCATACTTGGGTTGTGCAAGTGAGATCCTGAAAGAGGCTTGTGTGATCTCGATCCTAAGAAAGTAGTGCAAGAGACCCAAGTCAGTCATGGAAAATTTGTCATGCAAATCAGTCTTGATAGTCAAGATTATGGATAAAGTGCTCCCAGTGACAATCAAGTCATCAACATAGATAGCCAAGAAGAGAAAAGAATCCTTATGCCACAAGATGTAGACATTTGGATCTAAGTGGCATCTGGAGAACCCAATGGAGAGAAGAAAGGAATCCATTTTGGCATACCAAGCTTGTGGAGCTTGTTTGAGGCCATAGAGATACTTCCTTGGTTTACAAACCGAGGAAGAATCTTGAATGAATCTTTGTGGCTGATCCATGTAAATTTATTCATGTAGATCTCTATGAAGAAATGCACTCTTCACATCCATATGATGTACAACCCAACCATGAGCTGTAGAAATAGCAAGTAACAAGTGAATGGAGTTCATTTTGGCAACAGGAGCAAAGGTCTCAGTGTAGTCAATGCCTAGTACTTGAGAGAAACCTTTGGCCACAAGTCGTGCTTTATACTTGTCAACTGAGTCATCCCCTGCAAATTTTGATAGATCCACTTACATTGAACCAATTTTCTTCCATTGGGAAGTGGAACAAGATCCCATGTTTTGTTTCACGTTAAAGATTTGAACTCTTCCTCCATTATAGAATCCCACTTAGCAATACCAGATGCTTCATGAAATGACTATGGATCTGAAGCTGTGGTGATGTAGGAATGTGGAATGCCATGATGTTGTGACTGAGTCCTCCTAGTATTTGATGGATCCCCAACAAGATCACCTACAAACTCAATTGTTTGATGAGCCCAACGAGGCATGGTACGAGATGGAGGAGGAGATTCTAAACTCTCTGAACAGGAAGATGAAATCTCATGATCAAATCGATGAATAGAGGAAGCTTGAGGAAAATCCTCAATGTCAAAATCCTCTAAATCCACTATGGAGGAAGGAAGAGTCAAGGATGAGCTAGAAGAGCTTTTCTCAAAATGCACACTACAGTCAATGAAGAGCTCATGTGATATAGGATCCATTAGCTGATATCCTTTGACACCATCAAGGTAACCAACAAAGATACAAGTTAGACTATGAGGTTCCAAGGCCTTGTGCTTCTCTGAAGGAATATGTGCCCATTCTAGGGAGCCAAAAACTCTAAAGTAACCCATGACAGGTTTCCTTCCACACCAAACTTCAAAGGGAGTGATTCCCTTTAATGCCTTATGTGGAACTTTGTTTTGGATGTGAGCAACATAGTTGATAGCTTCAGCCCAATATGCAGGTGCAAGGGAGTGAGTGTGGATCATGCAACCAACCATCTATTTCAGGGACCTATTTTTCCTCTCAGCTACACCATTTTGTTGTGGTGTGTAGGAAACAGTATGTTGAAGATCAATCCCTTCAAGAGTACATAATTTCTCAAATCAATGGTTCACATATTCTCTGCCATTATCAGTGCAGAGAATTTTGACACACTTTCTATATTGCTTCTCAGCACAAGCCTTAAACTCTTGAAATCTATCAAAGACTTCTCCTTTGTGTCGAAGAAAGTAGACCCATGTGAATCTGGAATAGACATCAATGAAGCTGAGCAAATAGCGAGCCTTACTAAAAGATAATGATGGAAAAGGACCTGCCAAGACGCTATGAACCAATTCCAGGACTTTTGAAGCCCTCTAAGCCTTCCCTTTGTCAAACTTCTCCTTGGGATGTTTTCCCAAGGCACAACCTAAACATACACCATCTGAAAAATTGATTTGAGGAAGACCGGTGACCATATTATGTTTGTTGAGTTGTTGAAGATAGTGGTAGTTGAGATGGCCAAACCACTCATGCCATAGTTTTCTCACAACATTTGAATGGGTGAGCAATGCAGTTGAATGTGAATCAGGTACAAAATGAGAGAAAGCATGCAAGCGGGACTCATGATTGGCCTTACCAACTACAAGGAGTGCATTATCTTCAAGATTCCTGATGTTGATAGAATCTGGAGTGAATTCAACTTTTCTACCATTCTGAGTGATTTGGTAGATGAGAGAAGGTTGAATGATAGATCAGGAATGTAGAGGACATTCTAATATGTACCATTGTCAGTATCAATTGAACCCTTCCCAATTACATCCACTAGAGAATCATCCCCAATGAGAATGTGAGGCATAAAACAAGGCTCCAAAAAAGAAAATTGTTCTTTAATAGAACCCATGTGATGTGATGCACCCAAGTCAAGAATCCACTCTTTTGAAGAATCAGTAATAGCAACAAGTGCATGTGTTTTCCATTTACCTGATTTTGAAGGAGCAGAGGATTGTTGAGCAACAAAAGAAGGTAGATTAATGTTGTTCTTTTTGAGAAGATTCTTCAACTCATCGATTTGCTTCTTATGACAAGAATGTTCCTCACGGCCAAGTTTCTTGCAATAGCTACAAGTTGGTATTTCCTTCTTTTGAAAATTCCCCTTTGAAGAGGAGGAGTTGGAGTAAGTTTTTGTTGTTGAAGATGATTGTGCTTGATCTCTTTGTGACTTCTTCTTAAACTTCTTTTGTTTGTTGTTAGGTTTCCTTGATGCTTTTTGACCCTTTGGTTGACTAGCCATCAAATCTTGTGAGTGTGAAGGCTTAAGAAGATCCATTGAAAGAAGCTTACCTTGCTATTGCATCGACATTTTAGAAAATGAAGCAAAAGAAGTTGTAGTGAGTGTAGATCTCATTATCAACCTATGAGTATGAAAGCTAGAAACAAAAGTTGCAAATTCAGGTCCAAGTTTGTTTAGAGTGTTATAGACAAGTTGAATGTCTTTCTTCTCTAAACCACATGATTTAAATTGTGCTATAAGGTCATTGACCTTTGTTACATAATCTTGGATGTTATCAAAAGACTTTGGATCAAGACTCATTAGTTCGTTATCAATTTGATAACCACGGACATCATCAGTTGTACCATAGAGAGTTTTAAATTTGTCCCATGCATCATGTGAATCTTTACATGCTACAATCTAAAACATTATATCAAGAGAAACAAAACTCCTTAGACAACCAAGAGCTTTTGTATGTTCAAACATCCAGAGTAGTTTTTCCTTATCATTTGTGGGTTCAGTTACCTTCTTCTCAACATAAGGTGTATATCCTAGTTGCATTAAGGCATTCCATGCATTTTGATATCATGTGTTGTAGTTGTAGGGCGTAAGCAATGGAAACTTAAATATACCCATAGTGAAGGAAAAATAGAGCACAAAGTATTAGAGATGTTCAAGCACAAAGAAAACAAGAGGTCCCCCCTTATTTACTCAATCAAAGAACCCTCCCAAAAAATAATTATTTGGCAATTTATATTTAGTGCAGTTACAGATTTATGGATTTCAATACTTTTATAAATCCTTAAAAAATGAGCATGTGTTGAAAGTATACATGTGGTACAATTTCATTTGAGATAAACAACACAAATGTGAAGTACACAAAAAATTATGCAATTTCAGAAAAAGAATCAACTCGATCTGAGGTCGTATGCAAAATTTATGCAGCTTTGAAGTTTGCAAAATGAGAATAGTGAGGAGTCGTCTCTGAGAATCAAAAATTTCTGAAAAATCCATGTGCCAAAGTCTGAAACCGTCTTTAGCAATGTGTAGAGCACAAAAAATTAGCCCAAATAAAAAACAATTGCACTAAATTTGGAGCTCTGGAACCCGTGTTATGAGTGTTCAAAGTTGGCCTTGAAAAATCAATGCACCAATGGAGAGCTGTGAAAAACTTTAGCCAGATTTAGCAAAACTACCACTAAAGTTAGTAGTCCGCCACATATAAATGTCCGCCAACTAGTTTAAAACTTCTCCAAATGTAGCACTCTACCAGATAAATTTAGCATTCTATCAGTTTAGCTGCCGCTAAATACTCCTCCAACTTTAACAGATATGAGATATTTATATTTTTTAATTAAAAAAATTATTAAATGTGTTGGTCAAAATGTTGGCTGACTTAAAATATTTATATTTTTTAATATTAAAAAATCATCTAATAAGTGTCGGCCAACAAAAATGAAAGTTTATATTTTTTAATATTATCAAAGATTTAAAATATTAAAAAATATAAGAGTGGTTGTGATTTTTCAAAAAAGTTGGTGAAAAATTAAAAACCGTTGGCAGATTTTTGGGAGATTAGATTTTTTAACATGAAAAACATATTAAAAAATAATAAAAGTGTCGACAGAGCTAATGATGGCAGACTTTTTCAATAAAAAGTGATTAATTTTTAATATTTAAAAAATATTAAATTTTTTATATAAGTTTGAAGAAAAAATTTAAAGGCCCGAAGGCCAAGTTTGCAACACTTGCAAGGGCAGGGACTGCGTTGTGTAGTGCGTAGGGTACCTTGCTACCTGCACAGTATTGCGTGCAGGCCTCTGTAGGTACCTTGGTACCTGCGAGGTACTAAAAAAAATATTATTTATTATTTTTTTGTTATTTTAAAATTTCAATAAGATTTTTATTTTCAAAATTTTTGTTAGAATTTTTAATTTTTAATTTTTTTAAAATGAAAATAATATATTTAGATAAATATATATGTGTATTTAAAAAAAAAATAGAAATACATATCTAAATATATTCTTTTTCAATTTTTTAAAAAAACCAAAAATATATATTTTTATTTGAGAAACAAAGAAAAGAAATAAAATGTTTTTTTTTTTTATCAGTAAGTAAGAGGTTTTTTGTTGATATGAAAAAAAAATACACTGTTTAGGCCTAGCCTGGGCGACCATTGACTCCATACCTTCCATAACACAACAAAATGCCTTGTCAAAGGCAAGACCCTATACAATGCTATCAACATACTACAAACCATGTAGAAATAAACAAAAACAAATACATGTCAATTGAAAGACTATGACAAAACAGACCCCACAAAATTTCCTTTACAAGGAAGCAGCTAATAAGAGACAACACCCAACCAAAGCCCAGATCACCATACATTTTGCTAAGCAAATACCCAGAATTCCTGCTTCTAGACCGAATCCGCTACATGAACCAGACAAAAATTCTTCCTTAGGAATTCCACACCAGCACTCACCAATCTCCTATGCTCTACAAAATCAAACCCAGTCACGTCCAGTAGAAATGGATAATAGTTAACCAATGCCTCTAGGTCATTTGAGTAGATGGAGGTCCTATGGACGCAGAATGCCCTTCCCCAGGCACACTGTAGCCAAGGCCTTATCTAATCCCACCAACATGTCCTTCTGAAACAAATGCCTCATGATTACCCTGGCTTCAACTTTGGAAACCCCCACATCCAACAAGTTGACTAGAACCCGTGAAGAAATATCTGATTCCAACCTATATCCTTCAGCTTCCTCCATGAAATTCTTCCCCATAATACATTTAAGGGTAGCAAAGACCATATAATTAGGATGAAAAATGAGACGCTTAAGACAGAGGGTAGTAATCTTCCCTTCAAATGCAATCTGCCTCTTCGAACCCTTGAGCTACACTGGAGTCACCATACCACCCATTTCCAATTCCTTGGTCGATACCAAAAAAATGGACCTGCTCATGGCTTGTATGAAAATGCTAGCTTGAAACAAAAGAAAACCACATCTAAATAAATGCAACTACGAATGTGCTCTATGATAATACCATAGTAGCTGGCGAAGCGTCCTCAAAAGGATGTCACAAGCTTACTATGTCGGCAATCAATGATGGTTTTAGCATCCTCTAGACACTTCCTTAACAAGACGTGATTTCTCCTTTACAAATGTCGCCACCTCACCAAATGAAATGCCACCCGTCCAACCTTCATCGGAATTGGAAACAATAAAGGCTCTTCTCCTAACCTCTTTGATGTGTCTGCCACTTCACCCAATGTGGTGAAGTGGCACCCACCCAACCTCCCAGCAAAATAATTTTTTTTTTAAAAACAAAAATAAATATTTTTATTTTAAAATAAAAAATATTATTTATTTATGGGGCAAAATAGCTCCTTGGACAAAATTTTTTTGCCTTACCTGACAACTTTGTCCAAAATTGACATTCAAAATGTCAATTTTATGGTTTTTGGGCCTTCTGAGTACGATGGTAGGGTCGGATTTGACCCAAAATGCTCTGAAATGATGGCTCCATGTTGGATCTGGCAATGAACTTCCTACTTCAAATTGTTGTAGATCTATCCTTCAATGTCTGTTTCAAGTGAAATAAGGGGCAGATCTGAATGTCTCAGCTGCTCTAGACTCAATGATGAGCTTAGAATCTCTCCAAGAAGCTTCAGAAGACCTGTAACTAACAAGTCAATGCATGAACCCCCCCAAAGATTGATATTTTTACACATTTCTGATTCTCCAAATCATCTAAGGATGCAAGAGAAGAGCATACTTAGTTCTATTAAAAAAACTCTACACTCAAATTTCCTGAAGGAATTCTAATGCACAACTCAAATTTGGCTCTGATCCCATGTGATATTTTCTAACTAGCCTACCAAGAATCTAATGACTGAAGGAAAGCAAAACTAGAAATATGAGGAGGAATAAATTGCATTCCTCTCAAGAATGCAAAGCTATATTCAGCTTGAGAATTGAGAATTACAAAGGAAATGTCTTGGTTATATAGGCCAAGGGGAGAGATAGATGCAACCAAATTATGACAAGTGTTGGCATCCTATAAGATGTGACAACTCATGTCATTAAAGGCTCAACCACCTTATCCCTATGCAAAGTTAAACTAGTGTGAAGAGTACTTTAGTGAAGAACTAGCTAAGAATGAACTAGTTAGATAAAGTACCCCTTTCACACTAACAACCTCAATGGTTAACCTTTCTTTGGGAATATTTTCTAAAAAATTCTAGGAAGTACTATTTTACCAATAGTATTGTCCCAAGACAAGTGATTCTAAACATTGCACAAGGCCAAATGAATAGTGGGTTTCTTAGAGACTTAAAATTTGACATTGATGATGTCAAATTGATCCTCTATAAGGTTCACATTAAATGACATCTAGGGCTATGATTCAACCCCAAAAATCATAGTTACAACTCAAAAGAACAACAACTAATGAATGGACAATCCAATGTAAGTTGACATCATGTAACTCTAGATATGTCATATCATCCTCATTTTAACAATTATATTAAAATTGTGTGAAGAATTAAGATTTATGATGACTAGGATTCTATATGCCATGTTTAAATTCTAATCAATTCATTTTAACCAAAAAATTTGTATATTTTTATTTTCCTTTCAATGTGACAAAAGTATTAAAAAACAATATTAGCTCCTATTATGAGAGCTAAGATTGTAAATTATACTATTTAATTTAATTTAATAATTGCATCATATATAAATCATAGCACAAACAAAAAGGTATCTTTTTGAAACATCTAAATCAATAGAAAATTTGGGTTTGAAAAATGGAGACATGTGTGAGGTTAATGGTTGAATTTGAAAAGTCACTCAACATTGAAGCTCCGTGCAAGCTTCTCTTTACTATGCTTTGTCTTATAGGTGGTCTTAGGGTTTTTTTATGTGTTTATTTATTTATTTATTTTTTGTATTTTATATTTGTAGCTGGCAAGATCCGACAAGGTCTATATGAAGACTCTCCTTTATGTATTGGAGTTTTATTTTTTTGTTTCCTTCTGGCCCAAATTTATTATGGAGTGTGTAAAATTAGTTATCAAAAGCTTTGTAAGATGGTATTATGGTCCTTGATGGTAAAATTAATTTTAAAGGTGGTAGTAGTATAGTAATTTGTTCAAGGAAGCATAAGTCTTTAGAGAATATCCCCTAGTTCATGAAGATGCATAGTTCCTAATTTAACTTGGAATGTTTATTCAAATTGAGAAAAAAGAGGAAGGAAAAAAGGGTGAGCAAATGATTCTCCCTTTGTATCCTAATTTATAAATGGTGAATTTTCTTGAAAAAGATAAAATTAATTTCAAATATATTAGAATCCTATTTGTTTGTCTCACACCAAATGTTCTCCCATATTAAAAATTCTTTAGTGATTTGATAAAAATTGTGTGGGCTAAAATTTTTGGATTATGTTTAATCTTTTGTAGAATGTTGTAGAAGGTTTTTTGTGTACTAAAAAAAATGGTGGTATATAAAAAATGTATTTTAAATAAAATTTTATGGAATGTTGGGAACACCATCTTTTAGTATTTTTTATGGGATCCTATCACTAACCCAAATTAAATTACTCTTAAAACTTCTCTAAAATTGATTGAATTTTGCAATGGTTCACCTTCCTTATGGATTTTATTGCCTTGGATTTTGAAGCACATCAATGAAGTTATTAAAATCAAAGACACTAGGTCTTATTTTCCTCACATGAATGAGAGGTTTCTAAATTTTATAAAGAATTATTTTTCTTCACCAAATTTTATTAAAAATCTTATGTATGAAATTGATTAAATCAAAATTTGTTTTTGATTAGTGATAAACAGGTTTTGCGAGGACCAAAAACCCCTTACAAATAGGTTCTGAGGGGACCTGAAACCCCTTACAAACAAATGAAAGCTACAGTAAGATAGGAACATAGACAATCAACAACCCAACATCAGCAATCTACCAAAAGATATACAAGACAAACCAAACTACAAGAAATCAGCTTTGAAGGGATTGAAAACCCTTTACAACTAGGAACACAAGGGCCTTAACCCTAGAAAATCTTTAAAGAAATTTCTTGAATCCACTAGGCACCAAACACAACCTACAACATCCACTCCATAGCAAAACAACTGCTCAGCATAGAGCTCAAACAAAAAGGGCTTCCAAAGCACCCTTCAAGACTTGACATTTTTCCCCACCTCCCTACCTCAATAAGAGAGCAACAAGGAATAACTATATTAGTGTAAAACACCAACAAAACCCTAATTCTTGAAGGAACCAGAAAAAACAAACACCCCACCTCAATAGGAGTTTTGGGAAACACAACAAAGCAACAACCTTCTAGCAACACCAAAATGCTTGAAAAGCCAACCCAACCTCCACCTCTAAAAGAGAGGGCTCCCCTCTACAATAGAGGATGATATGAAACCCCTTACCACCAAAACCATGACTCTCCATGCCAAAAAAGCTCCACCTTAATAGAATCCAACACTCCAGCTCAAAAGGAGAAATCTCCCCCTCTACAAGAGACACCGACTAAAGAATCCACTAAACAACTTCAATAGGAAGGGATGGCATAACATCCCTTACAAAGGCATGCATCAGGTACTAGGCGGAAGAAGTAAGAACCTCCTCAATGAGCTCACACAGTTGGGTCCAAAGAGAAAACAACTAGCATAACCCAACCAACAAAAAACAAGCATCATCTTGGAAAAATTCCAACAAAGCCATGTTAAGCAGCTCTAGAAACCTCATCCATTGAAGGAACAAAAAACACCAAAAGAGGCTAAAGGAAGACAACATATTCCACCACCTACAGACAACCTTTTGCAAGAAGCCAAAGCTAGACAAAATAAATAGGGGCGTATAAAACTTTCCCACCAAAAGAAATAAGAACATTGAACAACACTTAGGCTTTAGCACCCACCACAAAGCTTCAAGGAAACCAACAGGAAACTCCCCACAAAGAACAAGGAAGTTGAGTTCCAAGCTACCCCAAATCTCACATCTACTCTGTGAAGAGAACACATCAACAAAAAGAAACATAGGACAAAAGACCACCAAATGCAAAGACCCAGTCTCAAAATGATTAGGAGCATCCAAACCCCAAGAGGAATAGGGGGCCCCAAATAGGACAAAAGTAAGGAGAATGCCTAGCAAAAGAGCACACCAAGCAAACCCAACATGTCGGTTAGAGCCAGAGAAGGGCCAAAACTCCACACAACTAGCCAGAGGAAGAAACCACCATACCACAAAGAGGGGACAAGAACCCAAAACACTCTGAGAACAAAAACCCCCAAAAGAGAGCCACCAAACAAATAGCAGGCAGAAACAAAGGATGACCAAGGAGAAGCAAGAAGTAGAATATTCCAACATGAGGAGCCCCCAAGCCATCCTACTACGCTGAGTAGGATCAAAAATAAGTTCATTCTTCAAATGAAATTCCTCAAAGAAATTATCGGACATCCACACCCACTGTAGAGAAGGCAGCTAGAAAAACAATAAGAAGGGCAACCAACACTTGACCCCAACCACTGCAACACCACTAGAAACTTCCTCAAAGAACCAAGAACTGCCTCCCAAGCCACTCTCACCACGCAGACCCAGGATGAAAGTAGATCCTTCATCCAGATCATTATCCTCAGTGCTCCCCTCAACGTCTACAGAAGACAAATTGTTGACTCCCGAACTTTCCCCACCCAACATTGCTTGTAGAAGAGCCTGCACAATAGGAACATGCAACCAGGCCGCAAGGATGCATCCAATAAATGCATCTTCATCCTCATCTGAGCCTCCATCTCCATCCTCATTCGATGATTTCAAACTTCCCTCAGAGCTGCTCTTCCTTCCATGCTCCATTATTAAATCAAAATTTGTTAGTTTGGGTAACATTAATGATTTTTTTGTAAAATGGATGATCATATTAGATATGGGTTCCCTTCATTGAATAATAAAAAGGTGGATATGGTTTCTTCTAGTTTCTATGATGAAATTTTGGGTGATGATGTTATGGGTAGTGTTAACCTAGAAGAGGAATCCTTTCTTCCTTAGATTAAAAAATGTAATGAAGAGTATTGGTTATACTAGCTAGTTTTCAAAATTTATCTTCATCTCTTGTTCAAATGTCTGCCTGTTTGAGCTCTAATAAAAAATAACCTTATATGAATTGAGAAAAAAATAGAGGCCCTTGATTAATCTTGATTCTATGAAGCTTTTAGATTATTGTTCTAGTTTTTGTAAAGATTAAAAATTGTAATCATTCTCTAGAAAGGATAAGTGGGTGGTGAAGAGTTGGTTTTATCTCAAGGAGATGACAAAGAGGTTAATATTTCTATAGATTAAAATGAATTTTCTTTGACTATCTCTAAAGGTTTGGATAGTTCTTATTTTGGTAAATCTAGTAAAGGGGGTAATGGTAGCCCCCTTAGTTAAGATTCGGGCCCACTCTAAATTTATTTAATGAAGTGTTTAAGTTAGAACATGAGGGACCTTAAAGCCCATGATAGAAAACATATTGTTAAATCTCCGTGTAAATCTAGAGAAAGAAATGCATACCTTCTTGCATTATTATTTGGAAGGTACTTGGAAGGTTATTTGGCCTAGCTCATTGCTTCTTCATCTAAACATATTAAAAGGAGGAGAGGTGTGCCAATTATTATTAATCCTAATTTAAGTAATTTTGTTATTAATTATGGTTCTTCTACATGTTGAAGGGATATTTGGATCTAATTGAATATTGATGGGAATATTTTTGGTATTTGTTATAAAGGGGGAACTAAATTTTGGGATGGGATTGCTAACAATATGAGAGATATTCCTTGGATTATAATTTGGTAATTCAATATGATTTAAATTAACATTGGTGGGAATAGATTTAAATGGAACGTTAATGTATATTTGTTAGAAAAAATTATTAAAAAAAAAGAAATTTAATTCATCCCTTGTTTGTTTGAAAAAATAGTAGTAAGGGAAATTTGGTATACTTAGTAAAATTGGTAGAAAGGTAAGAGAAGTGGAACAACATATGGTATAAAAGGATTAGTTTATTTCTAGATTGGATAGATTTATTGTTGATAAATATTTCTTCTATATAACTCATTTTCAAAATAATAATGATGTGCATGTTATCCTTGCATCATTATTTGATCACCACACTATTGAACTTGAAGTCTTTCGTATTTACAATCCTACAAAATCCTCTTTGGTTTTTAAAAGTTTATATAACTCATTTTTTTTTTTATATCTTAAGGATATTTATTGTTCTAATACATTGTTTAATCTTTGGTTCTTTAATTATGGTAAGTTCTCAATGGGTTCTTTGATTGAAAGATGGGACAAATCTGTAGAATCTACTAGAAATGTTATGAGAATATATGATAGAGATAAAGTTAAATCAAGGTATAAATGGAATACAATTATGAAAGAGAGATTACTTTTTATTTGAAAGAAAATTGTAAGTTGATCATTTTAGTTCTAATATTTAGCTAGAGGTAATTTGAATTATTCTTTAAGATGTGATTAGTTTTACAAAGTAAATGGTATGAGTTTCATGTATAGGCTTATGTGGCTTCATCTAGGTGATAGAGGCACTAATTTTATTTTTCAAATTCTTGAAATCCAAGCATGCTAGAGAATTCATTTCTACTATTGATCTTGATGACAATCTAGGTAATGAAGACTTAGATTTAATAAATGTTTTTTCTATATTTAATTACAATTTTTTTCTAAAATTGATAAAAGGGAGGAATATTGTTTCTAATAAATTTGTTTGCATTCTTAGTCATGTTGGTTCTTCTAATCTTGAAAATTGTCTAATAATGAAATATCTAATGTTATTTGTCACCTAAAAAAGGTAAATCCCCTAGATGTGATTGGCTCCTTACTAAATTTTATAAATTAAATCATAATTATATTAGTAATATTTTTCTTGAAGTTTACAAGGAAGTCATTTCTTTTGATTATTTGGGAACTAATATTGATAAATGTGTCATTATATTATTGTCTAAGGTTGATGATGTTACTCAAATCAATTATTGGAGATCAATTAATTTTTTTAATGTGTCTTATGTACAATCATTTTTTATTTAAGAGTACAAAGAATGACAGCTACTAGCTAGTAGCTGAAGGAGGAAAACATACAAACTAGTAGAAAATTACAATCTTTACCAAAAAAATATTGCCTAGTACTGTTTCTTATTATCAATTTAGATTTGTTAAAGGGACATATATTTTGGATAACCCAATAAACAATTAGGAGGGAACTAATGCAATCATGACTAGGGATATTACTAATCACATGACCTCAATGAATTCTCGACAATAATCAATCCTCAATAACAATTATATGTAGCAACAACAATAGTTTGGAAGAAAATATTCATGTGTTCATAACAACTACATGAGTACAAGGACTAAATATTCATTACATAGTATAGGATTATAGGATTCAATATTCATGATAGATTAAAGGCTCACAACCTTCCCCTTCAAATTTGAATGTTTGTTCTGATTCCACCAACTTCCATCAATTCACACATACATGCAATCTACCTTCAATCTTTAATCTACACTTTTTCACTTCAATTGCCAAATCACTAGCATGTCATTCACCAATTCATCCACCTTCATTTTTTTAACACACCAATTTTCCTTCCTCAACTAGCCCCCTCCATCCATCATTGAATCCTTCTATTCTTATGCTCTTTGTGCCAAGAAGTTGAACTATTTATAGAGAATCCAACATATTTTCAAATAGTCCAAGGACCATGTGCCACATGGAATTACCTGATTGTCTTGTTGGTCATTTCACCTTCCGTTATTGGCATTTGTCTTTGGTTTGGGTTTTGAGCCTAAGCCCAATGCTAGTGTGTAAAAATTTGTGTTTTATATTGGTCAAAAATTGAGTTTTTCAAGGAACTCATCCTTAACCTCCTCTATAGACATCAATTAAGTGCCTTTGTGAAGCTATAATGTGAATCTTTCAAGTGTTGGGTGTGATTAATTTGGATAAGACCTTTCCCTTTTTCTTTTTTCGTCAATAGGTAAGGATCATTGCAAAAGCTCGACATCACCCTTTGTGTATCAGGTGTTAGGGTTTAATAGAAACCCAAACACCTTAACGCTCTTTCCATCGGGTTAGTATTTTGGTTGATGACCCAATAACATAATGGATGGTCATTCTTGTTATGGAATCAACATTTTTTTATGATCCCATGCATTTTTCCATTTAGGGCATCAGGTTTATGGTTTTCATTGTACCCTTAAACTCCTATGTTTTTTGGGGTTCAATTAAATTATTTTCTTTCAGACTTCCCTGAAAGAATAACCTACCCCAAAACTTTGAAATCCTTATTTAGTCAAAATTGATGACTTTTCCTCTTGCATAACACATAAAAATTCACAAAAAAAAAAGCAAAAAAAATTAAACCAAGAAATATTTTTGGTGACATAAGATTGTCTATGGACCTAGATTCTCTTGCATCAAACACATTGGGGAAGTGAAATTTTCCATGAGTTTGTAACTAATGAAAATTTTGGCAAGTATGGAATCAAGATCTTATACTTGGCCAATTCTATAGCTTTTAACAAAGATGCCTCATCTACATTTTTATCCTTCCAATGTACTAAGTACTCCATTTATTATGTTCCTCTTGTCCTCCTAGCCATGTGAGAACCAATCACTCTATCAATTTTCTCATATTTCCTTTCAAGCAATTGATATACCCATCTCGATGTGTCCTACAAATCTACATGTATATCCTCTCATGTATGTGTCTCTCCTTCATGATACTTGTACATATCAAAAATATCAAAGACGAGAGAGATATCTATACCTGCTAGAAGGTCAATATCATATGCATTAGCTAAAAAATTCCTTAAGACCCTCCAAGGGCCTATCTTCTTCCATTTTAGTTTGTTATATGTTCCCTATGGGAACCTCTCCTTCTTCAAATGTTCTAAAACCAAATCTCCAACCTAAAATTCATGTTCTCTTGTAAGAGTATCAACCTATCCCTTATATTTGGTGGCACTTTTTGTAAACTTTATTTTACTTTTTTATGCAAATAATGAATGTACTCAACAAAATCCTCAACTACAACACTTTTCCTCACTAATATGCACTATCTCTTAACTCATTCAAACCCCTCAAGTTGTACCCATACATAATATAAAAAGGACTTTTTCCTACACTTTTGTTGATTGCATTATTATAGGAAAACTCTACCTAAGCTAATTTCAAATCCAACTAATTAATCTTGTTACCTACTAAACATCTTAGAAAATTACCTAATATTCTATTCACAACCTCAATTTGACCATCATTATGAGGATGGTAGGCTGAACTAAAACCTAATTATGTTCCCAATTTCTTCCACAAGATGTGGAAAAAATGCCCAACAATCTTTGTATCTTTGTCTAAAATAATGCTCTTTGGTAATTCATGCAACCTAACTACCTCATTCAAAAATAATGTGGCTATGTGTGATGCATCACTACTTTTTTGACATGGGATAAAATGAGCCATTTTAGAAAATCTATCAACAACAAAAAAAATTGAATCATTACCTCTTTATGTCTAAGGCAGTCCTAAAATAGAGTGCATACTAATATGTTCCCATGGATTTTCTAGTATATGTAAAGGCCTATACATTCCTACAACATGCTTAGTTCCTTTGACATGTTGGAAATTTTGAACCTTGCACCATCTTCTTCACATCAACATTCATTCCTAGTCAATAGTGTCCCTCATTCAATAGTGTTGTTGTCTTGTCTACACCAAAGTGTCCACTCAAACCCCCACTATGTTTCTCTTTCATCAAATTTTCCCTCATTGACCCTTGAGGTATGCATAATTTCATCCCCTTGAAAAATAATCCTTCTTGGATAAATAATTCCAACTATGGAGTCCTATATTTTTTTACTGGACTCTTACAAGCAATCCAAGCATCTTTGAAATTAGTATCTCCGTCATAAAACTCTTGTATAGAATTAAATCTCACAAAATTTACACACAACTCATTTAACAAAAAACATTTTCTACTCAATGCATCAACTACTCGATTAAATTATCCACTCGAAATATGCTTCAAAACAAAAGAAAAGCTTTGTAGGAATTCGACCCACTTCATGTGTTTTTTATTTAGCTTACCTTGGATGATAATGAATTGTAGAGCACTATGAACTATATACAACATGAACACCTTGGGAAGCAAGTAATATCTCCATCTTTTCAATGTTTATACAATTTCATGTAAAACTCTCGATCATATGTTAAATATTTCTTCTTTGCTTCATTCATTTTTTTGCTAAAGTATGTTATAGTTCTACCTTCTTGGCTCAACACACCTCCAATGTTTATCCTACTTGCATCATAATCAACTTGAAAAATCTTTCCAAAAATCTAGAAGTGCTAACACTAGCTGCTTGGTCACTTTCTCCTTCAATGTAACTGAAAACCCCTTTTTACTACAACTATCCAAACGAACTCTCTTCTACTTCCTTTCATGGTCTCCATGATTAGAGAAAAAATTCCACTAGAATCCCTTATTAACTTACTATAGAATCTCACTAAGACATGAAAAATTCTAGCTTCAATCATACTCCCAGGTGAAGGTACACCTATATTTTCCTTTACCTTCTCGGGGTCCATTTTCAACCCTTCTTCAAATACAATGAAACCCAAATACACTAATTCTCTTCTCATGAAACTACACTTTTTTAGATTAACCATCAAATTTTCTTCCTTTAACCTTTGCAATACTACCCTAATGTGCAACAAATGTTCTTCCTTTGTTATATTGAAAATAAAAATATCATCTAAATATACTATTACAAACTTGCCAAGAAAAACATCATTCATCAACCACATGAAGGTACTTGGAGAATTTGTTAACCCAAATTACATCACTAGCCACTTGTACAAACCATCTTTCATTTTGAACATTGTCTTCCATTTATCTCCTTCTCAAATTTGTATCTAATGATATCCACTCTTCAAATCTATCTTCATGAAATACTTAGCTCCACTCAAGCAGTCCAACATATCATCCATTCGAGATAGTGACAATCTATACTTGATTATTATTTTGTTTATGGCTCTAGATTCAATGCACATCCATCACTCTCCATCCTTCTTTGGTGTGAGTCTTAAGTATGGTACAACACATAGACTCAAAATTTCTTTGATCAACCCTTTATCTAATAGATCCTACACATCTCTATTTATTTTTTCATTATCCATTGGATTCATCTTTTAGGGAGCCCTATTTAGAAAACTAGCCCCTGGTATCAATTTCATACAATGATTGATGCTTCTCATTGGTGGAAATCCATCTAGTAGCTCCTTCATTAGAATTTCTATGAACTCTCCCAAAATATCTTATACCTCCATCATAATTTTCTCTTTCATCGCTATTGTCCTAGCCTCTAAAATCTTAGGAATAAAAGTATAGCAATATTTTTCCTTATTTAAGTCTTTCAAGAGCTGTTTCTCAATCACCAAACAAACTCTGGGATTTTTCTCTACTTCCTTCTCCTTGAATTTCATATTATTTAGATTGTACTCCTTTCCACCTTTCATTATAGTGTAAAAATTGGTTTTTCCATCTTCAATGTCTTGTATGTCATATTGCCAAGGTCTTCCCATTAGAATATGGCATGCATCTATTGGCATAACATCACATAGTATCACATCCTTATAATTGCCTATATGAAAATTCACAAGACATTGCTCACTTACCAATAATTGGTGTCCCTTTTGCAGCCAAGAAACTTTGTATGGATTAGGATGCTTCATCTTCTTCAACTAAAACTTCTCCACCATCTCTTCTAGCACTAAATTTTCGATGCTACCATTATCTACGACGACTTTGTAGAATTTTCCTCTAGAATTACATTTGGTTTGGAATAAATTCCTTTGCTATGTTGTTTCTTCCTTTTCTTTTTTATCTCAACAATATTGAACTCTCCATTTTCTATATCTTCTCCATGCTTAGGTGAAGAAATACTTTCCTCTTCATCTTGGGCCACATGAATAATGACCTCTTTTATTTTACTATTGTACAAGTGTGGGCTCTCAAATTCCCTATTCCCTACTTCTCTACATTGGTAACATGTACTCGTGAAACCTCTTCCTCTTAGAAAGTTTCCTCTTCCTCTAGAATAGTCACCTCTTCCTTTCGTATAACCTCCCCTTCCTCCAATTTTTTGAATGTGTGAACTTGTCTAAGAGCTGATAGCCTCTTATTGTTTCATGGAATAACATCTTCCACCACTTGATTGTCCTCAACCACATGAAATCCTTCCCTATCCTCTTACATTGTTTTATTTTTTTTCTATTCAACTTCTCTTCTACCTTCAATTCATATTGGTAGACTTCTTCCACACTTTGCAACCTAACAAAACTTATATTGTATTGATAAATGTAAGCCATTTACATACCTTGACACTTTATTAGTTTCATCTTCCACATGTCCCTCTCTAATTCTCAATTGGTAGAATTCTTCAGTGTATTCTTTAACACTTGTCTCTCTCTACTTCATATTTTGCAACTTCCAAAATAGATTGATGTGATAGTTTGTTGGGAATAATTTCTCTTTCATATTTGTCACCATTTGATCACATTGCTTCATATTTTCCTCCCTTTTCATTTTTTGGTTTGTCTACAAGTGATCCCACCATAGGTCCACGTGTGTCCTTTTAGTTTTGTGGACATATTTAACTTTTTTTCATCTTCTCTCCCTTCAAAATTGAATTATTTCTCCATTTCCAATATCCAATCAACAAACTCTTCAAGATTTATACTTTCATTTTAACTAGGAGGATCAATCCTTGGTTTGTTGTTTATTCTAGTGATGGATGATGAGGTCAATGGTTGTCTTAGTTTTACCATGATTTTTCTAGTTTTGTGTTTACCCCTTTGGCCTATTTCTTCCTCTATTGCCATGATATTTGCTAGGAAATAAAGTTAATTGATATAATTTGAATGATATGAAAAATCTTAGGCAATTGACTGATTATGAATATTAATCTCAGTGGTTATGTGAAATAGGCTAAAAAGGGTGAAGCATGAAGGCAATAGTTTCCATGTGATGCACTAGTTTCCACTCGGTTGTTGTCTCTTAGTGTAACTTTAGTTAGTAAGTTAGTGACTAGGATTATAATCGATTAGAAGCTTTTAAAAAATAGTAGGCCGCAGGCCATATTACTATTTTTCCTATATTGGTAAATGTTTTGGTTGATCCACGTATAATCGGTGGACATGCTATTTTAAGTACTCTATTTTGTATTAAGACTTTTATATATGCTCTTCTGCGAACATGAGAACATCTGAATTCTATTCTACAAGTTTGAATTAATATAAGAATGTTGAAAGACTAAAGTTGTGAATACTCTAATGTTTTCACTCCATTCAACTAGTTGGGAGAAAGGGCCCACTCTCTACCAGTGTTTGGAGTTATCTTGTTAATTGTTATGTGAGGTATTGTTTATGTTTGTTCAATGTGTATGCAATAATCTTATCTGAATGCAATTTCATTGAGACTAATAATATAATGTGTGTGTGGTGAAGAATAGTTTCAATTATATTCATCAAGTGTGAAGAAATTTAAGTGCTATTAATGGTTGGTTTGAATACAGGCCGCAAGATAAAGCATTTTGATGATGTATCTCTACTTTAGAAATATTGGAAGTAATCTGTTAGACTTTATTGTATCCTATCGCCAGGACACAAAGGTCTGTCGCCTACATTAGGTTAATGTGATCTTAGTAATTAATTCTAGTTTTTATCATTATTGATGGTGTTGTGAGATGAAGCAAATAATAGCATAATTGAATCAAGAATGCTAGAGTGGATAAGAGTTTAAAATAGGTCTTTCTATTCTAATACAATTTGAAGAAGTGTGTCTTAGATCTTTATTAGTTTATTTAGAATTTTATATGCATACATCCCCACTTGACTTATTACCTTCATCCCTTTAGCAAAAAACCACTATACCTTTCATTAGTTTATGACCTTGGATTGACACATCTAAGTAAAAACTGAGGGAATCCATAAACCAAATACAAACACAAAATTCTATCATAATCTTAGACCATAGTTTTACTCAATCATTTTGGTGTCATTGTCAGGGAAAGGTATTAAAGGCATGAAGCATTAGTGAGTTAAGTTAGGACCAATGCATCTTGAATAAATCTTATACAATCGTCGACCTTATTTAGGTGAGTACTCTTTATTTGTGTTGTTGTAAGTCATTTAGGTGCATGAATCATAGTAGGGATAGCAGAGGAAGATTCATTAGAAAAGGAAAGGGAAGTAGTTCACAACCTGAAGAGCTTAAAAAAAAATCAAGAACATCCATTGAGGAAACACAAACTAGAGAATTGCAAAATAAGTCAAAACCATCCATAGAAGGAAGTTGCTCAACTAAGGAGAAATTAAAAACTAAGCTACAATCATTAGAATTACCTAAACCTAATCTTTAGAAGTGTGCTATTGAGACCACTATTGTTCAGACACCCACAAATTCTGATATAAGCTCTTCTAAGATATCACGCAAAAAAGTTGAAATTTTTTTCCAAGAGTCTTCAGGGCTAAAGCTGGTACATTCTCAGAAGAAACCCACGAGCCATTTAGAACCTATTTTACTCCTTGGGCATTAGACGTCATGGATCCCAATAATAATAACAGCAACAAAAACAATGGTAATAGGGCACTGGCCAATAATAATCATGTTACTTTTGAGTTTCCTATCACATATCTTGAGCGAGATGCCCCTATGAAGAATATTCCTCATTCAGCTTTATCTATTTTTTGTGACCTTTCTACTTAGGATCCTGACATGTTTTTGTTTGAATTTGATGTGTTGTGCAATAGTTATGATTATCAGAATGATGCGCAGAAGCTCAAACTGTTCCCAGCCACATTGAAGGATGCAACCCTGCGTTGGTTTATGAACCTTCAGAACATTAGGACATGGAATTTCATGAGGGATTTGTTCTTGGACAAGTACCAAGAATACTGTAAAACCAAGGAAAACTGGAACAAACTCTTCCATATGACACAGAAGGAAGACAATTCCATGGAAGATTATCTTGAATGCTTTATGTTCAATCTTCAACGATCTCATCGACAAGGGTTGAATGATGATACTGATAAAATATTGTTTCTTAGAGGCATAAGAGATGATCTCATGGAAGCATTAAATTTAATAGGTAAAGGGAATATTTCTAAGATGAACTTTGATGATATTTGTGATATTTGCATGAACTATTCTAGGTTGCAGCCCTCGGGAAGGAACTATCTAGGAAAGTTGCATTCTACGGGAACGTCAATAGGTATCACCAAGCGTGAGATAGGTAATTTACTCGAAGACCTTAAAATTGATTTATTGAGTCACATGGGTAAACAGATAGATACATTGTATACCCATAGAAAGCAAGAGGAGGCAGAAAAGGCCCTAGCACTATTATGTCCTATATGTAGGAAGAAACATGGCAGTGAAGATTTCCCTTATAATAGGACAAATATCTCATCCCCAGAGGAAGCCAGTAAGAGCTCTACCCTAAGACCTCTTCTCGTAGATATGACCGATATGGGATATTTCAAAGAACCTGTCTACTATATGGCCCCTAGGCTACCTTTTCCACCTCGGTCAATGCATCCTAGAATGTTAAATGATTATTTCACCCCAAGACCTAGCCAAACCAATTCCTTTTCCAATCAGGTTGGATGGTATGAGGGTTGGCAACAACCTCCGCTAACCCTCAATGGATGCCACAATATCAGTATGCTTCACAACTGTGGCAACAGGCATGGAGGCCACAAATGCCACAACCCCCACCATATTAGCAAAAATACCCATCACAATCACAACCTCCATCTCCTCCAATTCTCAACCCATATCAGCAGCCACAACAATATATCCCACCTATACCACCATCTTCGAACCAATCAGCCAATCCAGCTCAACCACCAAATCCCACATCAAAGCCAACCGAACTGAATCCAAATCCCAACAATAAGGCAACACAGCCTATATATAATAATGAGGTGGAAAGTTATCCCACTTATCCTCTTAATACTATAGAGATAGACAAAGTTCACTTGAGATTAGGAAAATCCCTCGAGGGACCCACCATCACTTAAATTAATGAAGAACCTGAAGAGAAACTTGAAAAAGAACCTCCATTTCCTGACCACCTTTCAAAATCTGTACAAAAGGAAGTTTTACAACCTGAATTCGATTTTGTGAATGAACTCCATAATGTTAACATTAAAATTCCTTTGTTGCAGGCTATAAAGGACATTCCAGTGTACACAAAGATGGTTTGGGACCTATGTACCCAAAGGCATAAGAAGAAGGAAGACCCAAAGACTATCCAAGTTATTGGGCAACTCATTGACCTCATGCTTGGGAATTTGACTATTCCTAAATATTCAAACCTAGGGAGCCCAGTCATCAAGGTGAGTATTGGTAAGGTCACTATTCCTAACACACTCGTTGATTTGGACGTTGCCATCAATGTCATGATAAATGAGATAAAGGTAAAATTATCACTTGAGGGACTTTGACCCACTCTGACGGTCCTCTAAATGGTTGATCATTCTTTAGTCAAACCTAAGGGTATGATAGAGAATGTAAGTCTTTCTATTGATTCATGGGATTTTCCAACTGATTTCATGATAATGTAGCCAAAAGTTAAACTAGGGGCATACCCTTTGATCTTAGGATGACCTTGGTTAGCCACCGCAAATGCATTCATTGACTACCAGTCAAGTAACATGGTTATTTCCTATGGGGAACAAACTAAATAGTTGACATTATACCCTCCAGCACAACCCCTGTTAGAAATATAGGACCCAATCTAGATTGATAGTAATTTAGAAGAGTCACTACCAATCTTGACAATTGATCAAGCATGAGATATTGAAGAACCTACAGAGGATAATAATGTTATTAATTTTCTTCAAAATATGTATGCATCTAATGAGGTTCCTGAACATTTGGTTCGTTCTTCAAGTGTAAATACTAATTGTCCATTTGGTAACTTTCCATTGGTAGTTAGCTCATAATCTGTTCAACAATTTATTACACTGTACCAATTGCTACCTCACCACTGTTTGTATAGTCCATTTTTGTTTTCTGAAACACCATCCACCTCGCAAGTATTGACTATTGGTTCACCTAAACAATCTGAAGCTATGGAAATTTTACCTAGTCGCACATCAAATATTAATCCACACTTAAGTGTCGAACAAATCCAAGATCTTGTTGCAATGCTTAGAGCTAATAAAGATGCATTTGCTTGGGAGTATCAAGACATGTGTGGCATTCATCCAAATACTTGCACACATCATATTTATATTGAGGAAGGTAGTCACCTAATTAGGAAGCCACAAAGATGGCTCAACCCCACCTTGCGAGAGATAGTTAAAGAGGAGTTACAAAAAACTCTAAATGTAGGTTTTATATTTCCTATTTCAGATAGTCAATGGGTATCTCCTCTAGTTGTGGTTCCCAAAAAAAATAGTAAGTGGAGAATTTGTGTTGATTACAGAGCACTTAATAAAGCAACTAAAAAAGATCATTTTCCATTACCATTTATTGAATAGGTGTTGGACACTCTTGTAGGTAAGAAATTTTTCTCCTTTCTGGATGGATTTAGCGGCTACAAATAGATTCGCATAGCACTAAAAGATCAGGACAATACTACCTTCACATGTCCATGGGGAACCTTTGCATCTAATGTCCTTCCTTTCGGGTTGTGTAATACCCCCACACCTTCCAGAGGGCAGTATTGAGTATTTTTTTGATCTTGTTAATGATTGTGTTGAAGTTTATATGGATGACTTCACTATCCACGGTAATACTTATGAAGAAGAAAAGACAAATTTAGAAAGAGTGCTTAAGCAATGTATAGATACTAATTTGTCTTTAAGCCATGAGAAGTGCCACATCCTTATGACAAAAGGCATCGTGCTTGTCCATTACATTTCCTCTAAAGGTATCCAAGTAGATCCTAAAAAGATCCAAATTATTCAAGACTTTCCTACACCCTCTAGCCAAAAGGATGACCGTAGTTTTCTAGGTCATGCAGTATATTACTGAAGATTTATCCAAAATTTCAGCAAGATTGCCTCTCCCTTGTTTTCCTTATTAGCTAAAGATGTTGCTTTCTCTTGGACACCTAAGTGTCAAGAGGCCTTTGAGGCCATCAAGACAAAACTTGTAACCACACCAGTCCTTAGAGGTCCAAACTAGGAACTACCATTTCATATTCACACTGATGCCTCAGATTGTTAGATGGGTGTTGTGCTTGGAAAAAAAGAGGATAATCTCTTCTATTCCATCTACTACATCAACAAGAAATTCACAGGGGCCAAGGTAAATTACATAGTAACTGAAAAATATTTTTTAGTTGTTTTCTATGCAATTAATAAGTTTCATCATTATATTACTGGGTATAAAGTATTTGTCCACACCGATCATTCGGTAATTTGGTTTCTAATGAATAAACTTGTGCAACTAGTAGAGTTATTAGATGGTTGCTTTTACTCCAAGAATTTGATATAACTATACTTGATAAGCCTGGTCGAGAAAATGTGGTTGCAGACTTTTTGTCTAGATTACAACAGCTAGACAATGAACCTACTCCAGTTGACGATGCATTTCTAGATGAGCACCTCTTTGCTATATCAACAAAGAGCCCATGGTTCACCGATATTGAAAACTATCTAGTTACATACAATTTCCCACCACATTTCTCTCTGAGGGAATGATTAAAGCTAGTTGGACTTAGTGGACAATACACATGGATCAACAAATTGCTCTTCTGCACTGACATTGACAATATCATGTGGCGTTGTGTACTTGTTGTCACCTAGAAATGCACCCTAATGCAAAGTTGTAAAACTAAGCTTTCTAGTGAAACATTGGATCAATCCAAGGCTGTGGGTCACCTGAGATTGGAGTGAACCTCTGGAGAAGGTCGGCTTCCTTTGGTGTCACCTAAAACTACTGATTTTTGAAGGAAAAGGGAGAGAGATAATGCATAAAAATGAAAATTAAACTCTAAGGTGATGCATCGAAATGACAGGAACAATGAGATACTTGAGCTACACTTGAATACTGGTGACAGCCATGAGACTACACAACAAGATCCTGTAGATCACACATTCAAACAGGTTTGACATGCACATGCCTTTAAGCAGGAAAGGTAGATTTTCACAAACTAGAAGATCATGTGTAGGATAAATAAACACAATTTGAAACCTACATGATACTAATTCTGTAAAGAAAGGCACGACATGAAACAAAAGCTATAAGGAAAGAGAAAATTTCACTAAGTAGCTCAATGAATCAAAAAAGAATGCACAATACTTCACAAGAATCAGCAGGCAGAATGATGGACCATCAATGGTAACCAAGGTAGATTTTGTATATTATGTTCCAAATTGAGTTACAAAATCCTGCTGGTCTGAGAGAGGACTGCAAAAGGGTCACATAATTCAGAAGAGCATACATCAAAACTTCTTTACAAGAAGGAAAAAATGCCTTATATACCACAAGTGTGTCGGCCCCTTGGACCTACAAAAATATCTATTAGAAAAAGATCTACCCCTAGATATTTGATTGATTTTAATGTTGCACCCTATGTGCCCTACTGTTCATGTCGGTGTGAAGTTGCCCCTGGGGAAGCCTTCAGATCTTTTTCTACATTAATCCCTATGTATCTATGTCCTCTCAAACTTCCTCGGCCAAGCTGCCTTGAACACTCCTAATCTCATGGCCGATCCACGTCGTGCATACTTTGTTGATCTTATTCATCGGGGGAGTCAAATAGTCGAATTGTCAAAGGTTCATATTCGGCTCCTATTGATTGGTTGAGCACACTCCACATAGATCTCTGGGTGGTCAAAACCTTCTCCTTTTGAATCACATGTCGGTGAGACACTAATTGTGTCTCCCTGATGTGATTATACCTTCTTGTGACCATCGGCATAACTTGAAACCACCGATGAGAGCTCCTGTCGAGCCTGAAGAGTCATACTAATATCCTTTAAACCATTAGCAAGACACAAATCCTTCATTGAGACATCATGCCGACTTCCTTGCTTTACCGAGCACTACATTTCTTTTGGTGAGACACCTAGAAGTCAGGAATATTTTATGGTGAGGTTGATTAGTCATACTGATGTTGCCTCTATGGTCACTAAGACAATCGCTATTGAGAAGACCCTTTACTGTGCACATTCTGCTCCATCGAGGAGACATCCCTACTTTGGCATGACTTATGTCGATGTCCTCGGTCTCAGCAAAGTCTTTCATTATCAGTGAGACTCCTTCTATCGGCCAAACCTCTTGGCAAACTCCTTATGTCTACCCGAGCTCACTTCATTTTGTCGAGACCCATCCTTAGTCACTGAGACTTCATAGTGAAGCTTGCTTGCTTTGCTGATGCATCCCTTCCCTGTCGACAAGACATAATGGCCTCACCAAGACATTCTGGTGAAGGCACCAACTTTGGACGAAACCACGAACAAATCGGGGAGACCTTTGGCAAACTCCTTTTCGCTGAGACTTCACCAAGTCGGTGAGACCTTGTGTCGATAGATGCCTGATCCCAAAACCTTATTGTTGTTGGGGAGACATCATTGGTCGCCGAGACCTCTCTTTGATTGCCTTGTTACACTGATAGATCTTTAAGTCAGGGAGACATCTGGCCCTTAGCAAGACATTATGTCGAAGGCTGAATCCTTTAGAGAACCTACTATCGGTGAGACCCCTCGTTAGTCGCCGAGACCACATGTCGAAGGAAAAATCTTATGCCGATGGTGAAAAACCCTTCAACAAGAGCTCCTTTAGTCAGTGAGACATAATCAGGGTCTTGGCGACTCTTCTTTCTGAGGATTTCATGCTGAACCTAAACTAGGTAGGCCCCCAAACTAAGACCCCTACAACCTAGCATCAGATTCATGACTTTTGCTCTTGTGCGAATGCTCCATTTGGCCCTCCTGAATCTCGGTCACATGATATTCTGCTTGATTGAACCTGAGGGTGAAAATGAGGTAACAGTACCTGAATATGATGTCTTCAATATACTTCGTGCATGCCACACATAACCATGCGGAGGACACTTTGCTACTCAAAAGATTCTCACCGTAGGCTACTATTGGCCTACAATCCACAAGGATTGTAAACGCTATATTCATCATTGTAACAAATGTCAATGTATGGGCCACCCTACATGCTTTGATGAGATGCCCTTATGCCCGCAGTTTTCGATAGAGCCATTTGAGAAGTGGGACCTTGATTTTGTTGGCCCAATCAACTCGCCATCAAGAAATAAGGAATACATCCTTGTATGTACAAATTATGTAACCAAGTGGGTAGAAGTGGTAGCTCTAAAGCATGCCAGAGGTACAAAGGTAGCAAATTTCTTGTACTCTAATATTTTTACAAGTTTTGGTGTGCTGGGAGAGATAACCACAAATCAAGGACCACAATTCATGTCTGAGCTTATTTATGCCTTGGTTCATGAGTATGAAATTCTCCATCGCAAGTCTACACCTTATCACCCTCAAGCTAATGGGTAGGTGGAAGTCACCAATAGGGAGATTGGGAACATCCTTACCAAGATAGTTGCTCTTCATAAGCGTGATTGGGCTACATGGCTTCTTGAGGCAGTGTGGGCCTATCACACGATATGGAAGACCACCACTGGTCTAGCCCCTTATGAACTCATCTATGATAAGATGGTTGTTCCTATTGAGTTTGAGGTAAAGACTCTTTGCACTGTACTTCAATTGGGTATGTCTTTCTGATGCCCAAAAAGAACACATTGTTCAACTGAACTCCTTAGATGAAATGTGCTAGGAAGCACTCTTCCACGTCGAGGTTGTTGAGAAGCAACGTGCTTTATGGCATGACTATCACATCCGACACCAATCCTTTTAGCCTAGTGATTGGGCACTTTTGTATGATTCTCACTTCCAAGACTTTAAAGGAAAGTTTCACACACGATGGCTTGGACCTTACGAGATTGAGATAATCTATGATAATGGTATTGTCTACCTCTATACCATGGACTCTGAGAGAAGAACACTCCTTGTCAATGGTCATAGATTGAAGTTCTACAAGAAACCTCTTTCTAAGGAAGTTGTCTTTTTGGAAGTGGCAAGGGAACTCACTGTCATTCCTTTTGGCCTCCTAAAAATGTGATTTGAATAAAAAAAAAATTCTTAAATGCAATAAAAGATCCAACACTGAAAACCTTCGAGTAGTGTTGGCTAGTTACCATTTAAAAATTGGGTCTTTGGCAGATGGTTCCTACCCAATAAACTTGGATGTGAAAACTAGATTTCTGGCGCTTCTAGGTAGCAATCGGTTGAAAACTGAGTGATCGATGGCTTATTTTCATTAAAAAAATAATAAATAAATAAAAAATAAAATAATAAAATAATAAATAATAAATAAATAAAAACAAAAGAACATTAAATAAAATACAACCCCACCATTTCATCTCCATCTCCCACTTTCCACTCATCCACACTTTCATCCCCTTTTCACTTGTCTTGTGGGGCCCATCTTTCTCGTTGTTCTTCCCACTCACCACGTCAGCCACGTCCTTCCCACACCACCTTGGTGTTGGCTCCACATTTTTTTCTACCTTCCACTTACCTTCCAATCAATTCCCCCCAGTCGTGCAACTTGTCACCAACACTCTCTTCTCTCATTGCCTCCATATCTCTACACGCTCTCCCATTTTCCCATCACATGCTTCTTCTCTCTGCCAGTTCCCATCACTTTTATCACCTCATCGATGTTTGCACCATTGTCAACCACTACTTGGGTTTCTTGGTCATGTTGGAACCCTCATCATCCTTCATCGTTCTTCTCTAACTTTTGCTAGTGTGCTTTAATGATAATGTTGTCGGAGGTTTGTATGTCATTTATTTTATATTGATTTTTCTTTATTTTCTTGCAATTATTATGGCAAACCGAGGATGGTTTCGTACACTCAACTGGGGGGGTGCTGCATCAAATGATTATTCTTGGTTAGACCATGTCTCGTCGCCATCTAGTGTATTGATTATCCCAGCAAGGCAATTTGTTTAAACCGTAAATCCATTTTAAGTCTTTATTATTACCAAAACTTCCTGGAAAGCTTTCATGTTAATTCTTTTGCCATGGGAGGTATTCACAGATGCCATGAGCTAGAGGATACAAATTTTTTTAAAGCTAATGCAATAGTATATGGTGTTTTTGAAACCGCAGGATGGCTTGTGCTTTTCGAGAAGCTTTGCAGGTGTCATGATGGGGTGGTTCTCGAGTTTTCCATGGAATTTAATACTACTAATAGCTCTGTAGTAGTCTGAGGGCTTTCCTTGCCAGTCACGCCTCAGGTCATAGCAGAGGTAACAAGGTTACCAAAAATAGGGGAAGAGTATTTTCCCGCAACAACAAATAAGCATGTCGAGCTTCAGCTCCAAACCTAGTGGTTCTTGCCATGGGATGAGACATTGCAGTTGACTCCTAAACAGGGCATTGTACGAACCTCTTATTGGTGTTTTCCACTACATCTAAGAAATCTTTAAGGAATAGCCAATTCCTATACTCAAGACTCTTGTAATGAATGGCCAACTAACAAGATCTAGTCAAAGACTAAGATCTTCTGCACTTTAGGCTCTGTGGGACCAAGGAGGGTATTCCTAGTGTGTTCATTTGAGATTTTACTTTGTAGAACACATCATTCACATGCACAAACATGGAAATTTGGTGGCGTATGTACTGTCACCATTTAACTTGCGTTGCATGGGAATCTGTGGATCACCCTTCATGATTGCCAACAATTACATCTTCACACGGATTGAGATTGACTTGATTGCACAGGCAAGGAATAATTCATTAGTGCTTCACCAATTGCAAAATAAAACAACTACCACGTGCCATTTTTCAACTTTGAATGTTGCCCACTGATCTCCCAAAGAGTTGGCAGATTGAACGGTTCCTCCCGGGCTACCTGGGTTTGAAATCCAGCAAAGAATTGTTGTCCTATCACTGACCAATAACATTAATCCATCTCAAACAACAACTACCTTGTCAGCAGGCCCTATGCATCTTGCAAATTGAAAGGCTAGAGCCATGTCACAATGTTGCTAACCCCGTGGCTTTTAACCAGCCATCATCTTCCCCCTGTGAGCTAGCAGGGAATGGTAGAGATTCACTCTAGCTTTTGATCATGGTCATTAGTCTAAAACCACGGGCCATAAGTGTAGTAGTGGAGGTTGGGCCCCACATCCCGTATGGGACATGTGTCTACTTATTGTTGACCTCACGCCAAATAATTGGTCGACACCTTAGGTCCACAAGCTGGTGGGGTACGATCAAGATCTTCTCCAATATCCTCAAATTTGAAAAACCTGCATACAACACGGTTAGCATTTAATGAAAGGATTTGGCTAAGCTATTAATGACATAACCCCTTGCATACCGATGAATTAAGCTTAAGTTATCAAGAAAATGAAGACCCCAACTTAGGGAATTGGTGACATCATTGATCGGGTTGAATGATTGGTACTCTAACCAAAGGGGGTTGGTAAAAATATGTAAACAATGGCTGGAAGAAGTGACTTAAAGGACCAGGAATTGGTAGAATTGGTCAACACCAAATTAGAACATTTGAAGGCTCACAAAATTAAACCCTGCTCATTTATGAGGACAAGGGTTTATCAAAAGGATGACTAGATTCATGGAGAATGAGAAAATTCACTAGGATTTTGGGAGCTCCAACAATGGCTCATGCTCAGGGACGCACACCCCTAGTGGGTATGGCAAAAAACTGATCTCAGGTGAAGAAGACGAAAAGAGGAGCTTACTCAGACAAGGCAAGCAAACACACCAAACCCCATGTACAAAATTTACAAAGAAGACATTGTAATCCATTTCAGAAGCCTCATATGAACCATTGGCTTCAATCCTCAAATTGGAGGCCCATGGCCCCCCAAAACTTAGGGGTTTTTCTTTCCTCTGTCAAACACTTTAGCTTGTTTCACCAATGGTGGATTTTCATGAATGTTGTGAAATTCTAAGCATCCATCCTCATCACAGTTAATATTTCCTATAACACTTGAGATAACACTACTAAAGTCATCCTTTCCCATCATGGATTCATCAAACTATATTGAAAAAAAAAACTCTCATATTCTGCACCATAATGAGGTGTAGTATCACACCCAAGTTGTTCATCAAATTTGAAAACTTCATAAGCACTATGGCTTACATCTATGAATTCTTTCATAAGATCGGGAAAAGAGAAAATAGAACCATACATTCCCTTCATGTACCTCTCATCAACATTGCCTTTCGTGGGTGAAGGAAAATCCATAATCATATCAAGAAGGTAAGGGGTATCTGTAAAAAACTTGATTGTAGCCTCATATTGACTAGCAAAATTCCATTGGCTATCTACATTTTCATATTGCTCATCATGTGGATCAAATATATGTGCCAAATCAATATGATGCTCCTCTTCAAGATGGCATGATGTCATTGGAGCATTGATGCATTCAGCCTGGTTAGTCCTCTAGTCACTGAAGATAAATTTTCCCTCCTTATCCTGCCCCTTATTGCAATGTAGATCATAGGTTGGTGGTAATTCAACCCCTTTCTTAAACACATTATTTGTTGTTGTAATAGAATAATTGGAAGCACCTATATATCCATTATCAACAATGTCACTTCTAATATTTTCATCACAGTTCTCTTCAATACATGAGACATTACCATCCCTAAGCTCTAGCAAACATGAACCATCTTCAACATGCTCCTCATAGGCCACATGTTCAACCCCATGTTGGCAGACAATCCTCACCATATTTGTGCCATCGGATTTCCCTTTCAATTCAAAGATTATGAAATCAGGGCTGACATTTTCAAATGTAGTATCACCTTGACACCTATATATGTCCTTTGTAGCATATGTACTAGTGATATCTGGTAAGTGTTCATCAGAGTTTTCTTCAAATAGAGGATTACTCCTACACCAATAAACATCATCCTTTGTATCTTTAATTTTATATGTGGGCTCATTAAATAAAGATTTTTTCCATTTCTTGGATATAATTGGATGTATCTCATCATTTATATCATGAGGAATCCCTTGACCTTGGTCCTCAAAGCACCCAAAATCAGTATAGTCACTTGAGGAGCAAAGAGAAGCACATTCACCATCCTCTTCATCACTTGTGCTTATAACAATTGATCCATGCTCCGAAAATTCTACACATGAGGAAAATTGTTCACTACCCAAAAAGAGATCCCCTCAAGGCTATTAACATACCTATTACTAGAAGCCATGAATTCTATCTCAAATTCATAAGAGGAACCATATTCAACTGAAGACTATTCAGACTTAATTTCCCCTCTTTGAATCCTTACTTGTGCCCTGTCATGAACACCAAGGGTAACCCTATTACTAGGTGACACATGATTGACTCCTGTAGGATCCATTTGTGCAGTTCCATGTATTTCCTGCTTAGGCTCATGGCTCAAGACATCTAGAGGGAAGTAATGAGATATGACCTCCTTGATTTCACACTTTGTTTCTTCACCCTCATCATTGCTAGGTGCATCTGTCTCTAGACTATTTGTGAAATGACAACATTCAATATCTAATTGTCCAGACACTAATGCTTCTTGTTGATCTGTTAATGTTAATCTTTGTCTCTCCTCACTATGATAATCATTATCCGTATTGTGGGAAACAATGGGATACATACAACCATGCTCAACCTCTTCGACCATACTTATCGAGTCCACTACTTGATCAATGCTTTGAGGCTTCACATCTTCAAGCCATTGGCTTGCTCCTGGTGTGTAGGCTTCACAAAATAGGTTAATACACATCAATTCATTAGGCTTAAGCCCTATGGGAATTTTCATCAAAATATCCAAGAATCTTGAAAACAAGTCATATGGTGACTCATTTGTATGTCTTTTTATTTCATACAATTTCCCAATAGATAAAATCAAGTCCATCCCTCCCATGCATGGTTGGCTAGAGGTTGATTCTTGCTCTACATTTATTGAAAATGATGTGAGCACAATATCTAAAGATTCCTCATCCTAATGAACACTTTTATTTTCTAGTTGACCTAGTTGAATTGCCTGGATACTACTAGAGCTAGAAACACTGGTCACTGTAGGTCTCCTCATAATTGAGTACTTCAGATTATTCTCAATATTTACAGCTTCCTTGTAATCTTGTTGTAATGTAACTGGTTACTTGTCCCTCAACAGGAAATTCATCTTTCTATCAAACACCCCCAAATATACAACCAAGCATTTTGCATCATTTGGTCTTAAATATTCAGTGATTTCCCTTATAACCTTGGAAAATCTAAGATTGAAGGTTGGGACCAATTCTTCTCTATCTTTAGAGATTTCCATGAAACTTCTCCTTGTCACACTTGGGTTGATCCTATCACCAAATTGCTCTAGGAAAGCGGCTTTGAGTTTATTCCAACAATGTATAGAGGCATTAGGAAGAAAAGAGAACCAGTCTCTTGCATCTCCCTTTAGTGATTGAACAAAAAGCTACATTACCACATCTTCAAAGTCTATTTCATAATCACCCATTACATCTAAAAATTCTTACACATGCTTGTTTTTTTATTTTGATTTCTCACCACTAAACTTTGGCATCTTATCCCTGATCTTGGGTGGCACAATATTCAGATAACCACAGATATTGTCAAAGTTGATAGCTCTATACCTATCAGTACAAAATCCATCCCGATGGGCCCAATACTACTTGATTTGTATGCTTTTGTCCATATTTATACTAGATGACACAAATAGGAAACTCACCCCTAACTCTTGAAAAGGAATTTTAAAATATTTATGCAATTTATACAACACTACTTCAATTCCTTTTACAAATATAATCCCAAGATCTTAGCACAATCATTCCATACAAAAGCTTCCCAAGATCTACATTATGGCATACTTCTTGCACTTTAATACATAAATTTCAACTTACATATGAAGCATGCTAAAATTATTGAATATTCCCTGATCTAGTGCTACATCACTTATTATGGAATCATTTTCATGTCGAGCATTGGAAACTTATTATGATATTATCTGTAAAAATGCTCAAAATTCTTTCAAATTCTACAAGAGTACCTATATTTTGGCAGTTGTGAAGTGTTTCTTAGCATTAGGGACATAGATCCAAAAGATTTATGTAAGCTTGAACAGGTTCTTTGAGTCAAATTTGCCACCTCCCTTTAGAGGACAAGGCTTCAAACATGATGAAGCTTCTTTGAAAAATAAAACAAGTTCTGGGCTATCTTCCAAAACAGAGTCACATTTGGATCCCTCAATGCCTTCTCCACTTAGATCATATACCAGGTTCAAGAATTTGAGAGTATTTGGACTAAATCACTATTTGACTCTGCATTTTGTATCTGCATCTTTGTAGAATGAGAACTCCCTAGCAAATTCACCATTCTATTGTTTTTTTCCACTACACCTAAGAAATATTTAAGGAATAGCCAATTCCTATACTCAAGACTCTTGTAATGAATGGCCAACTAACAAGATCTAGTCAATGACTAAGATCTTCTGCACTTTAGGCTCTGTGGGACCAAGGAGGGTATTCCTAGTGTGTTCATTTGATATTTTACTTTATAGAACACATCATTCACACATATCAATTTCAGTGAAGGATAATTCTACAAAAATTAGTATGAAATTGACTTGTTTCCTAGTAACTTGCTACCCATTCATCAAAATGAAGGTGTCCTTAATGAGACGTGATACATACACACTTTGAGATCAATGAATTTTAAATGAATTTAAATCTCGACTTCAGGTCAGTCGCTATACAATTGTTTGATTAACCCTCTAGGAAAATCATTAAGGAATAGATCAGCTCCCTATTCATTGGGCAAATGGAGTAACACATACAAGAACCAGTAAAACAAAAATGACCCAAGAATTCAATGGAATAGACTACTCTCACAATAACTTTGCATCATGGAGCTCAAATTTTTCTGATACATTACTACTTATCAAATCCTTTGAAAATAAATTTAAGTTCATGAACCCCATTTAAGTATTTTAATTGATTGCTTGAATCAAAACAAAGAATAGAGACATACATTCAAACAAATGTTCAAAGTAGAATGGAAATACCATTAATATTTCATTCAAAATTTACTTAAACTTGCAAAAGGAGAGAAAATATATTAGAATTATATGTTTTCTTGTATTTTAAGTCATATTTGCAGAACAATTTAAGATAATTGCATGAGTTCATTCATAAGCTCAAAACTGACAATCTATTATATTCCTATCTAACCGTATACATTCGACCCAAAAACTAGCCAGAATTTTCCATCCTTTGCAAATGAGTCACAGTTTCCCTTTTATAGAATAAGGGAGTGACAAGCTTTAGGCCCAAATCCATGTCAAATACAACATTTTCATTTCATCTATCATTTTGACTGCATTTCAAAATCCCCCATGTGTTGAATCTACAAGTACATGGTGCAAATAGGGAAAGCCAAAATAATAACCGCCATCAAAAGGGGAAACCAAAAGTGTCACCAAAATCCCCATGTCGCCACCCACACCACAAAAAACCAGGCATCTTTATTGCCATGAGGGCACACATTCAACACCAAACCCAAAAATAATTTTCACATACGTTGGAGAAGAGACTACTTGCTACAGCAACACATCACAACAAAATTTTTCCATCCCACATGGAAATTCCTTACTGATCGGCCACCTTGCCTTTTCTAGTACCCAGACCCTTGTATACACGTCTACTCTGATTTTTTGCCAGAGAGGGAGATGAAACCTCAGCTTCCTCTTCATCCTCGCTTGTGTGCATCACAGTACTAGTCCGCCTGCTTGGAGTCTTAATAGCTAGTGGAGGGACAAACAGAACCTCCTCACCCAGGGCCAGAGTTTTTCCTAGAGGTGAGAGATCATTGATAACTGGGGTTTGTTTCAGTCTCGCTATCTGACTGGCTTTCTATGAGATCAATGGGTGAGTTTTAATGCCCGAAGGAGCCATGCCCATACCATATTTTCCTATCGACACCAATAACAGAGCACATCGGTTGCTTTCCTTTTTCATCTATCGGTTGAGCAGCAACATCTTGGAATTGCAATCTTCTATTACATCTGGTGGGCACAAGCCTAGGCTTGTCATCTAAAGTACCTCTGTGAATAGTCAAACCAAGCTTTTGCAAGCTCAAATGAATAGACCTTCTCACTGGCTTACTCATTTTCTCTTGTTAGAAAAGTACTCAAACTTGATAGGACTCAACTCAAAAAAGTTTTCTAACTACTAAAATGAATGAAACAATTATCAGTTAATTCTGCCTATATTTATTGTGTGAGGTAATGGCAACCTTCATCAATGTTTGGTAAAAGCACATGTGCAAACATGGCAATTTGGTGGCATATGTATTGTCACCATTTAACTTGTGCTACATGGGAATCTGTGGATCACCCTTCATGATTTCCAACAATTACATCTTCACACGGATTGAGATCGCCTTGATTGCATAGGAAACGAATAATTCATTAGTGCTTCACCAATTGCAAAATAAAATGGCTACCACGTGCCATTTTCCAACTTTGAATACTGCCTGTTGATCTCCCGAAGAGTTGGCAAATCTAACGGTTCCTCCTGGGCTGACTGGGATTGAAATCTAGCAAAGCATTGTTGTCCTGTCGCTGACCAATAACATTAATCCATCTCGAACACCAACTACCTTGTTAGCGGTCCCTATGCATCTTGAAAATTGAAAGGCTAGAGCCACGTGTCACAATCTCGCTGACCCCATGACTTTTAACCAACCTTCATCTTCCCCTCACGAGCTAGCGGGGAATGGTAAAGATTCACTCCAACTTTTGATCGTGGTCATCGGTCTAAAACCACAAGCCACAAGCACAGTAGTGGAGGTTGGGCCCCACATCCTATATGGGAAACGTGTCTACTTTTTTCTACTGTCACACCAAATAATTGGCTGGCACCTTAGGTCCACAAGCTGGCAGGGTACGATCAAGATCTTCTCCAATATCCTCAAATTTGAAAAACTTGCATACAACACAGTTAGCATTTAATTAAAGTCTTTGGCTAAGCCACTGGCGACATGACCCCTTGCATACTAATTACTTAAGCTTAAGTTATTGGGAAAATGAAGACTCCAACTTAGGGAATTGGTGACATCAGTGAGAAAGTTGAATGACTGGTACTCTAACTAAAGGGGGCTGGTAAACAGATGTAAACAATGGCTCGAAGAAGTGACTTAAAGGACTAGGAATTAGTAGAACCGGTCAACACCAAATTAGAACATTTGAAGGCTCACAAAATTAAACCCTACTCATTTATAAGGACAAGGGTTTATCAGAAGGTAGACTAGATTCATGGAGAATGAGAAAATTCACTAGGATTTTGGGAGCTCCAACACCTCCCTTCCTGCACATTGGCCCAAAGTTGCTAAGGTAGTTATCTAGTATGTCATGGGTGAAGGAAGGTACGCTTATGTTTTCGCCCACCATTTTTGATTGCTATGTCATTTACGCCATAATGAGTTGGTTAATCTTCCATACTACCTTTTCAATTTCATATAAAAGATGAGTTTAGAAGTCCAAAAAGGTCGCAACAATTATTTGGCTCACCACGGTCTGATTAAGTTAATTATTTTTAAGGGGTTTAGCAAGTTTTTTACCTCCAAGTATTTGGGATGAATTTACAAAAGAGATAGGGTCAAATCCCTCTTTAACCCCACAAACTAAGTTGACAGCTCCTAAAAACCCCCATAATACAGATGACTCTGATAATGAAAACCCTAGCCAAGAATCTGAGCATTCACAAGAAACAAAACAAATAAGCTGTAGGTCATCGCCTCGCACCAGGAAGGATAAAGTTGTTAGTGAAGTTAGTACTCCTCCGGTTGTAACTCCTTACAACACTAGGTTCAAATGGAAATATGTAGAAGTGACCTCTGGCTTGCAACAATTTGCTTCTGTTGTTTGCATAGTGAACCAAGAAACTCCTAAACTGGATGTTGAAATCCTGGCCACAAAGAAAGTAGGGAAAGATAGGGTGAGTCGAGAACTATGACGCCAAAATCTCCAAAAGAAAAAGGGAAGAAATGTAGTATCTCAGACCTCCTCTGAAGAATAAGATGGGGAATATATGTCAGAACCATCTATAAGCTCTGATGATCAAAGTCAAGAGACAGATATAGGTAATCAAGAATCAAACCCTTGTGCAACCCATTCACAAGAATAGCCAAATGTGGAAATTCAGAATTCAGAGGAACACTCCTATTACATTTCCCAGGATGAGGAATACTCTATTGAAGAATTTAGAGATCTACAGGCCAGTGTCCAAAGATTGGAAGCCCAAGTACTAACTCTTTAGCCACAATTGCAACAAGATTTAGATGCCAATCAACAACAAACTAAGGAGATTAAGCATTTGAGGGGTTGGATAGAATAATTAGCCACACAATTCACACCAGTTATACCAAGATACATAACCTTGACAAAGCAAAGGAACATAATTGACAAGTTGAAAGCGTCATGGGCGGACCAAATTACTGAGAAATGTATGGCTATGGAGCACCACCAAGAAAAGGTCAATGAATTAAAATTTGAAATGGAACAAATGGTTTCCACTTATTTCATCTCCAAGATTAAGCACCAACAGATTATCCAGAGTCTAAAAGACTAGTGGCGTAAAGAGATCTTGACTATAGTGCAAAAATGGATAACCAAATCATTATAAGTCAATACATATTGCATGAGGACATGCAATGTCTACAGCCGGGGGGATGATGAGGTCAATGGTTGTCTTAATTTTACCATGATTTTTCTGGTTTTGTGTTTACCCTTTTGTCATATTTCTTCGTCTATTGCCATGATATTTGCTAACAATTAAAGTTAATTGATATAATTTGAATGATATGAAAAATCTTAGGCAATTGACTGATTATGAATATTAATCTCAGTGGTTATGTGAAACAGGTTAAAAAGGGTGAAGCATGAAGGCGATAGTTTCCATGTGATGCACTAGTTTCCATTCGATTGTTGTCTCTTAGTATAACTTTAGTTAGTAAGTTAGTGACTAGGACTATAATCGATTAGAAGCTTTTGAAAAATAGTAGGTCACAAGCCATATTACTATTTTTCCTATATCGGTAAATGTTTTGGTTGATCCACGTATAATTAGTGGATATGATATTTTGAGTACTCTATTTTGTATTAAGACTTTTATATATGCTCTTCTGCGAGCATGAGAACATTTGAATTTTGTTCTGCAAGTTTGAATTAATATAAGAATGTTGAAAGACTAAATTTGTGCATACTCTAATGTTTTCACTCCATTCAATCGGTTGGGAGAAAGGGTCCACTCTCTACCAGTGTTTGGAGTTGTCTTCTTTATTGCTGTGTAGGGTATTGTTTATGTTTGTTTTGTGTGTATGCAATAATCTTATCTGAATGCAATTTCATTGAGACTAATAATATAGCTTGTGTGTGTCGAAGAATAGTTTCAATTATATTCATGAAGTGTGAAGCAATTTAAGTGTTATTAATGTTTGGTTTGAATACAGGTCGTAGGATAAAGCATGTCGATGATGTATACTCTGCTTTAGAAACATTGCAAGTAATCTGTTAGACTCTATTGTATCCTATCGCCAGGACACAAAGGTCCTGTCGCCCGAATACATAGCTCCTAACGCCTGCATTAGGTTAATGTGATCTTAGTAATTAATTCTATTTTTTATCATTATTGATGGTGTTGTGAGATAAAGCACATATTAGCATAATTGAATCAAGAATGCTAGAGTGGGTAAGAGTACAATATGAAGAAGTGTGTCTTAGATCTTTATTAGTTTATTTAGACTTTTATATGCATACATCCCCACTTGAATTATTACCTTCATCCCTTGAGCAAATGACCACTATACCGTTCATTAGTTTATGAACCCAGATTGACACATCTAGGTAAAAGATGAGAGAATCCATAAACCAAATACAAACATGAAATTCTATCGTAATCTTAGACCACAGTTTTACCCAATCAATGGACTTTAGAAATCATTCTTGTTCTTGATCCAATGCACATTCATTAGCTCCATTTCCCCCTTCAACTTCCTCTTCTTCATCCTTGTTGACATCCTTGACGTGTAACCCTCTTCTTTGTGTTTCTTCTATTACATGTAGCTTGTTTGTTATCCATCTCAACATTTCTACAATTGCTACATCACCAACTCATGGTGCTCCTCCTCTACAACCACATCCTCTCTATGTCATGACTACTTCAAGTTCTATGTAGTTGCAAGTATGCTCTCAATATTTTGTTACCCACAACAAATTCTCTAGAACCCCCCCTTTGACACAATCACAATTTTAAACTAGTATTTCCTCTTATACCACTTAATGCAATCACAAACATGGATATTCCAATCATGCAACCTTAGTCAATCCTCAAAAATAATTAATCCCCAGTTGTACATAACAACAACAATATTTTGGCAAGAAATATTCATGTATTCTTAACAACTACAAGAGTACAAGGATTCAATTTTTATTACATATTACAAGCTTACATGATTCAATATTCATGATAGATTATAGGCTTACAACCTTCCAATTCAAATCTAAACTTTTGTTCTCATTTCGACATCTTTCATCAATTCACACATACAAGAAATGTACATTCAATATTTAATCTACACTTTTGCACTTTGATCACCAACTCACCAGCATGTCATGTTGGGAAAAATTTTTCCCAGACTATCTTTTGTTATCAACAAAAATAAGAATATGTAACAAAACAGAACAAACAGAGCACATAAGAACAACAAGAATAGAGGATATAGAGGATACAAAGAATACAAAGTGAACACACACATACACCCAAAAAACTATATTCTTATTTTTAAAAACTCTAGATACATACAAGTTTTCATGCTTCCACACACTTCTATCATAATTGATAAGCAGATGAAGTAGTTGACAAAATCATTCCAAATCATACATACAATAGATACTAGAAAACTATTGACGGTGGTTAGAAAAAGGAGTAAATGTAATGTAGTTTCCAATCAAATTAGAGAGCAAGTTAGACGGCTCTAGAAGCCACTTCATTTGCTTCACACATCATGTGTATAACATTCTCCCACTTGAAGCCAATGAAGGGGGTCAGAATAAACTATAGTCATCAAATCACCCCCAGACTTACCGAGTCTCTACATAGCTCATGCTTTCCTATTGGTAGAATTTTAGTAAGCATTTCAACAGGGTTCTTATCTATATGAATATTTTCCAAATTGAAATTCCCTTTCTCTAATACCTATCGAATCCAATGGTACCTTACATAAATATGCTTGTTCTTTGAGTGATATGCTGGGTTTTTTGCTAAATGGATGGTGCTCTGACTGTCACAATACAGTTTATATCTATCATGTTTTATTCCTAGCTCTCCTAGGAATCGTTGTATCCAAAACATCTCTTTGCAAGCTTTTGTTGCAACTATGTATTATGCCTCTATTGTTGAAAGGGCTACTACTTTATGTAGTCTAGACACCCAAGATATTGTAGCACTTGTAAAGGTATATAGATAACTAGTGTAGAATTTCTAGTGTCCACATTTCCAACCATATCTGCATCTATATAAACTTTAAGTACAACATCATTATTACCAAAACATAAACAATGATGGCTAGTACCCTTAAGATACCTCAAAATCTACTTCACTGCTTGCCAATGTTGTTTGCCTGGATTTGCAAGGAACCTGCTCACTACTCCCACTAAATGTACAATATTTGGTCGAGTACATACCATGGCGTACATCAGGTTACCAATTGTTGAAGCATAAGGAATTTTACTCATTTCCTCCTTCTCCTTTTCATCACAAGGGGACAAATGAGTACTCAATTTAAAGTGGGATGCAAGAGGTGTACCAACTGGCTTGGCATCCATCATATTGAACCTATCAAGAACCTTCTCAATATATTTTTCTTTTGATAGGCAAATTTTCTTCTTCTTTCTGTTACATATGATCTTCATGCCCAGTATTTGTTGTGCTAGACCCAAATCTTTCATTGCAAATTATTTACCCAAATCCTTCTTCAAATGATTAATCATATTTTTATCATTTCCAATAAGTAGCATGTTGTCTACATACAACAATAATATAATGTACCTATCTTGTTCATACCTCTTAATATAGTCACAATGATTAGCTTCTAGCCTTTTACAACCATGTTCGAAGATGAATGTATAAAATTTCTTATACCACTAGCGAGGTTCCTTTTTGAATCCATAAAGACTCTTCTTCAATTTGAAAACTTAATTTTATTTACCTTTTATGTTGAATCCTTCTGGTTGCTCCATATAAATCTCCTCTTCCAATTCTCCATGAAGGAAGGATGTCTCTACATCTATTGTTCACACTCCAATTCTAAAGTAGTGGCAAGACCAAGAATAATTCTAATGGATGACATATTTACAATAGGTGAGAATGTTTTAGTAAGGTCTATACCTTTCTTTTGAGCAAATCCTTTCACCACTAGCCTTGCCTTGTATCTTTCCTTTTTTCCTTCTCCCTCATGCTTGATCCTGTACACCCATTTGTTTTGTAGGGATCTTTTTTCATTTGGAAGCATTACCAAATCCCAAGTTTCATTCTCCATCAAAGACTCCATTTCTTCCTCCATTGATTTCTCCCATTCTTTGTTGTTCTCAACTTCACAAGCTTCCTAAAAATAATCAGGTTCACCTTCATCAGTTAATGAGATATAATTTGAGGGAGGGTACCTTTGTGAAGGCTTATGAGGCCTAGGAGATTTGCAGGTCAATTGTGGTGGTGCATTTTTAGGTTGGAATTCTTGTAATGGTTTCTCTATAATTTCTTCTTGTTGATATTCATCATTTTCAATTTTTTGTTCAACTTGCTCTTGAGCTTGCTACCCATTTTCTTGCAATGGTGGAATATCTAATTGTTGTTCAACAAACTTATCAACAACTTTCTTGACCTCCATATTGCCTACAAAAATTTTAAACATCTTTGACTCATTAAATATGGCATCCTTGCTTCTAATGATTTTATGTTTATCTAGATCCCATAATCGATAACCAAACTCACTATCTACATAGCCTAGAAAAATACACTTCATGGATTTTTCTTCTAGCTTACTTCTATGTTCTTTGGGAATATGCACCAATGCTGCACATCCAAAGATTTTTAGGTGAGAGTAATCTACCTCTTTACCAATCCAAACTTCTTTAGGAATGCCACCATCCAAGGTTGTAGTAGGGGGTTGATTTATGAGGTAGCAGGCTATCCTTAATGCTTCTACCCAAAAATGTTTTTCCAAACCAGAGTTTTACAACATACTCCCTTCTCCATGATAATGTGATTCATTTTTTCTGCAATCCCATTTTGTTGAGGAGTAAGAGGTACAGTTTTCTCATGCTTTATGCCAAACTTGTTACAATACTCTTTGAATGCATTGGAATAATATTCTCCACCATTTTCTATTCTCAAACACTTGAGCAATTTGTTAGTGTCTCTTTCAACAACATGAAACTTTTGAAATATCTTGAATACCTCATCTTTTCTTTTAATAAGGTAGGCCCAAACCTTTCTAGATGCATCATTTGTAAATGTGACAAAGTATGAGGCTCCTCCTAATGACCTAATGTTTATTGGCCCAAATACATTAGAATATATTAATTCTAACATATTTTTTTTTGTGCGTGACCACTTCTAACAAATGAAACCCTTCATTGCCTACCATATATGCAATGCTCACAAAGGTCAAGATTATAGGATTTCAAACCTGGTAGTAGATTTTTACCAATAAGAATTTTAAGGCCCTTCTCACTCATGTGACCCAAACACTTATGCCACAAATCTGCTGAGATTTCTTCTTTTGCAACAACAACTACATCTGATTTCACTGATATTTCTCTTAATGTATACAATGTTCCTTCCTTGGATCCTCTAGCCTTGAGTAGTGCCCCTTTGCTAATTTTCTAGCCACTTTTTCCAAAACTTGTGGAACAGCCTTCAGCATCCAAACATCATATAGAAATTGGACTCATGTGCATCTCTGGAACATGTCTAACCTATTTCAGTAAAAAAAAAAAAATCATCCTTTGTCTTGATATGGACATCTCCCACTCCAACAATGTTACAAAAATGATTGTTTCCCAAGTGGACTCTACCATAATTACTAGGATTATACACAACAAAATTATCTTTGTTTGGGTTTACATGGTGAGATGCCCCAGAGTCAAGAATCCAATCAATGTTATAGTTGGAGGTATATAAACATGCATCTTCCATTGAAACGGTAAATAAAACATCATTATCTGAAACTACAACAGTGGTCTCACCTTCATTTGTGCTAGCTAATTTTTTATTTGTGTTGGCCAATTTTTTATCCTTCAGTTCTCACTTCAAGATTCGACATTCTATTTTCATGTGTCCTGGATTTCCATAATGATAAAAAATCAACCTGCCTCTTATTGATTTTGATCTATCTCTTGACCTTGAATGCCCTTGATGGTTTCAGTCAATTTTTCTACCACAATCAGCTATAGTTAAGGGTTGTCCTCCCTGGTTTTCTATAAATGGCTTTCGTCACAGCTCCTCATTCATTAAGCTACTACTAACATCATCAAACTTCAGGGTCTGTATAGGTGTAGAAGTTCTTATGGGTACAATCATGTTTTCCTAGTTGTTTGGCATGGAGCACATTAGTAGGATGGCTTTAGTCTCATCATCTAGAGCAATTTTAACAAAGGCAAGTTGGCTGGTGATTATATTGAACTCATTTAAGTGCTCTGCTACTGAAGAACCCTTCTTCATATTGAGGTTGCATAATTTCTTCATTAAGAAAACCTCATTTGAAGTTGTGTTTTTCTCATATAAATCATGTAAATTTTTCCATAGTTTTGTTGTTGTTTTCTCTCCAGCAACATTAAAATACACATTTTTAGCTAGATATTGATGGATGGTTGCAATGGCCTTTCCATCCAACTTGTTTCAATCTTCATTTGTCATTGTTGTGGGTTTCTTTTATATTCCCTCAATTGGAAAATACTAATCCTTCAAAATCAGTATATCTTCCATTTGGGATTTCCATAAGGCAAAGTTAGCCCCATTCAACTTCTCCATATTGCTCACTGTTGTTGTCTCCATGACTAGATTTGATAGTAGTTGTTGGGAAAACTTTTTCCCATACTATCTTTTGTTATCAACAACAATAAGAATCTACAATAGAATAGAACAAACATAGTACACAAGAACAACAAGAACAAAGGATACAAAGAATACAAAGTGAACACACGCATACACCCAAAAAAAGTATATTTTTATTTTTAAAAACTCCAAATATATACAATTTTTCATGCTTCCACAAACTTCTACCATAATTGATAGGCAAATGAAGTAGTTGACAAAATCATTCCAAATCATACATACAATAGATACTAGAAAACTCTAGACAGTGGGTAAACAAAGGAGTAAATGCAGTGTAGTTTCCAATCAAATCAGAGAGCAAGTTAGATGGCTCTAGAAGCCACTTCATTTGCTTCACACGTCATGTGTATAACATATCATTCACTAATTCATCTACCTACATTTCTACAACACACCAACATTCCTTTTTCAACTAGTCTCCCTCCATCCACCGTATAATTCTTTTGTTCTTATGCTCTTTGCACCAGGAAGTTGAATTGGTTACAGAGAATCTAACACATTTTCAAATTATCCAATAACCATGTACCACATGGCATCGCCTAATTTTTTTTCTAATTATTTCACCTTCTATCATCGACATATACCTTCAATCAAGTTTTTGAGCCCAATCCCAACCTCAAAATTTAAAACTCTACGTATTTTATATTAGTCGAGGGTCAAGATTTGTCGAGGGTCAAGATTTGTAAGGAACTCATCCTTAAACTCCTTTATGGGTTTGACTGCACCCCTGAACTCCTATTTTTTTGGGGTTTAGTTAAATTATTTGCTTTTAGAATTCCCTGAAATACTAACTTACCCCAAAACTTTGAACTCCTCACTTAGTCAAAATTGATGGTTTTTTTCCTATGCAACAAATACAAAAATTCACAAAAAATAAAGCAACAAAATTAAATCAAAAAATATTTTTGATGATATAGGATTTTTTGTGAACCTAGATGCTCTTGAATCAGGGACAAATTGGGCCAAGGTAGATTATCAAAATGTTGTTATGATGCTTTTGTATTTTGAAATTTTTTTATGATATGATAGAGTGGTCATTTATTCTTATCATTCTCAAAGCTTTGGTTTTTGGTATTTTTTTACAAAAATATTGTGTTGCTTAAGGACACTATTGCTCAAATTTGCATTAATGGTAACTTTTTTGAAGCTTCTCCCTTGCATAGATAAATTAAACAAGGTTTCCCTCTTGCTTCATACTTGTTTGAACTTTGTAGTTCTTGAAGATATAAATTATTTTCTTAGAGATGTTTCCTTGGGTTATCTCTCCCCTTAGGTGAGTCTCTAATTAATTAATCAAGATAAATCCTTCCCAATTTTCTAGATTGTACATGTGTCAAAAAAAGGAATTATGCATGTACATGAATCATGCATCTCAATTATTAGAAGTTCCTCTCATCAAATCTTGTCCATCTATCTAGAAAATCCTAGCCCTTCACATAACTCCAAAAAGGTCTTTTTAGTTTTTCAAAAAGTTCAATTTTGATCCTTACCATACATTTTTTTCCAAGAAGATCTCCTCCATACAAATACGTTAGATCATGAAAATCCTTCTGTGCACCAATTACAAGGTACCACTTGGAGGCCTTTCATGGTTCCAAAGCTCTCAAGAATTCTCCTTCATTGGTCTCTCTAATGAATCCTAGCCATTGATGTAACATCCCTCAAATCTATAAATAATACATCATATGAGTTATTTTTATCAACACTCATTAATGTAAGGTTATGCCACTAGTTTGAGAACTAAAATATTATCTCTCATCAAAAAATCATATTAACCACAACCACACATTATATTTAACAAAAGGTTTTGGTATGATACTTGTTTTAGTTTCTCATCTTTGGTGCACTAATCTCTTAGGCTCAATCAAAGGTTGAAATTAGGAATGAAATAAAAATAAAAAATTTATTGTTTGAGTACTTCATTTGTATTCCTTGCATGCTTTCCTACAAAAGGGTAGATAGATCATGACATATACACAATCATCACATAATATATAAAAAAATATTAAATAATTACATCCAATTTTAAATTAACAATGACTAACATTGATCTAAATATAAGATATGAGTACATAATAACCCACATTGATGAACTAAATAATATAATCACAATTACATATAAAGTGAAAATAGTTAAGTTGAAATAATGATATAGTTCAACATATAAACTATAACTTATGATCTAAAATTCATAATTAAATATCTTTATGGAAATATAAAATATCATCAATAAATAATATCGACATCAAAATAACAATCAAACAACACAATAAGGCTCATTTCCTTGTGGGCCTTATATATCCTATCTAAAAACTCCTCTCTATTTGATATTGGTTTGTGTCACCATATATGTTAAAGAGTAGAGACTCTATGAATTCTTACAAATGATATTATAATTCAAAATACAAACCATATAGAATAAAAAGAGGAAGATCTCAACAAAAGGGAGAATCTTGCAAGGAAATCTTCTACACAAATTTTTATTCACACAATAATGGCTAGTAATACATGAAAAAATCAATTAGTGAGAACCAAAGTGAAATTCTCAAGCTCTTATAAATATCTATATCAAGCTAGAGAATATTTTTTCAAGAAAATGTAGAAGGAATGCTAGAGAAAATGTTGTAGAAAAATAGAGAACTTAGCATCAACAACACGTTGAGAGTTCATTGGAGAAAATTTTTTGTTAGGATTTCAAGCCTTAAATGTTAATTCATACATAATATTTTTAAGAGAAACTATGATAAAATAGTATGCAAAATCTGTAAGTAAAATAAAATTCAAACATACACATAATATGACACCAAATATTTGGAAAATCTCTTTTGGGAAAACTTAGCCTCTTAAGTATTGCACAACTCAAGGTATTATCTCAAAAATAATATTATAAAAAATTCATTGAGCTTATTGATACAAGACTTAAGCAGTAATAAGAAACTTATTTTTAGTCCTCCATATGATTGATAAAATGAGAACTATGTAGCCACACATCACAATCCATGCTATATGTCACCACATATATAACCTCCTAATGCTTATTTTCATAGGACAAGCTTGCACAAAATCACTATGTAGACACCTAAAAATGACCTAGGCCTACAAGCTTCATTTTTACCACTTTCGTCCTAGCATAATTATGACATTTAATTATGTCCTTGGTCCACATTCGACTATTAATTAAATAATTCATAATTATTTAATTAATTCATGTCCTTTTATTCTTCATGATTATTAAATAAATAAATTTCATTTATTTATTAAATATGTCATTAATTGTCTAAGTCTTCCCGTAATTAAATAAATTTCTTAATTTATTTAATTACCCTCCATCATATATTTCTTCCTGATTATTAAATAAATAAGTGTTATTTATTTATTTAATATGTCACTAATTGTCACAATTAAATAAATTTATTAATTTATTTAATTATTCAGTCTTATCTTCTAAATTAAATAATTATCTTTAATTATTTAATTACTAATTTCACTTTTCTCTCATTTTAAATAAATGAAATTATTTAAAATGATTTCATTTTATTAACTCCCACTCTTTTTAGTAAATAATCTAAAAAAGATTATTTACTTGTCACACAAAATCATCATTTTGAATTTAATTAAATTCAAAAAGATACTATTCTTCCAAAAATCAAGTAATTTTTATTTAATTCTTGATTTTTCCAAATATGATCTTCAGTTCAATTAGGCAGTCCTTATCTTCTCGATTTTTGAATATCTTTTATTTCTTCTAATTAATTTTCTCATTTATTCTCCACCGTTGATGTGATTTTCTCAAATTGCATCTTGGCCTCTCATTTAAGGATTTCCCCTTAACCCTAATTAGGAATTATCCTACGAAATCTTGACCGTTGATTCTAGGGTATTTGTCATCTTCTCATCCTGGCCAGACATTCAAAATTGCAGTTTCTATAAAATGGCAATTTTGTTCTTATTTCAAGGCTCATGCTCATTCTGTCAACTTAGGCTATTATTATTGTCATTTGCAGTCATTGTCATTTTTAGTCTATTGTGAAGTCATTTTTTTTACACAAATCCTTCAACATTTGCATAGGGCTTTGGCATTAGTTTAGGTGCTCATTTGAAATATGAGGGTCTCATTCAATTTGTTGCAAACAAGAGGGTGTAACAAAGGAGAATCATGGAAGATGAAGATTTATGGTAACATTGTTCCTTTTATTTTCATGTTTATTTCCTTCGTGCTTTGTTACTTCATTGGATTTTGATGTTTATTATCTAATAAGCTAACAATCTAAATTTTCCATTGATACATTTGGTGAACCCAACTCCGTTTTTCTAGTTATTTCCATACGTTTTCGTGTTTTCTGATGTTTTGAAGGTACAGGTATGGAGCGACACAACTGCCTTTTTTTAAAAAATTGTGACGCATTTGATGCGTCAAAATGCATTCGCTAACTCAAAAGCCGCAATCGCTCTGATAAGCCGCAATCTATATATTGAACGATGCATCTGCTTTGTCATGCCACATTCAAAGTTCTGAATGATGCATTTGCTCTGTCGTGCCGCATTTGACTGGTAAAGATTTTCTTTCATTTTTGGCATTTTGATTTTTGGATCTTACGATTTTTTGGTTGCTGCTTTCTTTCTGGTTTTTTTTCTAGTCCTCTGATTTCCTGGTTTTTCATTTCTGCATGTTAGCTAGCTTAGGGTTTTGTGTTACTAATTTCTGTTTGTAGTGTGTGGCGGTTACTATTCGTGTGCCGAAGATCATTTAATAAAGAAACTACTAATCTTTTTCTGCAGATTGGAATGTCGAAGATGGAATAAAACAAACATTGTGCTTGTTTTTCATAGATTAGCAAACATTTAACTTTGGTGCACATAAAAAGAACATCCATGTCTTCTTTGCTTGATTGTGTTTGCAAGATGGTAGGTGAGTATGCTCTCACTTTGTGAAAACCTCATGATCAGAAAACCAGACCCATCTTTATTTGTTATTACCCTGACTTGGTATATCGGAGTATCCTCTCCTCTCGCGCTTTCGGGCGATCTTGGGTGTAAGAGAAACGGTTACCAACTCTAGAAATTGGGCTTGCCTAGGGATTTCATCACCCCAACGTGACTCAAACCGGCAACGGAGCTAAAGCCAAGCTACCCCTGACCGGTATATAAATGTAAACCTTAAGGGAAAACCTAAGGTTGTTTGTGCGGATGTGTCATACGGATGGAGTTGTACTCCCTTAAACCCTGTTGAGCTTAACCTCTTCAGGCTGGAGTGCCACCTTAATGGTGATTAATCTCTTGCCCCATGTATGGCCACTCGAACGGGGGTCCCTAACTAAAAAATCTTGTATAGAAAGCCAAAATCCTTCTATTTGCTAGCGCAACACCGATCGGTGTGAAGTCATCCACACTTTCGCAGTTTGTAGTAGATGTGATCAGCTCACCATGGGAGTTTCATGGGGATTGGAAGCTTGGTTGGCCTAAGAATAGAGTGCACTATAAGGGGGAGCGTGTGCAGCCAAGCTTCTGAATTCACATGCTATAGATATGCAGTTGGGGAAACCCGCGTGGAATCTAGCGAATACTGTCATGGCCTAACCTAGGATTGTGCTTATCTAAGGTGTGTTTGGTTACTTTTCAAAACACTATGTTTGTCAAGTGCTTTCTAGTTTCATTATGGCTTCAAAAAAAACATTCAACACCAAACATATCAAACTTGCAATCAAATCGACAAGAAAACCAACTTGAAACAAAACTGTGTCACATATGTCGAACCGCAATTGCTTTGTTAAACCGTAGTTGATATTCAAAACATCGCATCTATAGGAATTGCAACACATCTAAACACTTGAGAGCCGCATGTGCAAAACTGAAATGCAACTGACTATCATCGAGTCGCATCTGATAAACCGAGTCGCATCTGCTAAACTTGAGCCACATTCACAAAAACACGACGCAACTGACATCTCAAACGGCGCATTTGCCTATATCTGTTTAAATCTTCATCCAAGGTCAAATCCGAAGTCTTTATCTTGCCAATAATCTATCAAACAGTGTTTCCTAAAAGATTCTGTCAGAAACCAAACTTGAAATTGCTCAAAGTCTTGACCACTAGTTTGCATTCATTACTATAGGTTGCATCCTTCATTATTTTAGTTGCATACATTTGACATTAGGTTGTCCCTAGGTTCACATTTTTGCATCTTTAGGATTAGGTAAACCTCAGCACAACTTGTAACACCATTGTTTTTGAAATTAGGCTCTTTTGGACTAAGTTATCAAACCCCTTTTCAGTCATTGTCCTCTTTTGTGGATTTTCCAACTCAAAAGTCTAGTTAGGAAAATTCACTAGTCATTTTGACCTTGTCACCTTGCCATTTTAAACAAAGTCCTCTAGTAACCAAAATCGAAAACAAAGTTCGAGCTTAGATGTGCTTAGATACCCTTATATTACATTGCATTTTAAGTCTTCACATTGCATATCGTATTTACAAAATCCAAAACATTAGTCATCCTAGTCATCATTTTGAACTTAGATCTTGCATAATATCATCATTATTAGCTGTCATTCCCATTTGAACAATCTCATTGATGGTGGAAACCAGACTTCAAAAACAACAATGACAAACGGCAAACTCTCAGCAAGACCACATGTCTACTATCGATAATCCAAACTAGACCTTTTACGATCCATTTTCCAATCCAAACAATCCACCTCCACTGACAACGCAATCCTCATCAAGCGGTACATTTGAACTTTTCTTGCAAAGAGATAAATACGGTCACATCCTTGAGGAAAACATAGAGGCAATAGCACAAGACCCAGAGGCCTCTCACTTTGTTGAAACAATGGTCCGTCACGACAAAGATGGATTCTTGGCTATACTCTTGAGTGAAGGAGCTAAATTACCTCAAGGATTTGACATTAACACGATAAATGTGACACCTCCTAACCCTAATAACAACAACACACATAACATGTCACATAGTGGTCAACCTCCAAACACTATGAGCAATACTTCCTTTGACACCACAACGACAGTGCATGCCACCCCCAACATCCCAAACACCTCCAACATCCCAAACACCCCCACCACCATAAATACCATGACAACAAATGCCACGATAGTAAATACCACGAGGGCATCATCAAGTCACAACAATCCCCCCTTGATAGCTTCATCTACTACGAATACACCTTTGACATATCCGATCGGTGGTATTTCACAAAATCCTTTGGGAAGGGGCAAGGGATGCATTTTTATCCAAGGACAACAACCAAACGTTAACATGACAACATAGTCACATGTCATTGCCTCCCAAGGTACAAATCCAAACATTCCTCTCGTGCAAACCCAACAATTCGCACAAGGTGGCCAAATAACACAACCCATGGCACCATTAACGCATCATAACATCCATGGTCATCACATCCCCCAAATAACGACACACATGGCTAGGGGACACATCCCAACCTACTCATCTAACATTCATACTCACCAACAAGCACCCAATCATAACCTTCAATATCAACAACACGTCAATCTGCACACATTATACATATCACAACAATTCACACCACCACAATACACCAATATTCATACACAACAAATAGGGACTTATGGTGTACCAGGAAATCCAACGTATGGAAACATAAATGACCCTGTTGTGGATGCCCTCCAAACATGAATAATGGGTTTAGAGAAAACTATTCAAAACCTATACATTTTAGGCCAGAAATCAGAAATATCATATGACCTAAATGTATACCCATTTAACACAAGCATATACATGCCTCCATTTCCTCCGGGATATGTGTCACCAAATTTCACAAAATACAAAGGCAAGACAAACCCCATTGAACATGTTCACGAATTTACAACCAATTGTATGGACATCGCCTATGAACAAACATATTTGATGAGACTTTTTTCTAAAAGTCTGGCAGGTCAAGCCCTCAAATGGTTTTCCACACAAAAGGATATCCAAACATGGGTTGAACTTAAACCAAAATTCATCAAAAACTACGCGTACAACATTGATATGGACACCTCCATCACTGGCTTGTGCAATCTCACACAGGAGGATGCTGGAGAGACATTTATCCCATTTTTTCAAAAAAGAAGAAGCCTTGCTAGTTGATGTCACATTGACATCCCCGAAAGGGAGAAAGTCGACATGTTTGTCCAAACACTTCTGGGGCCCCTAAAATATGCATTGCAAATACAGTGTTGCACAAACTTCACAGATTTAGTTGAAAAAGGGGTCCAGATTGAGAAAGCCCTTATTGCAAAGGGAGAATTGCGATATGGTTCCAAAAACACAAATGTAAATCCAACCACCGACAAGAACAAATATTGGGTTAAAAATAAACACGTTACAAATGACAGCATTGTTGACACCAAGGCTGCAAACGTTGTGGGTCCTGTACTGGCCCTAAAATGGGTTCATCAACAATGCCAACCAACAACGACATTGACACCCCCTCCTAATGTCCCTTTCAACAATCAAAACAGTCAAAATAACTAGGGACAATACCATCAAATGAGACAATTTCCTAAAGGTCGCACATGCACTCCTTTGGGTGAACCCATTGAGGAAGTCCTCAAGAAATGTATCTAGAATGGGGTCATTACACTCCAAGAACCGAAGCCGTATGATCCAGGACAATTCAAACCAGCATGGTGGAATGACAATGCATTTTGTGAATACCATCGAGGAAAAGGACATACAACCTCTAACTGTCGACAATTGAAAAACCTAATACAAGATCTCATCGAGAGTCATGTCATTGAAGTAGGTGGATCTCAGTTTGCCTCCAATTCAGATCATACTATCCATAAGAATCCACTGCAGGACCATGGTTCTCATAATGCTTCCACGTCAGGCCCACAGATGCACAATAATCAAGCTAACTTTACCCGAGTTAAGTACGACTATTATGGTGGACCTATTATAAACAATGTCCAAATGGATAATGAATACATTAATACCATTACTGTCAGGAGAGCACCCCAATGTAACACTACTACTCGCAGTGGCAAAGTCACTATAGTCGGTCCACCTACCGCTAGACAAGCCAAAATCACCATACCGGGCCCATCTGTTAAGCAGTCACAACCTATCCTATCTGCTAAACAGTCACAACCTATCCCGACCACAAAGCAATGGAAACCCAAAAGTTAGTTCAACCTCATTGACCAGCTAGGAAAGACTCCCGCACAAATCTCTATACTTGAGCTGCTTCGCATATCCCCCGCACATAAAGAAATCCTGGATAAAACCTTGCTTGAGTCGTCGGTTCCCAAGGACATCAATGTCAATCAATTCGAAACCATGGTGGCATATCTCACTATGCCTCACCATGTCACCTTCTCGGATCAAGATTATTCATCACCTAAAACCAACCACAATGATGCATTGCACATAGAAACTTTTGTCCACAAGCACAAAGTTAGACGGGTTTTAGTAGATGGTGGGGCAGGATTGAATATATGCTCCCTTAAACTGGTTAAAGCTCTAGGGTTCTCTGATGCGTGCATAGACCCAATGAAGAGTATAGTGATCAAAGCATATGATGACGAGGAATACTCATCACGGGGCGTTATCTCTCTCCCAATCAGAGTGGGACCAGTCATTGTGGACACAACCTGCCAGGTCCTGGATTTGGAACTACCATATAATATTTTGTTAGGTCGTCCATGGATTCATGCATTAAAAGTCATTTCATCCACATACCACTAGTGCCTGAAGTTTCCATTTGACGGCACAGAAATAACCATATATGGAGACCTCGACCCTTTCTAATATTGTACAAACTTAAGGGGTATCTCTGAAAATCGGGTACCTATTAATCGAGAAGCATTGGGCTCCTCGTCATCTAAATATGTTGACCCATCCACACTCATGCCATCTCCCACATTCGCTCCATCCATTTCCTCCGCCATACCACCACCGTCCACTAGCCCTAATACTGAATCCACTATCAAAATCTAGGACCTTGGCTATGGAGAATTCAAACTGCACATAGCATACAGCATAACAACAATGCCCAGGTCTCCAAAGGACTATGGTCGGCCATGTTTCAGAATGGAACCTCAGGAGACTTTCAAAGTTCCACCGAAAATAGTTTTTATCAAGTGGGGAGACATGAGTAAGGAAGATCTTACTCACATTACAGGATGGATCTATAAGGATACTGTCATACTACCCCCATTACCAGTTCAAAAATATGGCAAGGGTTTCGACATCATGAAGGCTAAAGGCTACGATGGTACTAGTGGCCTAGGAAGAAATAAAACTGGCCGAAGGGAACCTATAAAAACTTTTCAAATTCTGAAATATCTTGGTTTAGGGTTTGGATCACCCGATAATGACGATTGACGTATCTCTAAACTTTCAAATGAGCGAGTACAAGCTTCGGATAGTGTTGAGACTACTAGGGAAACCCTCACCGAAACTGACTCCCATGAGTGGTAATTTGGCTCAGAATGATCCCTAAGTGACTGTTGTCTTGATGATTTCTTTGTCGAACCAGGGGAACTAACCTCTGAACAACGATTTTGGCAAACATTCAAAATTGAACAGGCACCAAATAGTCAAAGTCCCATTATCACTTCCCATGACGGCCAACACCCATCATCTGATCTCATTCTATCCAATTCATTTGAAGTGTCATACGACATTGACAATCAGGGCTCTAAGACCTTCACCCCTTATTTTGACAACAAATATGACACTAGTGAAGGAGAATATTGGATAGAGTCTGATGTCGAGTTGGATGATGATAATCTCATCTACAACATCACGAAATACATCTGCATGTTGTCTGCATCCTCACCCCAATTTACCAACATGGATGATGGCATTACCTTAGTTTACCTTGACCTAGTCGATTGGGACCAACAAGGACCGCCAGTGCTAGATACATTTCAGAATGATGAGGCAATTGCTGAATTTATGGGATTATGAGAAGGCATACCCAGTGGAGACCACAAATCAGGATTCACCATTGATTTAGACTGCACGACATACTTCGGCGAGACTACTCCGTCCTCTAGTCACAAAAGTAAAAATAAGAATAAAACAAAAGGTGAAACGTCTCTAGGTGAAAACCGAAAGGCAACTCTTGACGATAAAATAGTAAAAATAAAGGATGTATCTACGGGTGAAAACCTCTCTGAGGTGCCCAAAGATGGAGGACTAGACTTTCTCCCCGTGCAACAGGAGAAATCGGCTATGCTTATTGAAGACACAATAGAGGATAACATATCAACCACAGAAGATCCCAAGATGGTTCTTTTTGTTGCATCATTAACTGAAGATGAGAGATCAGAATTTCATAAATTCTTTGCAGAACGAAAAATCAACTTCTCATGGTCCTATGCTGACATGCCAAGATTGGACCCAGAACTAGTCCTACACCATCTTCCACTATTACCTAATGCTAAACCAGTCAAGCATAAGTTGCGCAAAATGCACCCTCAAGTTGCTTTATTGGTCAAGGCCGAGTTAAAGAAACTACTGGATGCCAGATTCATATGGTCTATAGATTACGCTGAATGGATTTCCAACCTAGTGCTAGTGACAAAGCCAAATGGGCTGATCTGCATATGTACATAAATGGGCTGATCTGCATATGTACATACTTCTGAGACCTAAATAAGGCATGCCCGAAGGATGACTTTCCTTTGCCAAACATTGACATCATAGTTGATCTTACCGCAGGATATGAGATGCTATCCCTCATGGATGGTTTCTCCGGCTATAATTAGATTCGCATTGCTCCCAAAGACCAACACAAAACAGCATTTACTTGCCCATGGGGTACATATTGTTGGAATGTCATACCATTCGGTCTCAAAAATGTAGGTGCCACATACCAAAGGGCTATGACAACAATCTTCCATGACATGATGCACAAAATAATGGAAGATTATGTAGATGACTTATTGGCCAATCAGCAACCAGGAAAGATCATCTGAAGGTACTCGACACAATTTTCAAGAGACTTGAAGAGTACAAAGTCTGGCTAAATCCTAAGAAGTGTGTTTTCGGAGTCACATCAGGAAAACTCTTGGGATACATAGTTTCCCAAAGAGGCATAGAAGTTGATCCAGAAAAGGTCAAAGCCATCATAGACAAGCCTCCACCCAAAGGAATAAGTGAGCTAAGAAGTCTACAAGGCAGGCTACAATCTATTCATAATTTCATAGCCCATTTGGTAGATAAGTGTCATCCATTCCAGTATCTGTTGCGCAAGGGTATTCCCTTTGTATGGATAGACAAATGTCAAGAGGCTTTTTAGCGAATCAAAGATTACCTATTGTCAACACTAGTCCTCATGCCTCCAATTCATGGAAAGCCATTGATCCTATACATCTTGACTACTAGTTCAACACTGGGGGCATTACTGGCACAAAATGATCATGAAGGAAAAGAACGAGCCATCTATTATATCAGCCACACACTAATAGGGTATGAGTTGAACTATACACACATTGAACATGCATGCCTTGTTGTTGTCTTTGCATCCTAGAAATTAAGACACTATATGCTCAGTCACCAGACACAGCTGGTTGCCAAGATTGATCCACTGAAATACCTCTTAAGTTAGGCGGCATTAACAGGCCGGTTGGAAAAATGGGTTATGATACTAAGTGAGTATGACATACAATATGTCGAGCGTAAGGCAATAAAAGGAAAGGTAATAGCAGATCAGCTGGCAGATGCACTGATTCAAGTCACTCATCCACTAGTAACTGATTTTCCCAATGAGTCCATTTTTCATGCAGAACCGGCGGTACCATGGAAGCTATATTTTGATGGGTCTCATATTGGTCATGGCTCATGCACTGGAATCTTGTTTATCACACCACAAGGGGATTCAATTCCAAAGGCATTCTGGATCGCTTTCCCTTGTACAAATAATATTGCCGAATATGAAGCACTAGTCACAGGTCTCAAAATGGCAATCAAATGGAAAATTCAAACATTGCATGTATTCATGGATTCCCAGCTTGTTATCAACCAAGTCAATGATGACTATGAAACAAAGGATGAGAAGTTGCTTCCCTACAAGAGGATGGTCAATAGTTTCCTGACACACTTCCAATTGATTTCTTTTGAACAAATCCCCAGGATACAGAATAAGGCAGCTGATGCAATGGCTACTATTGGTTCTCTCTTGGACATCCCTCAAAATATGTCATAATTTGAGTTCTTAGTAGAACAGCTTTTAATCTCGGCATATGATATCCTAGAATTAGAAATGGTTTGCAAACTTGTTGGTCCCAACTCTCCCTGGTATCAGGACATTTATGACTACCTAAAATCTCAAACCCTCCCATTGAACCTGTCTAATAACCAAGGGAAGTCCTTCATCTGAAAGTCTGCCAAGTATGCCATCATCAGTGACACCCTGTACCGACGTAGTTTTGATGGCACCCTCCTTAGATGTCTCGACACTGACAAAGCGCGTACGACCTTACATGACGATGGTATATGCGGATCTCATTCGAGTGGTCCTACTCTAGCTAAGAAAATAATGACACTAGGGTATTATTGGCCAACAATTGAAAAGGATGCAATTGAATATGTGAGGACTTGTCGCAAATGTCAGATTCACAGCGACTTGATTCATGCTCCAGCACAGGATCTTCTACCAATCACTTCCCCTTGGCCCTTCACACAATGGGGACTCAACCTCGTGGGTAAGATTCATCCAACTTCCTCTAGCGGCCATAAATTCATTATCACTGCCACTGAGTATTTCACGAAGTGGATTGAAGCTATCCCATTGACATATATTACCGGCAAACAAATATTGAAGTTCATTCTTAACTACATCATTTGCCGGTATGGCCTTCCGTAGTCCATCATCACTAACAACGAACATTTGTTCAAAAACCAAGATGTTCGGGAGTTATGTGAGCGATTCCATATCCAACACCACTTTTCATCTCCCTACTACCCACAAGGAAATGGTCAAGCTGAGGCATCCAACAAAACCATTGTCAAAATCCTTAAAAAGACTGTCAATGACGCTGGCTGCGACTAGCACATACAACTCAACCCTACTCTATGGGCTTACCGAACTAGCATTCATACACCTACAAGAGCCACTCCATTTGCCCTAGTCTTTGGTGCTGAGGCCATCTTACCCATTGAGGTCAAAATTCCTTCGTTATGAGTATCCCTGAAGGGTCTAACAAATGAAGAGGAGTATCGACAATCACGCATACATGAGCTAGAAATGTTGGAAGAAAGAAGACAAAACTCACTGAACCATCTCCAAGCATATCAGAACTATCTTTGTCGCAGCTACAATAAGAAGGTTATGGTCAGAAATTTTGACATTGGCAACCTAGTTCTCATACAAAACCCCAAGAACCAAGCTGACAGAGAAAAGCCGAAAAAAATTGAACCAAACTAGTTGGGTCCCTACATTATCACATCTTCTTTCGATTCTGGAACTTATCAGCTGGCCAAACTAGATGGAGAACAACTGACAGAGCCCATCAATAGTTTACATCTCTGAAGGTTCTACGCATAGCATCAGAGGACTGAGTTGGAAACAGTAAAATACAAAAAACTTAAAAAATGATGAAAAATTGTCACCCTGATGAAAACCTAGCAAATAGGCGTCTTGGTGACACCAAAAAAAAAAAAAGTCAAGAAAATAGTAAAGAGAAAAATGATTCGTTCAATAGTGAAAACCTGGCAAATAGGCGCTTTGGACAAGTACCATGGTGAAAACCTGGCAAACAGGTGCCATGTGTAGTCAATCATTGCTCTGCCATCTACTATCACTTTGTTTGCCTTGGCTTAGGATAAAAGGTATTATCGCCATTATTATCCAAATCGCCACCACATTCTACCCTACCTGTCATAGTGGATAAATGATTGACATCAAGTCCTGACGATTGTCCTTCTAGTAAGCTAGCAGTATCTTGTCCATGTTCCCTAAAAATGGCTAAGTCCTGGACCTGACTAGGGGAAAAAAAATTATAATGAAACTGCAGTGGATGTCTCACGTGATCTTGGAAATTGGCAAAAAGTCCTGAGAAAAGACAAAAAACATCGCACAAAATCTTGAAAAAAGACAAAAAACATTGCAAAAAGTCCTGAAAAAAAAAAGACAAAAACATTGCAAAAAATCCTACAAAAAGACCAAAAACATTGTAAAATGTCCTAAAGAAAGACCTAAAAATCATAAAACATCCTAAAGAAAACCACAAACAACAATTCAGACTACTCGAAGAATGCAAACACATTGTCATCTCTTGTCAAAATCGGTCATATCAATCAATCTTTATCATTTGTCTGAACTACGTTGTCTCTACGCATTTGCTATGTAGGCAAGACTCACACTTGAGTCCCTGAGACATTAGGTCAGTCCATTTAGGTTTGTCAGAATAAAATCATGAAGCAATCTTTGGTCAGCAAAACAAAGTCATTGGTCATGTTGAACTATGAGGTCTCTAAGTGTATGACGTAGGCAAGAACATCTGTCGATGAGCCCCCGAGGCCGCACTAGGTCAGTCCATTAGGGTTCATGGCACCACACTAACACACACGTCAAAATATCTTCAAGGCACAGCGAGTCACTCCCAAAGGGGTAAACTCCTAAAAGGAAAATTGTGACAATCAGTTATTTCAATATGACAATTTCATCAACATGTCAATCATATCATCATGACAATATCGGCATATAGTCAAAAACAAGTCAAACCCGATCAAAGCAAGTCAAATCACCATAACCTGTCAACACTGTCAACCCTTGGGTAGTCTTCAAATGTGTCCTTCTGAATGATAACCTTTGTCATTTATGCCTTAAGATGTGTCTTTCCTAGGCATCGTCATTGTCATTCAACATTTTGAGTGATCCTCTTGACATCTAAAGATCACTCTTCGCGACATCAGTATCTTTAGATGTGTCCTTCTGAAGAAAAAATTCTATCATTTATGCCTTAGGATGTGTCCTTCCTAGGCATCGTCATCATTTAGAGGGACCCCTTATGACTATTAAGGATCAAATCCTCTCAACATCGGCATTATTCAGGATGTGTCCTTCCTAAATTCACCAATTCTAGACATTTTTCAAGATCACCAAAACTTTAAACATTTCGACATCTTGACATTATCAAACATGGCATCTTGGCATCAAAACAATAGATATCCAGACGCACTTGGCAAACACTTGACAATTGTCTTTTAGTTTTTATCATGATATTAGTTTTTCAATGAGATCCCACTAAGCAAGATTTAGAGAAGCAGCAATGTATCATGTCAATTGACACGCATGACTACTAGTTTCTCAGCGAGGTCCTGATTTTGGGATTTAGAAAAACAATGACATATCATGGTAAGGGCTCTATTTTTGTATTGTAACTATCATGCCGCTAGTTTATCAAGGATGTCCTGGAAACAAGATTTAGAGAAGCAACGACGTTTCATGATTTGTCCTTGTCTTTTTCTGTATGCGGTTGCTTATCTTACGTAATGGTACGACCTTGCACACCTTGATCTATGTCATATCATGGTGTTTCTTGGCCATTACAATAGTCTACCCAATGATGATTAAGAGCAATAATTACTAATGTCCTATGGTAAAGCGTTGAAGGATTTGGTATAGGAATTAACATGCATCTTCATTAGTTTGGTCATCTCCTCTTCTTCGGTCTAGTCATCTTCTCTCATTGGTCCCATTGTCTTCACCCGTCCATCTCATGATGATATCTTGTGACATCCAAAAAATATATATATTTGCATACATGGTCATATAAACATTGCATTAGGTCCATACATACAACATCCACAACATCAAATCATATACATATTCACAATCATTGCATCTAAATAATCATCAACATTTGCATATTTTACTAAAATATATTATGCACATCATTATCATTATCATCTCATATAAATAAGCATTGCATCATCATGGCATTAACATCACAAATAAGCATCATAGGACATACATGGCATCATAAACCAACATCATACATCATACATATCATAAAGTATTAAATCAAAGAACATCACATAACATATGTAGGTCTCATCAAAACTACATCATCATATAGTATCATCTCAAAAATGTACAATGTCATAGGATAAAGTCATGGGATATCCCAAAAATGGAGCTCGCAGGCTCAAATAATATACATTGGGTGTCATCATAACAAAATGCCCCTAGGGTAGACTCTCATCATCCCCTCGTGGTGAAGAATGTGGTGGCGGCAACTCTGTCACTAGTACTGAAACAATAGGAGGACCTGTCGCAACCTCTGCCTATGCCACTGAGGGAGCTGCAAAAGATGGTGTCATCTCAACGATAAAAAGCATCTTTGTCATCCTCATCGTCCCACGCCTCATAGTCTCTGTATGGCCTCCAGATGAATGTCACCATGGTGTCAATCCTGTGCCGCCACCAACCAGTCTCACCCATCCATGTCTGTTGTAGTGCACCGACGTAGTAATAGGCATAGGGCATCCCCTCAACCAACTGTGGTCTCTCAATGGGAGGGCGAACTATAGCAATATGCTCCCACGCCCAAATCATCATCAGTGTAGTCCTGCAGGAGATACTCTCTCCTCTCCTATAAGTAATGTCGTGTAGCTAATGGTAAAGTGTCCCTAGCAAATAGGGACCCCAAGCATAAACCATCCTGTCACGCTTCATGCCAACCAAGACGTCTCCCCAACCAATAGGAAATCCATGTCCTCGGCGGTCAGGAACCAAAATACCAGCAATCAGAGTCGCCAGGAAGGCATCGAAGTGACCATAGTGATCCGCCATGAACTCCCACTTGATCTCATAGCCCTGAATGCCCAGTCCAACACCCTGATCTCAATAGTAGGCACAGAAGGTCTGCTCGCCATGCCGTGGATCATAGACAATCCGTTCCCCTGGAATAGGTACGTAGAGAATCCAGTAGACGTCCTCCAAAGTAATGGTGGCCTCACCTATCGGCAGGTGGAAGGAGCAGGTCTCGGAATGCCATCACTCGTACAGTGCCGTCAGTAGTCCCCTGTTCGCCCGAATGGCGGGCAAGAAAGCAACATAGAATAATCCTAAGCGCATCAATCATCACTGCTCTCGCGGGCCCAACTGGTCAGCAAACCGAAATGTCGTTGATCTACTCTTGTGAGTATAAATTGGGGCAAGCTACCTCTGCAAAACGTCAAACAAGTCATCAAAACACTGTGAGCAGAATGGTTGATATTATCAAAATGCATTTAAAGTTATGCAAACATTAAAACAAGCTCTACACAAAAGAAAAGCAAATGCATCGTAGTAAAGCAATTTCATCTCAACCAATCCATTGCATCGTTCTGCACGTCAAATGCAGTCTGTTAAGGCAAATGCGTCTCTATTCCGCACTTGCATCACAAATTTTCTCACTTGCGTTGCATATATGCGAATGCATCGCACGCTAACAATTGCATCGGTCAAAACTACATATGCGTCGCAACTTCACGATTGCGGCATTCCAATAATCAAATGCAACTCGATAAGTCACATGCGTCGCACATTATGTCAAATGCGGCACAAACCACAAGTTTTGCTAAATTCCCTTTCGCACTTGCGTCATGACACATCAAATGTGTCGAACGCGAAAGCGACTACATCGAACACGAATGCAGTTGCATCACGGCGCAGACGTTGTTGGCCCTAGAAACTAAAATTTGACACACAAAATGAGAAAATTACAAAGCAAGGCAAGGGTACTTACCGTTGGCTCCGAGCCCTCTGGCCGTCTGAAGTTCCGCACGATCTCTCCGTGATGCTTTGACACTAGAATCACCATCGTCGATGCTATGCCTTTCGCTCTAAGCTTTCCAATTTCGTGAGGTAAATAGTAAAAGTGAATTGACTTTTACCCCTTTGTCAACCTATTTATAAAGTCAAAATGATATTTCCCAACCCAGGTTATTACTGGAGGCTCATTTGACCACCTTTGAATTCCCCATTGACTGTCTTACACATGTCTGAATCTGAAACTGACTGCGCCATTGTTTTTTTGGTCATCGGATTGATTTATCGGGACCCTTTTCAAATTTTTCTATCGCCGACCCAAAATTTGAAAAATTTCCTGAGGGGGCAATGATACTCTGTACCTTTATTGGGGCATTTCTTTGACTTATTTTCTTTGTCATAACTTGACAAGTGACATTATGACAAAGAGGGGCAAAATGTAGACACCTAAAAATGACCTAGGCCTACAAGCTTCATTTTTACCACTTTCGTCCTAGCATAATTATGACATTTAATTATGTCCTTGGTCCACATTCGACTATTAATTAAATAATTCATAATTATTTAATTAATTCATGTCCTTTTATTCTTCATGATTATTAAATAAATAAATTTATTTATTTATTAAATACATCATTAATTGTCTAAGTCTTCCGTAATTAAATAAATTTCTTAATTTATTTAATTACCCTCCATCATATATTTCTTCCTGATTATTAAATAAATAAGTGTTATTTATTTATTTAATATGTCACTAATTGTCACAATTAAATAAATTTATTAATTTATTTAATTATTCAGTCTTATCTTCTAAATTAAATAATTATCTTTAATTATTTAATTACTAATTTCACTTTTCTCTCATTTTAAATAAATGAAATTATTTAAAATGATTTCATTTTATTAACTCCCACTCTTTTTAGTAAATAATCTGAAAAAGATTATTTACTTGTCACACAAAATCATCATTTTGAATTAATTAAATTCAAAAAGATATTATTCTTCCAAAAATCAAGTAATTTTTATTTAATTCTTGTTTTTTCCAAATATGATCTTCAGTTCAATCAAGCAGTCCTTATCTTCTCGATTTTCGAATATCTTTTATTTCTTCTAATTAATTTTCTCATTTATTCTCCACTATTGATGTGATTTTCTCAAATTGCATCTTGGCCTCTCATTTAAGGATTTCCCCTTAACCCTAATTAGGGATTATCCTACGAAATCTTGACTGTTGATTCTAGGGTATTTGTCATCTTCTCATCCTAGCCACACATTCAAAATTGTAGTTTCTATAAAATGGCAATTTTGTTCTTATTTCAGGGCTCATGCTCATTCTATCAACTTAGGCTATTATTATTGTCATTTGCAATCATTGTCATTTTCAGTCTATTGTGAAGTCATTTTTTTATACAAATCCTTCAACATTTGCATAGGGCTTTGGCATTAGTTTAGGTGCTCATTTGAAATCTGAGGGCCTCATTCGATTTGTTGCAAACTAGAGGGTGTAACAAAGGAGAATCATGGAAGATGAAGATTTATGGTAACATTGTTCCTTTTATTTTCATGTGTATTTCCTTTGTGCTTTGTTACTTCATTGGATTTTGATGTTTATTATCTAATAAGCTAACAATCTAAATTTTCCATTGATACACACTAAGTGGTATTGCATAAAATATAAGCCCAAAACCATGACCTCTAATATTAACTTTAATTTACATATTATAATACCTACATTAAACACATGTAGAATGTCTCATATAACATATAAGTATACAAAAGAATGCCTATCCTAGTGTGATATTCACATTATAAGATACGCCACAACTAAAAAATATATTACATTATTATGCAAGGTGTACAACACACATTTCTCAAGATTCTCCCAGTTGTAAAAACTGCATATGGGGTTACATAAATGAAGTTGGTTCAAATACACAAGTGTAGATTGGAATTTTAGACTTTTAAATTTAAAAATTTTAAAATGGGCCCATATTGACTCCTTTCTTTTTAGTCATTATTTATCAATTTAAGCATGATATATTTAAATTGTGTGCTAGGATTTTGTATAAAATGAATAAATCCCACTTCACAATCATAATCACATCACCAAGTTCCTCTCTACGATATTTTTTAGTTGTTCCCCCTTGCATTTCCCATGCTAATTATAACTAATCTAAGATATTTAAATGGATTAGTCTTGTTTGAAATGTGTCTTTGGTGCTTGTGTTTTCCCCTTTCCTTGCTTCAATAAATTTCCCAAGTATAAGGGTGGTCTTCCTTTGGTTCTTGTCAAACCTCGTGCCTCGACAAGAACCTAGAACCAATGGTTCTGGTTCAAATTTTTCTCTCGTTCACCAACCCATGAACCTTTGTGCCTTATCAAAATTTATTAATTGTTCATTGGTGATTCCATAAGGTTTAAGAACCTCCCAAGGTTCTCAAAATTGGTTCAAATATTGACAAGGTCTATTGATGGTAGAAGGGGATGTGAAGAGAGACAAGTTTCAATTTGTTTTGAAAAATTATACTAGTTTTGAAAACCTCGATGACCCTTGAAAAGGTTCTTGGAAGCATCCAGACATCAAAAAATTCTTTGATATATGTCTAAGGTTGTGGAAGATTAGATAAGGGTTAGTTTTCAAAAAAATGAGAGCAATAAAAGTCAAAGTTTCAAAAATTTCAATTCATTCTAGAACTTGTGTCAACCCTTGATGAGGCTCTCAAAACCCCATAAAAGCTTCAAAAGGTTCTTAGAACTTGTTACTTTTCTGACATAGAGCGCCCACACAAAAGAGAACCAAAAGGGAAAAATGTTGGAAATGAAAAAAGATAAAGGAAAAGATAAACTAAATGACAAGGAAGAAAGGAGAAGACAGGAGAAAGAAAGATAAAAAATTTCAAAGTTTTCTATGGTTTTCTAAACCATTGTTAGTTGTCAATGAGGTTTCCAAAACCCCATAAGAGCTCGAAAAGGTTCTCAAAACTTGTCTTTTCACCAACACCAACTGCCAACAAGTGGAAAAGGATGGTATTGATGCTTCTTTCTTCCACATATTTCTCTATAAAACCATTAATGAGTGTGTAATTCATTCAACAACCACCTAATATGTTAGAAGCCCAAAAAATCATTGTTTATGATCGATTGTGTTGTGTTGATGTTGCAAACATCCCTTCCTAACAACACCATTTCCTAGGCCACTATTTTTGATGAACTTCCTAGGTGGAATTGATTGACTAACAAGTTATAAATGAAGAATTTTATTTCCCTAGTCGATTCTAGATATCATAGTATACATGTATGCAGATCATTTGATTGTGATGGTGACTAGGATTTTTTCTCTTGCCACCTTTTCTCTCAATTCCAAGTGCCTCTTTAGAAGAATAAAAAGAACAACATGCACATTCTTCAAGAGTTCCTCATTTTAATTTCTCTACTATGGACCTGAATATTTTTCATATTTACTTGATATTGTAAACAAGTCCAAGCCTTTGAATCAATAAGATTATTATTTTACCTCTTCTCTCCTTCTGATGTATTGTGTGAATATTTCTTACATTCATATTTGGATGTGTTATTTTCCTTTTAGATATATATGTTGTGTATAATCCTTGTCTTACCTCCATTCTTGTCTAAGAGAGTTGATAAAAAGAGACTTGTGTGAGCTTTGGTAATCCTCATTAGTTCTTTGTGATTTTTTCAGCAAGAGGAAACACATTTAAATTTAGGTGCATCACCATCCATTTCCTTTTCTATATTCCTTCTTCTCCCTTTTATCCCTATAAAATTAATAGAATATGATAAGATTTTAGTTTTATTTTATGTTGAGTTGGATCAACATTTTACATCTAGATTTAGAAAGGAATCCAACCTTCTCTAGAGGTCTTATCTCAACTGCAAGGTCCCACACCTTGAGATCATTCCAATGTTTCACTAAAATTTTGGTTTGTGTCTAGAAAGTGTGTGATTTTATGTGATAACAAAGACCTCATAAATGTAAGAAAAAAAAAGAAAAAAAATTAAAATATTGGCCAATTTTTCCACTTAGGAAATCTAAGATGGTTTATGGATCAAACTACTACAATTTTTTGGTTGCATTAGTTTCAACCTCAATTGTGTTGGTCACTTAATAAGAATTTATTTACTCTATATAAATTAAATTATAAAATTATTTTTGTAATCAAGGGAAAATCAGAAAGTTGTTAGAGGGGGTTAGCACAATAACATTAAAATCCATTGAAATAACAAAGTACAAAGGAAATAAACATGAAAACAAAAGGAACAATGTTACCATAAGTCTTCATCTTCCATGCTTCACCTTTGTTACACCTTCTAGTTTGCAGCAAATCGAATGAGGCCCTCAGATTTCCAATGAGCACCTAGACTAATGTCAAAGCCCTATGCAAAGGTTGAAGGATTTATATAAAATAAATGACCTCACAATAGACTAAAATGACAATGACTACAAATGACAATAATAATAGCCTAAGTTAAAATCTGAGCATCAGAGAGAGAGAGAGAGAGAGCCCCAAATGAGAACAAAATTGCCATTTTATAAAAACTGCAATTTTGAACATGTGGCCAGGATGAGAAGATGACAAATACCCTAAAATCAATGGTCAAGATTGAAAGTTGCAGTGTGAAATAGGGTTAGGTCAAAATTAGGGCAATGATAAGGATGAAGGGTTGAGATTGAATTATAAAATAATTCAATCAAGGGCTAAAATTAAATGAGATGTCAAAAGATAAGATTTGATCTAGAGGATAAGATTGGCACGGACAAAGAGGTTGCTAGAGAAATTAAATAATAAAATTTATTTACTCCAGGTGACCAGTAAATAATTAAATAATAAAGATATTATTTAATTATGGAGGAATGTGACAAAAGGAATCATTTTGAATTAAATAATGATTTAATTCAAAATTCAAGAGAATTGACTAAATTAAATAAATCAAATTTATTTAATTTTAATGAGAGAAAAAGCTAATGAATAATTAAATAATTAAAATAATTATTTAATTATAGTGGAAAGTGGACAAAAATTAAATAAATTAGAATTTATTTAATTTTAAAAGAAGGAGACTTAATTAGTGACGTAATTAATTAAATAAATAAAATTTATTTAATTAATCAAGAAGAAATAAATGACAAAGGGGGATTAAATAAATTAAGAAATTTATTTAATTAAAGGAAGACTTAGATAATTAGTGGCGTATTAGATAAATAAATAGAATTTATTTATTTAATAATCATGAGGAACAAATGACATGAATTAATTAAATAATTATGAATTATTTAATCAATAGTCGAATGTGGACCAAGGACATAATTAAATGACTTAATTATGCTAGGATGAAAGAGGTAAAAATGAAGCTCGCAGGCCTAGGTCATTTTTAGGTGTCTACATTTTGCCCCTCTTTGTCATAAAATGCTTGTTGCATTGTGACAAAGAAAAATAAGTCAAAGATATGCCCCCAAGGGTACCGAAGTATCATTGCCCCCTCGGGAAATTTTCAAATTTTGGGTCGGCGCCAGAAAAATTTGCAAAGGGTCCCGATAAATCAATTTGATAACTAGAAAAGCAACAGCGCAGTTGGTTTCGGATTCTGACATGTTTAAAGCAACTTACGGGGAGGTCCAGGGTGTTCAAATGAGCCTCCAGTATTGACTTTGGTTGAAAAATGCCATTTTGACCTTATATATAGGTTGACAAAGGGGTAAAAGTCAATTCACTTTCACTATTTACCTTGCGAAACTTGAGAGCTCAGAGCGAAAGGTGCAGCGGCGAAGATGGTTATTCCAGTCTCAGAGCACCGCAGAGAGATTGTGAGGACCTTCAGACAGCTAGAGGGCTCTGAGCCGGCGGTATGTACCCTAAACTTACTTTGTTATTTTATCGTTTTACGTGTTTTTTAATGCTTTCTAGGGCAGTCAACGAATGCACTGCGATGCATATGTGTTCGCGTAAGCCGCAATTGCTTTCGCGTTCGCCGCATTCTATGCGTCGCGACGCAAGTGCAAAGACAAAATTAAAATCACCGGTTTTTCGTGCCGCATTTGCCAATTCGTGCGACGCAAGTGACTTTCTGAGTCGCAATTGACTGGTGGAATGTCGCAATCGATAATTTGCGACGCAATCGCTAGGTTAAATGCCGCAATTGCCGTATTGAGACGCAATAGCCATGTTGCGACGCATTATCATTTTAGTGACGCAATTGTTATGTTGAGACGCAAGTGCCATATTGATACGCATTTGATGTGTTGAATGACGCAGTTGATTTTTCACGACGCAATTGCTTGGTTGCGACGCATTTTCTTGTTTTCTTAATAAAACCTATTTTGATATTTTCCTGACCTTAGATGCCTTCCTGATGATTACAACTGTCCAAAAAGGTGCTAATGTAGTGTTCGTCTTTTTGCAGAGGCAGCTTGCCCCGATCTACACGAGAGAGACCAGACCAATTACCTTTCGGTTTGATGATCAGCTAGGCCCATGAGAGCGACGGTGATTGATGCGATTGGGCCTATTCTATGGTGCGTTCATGCCCGCCATTCAGGTGAACAGGGGATTACTGACCGCATTATGCGAGCGATGGCATTCTGAGACCTATTCCTTCCACCTGTCGACAGGCGAGGCTACCATTACCTTGGAGGACGTCTACCGGATTCTCTGGATTCCTATTCGAGGGGAGCGGATTGTCTACGATCCACGACATGGTGAGCAGACCTTCTGTGCCTTTTATCAGGATCAGGGTGCCAGACTCGGCATTGAGGGTTATGAGATCCATTGGGAGTTCCTAGCAGAGCACTATGAGCACTTCGATGCATTTTTGGCGATGATGATTGCATGTATCCTGATTCCTGATCGGCGAGGACATGGCTTTCCAATTGGTTGGGGAGACGTCCTGGTCGGCATGAGGCGAGACAAGACAGTTTATGCATGGGGTCCTTGCCTGCTAGGGATGTTATATCACCAGCTTCACGATGTTGTGTACAGGAGAGGGGAGAGTATCTCCTGCGGGACTACTCTTATGATGATCTGGGCATGGGAGCACATTGCCATATTCTACCCTCCCATTAACAGACCGCAGCTAGCCGCGGGGATGCCCTACTCCTACTATTATGTCGGTGCATTAAAGCAGACCCACATGGGTGAGACAGGATAGTGGCGACATCGGATCGATACCATGGTGACATTTATCTGGAGGCCCTATAGGGATTGTGAGGCATGGAATGATGAGGATGAGCATCTGAGCTTCTGCAGACAGTACAGATACCTTATTGGCAGGACCGTGCAAACGTCCTTGATCATTGAGATGTACCTGCCACAGCGTGTGCTGAAACAGTTTGGCGAGCAGTAGGATGTGCCTGTTGGGACAGCAGAGTATGCCAGGTCATCCAGAGAGCATGCATGGGGCCCGGCCATTCCAGTGGCCTTTGCGACTCAGCAGATAGATGGGTTAGTAGCCCAGGCCTAGGGTTGGAGAGGTAGAGCAGCGGATCCAGGTATGACGCCAGCTTATGACCTATGGTGGCAGGCACGCAGACCCATGCCATTGACAGATTCTGATGGGCCAGCACCAGTTGACAGGCGGTTATTCATTCCTCGGGTGCCACGAGCTAGGCGGGGAGGCAGAGGCAGAGGCAGAGATGGAGGCAGGGGAGGAGACGGAGGCAGGGATGGAGGCAGGGGAGGAGACGGAGGTAGAGATGGAGGCAGGGGAGGAGATGGAGGCAGAGATGGAGATAGAGGAGGAGATGATGGTGGAGATGGGCGGAGGCGACAGCGAGCTGGGCAAAGACAAGTCTGGAGGGTGTGCCCATGAGTGGCGAGGGTGGCATTAGATGCCATCACAGAGGTTGGGGAGGAGGGAGAGGGTGAGGAGCAGCCCAGACAGGAGGGAGAGGGCGAGGGGAGATAGGAGGGGGAGCCAGAGGTGAGGGGATAGGAGGAGGCGGAGGGGGAGAGATAGGAGGGGGATGTGGAGTTGAGGGGAGAGGCGGAGGATGTGGACGTCAGGGTACCAGAGGAGGAGGTTGAGGTGGATGTCCGGGCACCAGAGGAGGAGGTTGAGGTGGCAGGGTAGAATGATGATGATGACGAGGAGGATGATGCCATAGGTGAGGCTGAGAGACTTCTCAGATGGCAGATGGTGGAGGGGGAGGAGGAAATACCATCTTCTTCAGGTTCTTGCGTCGGATACCCCACGGTGATCCCGGAGAGTGGTAGACCAACTGTGAGATTAAGATGCGAGCAGCGCGAGTCAGTCTTCACGGTGACTCACCGGAGTGGCTTCGTGTAGAGTGGGATGGGCTGATTGTTGCCGGCGGGATGAGGCCAGTGGTACACGAGTTGTAGTATATGTATAGGACCGATAGGAGACATGGCTTGGGAGCTCGCCAGGGTGAGCACCAGATTGGGGCAGTACAGGACCCTTTATGAGCAGGCAGTGCCGCCAGAGTGACGGGATCCTACCCTGTCCCTGTCTCAGACGAGGACAGGCAGTGGGCATAGGTCAAGCAGTGGCAGTGGGACCAGGAGCCATACCAGTGTTGGAGGGTCTACTTCCACAGGACACACTTCGTGTTACAGGTCACACCATTCCCGCAGGCATACTCCGAGTCACCATTCAGGGCATAGTCATGGTTCCATTGGTTCAGTGCAGAGGTCAGGACAGGTACAGCCACCAGTTACAGATCCTTCTATCACTCAGAGTCCAGCCGCAGTGACCTCACAGGTGCACTATACTGTCACGATGATGCCCTCACTCGCAGTTCCCTCATCTTCACAGACACAGGCCACTATAGGACCATCCCTTATTTCAGCGCCCATGACAGAGTTGCCTCCGCCACATTCTTCTCCCCGAGGAGATGATGAGAGCCTTCCCTAGGGCATTTTTGTATTGTGACACACTATATTATTTGAGCTTGCGAGCTCCATTTTTGGGATATCCGTTGACTCTATCCTGTGACATTGTATATTTTTGGGATGATATTATATGATGATGCAGTTTTGATGTGGCCTACATGTGTTATGTGATTTTCTATACTTTATGTATTATGCTATGTATGATGTATGATGCTTAATTTATACTGCCATTTATGTACTATGATGTCTATTTGTGATTTTGATGCCATGATGATGCAATATTTATATGATTATGTTAATGATGTGCATGATGCGTTTATGTGAAAGATGCAATGATGATGATTATGTTAATGCAATGCTTGTGATTATGTATACGATTTAATGCCTTGTATGATGTATGGATGGACCTAATGCAATGTGTTATTTAATGCCATGGATTATGTATGTATAGACCTAATGCAATGTATATGATCATGTATGCCCTTATGTTTTTGGATGTCACAGGATGGGATGGACAAGAGAAGATGGCGAGACTGGTGAGAGAAGATGATCAGACCAAAGAGGAGAAGATATGAGACCTATGAGAAGATACAAATCCTTCAAAACTTTACTTGTAGGACTTTTAATATTCATTGCTCTTTAATCATCATTGGGAAAACTGTTGTAATGGCCAACAAACACCATGATATGACATAGATCAAGGTGTGCAAGGTCGTACCATTACCCAAGATGAAACAGTCACAGACAAGGATGATTATGACTCATACTAGGAGCTTGCTTGCTCCAGTCTTGTTGTCATAATCAACCACAAGCAGAAAAAGACAATGACAAATCATGAAACGTCGTTGCTTCTCTAATTCCTGTTTCTAGGACATCCTTGAGAAACTAGTGACATGATTGTCAAACTAAAAAAATAAAGTCTCTATCATGATATGTCATTGTTTTTCTAAATCCCAAGATCAGGATCTCGCTGAGAAGCTAGTAGTCATGCATGTCAATCATCATGCTACGTCGCTGCTTCTCTAAATCCTGCTTAGTGGGATCTCGCTGAAAAACTAATAACATGATAAAAGATGACAAGACAATTTTCAAGTGTTTTCCAAGTGTGTCTGGATATCCATTGTTCTGATGCCGAGATGCCATGTTTGATAATGTCAAGATGTCCAAATGTTTAAAGTTTTGATGACCTTGAAAAATGTCGAGACTTGGTGAATTCAGGAAGGACACATCCTGAATAATATCGATGATTAGAGGATTTGATCCCTAATGGTCGTAAGGGGTCCCCTAAAATAATGACGATGCCTAGGAAGGACACGTCCTAAGGCATAAATGACAGAGTTGGTTCTTCAGAAGGACACATCTGAAGAATACTGATGTCACGAAGAGTGATCTTTAGATGTCAAGAGCATCACTCAAAATGTCAAATGACGATGATGACACCTAGGAAGGACACATCCTAAGGCGTAAATGACAGAGGTTATCGATCAGAAGGACTCATCTGAAGATTAACCAAAATTTGATAGTTTGACTGGTTTATGATGATTTGACTTGCTTTGACCGAGTTTGACTTGTATTTGATTGTATGTCGATATTGTCATGATGATATGAGTGACGTGTTGATGAGATCAGCCATGTTTGAACAAATGACTGTTTTACTTTGTTTTAGGAGTTTTCCTATGTGGAAAATGATTGAATATTTTAGACGTGTGTGCCAATGTAGTGTCATGAACCCTAATGGACTAACCTAGTGTGGCCTCGGCGGCTCATCGATAGATGGTCTTGCCTACATCATACACTCAGAGACCTCGTAGTTCGACACGACAAATAACTTTATCCTGGTGACCAAAGATTACGCCATGATTTTATTTTAACAAACCTAAAAGGACTGACCTAATGTCTTGGGGACTCAAATATGAGTCTTGCCTACGTAGCAAATGCGCAGAGACAACGTAGTTCGGACAAACGACATAGGCCGATTTGACATGATTGATTTTGACCGAAAATGACAATGTGTTTATGCTCTTCGAGTAGCCCGATGTTTTGTTGGTTTTTTTAGGGCATTTTATGATTTTTAGGTCTTTTTTCAGAACTTTTTGCCATGTTTTTGTCTTTTTTCAGGACATTTTATGATGTTTTTTGTCTTTTTTAGGACATTTTATGATGTTTTTGTTTTTTCGAGGAACATCCACTATAGTTGCATGGTAAACATTTTTCCCCCAGTCAGGTTTAAGATTTGGCCATTTGCAAGGAATACGGATAGGATGTTGCTGACTTGCTAGACGGACTGTCGTCAAGACTTGATGTCAATCGTTCATCGACTATGATAGGTAGAGTAGGATGTCATGGCGATTTGTGGAATAGCGGCGAAGATACCTTTCATCCTAAGCCAAGTTTAGACCAAGTGACAATAGATGGAAGAGCAATGATTGATTACACATGGCGCCTGTTTGCCAGGTTTTCACCAAGGTACTTGTCCAAAGCGCCTGTTTGCCAGGTTTTCACTATTGAACGAATTATTTTTCTTTTTACTATTTTTATGATTTTTTGATTTTTTTGGTGTCACCAAGACACCTGTTTGCTAGGTTTTCATCAAGGTGACGATTTTTTACCATTTTTCAATTTTTTTTTGTATTTTAGGGCTTTCAGCCTTGTCCCCTGATGCTATGCGTACAACTTTCGGAGGTGTAAACTGTTGATGGGCTCAGTCAACTGTTCCCCATCTAGAGTTGCTAGTTGATGTGCTCTAGAACCAAAAGAAGATATGATAATATATGGACCCAGCCAGTTTGGTTTGAATTTTCCTGGCTTTTCTCTGTCTGCTTGGTTCTTAGGGTTCTGCATGAGAACCAAGTCGCCAATGTCAAACTTTCTGACCATAACCTTTTTATTGTAGCTGCGACAAAGGCAGTTTTGATATGCTTGGAGGTGATTCAGTGAGTTTTGTCTTCTCTCGTCCAGCATTTCCAGCTCGTGCAAGCGTGATTGTCGGTACTCCTCTTCATTAGTTAGACCCTTCAAGGAGACCCGTAGAAAAGGAATTTTGACCTCAATGGGTAAGATGGCTTCAGCGCCAAAGACCAGGGCGAATGGGGTAGCTCCTGTAGGCGTACGAATGCTAGTTCAGTAAGCCCACAGAGTAGGGTTAAGTTGTATGTGCCAATCACGGCCAGCGTCATTGACAGTCTTTTTGAGAATCTTGATAATGGTTTTATTCGACGCCTCAACTTGGCTATTTCCTTGGGGGTAGTATGGGGATGAAAAGTGGTGTTGGATATGGAATCACTCACATAACTCACAGACATCTTGGTTTTTAAACGGACGTCCATTATCAGTGATGATGGACTGTGGGAGGCCATACCGGCAAATGATGTAGTTGAGGATAAACTTTGATATTTGTTTGCCAGTAATGTATGTCAATGGGATGGCTTCGATCCACTTTGTGAAGTACTCAGTGGCGGCAATAATGAATTTATGGCCGTTGGAGGAGGTTGGATGAATCTTACCCACGAGGTCGAGTCCCCATTGAGCGAAGGGCCACAGAGAAGTGATTGGCCGAAGTTCTTGTGCTGGAGCATGGACCAAATCACTATGGATTTGACACTTGCGACAGGTTCTGACATATTGTAGTGCATCTTTTTCCATTGTCGGCCAATAATATCCAAGTATCGTTAGTTTCTTAGTTAGAGTAGGACCGCTCGAATGAGATCCGCATATATCATCGTGCACTTCTCGTAAGGTCGTACATGCTTCATCAGTGTCAAGACATCTAAGGAGGGTATTGTCGAAACTACGGTGGTATAGGGTGTCACTAATAATGATATATCTTGCGGATTTCCTAATGAAGGACTTCCTTTGGTTATTGGACAGGTTCGGTGGAAGGGATTGAGTCTTTAGATAGTCATAAATGTCCTGATACCAAGGAGAGTTGGGACCAACAAGTTCGTAAACCATTTCTGACTCTAGGATATTATATGCCAGTATCAACAGCTGTTCTACTAGGAACTCAAATTGTGACACATTTTTAGGGATGTCCAAGAGAGAACTGATAGTAGCCATTGCGTCAGCTGCCTTATTCTGTGCTCTGGGGATTTTCTCAAAAGAAATCAGTTGGAAATATGTCAGGAAACTGTCCACCATCCTCTTGTAGGGAAGCAACTTCTCATCTTTTGTTTCATAGTCATCATTCACCTGATTGATTACTAGCTGGGAATCCCCGAATACAAGCAATGTCTAAATTTTCCATCTGATTGCCAACTTGAGACCTGTAACTAATGCTTCATATTCAGCAATGTTATTTGTACAAGGGAAAGTGATTTGAAATGACTTAGGAATTGAATCCCCTTGTGGTGTGATGAACAAGATTCTGGCATCTGAGCCATGACCAGTGTGAGACCCATCAAAATATAGCTTCCATGGTGTTGCTAGTTTCACATGAAAGATGAACTCGTCAGGAAAATCAGTTACCAATGGATGAGAGACTTGGATTGGTGCATCTACGAGTTGATTTGCTATTACTTGCCCTTTTATTTCCTTGCGTTCAACATACTTTATGTTGTACTCACTTAGGATCATGACCCATTTTTCCAATCGGCCCGTTAACGCTACTCGACTTAATAAGTATTTCAATGGGTCAATCTTGGCAACCAGTTGTGTCTGATGATTGAGCATATAATGCCTTATTTTTTGGGCTACAAAAATAACCGCGAGGCATGCACGTTCAATGTATGTGTAGTTCAACTCATACCCTATCAATGTGCGTATGATGTAGTAGATTGCTCTTTCTTTCCCTTCATGATCATTTTGGGCCAGTAATGCCCCCAGTGTTGAACTAGTGGTCGAGATGTATAGAATTAATGGCTTTCCATGAATGGGCAATATGAGGACTGGTGTTGATAGCAGGTAATCTTTGATTTGTTGGAAGGCCTGTTGACATTTATCCGTCCATACAAAGGGGACACCTTTGCACAATAGGTACTGGAATGGGTGGCACTTATCTGCCAATTGAGCTATGAAACGGTGAATAGATTGTACTCTACCTTGCAGAGTTTTGAGTTCACTGATCCCTCGAGGCGGAGGCATGTCTATGATTGCTTTGACCTTTTCCAGATCAACTTCTATGCCTCTTCGAGAAACTATGTACCCCAATAGTTTACCTGACGTGACCCCAAAAACACACTTCTTAGGGTTTAGCCGAACTTTGTACTCTTCCAGTCTCTTGAATTTTTTGTCGAGTACCTTCAAATGATCTTTCCTTGTTGCTGATTTGGCCAATAGGTCATCTACATAATCTTCCATTATATTGTGCATCATATCGCGGAAGATGCGGTAGTCATAACCCTTTACGTCTCACGTGGCACTGCGTTTTAGACCGAAGGGCATGGCCCGTTCCATTATGTCCCCATGGGCGTATAGTATATTTTGTCTTTGCAGTCTCGGGGAGGCGATCACGGTTGATTATAGCGGAGAAACCATCCATGAGATAGCATCATGTCTGCTTGAGTTAAAGATGCGACTATGATGTCAATGTTGGGCAAAGGAAAGTCATCCTTTGGACATGCTTTATTTAGGTCTCGAAAATCTGTACATACCCGAATCAGTCCATTTGGCTTTGTCACCGGCACTAGGTTGGAAATCCATTCAGCATAATCTATAGACCTTATGAATCCGGCATTCAGTAATTTTTTTAACTCGGCTTTGACCAGTAGAGCAACTTGAGGGTACATTTTACGCAACTTCTGCTTGACTGGTTTAGCATTGGGTAAGAGTGGAAGATGATGCAGAACAAGCTTGGGGTCCAATCTTGGCATGTCTGCGTAGGACCATGCAAAGTTTATTTTCTGTTCTGCAAAGAACTTATGAAATTCTGGTTTCTCTTCATCAGTCAATGATGCGGCAAATAGGACCATCTTGGGGTCTTCTGCAGTTGAAATGTTATCCTCTATTGTGTCCTTGATAAGCATAGCCGATTTTTCTTGTTGTACAGGGAGAAAGTCCAGTCCTCCATCTTTGGGCACCTCAGAGAGGTTTTCACCCGCAAATACGTCCTTTATTTTTACTATTTTATCGTCAAGAGATGCCTTTCAGTTTTCACCTAGAGACGTTTCATTTTTTACCTTATTTTTACTTTTGCGACTAGAGGACGGAACAGTCTCGCCGAAGTATGCAGTGCCAGCTAAATCAATAACAAATCCAGATTTTTGGTCCCCACTTGGTATGCCTTCTCGTAATCCCATGAATTCGGCAATTGCTTCATCATTTTGGAATGTTTCCAGAATTGGCGGTCCTTGTTGGTCCCAACTGACTAGTTCGGGGTAAACTAAAGAGATGCCATCATCAAGGTTAGTGAATTGGGGTGAGGATGCGAACAGCATGCAGATGGATTCAGTGATGTTGTAGATGAGGTTATCATCATCCAACTCAACATCGGACTCCATCCAATATTCTCCTTCACTAGTGTCATATGCATTGTCGTAATAAGGAGTGAAGGTTTGAGAGCCCTGATTATCAATGTTGTTTGACACTTCGGATAGATTCGGTTGTTGTGTGTCATGGGAAGTGGTAGTAGGACTTTGGTTGTTTGGTGCTTGTTCAATTTTGAATGTTTTCCAAAATCGTTGTTCAGAGGTCAGTTCCCCTAGTTCGACAAACAAATCGTCAAGACAACAGTTGCTTAGGGATCGTTCTGAGCCAAATTCCCACTCATGGGAGTCTGTTTCAGTTAGGATTTCCCTACTAGTCTCGACACTGTCAGAAGCATGTACTCGCTCATTGGAAAGTCCAGAGGTACATCGATCGTCATTGTTGAGTGATCCAAACCCTAATCCAAGATACTTCAGAGTTTGAAAAGTTTCTATAGGTTCCCTTCGACCAATTTTATTTTTCCCAAGACCACTAGTACCATCGTAGCCTTTAGCTTTCATGATGTTGTAACCTTTGCCATATTTTTGAACTGGTAATGGAGGTAATGTGGCTGTATCCTTATAGATCCATCTGGTGATGTCAGCAAGGTCTCCATCACTCATGTCTCCCCACTTGATAAAAACTGTATTCGATGGAACTTTGAAGGTTTCTTGAGGTTCCATTCTAAAACATTGCGGCCCATATATCTTTGGAGAAGTGGGTATCGAAGTTAGGCTGTATGCTATATTTAATTTGAACTCTCCGTAGCCCAGGTCCTGGATTTTGACAGCTGCCTCAGTCTTAGGGCTGGTGGAAGGTGGTGGTATGGCAGAAGACGCGGATGGAATGGGTGTGGAAGATGACATGAGTGTGGAAGGATCGATGTATTTAGATGACGAGGAGCCAGGTGCTTCTCGGTTGATAGGTACTCGGTTTTCAGAGATACCCCTTAAATTGGTACAATATTGGAAAGGGTCGGGGTCTCCATATATGGTTACTTCTGTACTATCAAAAGGGAACTTGAGGCATTGGTGGTATGTTGACGGAACGACCTTTAAGGCATGGATCCATGGATAGCGAAGTAAGATGTTATATGGTAGTTCCAAATCGAGGACCTAGCAGGTGGTGTCTATAATGACCGGTCCCACTCTGAGAGGGAGAGAGATAACACCTCGTGAAGAACGTTCCTCATCATCATATGCTTTGATCACTATGCTTTTCGTTGGGTCTACGCACGCATCAGAGAACCCCAGAGCCTTAACCAGCTTAAGAGAGCATATATTCAACCCTGCTCCGCCATCTATTAAAACCTGTCTAACTTTGTGCTTGTGGACAAAAACTTCTATGTGTAGTGTGTCATTGTGGTTGGTTTTATGTGATGAGTAATCTTGGTCGGAGAAGGTGATGTGGTGCGGCATGGTGAGATACCCCACCATAGTTTCAAACTGATTGACATCAATGTCCTTGGGGACCGATGACTCTAGGAGAGTTTTATCTAGGATTTCTTTGTGCGCAGGAGAGATACGAAGCAGCTCAAGGATAGATATTTGCGCAGGAGTCTTTCCTAGTTGGTCGATCAGGTTGAACTACCCTTTGGGTTTCCACTGTTGTGGGGTTGAGACAGGTTTTGGTTGTTTAGCAGATGAAGCTGGTTGTGATTGTTTAGCAGATGGGCCTGCTATAGTGATCTTGGCTTGTCTAAGGGGAGGTGGACCAGCTATAGTGACCTTGCCACTTCGCATAGTAGTATTACACTGTGGTGCTCTCTTGATCATAATGGTATTGATGTATGCATCATCAGTTCTGACATTATTTATTATTGGACCACCAGAATAATCGTACTTGGCTCGGGTGAAGTTAGCTTGGTTCTGTGAACCTGAAGTGGAAGCATTATGAGAATCATGGTCCTGTAGTGGATTCTTATGGATAGTATGATCTGAGTTGGAGTTGAATTGTGATCCGCCTACTTCAATGGTGCGATTGTCAATAAGGTCTTGTATTATGTTTTTTAGTTGTCGACAGTTGGAAGTTGTATGCCCTTTGACTCGATGGTATTCACAAAGTGCATTGTCATTCCACCATGCTGGTTTGAATTTCCCTGGGTCATATGGTTTTATTGCCGGGAGTGTGATGACCCCATGTTGGATGCATTTCTTAAGGATATCTTCAATGGGTTCACCCAAATGTGTGTATGTGCGACCCCTAGGAAATTGTCTCATCGACCGATATTGTCCTTGACTATTTTGACAACTTTGATTGTTTGAAGAAGTATTGGGAGGAGGTGTCAATGTCGTTGTTGGTCTGTTTTGTTGTTGAACCCCTTTCAGGGCCAATACAGGACTTGCAGTCTTGGTGTCTACAACACTGTCATTTGTAACATGCTTATTCTTGACCCAATATTTGTTTTTGTCAGTAGGTGGGTTGGTGTTTGTGTTTTTGGAACCATATCTCAATTCTCCCTTTGTGATAAGGGCTTTCTCAATTTGGACCCCCTTTTCCACTAATTCTGTGAAGGTTGTGCAACAATGTATTTGCAATGCAAATTTTAGGGGCCCTAGAAGTGTTTGAACAAACCTGTCAACTTTTTCCCTTTCAGGAATGTCAATGTGACATCGACTAGCAAGGCTTCTCCATTTTTGAAAGAACAGAATAAATGTCTCACCAAAGTCTTCTTGCATGAGATTGCACAAACTAGTGATAGAGGTATCCATGTCAATGTTGTATGCATAATTTTTTATGAACCTTCTTTTGAGCTCATCCCATGTCTGGATATCTTTTTGCATTGAAAACCATTCAAGGGCTTGACCCGCCAAACTTTTGGAAAAAAGTCTGATCAAGTATGTTGGTTCGTAGGCTATATCCATACAGTTAGTTGCGAATTCGTGAAGATGTTCAATGGGATTTGTCTTGCCTCTATATTTTGTGAAGTTGGGTGACACGTATCCTGGTGGAAATGCAGGCATGTATAAGTTCGTGTCAAATGGGTATACATCCAGGTCATATGATATGTTTGATTTCCTGCCTGAGATGTACATGTTTTGCATAGTTTTCTCCATATCCCTCATTCTTGCTTTGAGTTCATCTATGGTAGGGTCGTTT
>VDFB02000017.1:351598018-351648685 GCA_007258455.2 Sequoia sempervirens | reverse complement strand
AGACCCATGCCATTGACAGATTCTGATGGGCCAGCACCAGTTGACAGGCGGTTATTCATTCCTCGGGTGCCACGAGCTAGGCGGGGAGGCAGAGGCAGAGGCAGAGATGGAGGCAGGGGAGGAGACGGAGGCAGGGATGGAGGCAGGGGAGGAGACGGAGGTAGAGATGGAGGCAGGGGAGGAGATGGAGGCAGAGATGGAGATAGAGGAGGAGATGATGGTGGAGATGGGCGGAGGCGACAGCGAGCTGGGCAAAGACAAGTCTGGAGGGTGTGCCCATGAGTGGCGAGGGTGGCATTAGATGCCATCACAGAGGTTGGGGAGGAGGGAGAGGGTGAGGAGCAGCCCAGACAGGAGGGAGAGGGCGAGGGGAGATAGGAGGGGGAGCCAGAGGTGAGGGGATAGGAGGAGGCGGAGGGGGAGAGATAGGAGGGGGATGTGGAGTTGAGGGGAGAGGCGGAGGATGTGGACGTCAGGGTACCAGAGGAGGAGGTTGAGGTGGATGTCCGGGCACCAGAGGAGGAGGTTGAGGTGGCAGGGTAGAATGATGATGATGACGAGGAGGATGATGCCATAGGTGAGGCTGAGAGACTTCTCAGATGGCAGATGGTGGAGGGGGAGGAGGAAATACCATCTTCTTCAGGGTTGCCGTCAGATGCCACAGCTGATCAGAGAGTGGTAGACCTTTAGCAGAGATTAGATGCCAGCTTGGCACAGGTCAGGTCTTTACAGTCAGCTCTGGAGGTAGCTCGTGTAGAGTGGGATCAGGCAGTTATTTGCCAGCAGGATGAGGCCCAGTGGTGCACAGAGTTTGTGGCCTTATGTATAGGACCGATAGGAGACATGGCTTGGGAGCTCGCCAGGGTGAGCACCAGATTGGGGCAGTACAGGACCCTTTATGAGCAGGCAGTGCCGCCAGAGTGACGGGATCCTACCCTGTCCCTGTCTCAGACGAGGACAGGCAGTGGGCATAGGTCAAGCAGTGGCAGTGGGACCAGGAGCCATACCAGTGTTGGAGGGTCTACTTCCACAGGACACACTTCGTGTTACAGGTCACACCATTCCCGCAGGCATACTCCGAGTCACCATTCAGGGCATAGTCATGGTTCCATTGGTTCAGTGCAGAGGTCAGGACAGGTACAGCCACCAGTTACAGATCCTTCTATCACTCAGAGTCCAGCCGCAGTGACCTCACAGGTGCACTATACTGTCACGATGATGCCCTCACTCGCAGTTCCCTCATCTTCACAGACACAGGCCACTATAGGACCATCCCTTATTTCAGCGCCCATGACAGAGTTGCCTCCGCCACATTCTTCTCCCCGAGGAGATGATGAGAGCCTTCCCTAGGGCATTTTTGTATTGTGACACACTATATTATTTGAGCTTGCGAGCTCCATTTTTGGGATATCCGTTGACTCTATCCTGTGACATTGTATATTTTTGGGATGATATTATATGATGATGCAGTTTTGATGTGGCCTACATGTGTTATGTGATTTTCTATACTTTATGTATTATGCTATGTATGATGTATGATGCTTAATTTATACTGCCATTTATGTACTATGATGTCTATTTGTGATTTTGATGCCATGATGATGCAATATTTATATGATTATGTTAATGATGTGCATGATGCGTTTATGTGAAAGATGCAATGATGATGATTATGTTAATGCAATGCTTGTGATTATGTATACGATTTAATGCCTTGTATGATGTATGGATGGACCTAATGCAATGTGTTATTTAATGCCATGGATTATGTATGTATAGACCTAATGCAATGTATATGATCATGTATGCCCTTATGTTTTTGGATGTCACAGGATGGGATGGACAAGAGAAGATGGCGAGACTGGTGAGAGAAGATGATCAGACCAAAGAGGAGAAGATATGAGACCTATGAGAAGATACAAATCCTTCAAAACTTTACTTGTAGGACTTTTAATATTCATTGCTCTTTAATCATCATTGGGAAAACTGTTGTAATGGCCAACAAACACCATGATATGACATAGATCAAGGTGTGCAAGGTCGTACCATTACCCAAGATGAAACAGTCACAGACAAGGATGATTATGACTCATACTAGGAGCTTGCTTGCTCCAGTCTTGTTGTCATAATCAACCACAAGCAGAAAAAGACAATGACAAATCATGAAACGTCGTTGCTTCTCTAATTCCTGTTTCTAGGACATCCTTGAGAAACTAGTGACATGATTGTCAAACTAAAAAAATAAAGTCTCTATCATGATATGTCATTGTTTTTCTAAATCCCAAGATCAGGATCTCGCTGAGAAGCTAGTAGTCATGCATGTCAATCATCATGCTACGTCGCTGCTTCTCTAAATCCTGCTTAGTGGGATCTCGCTGAAAAACTAATAACATGATAAAAGATGACAAGACAATTTTCAAGTGTTTTCCAAGTGTGTCTGGATATCCATTGTTCTGATGCCGAGATGCCATGTTTGATAATGTCAAGATGTCCAAATGTTTAAAGTTTTGATGACCTTGAAAAATGTCGAGACTTGGTGAATTCAGGAAGGACACATCCTGAATAATATCGATGATTAGAGGATTTGATCCCTAATGGTCGTAAGGGGTCCCCTAAAATAATGACGATGCCTAGGAAGGACACGTCCTAAGGCATAAATGACAGAGTTGGTTCTTCAGAAGGACACATCTGAAGAATACTGATGTCACGAAGAGTGATCTTTAGATGTCAAGAGCATCACTCAAAATGTCAAATGACGATGATGACACCTAGGAAGGACACATCCTAAGGCGTAAATGACAGAGGTTATCGATCAGAAGGACTCATCTGAAGATTAACCAAAATTTGATAGTTTGACTGGTTTATGATGATTTGACTTGCTTTGACCGAGTTTGACTTGTATTTGATTGTATGTCGATATTGTCATGATGATATGAGTGACGTGTTGATGAGATCAGCCATGTTTGAACAAATGACTGTTTTACTTTGTTTTAGGAGTTTTCCTATGTGGAAAATGATTGAATATTTTAGACGTGTGTGCCAATGTAGTGTCATGAACCCTAATGGACTAACCTAGTGTGGCCTCGGCGGCTCATCGATAGATGGTCTTGCCTACATCATACACTCAGAGACCTCGTAGTTCGACACGACAAATAACTTTATCCTGGTGACCAAAGATTACGCCATGATTTTATTTTAACAAACCTAAAAGGACTGACCTAATGTCTTGGGGACTCAAATATGAGTCTTGCCTACGTAGCAAATGCGCAGAGACAACGTAGTTCGGACAAACGACATAGGCCGATTTGACATGATTGATTTTGACCGAAAATGACAATGTGTTTATGCTCTTCGAGTAGCCCGATGTTTTGTTGGTTTTTTTAGGGCATTTTATGATTTTTAGGTCTTTTTTCAGAACTTTTTGCCATGTTTTTGTCTTTTTTCAGGACATTTTATGATGTTTTTTGTCTTTTTTAGGACATTTTATGATGTTTTTGTTTTTTCGAGGAACATCCACTATAGTTGCATGGTAAACATTTTTCCCCCAGTCAGGTTTAAGATTTGGCCATTTGCAAGGAATACGGATAGGATGTTGCTGACTTGCTAGACGGACTGTCGTCAAGACTTGATGTCAATCGTTCATCGACTATGATAGGTAGAGTAGGATGTCATGGCGATTTGTGGAATAGCGGCGAAGATACCTTTCATCCTAAGCCAAGTTTAGACCAAGTGACAATAGATGGAAGAGCAATGATTGATTACACATGGCGCCTGTTTGCCAGGTTTTCACCAAGGTACTTGTCCAAAGCGCCTGTTTGCCAGGTTTTCACTATTGAACGAATTATTTTTCTTTTTACTATTTTTATGATTTTTTGATTTTTTTGGTGTCACCAAGACACCTGTTTGCTAGGTTTTCATCAAGGTGACGATTTTTTACCATTTTTCAATTTTTTTTTGTATTTTAGGGCTTTCAGCCTTGTCCCCTGATGCTATGCGTACAACTTTCGGAGGTGTAAACTGTTGATGGGCTCAGTCAACTGTTCCCCATCTAGAGTTGCTAGTTGATGTGCTCTAGAACCAAAAGAAGATATGATAATATATGGACCCAGCCAGTTTGGTTTGAATTTTCCTGGCTTTTCTCTGTCTGCTTGGTTCTTAGGGTTCTGCATGAGAACCAAGTCGCCAATGTCAAACTTTCTGACCATAACCTTTTTATTGTAGCTGCGACAAAGGCAGTTTTGATATGCTTGGAGGTGATTCAGTGAGTTTTGTCTTCTCTCGTCCAGCATTTCCAGCTCGTGCAAGCGTGATTGTCGGTACTCCTCTTCATTAGTTAGACCCTTCAAGGAGACCCGTAGAAAAGGAATTTTGACCTCAATGGGTAAGATGGCTTCAGCGCCAAAGACCAGGGCGAATGGGGTAGCTCCTGTAGGCGTACGAATGCTAGTTCAGTAAGCCCACAGAGTAGGGTTAAGTTGTATGTGCCAATCACGGCCAGCGTCATTGACAGTCTTTTTGAGAATCTTGATAATGGTTTTATTCGACGCCTCAACTTGGCTATTTCCTTGGGGGTAGTATGGGGATGAAAAGTGGTGTTGGATATGGAATCACTCACATAACTCACAGACATCTTGGTTTTTAAACGGACGTCCATTATCAGTGATGATGGACTGTGGGAGGCCATACCGGCAAATGATGTAGTTGAGGATAAACTTTGATATTTGTTTGCCAGTAATGTATGTCAATGGGATGGCTTCGATCCACTTTGTGAAGTACTCAGTGGCGGCAATAATGAATTTATGGCCGTTGGAGGAGGTTGGATGAATCTTACCCACGAGGTCGAGTCCCCATTGAGCGAAGGGCCACAGAGAAGTGATTGGCCGAAGTTCTTGTGCTGGAGCATGGACCAAATCACTATGGATTTGACACTTGCGACAGGTTCTGACATATTGTAGTGCATCTTTTTCCATTGTCGGCCAATAATATCCAAGTATCGTTAGTTTCTTAGTTAGAGTAGGACCGCTCGAATGAGATCCGCATATATCATCGTGCACTTCTCGTAAGGTCGTACATGCTTCATCAGTGTCAAGACATCTAAGGAGGGTATTGTCGAAACTACGGTGGTATAGGGTGTCACTAATAATGATATATCTTGCGGATTTCCTAATGAAGGACTTCCTTTGGTTATTGGACAGGTTCGGTGGAAGGGATTGAGTCTTTAGATAGTCATAAATGTCCTGATACCAAGGAGAGTTGGGACCAACAAGTTCGTAAACCATTTCTGACTCTAGGATATTATATGCCAGTATCAACAGCTGTTCTACTAGGAACTCAAATTGTGACACATTTTTAGGGATGTCCAAGAGAGAACTGATAGTAGCCATTGCGTCAGCTGCCTTATTCTGTGCTCTGGGGATTTTCTCAAAAGAAATCAGTTGGAAATATGTCAGGAAACTGTCCACCATCCTCTTGTAGGGAAGCAACTTCTCATCTTTTGTTTCATAGTCATCATTCACCTGATTGATTACTAGCTGGGAATCCCCGAATACAAGCAATGTCTAAATTTTCCATCTGATTGCCAACTTGAGACCTGTAACTAATGCTTCATATTCAGCAATGTTATTTGTACAAGGGAAAGTGATTTGAAATGACTTAGGAATTGAATCCCCTTGTGGTGTGATGAACAAGATTCTGGCATCTGAGCCATGACCAGTGTGAGACCCATCAAAATATAGCTTCCATGGTGTTGCTAGTTTCACATGAAAGATGAACTCGTCAGGAAAATCAGTTACCAATGGATGAGAGACTTGGATTGGTGCATCTACGAGTTGATTTGCTATTACTTGCCCTTTTATTTCCTTGCGTTCAACATACTTTATGTTGTACTCACTTAGGATCATGACCCATTTTTCCAATCGGCCCGTTAACGCTACTCGACTTAATAAGTATTTCAATGGGTCAATCTTGGCAACCAGTTGTGTCTGATGATTGAGCATATAATGCCTTATTTTTTGGGCTACAAAAATAACCGCGAGGCATGCACGTTCAATGTATGTGTAGTTCAACTCATACCCTATCAATGTGCGTATGATGTAGTAGATTGCTCTTTCTTTCCCTTCATGATCATTTTGGGCCAGTAATGCCCCCAGTGTTGAACTAGTGGTCGAGATGTATAGAATTAATGGCTTTCCATGAATGGGCAATATGAGGACTGGTGTTGATAGCAGGTAATCTTTGATTTGTTGGAAGGCCTGTTGACATTTATCCGTCCATACAAAGGGGACACCTTTGCACAATAGGTACTGGAATGGGTGGCACTTATCTGCCAATTGAGCTATGAAACGGTGAATAGATTGTACTCTACCTTGCAGAGTTTTGAGTTCACTGATCCCTCGAGGCGGAGGCATGTCTATGATTGCTTTGACCTTTTCCAGATCAACTTCTATGCCTCTTCGAGAAACTATGTACCCCAATAGTTTACCTGACGTGACCCCAAAAACACACTTCTTAGGGTTTAGCCGAACTTTGTACTCTTCCAGTCTCTTGAATTTTTTGTCGAGTACCTTCAAATGATCTTTCCTTGTTGCTGATTTGGCCAATAGGTCATCTACATAATCTTCCATTATATTGTGCATCATATCATGGAAGATCGTGGTCATAGCCCTTTGATACGTGGCACCTGCGTTTTTAAGACCGAAGGGCATGACGTTCCAACAGTATGTCCCCCATGGGCATGTAAATGCTATTTTGTGCTGGTCCTCAGGAGCGATGCGGATTTGATTATAGCCAGAGAAACCATCCATGAGAGATAGCATCTCATGTCCTGCAGTTAGGTCGACTATGATGTCAATGTTGGGCAAAGGAAAGTCATCCTTTGGACATGCTTTATTTAGGTCTCGAAAATCTGTACATACCCGAATCAGTCCATTTGGCTTTGTCACCGGCACTAGGTTGGAAATCCATTCAGCATAATCTATAGACCTTATGAATCCGGCATTCAGTAATTTTTTTAACTCGGCTTTGACCAGTAGAGCAACTTGAGGGTACATTTTACGCAACTTCTGCTTGACTGGTTTAGCATTGGGTAAGAGTGGAAGATGATGCAGAACAAGCTTGGGGTCCAATCTTGGCATGTCTGCGTAGGACCATGCAAAGTTTATTTTCTGTTCTGCAAAGAACTTATGAAATTCTGGTTTCTCTTCATCAGTCAATGATGCGGCAAATAGGACCATCTTGGGGTCTTCTGCAGTTGAAATGTTATCCTCTATTGTGTCCTTGATAAGCATAGCCGATTTTTCTTGTTGTACAGGGAGAAAGTCCAGTCCTCCATCTTTGGGCACCTCAGAGAGGTTTTCACCCGCAAATACGTCCTTTATTTTTACTATTTTATCGTCAAGAGATGCCTTTCAGTTTTCACCTAGAGACGTTTCATTTTTTACCTTATTTTTACTTTTGCGACTAGAGGACGGAACAGTCTCGCCGAAGTATGCAGTGCCAGCTAAATCAATAACAAATCCAGATTTTTGGTCCCCACTTGGTATGCCTTCTCGTAATCCCATGAATTCGGCAATTGCTTCATCATTTTGGAATGTTTCCAGAATTGGCGGTCCTTGTTGGTCCCAACTGACTAGTTCGGGGTAAACTAAAGAGATGCCATCATCAAGGTTAGTGAATTGGGGTGAGGATGCGAACAGCATGCAGATGGATTCAGTGATGTTGTAGATGAGGTTATCATCATCCAACTCAACATCGGACTCCATCCAATATTCTCCTTCACTAGTGTCATATGCATTGTCGTAATAAGGAGTGAAGGTTTGAGAGCCCTGATTATCAATGTTGTTTGACACTTCGGATAGATTCGGTTGTTGTGTGTCATGGGAAGTGGTAGTAGGACTTTGGTTGTTTGGTGCTTGTTCAATTTTGAATGTTTTCCAAAATCGTTGTTCAGAGGTCAGTTCCCCTAGTTCGACAAACAAATCGTCAAGACAACAGTTGCTTAGGGATCGTTCTGAGCCAAATTCCCACTCATGGGAGTCTGTTTCAGTTAGGATTTCCCTACTAGTCTCGACACTGTCAGAAGCATGTACTCGCTCATTGGAAAGTCCAGAGGTACATCGATCGTCATTGTTGAGTGATCCAAACCCTAATCCAAGATACTTCAGAGTTTGAAAAGTTTCTATAGGTTCCCTTCGACCAATTTTATTTTTCCCAAGACCACTAGTACCATCGTAGCCTTTAGCTTTCATGATGTTGTAACCTTTGCCATATTTTTGAACTGGTAATGGAGGTAATGTGGCTGTATCCTTATAGATCCATCTGGTGATGTCAGCAAGGTCTCCATCACTCATGTCTCCCCACTTGATAAAAACTGTATTCGATGGAACTTTGAAGGTTTCTTGAGGTTCCATTCTAAAACATTGCGGCCCATATATCTTTGGAGAAGTGGGTATCGAAGTTAGGCTGTATGCTATATTTAATTTGAACTCTCCGTAGCCCAGGTCCTGGATTTTGACAGCTGCCTCAGTCTTAGGGCTGGTGGAAGGTGGTGGTATGGCAGAAGACGCGGATGGAATGGGTGTGGAAGATGACATGAGTGTGGAAGGATCGATGTATTTAGATGACGAGGAGCCAGGTGCTTCTCGGTTGATAGGTACTCGGTTTTCAGAGATACCCCTTAAATTGGTACAATATTGGAAAGGGTCGGGGTCTCCATATATGGTTACTTCTGTACTATCAAAAGGGAACTTGAGGCATTGGTGGTATGTTGACGGAACGACCTTTAAGGCATGGATCCATGGATAGCGAAGTAAGATGTTATATGGTAGTTCCAAATCGAGGACCTAGCAGGTGGTGTCTATAATGACCGGTCCCACTCTGAGAGGGAGAGAGATAACACCTCGTGAAGAACGTTCCTCATCATCATATGCTTTGATCACTATGCTTTTCGTTGGGTCTACGCACGCATCAGAGAACCCCAGAGCCTTAACCAGCTTAAGAGAGCATATATTCAACCCTGCTCCGCCATCTATTAAAACCTGTCTAACTTTGTGCTTGTGGACAAAAACTTCTATGTGTAGTGTGTCATTGTGGTTGGTTTTATGTGATGAGTAATCTTGGTCGGAGAAGGTGATGTGGTGCGGCATGGTGAGATACCCCACCATAGTTTCAAACTGATTGACATCAATGTCCTTGGGGACCGATGACTCTAGGAGAGTTTTATCTAGGATTTCTTTGTGCGCAGGAGAGATACGAAGCAGCTCAAGGATAGATATTTGCGCAGGAGTCTTTCCTAGTTGGTCGATCAGGTTGAACTACCCTTTGGGTTTCCACTGTTGTGGGGTTGAGACAGGTTTTGGTTGTTTAGCAGATGAAGCTGGTTGTGATTGTTTAGCAGATGGGCCTGCTATAGTGATCTTGGCTTGTCTAAGGGGAGGTGGACCAGCTATAGTGACCTTGCCACTTCGCATAGTAGTATTACACTGTGGTGCTCTCTTGATCATAATGGTATTGATGTATGCATCATCAGTTCTGACATTATTTATTATTGGACCACCAGAATAATCGTACTTGGCTCGGGTGAAGTTAGCTTGGTTCTGTGAACCTGAAGTGGAAGCATTATGAGAATCATGGTCCTGTAGTGGATTCTTATGGATAGTATGATCTGAGTTGGAGTTGAATTGTGATCCGCCTACTTCAATGGTGCGATTGTCAATAAGGTCTTGTATTATGTTTTTTAGTTGTCGACAGTTGGAAGTTGTATGCCCTTTGACTCGATGGTATTCACAAAGTGCATTGTCATTCCACCATGCTGGTTTGAATTTCCCTGGGTCATATGGTTTTATTGCCGGGAGTGTGATGACCCCATGTTGGATGCATTTCTTAAGGATATCTTCAATGGGTTCACCCAAATGTGTGTATGTGCGACCCCTAGGAAATTGTCTCATCGACCGATATTGTCCTTGACTATTTTGACAACTTTGATTGTTTGAAGAAGTATTGGGAGGAGGTGTCAATGTCGTTGTTGGTCTGTTTTGTTGTTGAACCCCTTTCAGGGCCAATACAGGACTTGCAGTCTTGGTGTCTACAACACTGTCATTTGTAACATGCTTATTCTTGACCCAATATTTGTTTTTGTCAGTAGGTGGGTTGGTGTTTGTGTTTTTGGAACCATATCTCAATTCTCCCTTTGTGATAAGGGCTTTCTCAATTTGGACCCCCTTTTCCACTAATTCTGTGAAGGTTGTGCAACAATGTATTTGCAATGCAAATTTTAGGGGCCCTAGAAGTGTTTGAACAAACCTGTCAACTTTTTCCCTTTCAGGAATGTCAATGTGACATCGACTAGCAAGGCTTCTCCATTTTTGAAAGAACAGAATAAATGTCTCACCAAAGTCTTCTTGCATGAGATTGCACAAACTAGTGATAGAGGTATCCATGTCAATGTTGTATGCATAATTTTTTATGAACCTTCTTTTGAGCTCATCCCATGTCTGGATATCTTTTTGCATTGAAAACCATTCAAGGGCTTGACCCGCCAAACTTTTGGAAAAAAGTCTGATCAAGTATGTTGGTTCGTAGGCTATATCCATACAGTTAGTTGCGAATTCGTGAAGATGTTCAATGGGATTTGTCTTGCCTCTATATTTTGTGAAGTTGGGTGACACGTATCCTGGTGGAAATGCAGGCATGTATAAGTTCATGTCAAATGGGTATACATCCAGGTCATATGATATTTCTGATTTCCTGCCTGAGATGTACATGTTTTGCATAGTTTTCTCCATATCCCTCATTCTTGCTTTGAGTTCATCTATGGTAGGGTCATTTACATTTCCATATGTCGAGTTGCCTGGTACACCATGTGTTCTTGTCTATTGTGCATGAATGTTGGTGTACTATGGTAGTATAGATTGTTGCGGTACATATGACGTGTGTTGTTGGTATTGGAAGTTATGATTTGGTGCATGTTGATGAGTGTGAATGTTGGATGAATATGTTGGTATGTGTCCCCCACCCATGTATGTCATTATTTGAGGGATGTAGTAGCCATGACTATTATAGTGTGTTGATGATGTCATGGGTTGTGTTGTTTGGCCACCTTGTGTGAATTGCTGATTTTGAACAAGGGGGACATTTGTGTTTGTGCCTTGGGAGATAATGACATTTGACTGTGTTGTCGTGTTGACGTTTTGTTGTTGGCCTTGGATAAAGATACGTCCTGTGGGTCCTCTCGGAGGATTTTGTGAATTACTACTGAACGGATTTGCCGAAGTTGTGTTCATGGTAGTAGATGTAGTTGTCAAGGGGGGATTGTGGTGACTTGATGATGCCCCCGTGGTATTTACTGTTGCGGTAAAAAGAGGATTGGAATAATTTGCCCATGTTGTCGAGGAGCCAAGAGTGGTTCCATTCGATTGGGGTAGTGTTGTGGATGTTGTGGATGATTGTGATCCCCCAATAGAAGTAGTGTTTATGGTATTGGAGATATTTGGGATGTTGGATGTGGTATGCGATGTCGTTGTGGTGTCAAAAGGGGTGTTGCTCATAGTATTTAGGAATTGACCACTATGTGAACTGTTATGTGCGTTGTTGGCATTAGGTTCATTTAGTGTGTTAATGTCAAATCCTTGTGGTAACTTAGCTCCTTCACTCAAGAGCATAGCTACGAATCTGTCTCTGTCTTGATGTGCTATTGTTTCAGCAAGCTAATAGACTTCTGGGTCTTGTGTCAATGCCTCTATGTTTTCCTGAAGTAGTTGGCCATTTTCATCTCTTTGCAAGTAGAGTTCGAATGTATTGTTTGATGAGGATTGTGTTGTCACTAGAGGTTGATTGTCTAGATTATAAAATGGATCGTACAAGGTCCAGTTTGAGTCATATGGAGGATTGTTGGGGTCTTGCCTAAAGTTTTCCATTTGTCTCTTTTGTTTTTGAAGTCTGGTTTCGACCATAAATGAGATTGCTCAAAAAGGGAATGACAACTAAATGCAAGTATGACACTATGTGAAGTCTAAGTTCAAAATGACGCCTAGAATGGCTAATATTTTTGGATTTTTGGGTGAATAAGGTATGCAATGTGTATGCAATGTAAGATAAGGTTATCTAAGCACTTCTAAGCTTGTTCTTTGTTTTCGATTTGGACTGCTAAAGGACTTTGTTGTAAATGACAAGTTGACAAGATCTAAGTGACTAGTGAGTCTTCCTAACTAGACTTTTGATTTGGAAGAAATCTCACAAAAGAGGACAATGACTAAAAGGAGTTTTGATAACTTGGTCCAAAAGGGTCTAATTTCGAAAATAATGACTTTGCCAAGGGGTGCTTAAGATTTGCCTAATCCTAAGTATGCAAAATGTGAACCTAGGGATAGTCTAATGTCAAATGTATGCAACGAAAAAGGAATGAGGTATGAAACCTATGGTGACTAATGCAAACTAATGGTCAAGACTTTTGAGCAATTTCAAGTTAGGTTTTTGACAGAATCTTCTTGATGACAGAGTTTGACAAATGTTTGACAGTTTGAAGACCTCTGGTTTCGACTGTGAACTTTTAAAATCTTGACAGGCAAATGCGTCTCAGTTTAGTAATTGCATCACAGTTTAGCATATGCGGTTCAGTTTTTCACTTGCGGCTTTCTGACTGTCAAATGCGGTTTTGTTAATCAAATGTGGCGTTTATGTTATCGGATGCATCGCGACACCTACAGATGCATTGTTCTAAGTCTCAAATGCGGTTTATCAGAGCAGTTGCGTTGCATAATATTAGTTGTGGTTTGACAGATGCGACTCAGTACAGTTTCAACATGATTTTTGTGTTGTTTTGATGGAAGTTTTGATCTGTTTGATGAATGTTTTGTTTTGAACTGTGGTAAAAGCCAGAAAACACTTGACAAACACAGCGTTTTTAATGTAACCAGACACACATCAGATAAGCACAATCCTAAAAAGGCCAATAGGCCAAGGGTTTGTATACTTGGTATAGCCCACCTTTATACCCCGGATTGGTGATAAACACCTTTCCTTCTCGAGAGCGGATAGCTTAGAATTTTGGTGGCATTGGCTCCCCTCCATGGCTCATTAACGTCATTCGAGCACACCAAATTTAGATTCTTTGGGTAGTGACATCCCAAGAGTTGCTATCTCTACTCAAGGGGATCAGTAGTGAGTATCTTCGGGCATGATACTGTACCCTGCACTATACCAAGCAACGGCCAATAGAACGGTTGGACACTAAGACAAGAGGTGTTTAATTCGAGCATTCTGTTCATGGGGCATGATCCATGCGGTGAGAGTCCCCTTTCGGATCCATCTCGTCGAAACCACGCTCGTGATTCTTGGGCTTTCCCCAAGAACCCAATTTTATATACTGGCTGGAAGTCCCTCGGTGTCAGGGTGCTACCGATCTGAGTCGTCCTAGGGTGAGTACTTTTCCCACCACAATAGGCCCAAATTCTAGAGTCAGTAACCATTTCTCTTACACCCAGGATCGCATGAATGTGCAAGGGGAGAGGATACTCTGATATACCGACTCGTGAAGGGTAAAATAATAGAAAAGAATGGGTCTAGTTTTCTGATCACAAGGTTTTCACCAAGTGAGAGCATACTCACCTACCACTCCACAAGCACAATCAATCAAAGAAGACATGGTTCTTTTTATAAGCACCAAAAATAAATGTTTGCTAATCTAGAAATAAACAAGCACAATGTTTGTTTCTTCCTTCTTTGACATGCGAATCTACAAACAATGAATATTAGTAGTCTTGTATGTAATGGTCTTGGACACACGAAAAAGGATTGCCACATGCTACAAGAAAATATTAGTAACACAAAAGATCTAATCTAATTAACATGCAGGAATAAAAACATAGAAAAGAATAGAAAACCAGAAAACCAGTAAACAGAAAAAAACCCAAAAATTTGAAAATCAAAATGACAAGACCGAAAGAAAAAAATTTTACCAAACAGATGCGGTGCGACAGGCAGATGCGTCACTCGGGTCGTCGAATGCGGCTCTGGAAATCAAATGCGGCGTTATGTCTTTCAGTTGTGGCATGTTAGAGCGTATGCAGCACTAGGGTTCTCGGCTGCGTCGCGACGCATCGAATGCGTCACAATTTTTTTTAAAAAACTTTCGGATCCACGTCCCCTCGCAAGACAAACAAAACAACAACAAAAAAACCCTACGAAAATAGAAAGCACACGAGAAACTAGCTACAAGAGATGATTAGTAACACAAAATCTAATGTTAGCCAACATGCAGGAATAAAATAGAATATAGAAGATCATAAAAATCTGAAATTAGAAAAACCCGAAATCCAAAAAATAAAAACCCCAAAACTGAAAGAATAATTATACCAAATAGATGCGGCTCGTTAGGGCATATGCGTCGTTCGGATCTTCAGATGCGGCTCTGGAAATCAAATGCGGCGTTCTGTCTGTCAGTTGTGTCTTGTCAGAGCGTATGCGTCGCTTTCGTGAGCGGATGTGTCGCGACGCATCAAGTGCGTCACAATGTTTTTAAAAAAAACTTGCAGCGATCCGTACCTATACCTTCAAAACAACAAAAAATAGTACGAAAAACAAAAAAATGACGTCGAGTTCACCGATGTAATCAAGGGAAAATCAGAAAGTTGTTAGAGGGGGTTAGCACAATAACATTAAAATACATTGAAATAACAAAGTACAAAGGAAATAAACATGAAAACAAAAGGAACAATGTTACCATAAGTCTTCATCTTCCATGCTTCACCTTTGTTACACCTTCTAGTTTGCAGCAAATCGAATGAGGCCCTCAGATTTCCAATGAGCACCTAGACTAATGTCAAAGCCCTATGCAAAGGTTGAAGGATTTATATAAAAGAAATGACCTCACAATAGACTAAAATGACAATGACTGCAAATGACAATAATAATAGCCTAAGTTAAAATCTGAGCATCAGAGAGAGAGAGAGAGAGAGAGCCCCAAATGAGAACAAAATTGCCATTTTATAAAAATTGCAATTTTGAACATGTGGCCAGGATGAGAAGATGACAAATACCCTAAAATCAATGGTCAAGATTGAAAGTTGCAGTGTGAAATAGGGTTAGGTCAAAATTAGGGCAATGATAAGGATGAAGGGTTGAGATTGAATTATAAAATAATTTAATCAAGGGCTGAAATTAAATGAGATGTCAAAAGATAAGATTTGATCTAGAGGATAAGATTGGCACAGACAAAGAGGTTGCTGGAGAAATTAAATAATAAAATTTATTTACTCCAGGTGACCAGTAAATAATTAAATAATAAAGATATTATTTAATTATGGAGGATGTGACAAAAGGAATCATTTTGAATTAAATAATGATTTAATTCAAAATTCAAGAGAATTGACTAAATTAAATAAATCAAATTTATTTAATTTTAATGAGAGAAAAAGCTAATTTTAGGACCTCTCTTACCCTTTGTTGTGTGTTTATTACTCATTTTATAAAAAAAAACACATTTTATCATTTATTGAAACTATTGTGTCATAAAATTGCACCCCTTGCAATTTCACCTACATTTTTGCATCCACTTTATTTTCCACTCCCTTAGTATTTGTGTAGGCTCATTTTAGCACTTGCATCACCCTTTTCCCCCTCAAGATGCTCAAGACCCCTTTTCGGAAGCTAGCCTCTTATGTCAGCTTTGTGTTAAACCTTTTATTTTCCTCATTCCCATTGTTCTTGAGCATGATTTGTCTGGACACTAGCATGTCGAGGGGACATTCATGCACCACACTAGCATCTCATGACATTTCAACATTCAAACAATTGTTTCTAAGCATGTTTCCACTTGTCACCTACCTTTGTCGATAGAAACGGCTTGAGACACCTTATAACGACTCAAGAACCTTCTTTTCCCTCCTCTTCTCTCTTTTAAGTCTATATTTTCATTCCTATGGCAGTCTCTTAGTCTTTCTCTCTTTCTCTCAATCTCGCACAACTGTCTTGCTTGCTACAACACTCCCACATTCTTACAAAACTCTTTGCAACTCTCTTGGCTCTCATAGCTTTATCTTTCTTTCTCTCTCTTTGGCTTCCTCAAGCCTTGTAGGTAATATCTACTTATTGTCTTATGTCTTTAAGAATCTTGGGATTTTTCACATCCCTCGTGTATGCATTTTACTATCTTGTCTATTTATCTTTCTATCTATCTGTCTATTTGGTTGTTTGTGGAGGTGGAAACACTGAAACAAGGGTTTGAATAAGGCAAGCCCCTAAACAACCCCAAAATTTCCTATTATGTATGTAGGTATTGAAGACATTCCATTGCTAGAGGCTTCATTGCTTGGTCTATTGTGAGTACTTTCTTCCTCTCCTTTCATTTTATCATTTACATTCCATTTATTATATATTTCATTTAGTTTACATTCTCTTAATTCTATTATTTTTTATTATTTATGGGTCTATGCAAGATCATGGGGGTCCAAAAAGTGGTGATGTGAAAAAAAAGGCATTTTTAACCCCAAAAACGCAAAATTCTGCTTTGACTTTTTGTAGGCTTGGGTAGAAAGTACATAGTGTTAAAGCTAAAACTAGACCAAAACGGATATCCATTTTTCTTAGGTCAAATTTTATAATTTTGTCAAGTTCGGGGCCGACCAATATTTTTATTTAATATATTGTAATATTTTTTTAATATATTTATAATAATGTTTCTAAATATATTTATCATATAGCATGGATATTAAATTAAAAAATATTATAATAATGTTTTTCAATTTAATATATTTATCATATAGCATGTATATTATATTATAATGTAATATATATAATATATTATATAAAATGATATCTTACATTTCAAAAAACATCACCACTAATTATATGGTCGAGTCCTGGACCCAACCATATATTAAAAAAACTACATAAAGGAAACAAATATCTATTTCAAATAAATATCTTTTTCCTGTTTTATATAATCAAAAGCAAAATCCTGAGAGCTCATTTTTAGCAGTTTGAGTGCAAGTTTTCTACTCCACAACTTGGATATCCATTTGCAGGCTAATTTTCTTGCTCATATCAACCAAATTTGAAAGGTATATTTAGATTTTTATGTTTTTTTTCAATTTATATTGGTTTTTTTTTGTGAATTTTAGTCAAAAATAGAATATTTGATAGGTTTTTGATTGCATTAAAATCATTGTTAATTTTGAAATTTTGTATCAATTAACAGGATTAAAATGGTTGATCCCAACCCTACTCAACATGAAAACATTCAACTGGATCAACATGAAAACCCTAACCCCACACAAGATGAAAACCCTCCAAACCCTCCTTCACCACAATTGTTGTTTCCAAACCAAAACATGCCAACAATACATGAATCTATTCATAGAAACTTAGATCAATTGAGAAATGTATGTCGAATCTATGAGACACTCACTGAGCTATCAAACACGAAAAACACTTTAGAAACAATCATTTCAAATGTTGAAACTTTGGCAACTCAACACAATATATTTGCATAGTGGCAAGAGGAACAAAGGAAATTTTATGCCAATGGGTTATCATATGATGAGGTGAGGGCACTTGATATTGGAAAATCCCAATTAGCCTAGTTATTTATCAATCACAGAATAGGACAACCCATTAATGTGTGAAAGCCAAAATTTTGAATTAAATAGTGCACCCATAGAGTCATATTAGATAATTTTTGGATACGTTGGTGGATGGCTTTTGATAAACCACCCAACAATAATCTTGATGTCCCTCATTATTTTCTCTGAAAATTATATGTTGAGTTTGTCTTAGGGAGGCATGTCAATTACTTTGACATGCGATATTTCCAAGCTGTTGGTAGAGGGATGACACAGGATAGACCTAGAGCATGATGAGTCACCCTCGTTTGTCTTGCTCTACCTATTACTGCCCTGACTCCACTACCTTACCATGAGATTGCTTTAGATGCAAGGACTTGGAGCATTTATGCCTTACATCCATTAAGTGATCATTTGGTCATGTAGAGCCATCATGTTGTGCAACCATCTGACGGTGCATCCCATCATCATGATGATGCACTTGATACATCCCAGCATGATGGTGGTGCACCTATTGCATCAGCTCCGATTGGTACACTGTCATTAGCTCCAACTAGTACACCATTCTCTTCGACACATATTTTTGTGCCCCATCACTACATGACATGCAACAATTTATGTTTGGGTCCTCTCCAATGGTCCACTGAGGCTCCCATAGACACATTTGACTATGAGGTTCCATATATGTCAGATATAGGACTTGATAGAGCACAGAGTGTACCATTTGTAAGAGAGACATCGGCTACCAAGGACGATGTGGGAGCATCGATAAGACTTAAAGCAATTTCATAGTGTGTTTTATCTAAATTATTTCATATTTTATAAGAGATATTTGTACTAATATATGTTTATGTGTTGGAATCTCTAACAGTTGCTAACAAAGGAGCAGATTACCCAAGTGTAGGAGGCTACACAATCAGCCATTTCATTTTCCCTAGAGAATCAGTATATGGTATTATTTAAATTGTCATTTAAATGTTAATTTTTTAAATCTATCATGTTTAAATACATGTACTACATAGATTAATAGTCTAATATAATCTTGTCTTTTTATGTAGCAATCTGGCTCTTTTACAACCATGTTGACTGGGGATGACCCATTGGATGAAGCTGCACAACAAGTATATATATATATATATATATATATATTCTCGATATTATGATTATATGTGCATGTGCATTAAAATTGTGTTACATTCTTGTCATTTTTTATATAGGAAACCATCTTAGATGCTTCATCCACCACGAGCCCATCTAGTGTCGTAGCATCACAAAAGGTATGTGTTTATTTTATATTGCAAATATTTATGTTTAGATAGGAGTAGATATATTTTTAGTAAAAATGATTATTTTTCAACAGTTATATGTTAATTTGTATCATTTTTTATTTTACCTACTATAGTCCTCTGCCCGACTCAACACTGTGACGAGTCTAGGACCATTTATTTATAGGAGGACTCCTAATCATCCTAAGCAACAATCATATGCAAAGCATCTTGCAAAAAAGAGAGCAAGACTTGAGGTAAACAACAATTGCATTATTGATATAATATAGTACATGTATAGTGATTTTGATGTTAAATTCATAATTTATAAATGATAGTACATATAATTTTCTATTTACTATTCTATCTTGTCAACCATTCACATAATTAATCTAATTTGTGGTTTGAATTGTTATTGTGCAAGAAGCTTCAGATCAACCAAGTTCTTCGAGGAGGCTTGATTTTGATGGTCCAACACAGGATTAGGATTTGATATAGATTGATATGTACTTAGGGTTTGCTAGATCTTGAGATGACATATATGCCACAATTTGTAAAACTTGTTCTGAGTACGCATATATATCAAATTTGTATATGCACAAACACAATTATTCTACATTTTGATATATAAGAATTGATTTTAAATCTAATTTGTTCCCCATGTGCATGTCTTTCTACTTTGAATCTTCAAAATGGAATGTATAATTATCTTAGAATGGTTTAAATTTATGATCGATAACATGTTATAAATTAACGAAATTGCATTTTAATAGAACTTATGAATTACAATTGGTAATCCATCTATGTTAGAGTTCATTCATATTAAGGTTCACATACATTACATTCCATGAAACCACATTTCTTTGAGGAGATTTTTTAAACAATTTACTGCCTTTTCATTTGTACCACATTTTTCATACATGTCTACCAAAACATTTTTATCAAACAGTCAATTTGAGAATACACATGATTTCAAGCTCTGTTGAATGAATTTTCATTTGACATTATTTTGTTTTTTGAACCCCTGTAATGAAGTGGGTAGCTGATTTTTATTTCAAAATAAGTTAAAATTAACGAAAAATGGTATGAGAAGCACTGTATAATATTTGTTGAGAAGAATTGTTCAAAAATATGCCTCAAAGAATTGTGGTCTCATAGACAAGGAAAAAAATATGAAAAGAGCAGCTTATGGCAGTCTTATGGCATTGATTCTTTTGATTGATTAAAAACTTCAAACAAATGGATACAACTTAATGAAACATATGTCATTATAGTGTTCATTCAAAAGCAATATAACCAGCTTGATAAAAATCAATGTCACTTAATATTCATTCAATCTTAATAACATGTAAAAGGTATAAAATCATCTTGAATAAGAATCACTATCTTTCAACCATAGGGGTTTGATGCAACATTCAAACAAATTCCTTACAACTAAACAAGATACATGTTCATTAGATTGTTCATTTGAAAACTATACAATAATCATGATCAACAATTAAGACATCACTCAACTAGGCCATGTTGTTAGAGAGTCTATTGAATGAAAAAAGTCCTTTAAAGCTAAGAAGAAAGAGTTGTTGGAAATGATTGAAGTGCACAGGATCCAGGAGCTTGAGGTGGCCAACACCTTAAGCAGTATGAAATAGTGTTTCTCTCTCTTTTTGACTACTATCTATTTTCTGTTGGATCTTGGTTTTTTTCTTATTGTTTTGTTGCTTTGATGTTGTTGGGTGTTATTGTTAGTTTATTATTTTATCTCTCGTAACAAAACCCTTTTAGTCTTGTTTTTATGGATTATGGTATGTTGTTGGTGTCTTATGGTAGTTTCTTTTAAACATAATTTTGTATCTTAAGTTGTAAAGGGTTTCGGGTCCCTTCAAAACCTGTTTTTCCTATATAATCAAAAAAATTAAGACATCACTCAATCATGATGCAACCATTAAACAAACCAAATACAACTTCATGTCATGCACGTCATTTGACCTTCCACATGCAATTTGTATTATCGTAATGCACAACAATGAATGTTGCTAACCATAAACCATCAATAAGCAAACTAGACATACTACATGGGCTTGATGTACACTAGTCATAATGCACACTTCACACAAAAGCAATAACACTGATATGATATTGTCATATATGTCAATCAACCTTGAACCATACCAAACTTGATATATCGCAATTGTTGTCATTTATGCCATTCAACCTAATGCAAGTGAGGATTTGTATTTGGTAATAATTTGTGCATGAAAATAAAGTGAGAGATGATAGTTAAGGTGATTTGAACAAATGAAATTGTTGTCATAAGCATTGAAAACTCTATCAAACAAAGGGATCTTGTTGTCCTAAGTGTTGAAATTGAAGCAAAAACAATTGAAGACTAAAATTAATCACTTACAAAAGGAATGAAAAGATAAGAAGAATATTGTATCGTCAATGAAAAGGAGGTTAGTCTACTTTAAAAATAATTCTAACATGTGTGGATGGGTATGTTTAAGCTAGGCATAGTCCTACTTCAAACCGAAACATGCCAAAATAGTTAGAGCTACACTGGACCGATGATATCCCTTAAGAGTCCAAAGTGCAAAAAGGCAGCAATCTTTGATGGGATATTCCTCAAAGACCATGACGCTTAAAAAATATATGTCTGAGGCTACAGGATTGTGTTGGGACCCTCTACAATAACCTCTCTAGTTTTTTGCTATCTCAAATGCATTTTTCCGTGGTTACAACTTTTCAGTTGAGGAAAAAGTTGTCAGATGCAAGCAGTGTAAAGTTGTGAAGTGGTGCAACTTTCGTTCTGCAACTCATACGACCAAATGGACTATTCCAAAATGTCCATATGGGTATGTTTATGCTATGAATGGTCTTATTTTGTACCCAAACACATTGAATCAATCTGAGCTACGTTTAATCGACTTGATCCCTTAAGAGTCTAAAGTGCAAAAAGGCAGCAATCTTTGACGGGATATTACTCATAAACTATGACACATACTTTTTGTTTGAGGCTATTAGATCATGTTGGGACCTGCTACAATAACCTCTCTCAATTTTTTCTATCTTGGAGGCATTTTCCCATGGTGATGAGTTTTTAGTTGAGGAAACAATTGTCAGATGCAAACAATGTAAACTTGCAAAGTGGTGCAACTTTCATTCTACAACTTGTATGACCAAAAAAAATATTTCAACACATCTGTATGGGTAATTTTCTGCTAGGAATGGTCCTATTTTACACCCTAACACGTCAAATCACTCTAAGCTACATTCAACTAGCTTGATCCCTCAAGAGTCCAAAGTGCAAAAGGCAACAATCTTTGATGGGCTATTACTTAAAAACTATGATGCTTACAAACTTTTTTTTTTAGGCTACGAGATCATGTTGGGACCCTCTATAATAACCTCTCTCAGTTTTTGCTATCTCAGAGTCATTTTCCCCTAGTGACAAGTTTTCAGTTGACGAAATAGCTGTCAAATGTAAGTAGTGTAAAGTTACAAAGTGGTGCAAATTTTGTTCTGCAACTCGTATGACCAAACAAACTGTTCAAATATTTCTAGATGGTTACATTTATGCTAGGAATAGTCCTCTTTCACACCCAAACATGTTGAATCACTATGAGCTACATTCAATCAGCTTGATCCCTTAAGAGTCCAAAGTGCAAAAAAGTAGCAATATTTCATGGGCTATTACTCAAAAACAATGATGCTTACAAACTCTTTGTCTAAGACTACAAGATCACATTGGAACCCTCTACAATAATCTCTCTAAATTTTTTCTATCTCGAAAGAATTTTCCCGTGGTGACGAGTTTTCAGTTGAGGAAAAAGTTATCAAATGCAAGCAGTGTAAAGTTGCAAAGTGGTGCAACTTTCATTTTGCAACTCGTACGACCAAACGAACTATTCCAACACATCCAGATGGGTACATTTACGCTAGGCATGGTCCTCTTTTGCACCCAAACATGCTAAATCACTCTGAGCTACATTGGACTGACGATTTCCCTTAAGAGTCCAAAGTGCAAAAAGGCAGCAACCTTTGATAGGCTATTACTTGGAAATCATGATGCTTACAAACTCTCTATTTGAGGCTACAGGATTATGTTGGGACTCTCTACAATAACCTCTCTCATTTTTTACTATCTCAAAGTCATTTTCCCATGGTGACAAGTTTTCAATTGAGGAAACAATTGTCAAATGCAAGTAGTGTAAAGTTGCAAAGTGGTACAACTTTTGTTCTGCAACTCATACGACCAAATAGACTGTTCCAACATGTCCATATGGGTACATTTATGTTAGGAATGGTCCTCTTTTTCACCCAAACACGTTGGATCACTCTGAGCTACATTGGACTAGCGATTTCCCTTAAGAGTCCAAAGTGCTAAAAGGGAGCAATCGTTTACAAGCTATTATTCAAAAACCATGGCACATATAAATAGTTTTTCTAAGTCTACAAGATCACGTAGGGTCCCTCTACAATAACCTCTCTCAGTATTTGATATCTCTAAGGAATTTTCCCGTGGTGTTGAGTTTTTCAGTTGATGGAAAAAGGGTCAGATGGATGTAGTGCAAAGGTCCAAAGGGGTTTAGGGTTCATTTTTCTCCTTTTGAGTAAGTGAATAAGTGAATCATTTACTCAAATGCACTTAATTCATGAAATACACACATGAATACAAAGTATATGCATGAAAACATGTAGGTCATAAAGTATACATTGGAATACTCATAAGTGACAAAGTATGCACATAAGTTGTAAAGTATACACTTGAATACATGTAAAGTATACACAATACGCATGAAATTATTATTCAATAATTTATATCAAATATAGGATTTACTGATGCAGAGCAGGAAGGACTCAAAACAATATTCTTGATACTTTCCAATCAGGGTTTCAACACAAACAATGCACAAGTGCTTCTTTGGCCATCTTTGGCAATGTGTTCCTCAAGCCTAACACATGGGACAACACCCTAACATCACTCAACCCTCGAGGGCAGCATGGGATAATGGAAAACATGGTGTATTCAAACTTTTTTCAACATTCTCCAATGGTTCTCAAACATATACAACCCACCCCAAATAAGTGATAATGCAAAGATTTGTGCAAACTAGACATTGATGCCCCTAGGTGTGACAAGGCAATGACTTCAAACAAAAGGCTTAACAATGAAGGATCATGCTTCCCAATTGATTCCTTGGCATGTATACACCTTCAAAAACATGGAACAATGTTTATCAAACCCAAACTTTAAGAGACATTGCAGAGAATTTACCAAGCAACCATACAATAGGTTTTATGACTATCCCAATGAGACTACAAATCATAACTTTATGTCAAAGATATCTCCTTACCACGTGCATGAAATGATTCCAAAATTTTTATGGATTTATATGATGCCAAGGAAGAATTTTGCACCAATTTGTAGCATTTTCCCACAGTGGAAACTCGAGTTATGGCATTATTTCAAAGGTTGGAAACCCTAGGCAGGGTTTGGGATTGTTTTCACCAAAATGACAATAAATTTTGCAAACCATAACAAAAATTGACCAAAACAATTGAAAATGAAAGGTATCTCATTCCTCAATCTTCTCCAAGAATTTTCCCATCTGTACAAGAAAGTATAAATCCATACAAAATGAAGAAATAAGTTTGCAATGTTAGAAATGCACAAAAAAATCAATGTTTTCATTCACCAAAACTTCAAAAATAATGTCTCCAACCCCCATTCAAGTTTTGAGTGTGTTTTTATACATTTCCCATCCAAACCAACTGTTGGAAACCACCTTTATGGTTAGTTTTCTAACAAAACACCTACTTGACACTTTTTTCCAAAGTTGCTTGACAACTTTTACATTTTTTAACCAATGATCCTATAACACTCCAAAATAGATCAACATGATCCCAAATGGTCATAAATGACCTTATTAGACTCCAAAACACTCAAAAAACCTAAAAACCAAAAATGATAAAAAGGAATGCTTATGAGGCTCCCGATGCCCTGCACCATGCTCCCTAAAGAGAAAAGATTCAAGTCCACTTGAATAGAGGTATGCAATGTCTTCCATATTTGACTCCTATAATTTGTGAAGTTATATTCCATTCTACCCTGTACTTCTTTCAAAATTCCTAAAACCTATTTTATTTTTACCTTTGGTCTCTCTAAGGTTTTGCAATGACCCTTACTTCTCTTCCACATGGCATACAAATTATAATTCATTTCCAAAAGTTGCTCTCCCTTTGACCTTTCTGCATTATCTACATCTCTAACCTTTTTTAGCAACATGGCTGCAACAACTAGGATATTATCATCAAATTGTGCAATTGAAGTATCAAATTTAGATTTATTGTGTGCTTTGCCTTAAAAATAGGTTTGTGTTGCCTCAAATAAACCCTCTAGATAGTAGATTTCATCTTGGTCATGCAAATCTAAATATATGTACTAGTTAGGTGAATGCATGCCTCTTGTAATGACAAGTTTTTTATTTTCCTCCCTATCAACCTACATTTCTACATTTTCTTTTTCATATACATGATCAAAACCAAGATTTGTACTTCCATTTACCTGTTCAATGGTCTGTTGCATGGATTGTCTTTCTTCTATAACTTCATTGCTTGCAAACTCCTCCTTTTTGTATGTTGCATGTCCTTTTGTAGCATTCTCCAAGGATTCATGAGACTCTATTTCACCTTCCATTTTCAAAGAAGCCATCTTTTGCTTTCTTCTTTTCTGAATAATCTTCTTTATGGGTCATTTCACTTTCTTTCTCATTGGCCAATGCCAAACATTTTATTGATAGGCTTTCTCAAGACATTGTTCTAATACAAGCTCAACATTTTTTTCAAACTCTTCCATTGTCCTATCAAATTCTGTAACTAGGCTTACCCTATTTTCTTTCATCTTGTCCTTCTTCTTGAGGCCTTCTTTCTTATCTTGTTGTTGCATCTTCTTATCTTTGTGATACCTCACCTAGGTTTTCTTCCCTTTTCCTCACTACCTAGTCTTTTCGCATCCAAATTCTTCACTTCAACCTATCAAAAACAACACAAAAAATTCCAAAACTTCCCTTGCCCAGATCTTTGGGCTCTGGTACCAAAAATGATGCAAAGTAGGAAGGACTCAAAACAATAGTCTTGACACTTTCCAATCAAAGCAAACAAGGCACAAGTGCTTATTTGGTCATCTTTGGCAATGTGTTCCTCAAGCCTAACACATGGGACAACACCCTAACATCACTCAACCCTCGAGGGAAGTATGGGGTAATGGAAAACATGGTGTTTTCAAAAAAAATTGAACATTCTCCAAGGGTTCCCAAACATATACAGCACCAAACAAGTGATAAATGCAAATATTTGTGCAAACTAGACATTGTTGCCCCTAGGTGTGACAAGGCAATGACTTCAAACAAAAGGCTAAAAAATGAAGGATCATGATTCCCAATTGACTCCTTGGGATGTATAGACCTTCAACAACATGGAAAAATTTTTATCAAACCCAAAATTTAAGAGACAATGCAGAGAATTTACCAAGCAACCATACAATAGGTTTTATGACTATCCCAATGAGACTACAAATCAGAATTTTTGGTTAAAGAGATCTCCTTACCACATGCATGAAATGATTCCAAAACTTTTAGGGATGTAGATGATGCCAAGACAGAATTTTTCACCAATTTGTAGCATTTTCCCATGGTGGAAACTCGAGTTATGGCATTATTTCAAAGGTTGGAAACCCTAGGCAAGGTTTGGGACTATTTTCACCAAAATGACAATAACTTTTGAAAACCAATTGCAAATGAAAGGTATATCATTCTTCCATCTTCTCTAGGAATTTTCACATCCGTACAAGTAATTAAAGATCTGTAAAAAATGAAGAAATAGGTCTACAATGTTAGAAATGCACAGAAAAGACAATGTTTTCATTCACCAAAACTGTGAAAACAATGTCTCCAACCCCCATTCAAGTTTTGAGGGTTTTTTTATAAATTTTTCATCCAAAACAATTGTTGGAAACTACCTTTGTGATTAGTTTGCTAACAAAACACCTATGTGACACTTTTTCCAAAGTTGCTTGACAACTTTTTGAGCAACATTGACAACTTTTACATTTTGTAACCAATGATCCTATAACACTCCAAAATGGATCAACATGATCCCAAATGGTCATAAATGACCTTATTAGACTCCAAAACACTCAAAAAACCTAAAAACCAAAAAAAAAAAAAAAGGTATGCTTATGAGGCTCCTGATTCCCCTGCATCATTTATAAAATGCCATGTAGGCATACAACAAACGGCCCTAATACATAGTCATTTCCTAGTAGGGAGAAGGAAATTGATCACATTTTTCCCTTGCGGTTGGCACACTCTTCCACAACAGTACCATGTTGATGTTCTGGAGTGACAAGCATCTATACAAACCATCAAGGTAGCAGTTAAACAACATACAAGCATCACAAAAACTAACAAATAACAAGCCATAGAAGAGCAAATATAATGTCAAATTTATTAATCTATCGCATACCTCTGCCAAAGGATTAGAGCTGGCTATTGTTGCAACAGATCCATGATCTATCATGCCACGAACATCGCAATATACTTTGAATGACAAATCTATATGATCACAATAGAAAAGATGCTTAGACTAACAAATCTATATTATTCTAAACAACCTAAATGATGATCAAATGGTAATGCAAACTAGAAAAGATGCTTAGAATAACAAATCTATATTATTCTAATTTTTTGCATACCTCTACCAAAGGATCAGAGCTAGCTATTGTTGTAGCAGCTCCATGATCCATTGTGCCAAGAACATCACAATATACTTCGAATGACAAATCTATATGATAGTAATAGAAAAGATGCTTAGACTAAAAAATCTATATTATTCTAAACAACCTAAATGATGATCAAATGGTAATGCAAACTAGAAAAGATGCTTAGAATAACAAATCTATATTATTCTAATTTGTCGCATATCTCTACCAAAGGATCAGAGTTGGCTATTGTTGCAGCAGCTCCATGATCCATCGTGCCATGAACATTGCAATATACTCTGAATGACAAATCTATATGATCACAATAGAAAAGACGCTTAGACTAACAAATCTATATTATTCTAAACAACCTAAATAGTGATCAAATGGTAATGCAAACTAGAAAAGATGCTTAGAATAACAAATCTATATTATTCTAATCTGTCGTATACCTCTGCCAAAGGATCAGAGCTAGCTATTATTGCAATAGTTCCATGATCAAAATTGCCACAAACATTACAATATAATTTGAATGACAAATCTATATGATCACAATAGAAAATATTTTTAGACTAACAAATCTATATTATTCTAAACAACCTAAATGATGATCAAATGGTAATGCAAACTAGAAAAGATTCTTAGAATAACAAATCTATATTATTCTAAAAAACCTAAATAATCAACCTTAATAGATAATCAATATCAAAATGTGATGAACAATATCATACCTGTCCCATACAACAAATGATCCGCTACTCAAGTGACCCTGAAGGGTCATCTCTTACCTTCATAGTTTTGAGTAATGCCTCATGATCAACACTACTAATTGTCCATAGTTCCTTTGTTTTTGGTCTAGCATGATGTCTTAATAACTTAACATTTGTTGCTATAACAAGGTATGAATACATGAGAATGGTTTTGTGTTTCTCATAGTCTTCAAATGTAGGTATTTCATTCTTTCTAATCACATATGTTCCCAACCAAGTTCTAGAAACAACTAAACTTGTATGATCATAAGTTTTTTATCAACATTTAAATATACTCAGAATAACAAATCTATATTATACTAAACAATGTAAATGATGATGAAATTATTATGCAAACTAGAAAAGATTCTTAAAATAAAAAATCTATATTATTCCAAACAACCTAAATAATGATGAAATGGTAAAGCAACCAAGTTCAAGAAACAACAACTAAACATGTAGGATGCATGAACCCGTCATCATCTATCATTGATTTTGTTAGCATTTTCTTTCCCTATACACATCATGCGAACCAATAGTCTAATCCCTCTTTATTCCCCTACAGCACTACAACTGTATAGACATCTCCTAGTTGTACAAGATTTGAAAGATGGTCATAGTCAACTGAACTTTCCATTCCATCTTCTAAAGAGGATTGTGCTACAGATAAAGGGGTTAGGTATTGTGGAATCCATGTATGTACCCACTCACTTGACTCACACTGATCCCAATCACACTGAATACAATTCTAACAAAAATAAGCCATCTCTCATGTCCATATGGTCCATGCACCCATATCTAAGCTTCAAAATGAATGCATCTTTTAAGAATCTCTAATTTTTTGGCATTCCACTTTGTCTCCCACTGTGCCCTCCTCAACCAACCACAAGAACCTACACACTTGTGAATCAAGTGTCCCTCATCATGATAATGCATAAGTGCACCCATCAACAATAGAACATGCATCATTGAATGTTGCACTACCTTCGATCTTCATTTGTTCCTTAACCAAAGCTCTCTTCACACATGCACTTGCGCCATCAAGCTCGCCTTTTCCATGCCCAACTTTGAAAAAACTCTAAATATGTGGTACACCCCTCTCTATATGCATCTTGCTCAACCAATAAAACATGCAATCATTCTTGAATTGCCTTGTGCAGTTATCTAACCAAATCAAATGTTGACCCATTACAATACATTTTTCTATAAGAACTCAAAAAAGTTTTCAAAACAATATTGTACAAAATCAAATGAATGAGATCTATCATCACTCATATAAAAATGGTACTGCCTAATTATCTTCCTGTCCTCTTCTATTCTATCAGGGGAATGTCTATATGTTATGTGGACAAAAATAGCAATTTGAATAGAATTATAATATAGTGATTGTACTTCATTTTGTGGTTGCAATGTGTAATTTTCAGCAAAATCAACTATGGATACAATAGTTCCAATGGGGAAAAAGTCCTTACACATCCTGAATTTTTGATCCAACCACTGTGACCTATGGCTATGCCTTGCATACTTATAGAAAATATTTTTCTTAAAATCAGAAATAAAATCAGGAATACTTACCTCTCTTGCAACCAACTCACATCTAGAACCCCCACCTCCACTCTTCAATGTGTATTTGACTATCTCAAACCTTTTTTTCTCAACAATCTTGTTACCAAAATCATGATTTTTTCCCTCATGAAAGCATGCTACAAACTTCAATAAACCACCACATTGCAAACACATTTCATTTAAACAATCATTTCTATAAAATAAGCAACCATCACCTCTAATGCATAAAAATAAATCTAACAAGTCCCTGGATGACTTAGGAAGTTGTATTGCATGACACTCCTACAACATTTCATCAGTATTCATAATAGAATGAATATGGCATAATAATTCATGATACATTGAAAACTCAATATGATATTTGCAACATGTATTACGAACTTTAATAGGTACACAATAAAATGGCTTGCAAGACCCAAAATCCCTTTGTGAGATTCACAAATTTGGATGTTTTTGACAAAATTGTTTGTACAAAATTGTTTGGCTACATTCCAAGAAATGTTTAGGATGCGGTGTACAATCTCGATTACCAATTCATAACTTTAAAACATCATTTAAACATTTGGTGATACTCTAGAGTGAGAATTCGTAAAATGTTCAATTTTCATCTTTACATTATTGGTTAGCTTCTTATCAACATGTGGAAGGCCCCCACTAAAAGCCCACATATCATTTTGAAGAGGATTATCGAGTCTTCCTCTTCTTGAGAGTGCTCTATTCAATGTTTTATAATTTATATTTAAATCAATACAAGTTTGTCTCATTAAATGAGCCTTTCTCAAATGATGGCTTACTAGTGAGGTTGTGATCACTCTACGAGCAGCCCTTTTATCTTCTTCCTTACTAGTATTTTCAATAGTGGTTAGAGCATTAAAAATATTTTTTACAATAATACTAATTTTTTCTAATTTTTTGGTGAGATGAATCTTCAATTTTTTTAATAATGGTCTCATTTTGTAAATCTTAAGTAAATGCACAAAAAGTTGACATTGTTCGGTTAATGTCTTATCGAAAAATTATTCATTAAACATTTTGGTAGCCCACAAATGAACCGTTCGTTGTAACCTTTTCCCTTCAAGATTATCTATTATGTTCTCATCTATTTCAAGCAACCATTTAGGGGTTCTCATGTAATTAGGTGTTATATAGGGTTAATTTTCAATATTTTCAATATTATCAACATTTTCATTTTCAAGTTCAATGCTATTAACATTTTTCAAGTTCAATGCTATTAACATTTTCATTCTCACTATTTTCAATATTTCCAACATTTTCAATAACAATTTTATTTTCAATATTTTCAACAACATTTTCATTTTCAATAATTTCATTTTCAACAACATTTTCATTTTCATTAACATTTTCAACAACATTTTCATTCTCAATGTTGTTCACATTTTCATTTTCAATTTCAATATGATGTTCAATATTTTCAAATTCTATTTCATCTTCACTTGAATTAACATATAATGGTACAACAGAAGCTTCAATTTGAATATTTTCCATACCTTGTCTTCTTTTCCTATGACTTTCTCTATGTTTTTCTCTATATGCTTCAATTTGATCTATTGTTAGTTTCCCTTTACCTTTTCTATTATGGCGACTACTACTCCTCATTACACAAACAAAAAAATGCACACAAATGATTGTAATTGTAAATAAAGTGTAAGAGAATCTTTCAAAAGCAGAATTTTGTCTAATAAAGACAAAGCATGAGAATTTCACAATAGAAAGAATGTAGGGACTGTTGAAATACTCAAAACGGTCCCATTTTTTTTATATAACTTACTAAATGGATATTTGTTTACTTTATTATATGTTATAATTTATATATATTTACTATATATTAATATACTATATTAATTTATTATATATATTTATATATTATATATTATATATTAATATATATTATATATATTAATATTATATTAATACATTATATATATTAATATTATATATAATATATTAAATATATAATATATATTATCCCACTCTCCCTCTCAGGTATTTATCTCCCTCTCTCCCTTCCAGGTCTCTCTCCCTCTCTCCCTTTCAAGTATTTCTCTCTCTCTCTCTCCCCATCTCCCCCTCTCACTTCCCCCTACCTCCCTCTCTCTCTATCTCTCTCTCTCTCTCCCTCTATCTCTCTCCCTCTCCCTCTCTCCCACTCTCCCTCTCCCTCTCCCTCTCTCTCTCTCCCCCTCCCCCCTCCCAGACTCCTTTAATTCCCTCTCTTCACCTCTCTCTCTCTCCCTCACCCACTCTCCCTCTCCCTCTTCCTCTACCACTCTTCCTCTTTTCCTAATTTGTGTCTCCCCTCTATCCCTCCTCCCCTCTCCCACTCTCCCTCTCTCTCCCACTCTCCCTCTCCCTCTCTCTCTTTCCCTCTCCCTCTAAAGTCTTTCTCTCTCTCCCTCTCAAGTCTTTCTCTCTCTCCCTCTCCCCCTCTCCCACTCTCCCTCCCACTCTCCCTCTGTCTCTCTCTCTCTCCCTCTCTCCCACTATCCCTCTCCTTCTCCCTCCCTCCCCCCTCTCCCACTCTCCCTCAATCTAGACCTATAAAAAAATTTGAAACCCTAGTTAGTGAAAAACAAAAAAATTGAACCTTCATTACTGGAAAATAAACATAAAATTGAACATTCATTACCCCCTTTCTACATTTATTTAAACTCTTTTCATTCTTGTCTATTTTTCCTTCTTCTTTATCACTTATTCTCATGTTTTTTAAATTATTTCTTAGTTGCGTATTTTTAAGTTAGTATTTCTTTGCTAAACAATTTAAAAAAAAAAAATCTTTTGACTCTCCTCAGCTCTCAAAACAGAAAGGACCCTTGTTGGAAGTGCTCTAAATTTCCAATACTTAGTGAATATGGATCAATAGTTATTACTGGCCAAACAAAACTCGTCCTAGCAAGCATAGGGAAATGGGTGAAGTTAATGGATAATAATTGATGGGCTATGCAAGAGGCTATCATATTGTTTCATATTGTATGATAGCCTCCTAAATAGCCCATTGATTATTACCCATTAACTTTTCTCATTTCCCTATGGCTGTTGGGATAAGTTTTGTTTAACCATTACTGACTATGTATCCAGATTCACTAAGTATTGGCAATTTGGAGCTTAACACTTCCACATTGCAGTGAGGTAAAAATTTAATGTATTTTTTAATGAGATTTCACATCAATTTAACAATTATTTGATTTTCATTTACATGCCTTAGACATAAATGAGATTTACACATTTTTTCATTTGTCTTCAATTAAGTCATTTATATTGAATGGTTTAAGGGAATTTTTAAACATGTATCTTACATTTTGAAATTACAAATTTAATTTAGGTTCACTTATATCTAAATCATGGATCCACACCCTCCAACTCCACCCACTCCACCTTGTAACCCCCCACCTCCACCACCTTCATCTGATGGTGCTCACTTTCGAGAACAAATCGATGTGAATGTTAGATCCATTTAGGATCAAGTTAACACTATTCAAAATGAAGAATGTATTCCACCATATTTGAGGTGTTTTGCATCTACAAATGCAAAATGTTGTTGATGTTTTAAGGTCCATTGATGTGGACTTAGATGAGTATCAATGATGGCTAGAGGAGAGGAGACAGTCCCATTCTGAAAAGGAAAACACAAAGAAATGAAGAGATGCAACAGGAAGCCGCAAAACTTTATTAAGACAATGATCTTATTGAATTTTATTGAATTTTGTAGTTCACACTAACAATGATCTTATTTTTATAAAGAATTTGAACTTGGATGGATATTTAATAAAGAATTTTGTTGGATGGATATTTTATAAAGAATTTGGTTGGATGGATATTTTTAGTGTTGAATTTATGAATATAATAGTATAATGATGAGAAAAAAATAGAAATAAATATTAATTAATCTATTAATTTAGTGTTTGCTCATATATAGTGTGCATATATATAGTGTTTGTTCATGCATCATGGTTGAGTGATGTCTTATTTGTTGATCATGATTATTGCATAGATTTCACATGAACACTCTAATGAACATGTATCATGTTGTCTTGTAAGGATTTTGTTTGAAGGTTTCGTCGAACCCCTATAGTGTACATAATGTGCATGTTTATGTATCATGGTTCAAAGATAATGATTCTTATTCATGATGATTTTATACCTTTTACATGAAGGATCTAATGACATGTTATTAAGCTTGAAGGTTTTAATGGCATGAATGTTGAATTGAGTTATAATGGTTTTATTTGATGGTTGCATCACTTCTTATTCTAGAGGATCCCAACACAGGAAAACACTCTTCCTCTCAACTCTCTCTTTCTTTCCCTCCCTAACTCTCTCTCTCTCTCCCTCCCTAACTCTCTCTCTCTCTCCCTCTCAACTCTCTCTCTCTCTATCTATCTCTCTCTCTCAACTCTCTCCCCATCCCTCTTAGGTCTCTCACTCTCTTGAGAATTGACCACACATCAATAAATATATAATATATAATACGTAACTTATATAATATATATTATATATTAAATATATTATATATATTACATAATATTAATATAATATTTAATATTTAATACATATAGTATATATAATATACTATAAAAAATATATATGTAGTATATAGTATATAATATAATATAATAATATATAATACATAATATTAAATATTATGTGTTATAAATAATACAAGTAACAGATATTTGTTTTGAATGGATATCCATTTTTTTTGACAAAATCAGTAAGCTCGGGATTTGGTTCAAGATTGCCTAACTTGGAAAGTCAACACAAAAAATGTGTTTAGAAAATATGGTGGTATACAATATAGAAAAAATTGTGATGAGACCAAATTGACAAGAAATGGGGAATTATTATCTCCAAATGGATCAAGAAAAATATTCAAAAATTATGACTTGATAAGAATCATCTGGTTCCATGATCTTGGTTACAAGCCAGGCTAGGTGGATCTCATTGAATTGATGGCAGATGGAGGCTTATGTTCTTTCCTCCTATCATATTGGGTGGCAATAACCATATGAAATAATCTCACAAGAGATTTATATAGTACAAAGCAATCAATTCAGTAGTGGACATTGTATAGTTGGCAAAATTATTCTAAGGATATTGTATCCCCACTGAACATATTTGGCTTGAGAGTCATGTGCAAAATGAAGAGTATGCAACTTATTAATCCCCAGTTGAAAAAAGATGAATCTCACAATGAATTCCTAGAAAAGTGTTCTGGAAAGATAGAAATGGACACTCCTATAAGATTGGTTAGCTCTTAGAAGGAAGATGGCCTTTCTTAGTGAGATCTTTGACCGGCGTTTAAATATGATGTTTAAATCACACCATGGGATATTTTTATGACAGCAAGATGGTTGTTATGCGAGGACTTTGTAGTAGAAGATACTTTCCATAGGGTAAATATGGATATTCCATACATATTTATGGCCTCATTATTGGATTTGGGGGAGCTGAAGGAGATTGTTAAGGCTCTCACACAAGAGATGATAAAGAAAAAATTCCCAAGGGAATTCAATTAAGTGATTCAAGTGACAAGGTTAGGTGTGGGAATTCCAATGTTACAAGACAAAAATATTTTTGGAGACAAAGACGGTTGTTCAATGGTTTCCATTCCTCTCAAATTTTAGAACCAGAACTGTGATGCAACACTAGAACAAGGCAATGAAAGGATGTTCCTTCCTAATGCAGGGATTGTTTTCTTTATTTTCTTTAGTTATTTTAAGTCCCATGATGGCACTTAAGGGGTATTCGACTATCAGGCGTCAAGAATAGCAAAAAATGGGCACTTACTATTTTATAGTAAGTCAGCCTAAACGAGCTCGTATGGACGTGAAAATTTACCCCAAGGAGTAGAGTTGAAAAAACATTTCTGGTCACAAAAGAATCACCTCAATACCCTGCATGGTTTGGGAGAAATTAATTTTTTTGTCCTGGGAAATTTCTCCAATGCAACTTCAAATTCATATATAAAACTTTAGAGGCCCCAAAACAACTCAAAAAGTGGTTGAACCAACCTACAATAGGTTCATGTGTTGTAGAGCTCATCGAGAGCTTTCCAATGATATGCAATAATATCAAATCGAACACTCGAATCAAAAGTTATGGCCCCAGAAGTTAACCCTCTCAAAAGTGAATTTCATTAAATTTTCTTCCTAGGCTAGAAATCAAACGACGGGACTTTTGGCACCAAAAAAAAAGGAGAAATTTGATCTTTCTAGAACATTCTAGGGTGGTTATTGGGGAAAATAAAAAGGGCTAAGTGAGGGTTGTAGAAGGTGGCCCTGATAGTGCAGATTGTGGCTCTAAATAGTAGATTTTCTTTTCAGAGTTGAATTTTGTTGTAATGAATCAAGCCCATGAGGTTGTAGCATGTAAGCTTTGAATCTGTAATTTCATTTTCTGAAAATAATTGAAAGAGTCATTTTTCTATCTCGCATCTTTTGTGTTGGTATCTATTGTTGTGATTTATGTGGTTTTTGGGCGATGTGGCCCTCATCAAGTGGTATCAGAGTAGGCGTTCCTGAGCCTGTAACAGAATGTCGAACATGAGACAGTTGTAGCAAGACCTGTGAGTGTGGGTTGAATTCAAGATGCCTCAAAGAATTTCCTAGTATGGTAGAGGTAGAGGCCAAGGTGGAGGAGGTCCACCTAGAGATGAAATCAGATCCCTTAGAAGGCAATTAGAAACCTTGCAACAAGAGGTTCAAAGAAGAGATGTGCAACAAGACAGAGATGACAATGAAGACAAAACGGAAGAGGAAATGGAAGCAGAAGAGAAAGATCTAATGGATCCTAGAGAAAGAATATTATTGCAAGTGATCTCAAGCATTGGGAAGAGACCTAAAATGGAGGTTTCAACTTTTAGTGGAAATTTGAATCTTGAATAATTGATTGATTGGATCAATGACATGGAGGAATTTTTTGAGTTTGAGGAGATTGAAGATCCTCACAGAGTGAGGTTTGCAAAGACAAAATTGAAAGGTCACAGCAGTATATGGTGGAAAGAGGTCCAATTAGAAAGAGGAAGACAAAGGAAATATAAAATTTCCAGATGGGACAGAATGGTGTCAAAATTGAAGAAACAATTTATTCCAGTCGATTACGAATTGGAGCTGCTCAAGAAGATGTAGACCTTGAGGCAAGGGACAAGGATGGTGAAAGAATACATAGAGAAATTTCACAAGGTCTTGATTCGGACAGGACATTATGAGGCAAATAAAGAGAAAGTTGCTTGTTATATTAACGGGTTGAAGCCAAGCGTACAAGAAGAATTGGCACTGGTAAGAATGACCACCATTGAGGATGCTTATTAATTTTCTCTAAAGGTTGAAGAAAAACTGAACAAGAGGTTTGAGAACAAACAATGAGGTGGAGTTCATGGAGGAAAGACTGGTGGATGGTCGTATGGAAGTTGAAATGAAAATCAAAAGAAGGGTGAAGGCTATAGGAGTGGCCATAACCAAAAAGGAGATAACACCTACCGTCTATGTGATCATAATAATGGAGACCAAAGAGGAAAGGGAAGATCTGGACGAGGACAGGGAAGATCTGGATGATACAGAGCCTATGAGTGTCCTCAACATCTAGGAAGGACAAATAGAAGACCTGAGGGTAATGCACGAGTTGCACATGTTGATGAAGATGCTGAGTAGATTCACATTTTGAGGATGTAGAAAGAGGAGAGGTTCTTATTACTAGAAGAGCCTTGTTGAATGAGGAGAATGAGCCAACTCAAAGGAAGAATTTGTTTCGTACTAAATGTAAGTGTGAAGGTAAAGTTTGCAATGTTATTATTGGAGGTAGTACTGATAACCTTGTTTCAGAAGAAATGGTTAGTAAGTTGCGATTGGAGAGAACAAGGCATCTAAACCCATACCGGATTGCTTGGTTGTAGAAGGACCATAAAGCCTTGGTAAATGAACAATTTCTAGTAAAGTTCAAGTTTGGAAATTACCATGATGAGATATTATGTGATATTATGCCTATGGATGTTTGTCATACACTGTTAGGCAGACTGTGGCAGTTTGATCAATGAGCAATTCATGATGGACATGCCAACACCTATTCTTTGAAAAAGGATGGAGTTCCTCATAAGTTGAAGCCCTTGAAAGAGACAGAGGAAAAGGTGTACAGTAATGCAAGAATTTTTTTGGTTGATAGAATAAAGTTCCTAGAAGGCATGAAGCATGAGCATATGTGTTTTGCATTGATCCCTAGAGTTGATAAAGAAGATTCTACTAAGGTACCTGTAGAGGTTTCAAATTTGTTGAATGAGTTTCAAGCTATTTTTTCTGATAACGTACCTAAAGGTTTTCCTCCCATAAGAAAGATTAGTCATTAGATGGACCTGATTCCTAGAGCCAATTTGCCAAATAAGGCAGCTCATTGTATGACTCCAACAGAGAGTGAAGAGTTGAACAGACAAGTGCAAGAGTTGTTGTGAAAAGGATTAATACGAGAGAGTTTGAGTCCATGTGTAGTACTTGTAGTACTAGCACCAAAGAAGGATGGGGAATGGCGGATTTGTACAGATTCTAGAGCCATCAACAAGATCACCATCAATTATAGATTTCCATTTCCAAGAATGGATGACATTATGGATTGTTTGAGTGGAGCTGAGTACTTCATGAAGATAAATCTAAAGAGTGGATATCACCAGATCCATATTAGAGAAGGAGATGAATGGAAGATAGCCTTCAAAACCAAGGAGGGCTTGTATGAGTGGTTAGTCATGCCTTTTGGGCTAACCAATGCACTAAGAACATTTATGCGACTTATGAATGAGGTATTGAAAGAATTTTTAGGAAAAAAATTTATTGTTTACTTGGATGATATTTTGATCTTCAGTAAGACAATGGAAGAGCACTTGATGCATATCTAAAGAGTTTTTGAGAAGCTACTTGGGAGGAGTTGATTAATTTGAAGAAATATAGTTTTGTGAAGAGAGAGTTGGTGTATCTGGGATTTTTTGTCTCAGTAGAGGGTCTCAAAATGGATCCAGAGAAGGTAAGAGCTATCATTGAATGACCTACTCTAAGGAGTGTTGTAGAGGTAAGATCATTTCATGGTCTAGCAAGCTTTTACATAAAGTTTATTAAGATTTTCAATAGTATTTGTACACCTCTAACTGAAGCAATGAGAGGAGATAGAAAAAATTTTAAGTGGACTATAGGAGCAGCCAAGAGTTTTGCATGTTGAAGAAGAAAGTTACTGAGCAACCTGTTTTGGCACTTCCAGATTTCAATAAGGTTTTTTAGGTAGATTGTGATGCTAGTGGCACTACCATAGGAGTTGTTTTGAGTCAAGAAGGTAAGTCTGTTGCCTATTGTAGTGAGAAGTTAAATGATGCTAAGAAGAAATATTATGTCTATGATCAAGAGTTTTATGCTATAGTTCAAGCTTTGAAAAAATGGAGACACTATTTCTTGCCAAAAGAATTTGTTTTATATACTAATCACCAGGCTTTGTAGTATCTCAATAGCCAAGGAAAGTTAAATCAAAGGAACTTAAAATGGGTTGAGTTTTTGCAGAGTTATACTTTTATTTTGAAGCATAGGAGTGGAAGGTCAAACAGAGTTGTAGATGCCTTAAGTAGAAGGAAAAATTTGTTGATAGAGATGAATATAGAGGTTGTTGGATTCAATGAGCTCAAGAGTTTGTATCCAGAAGATCTAGACTTTACAGAAGCTTGCAAGGCTTGTTTGGAACCTGTTACATTGGATACGACGAGATGGTTGGATTCCTTAATCCAAGATGGGATGTTGTTTAGAGGAAGCCAATTGTGCATTCCAAGGAGTTCTATGAGAGAGAATCTAATCAAGGAGAAGCATAGTGGAGGATTAGCTAGGCATTTTGGTCAAGATAAGACCATTGCTCTTGTCAATAAGAATTATTACTGGCCACAGTTACAACAAGATGTGAAGAAGTTTGTACAGAGTTGTAGAGTATGTTAGATGGCAAAAGGAACAAGTCAAAATACTAGATTGTATCATCCATTACCTGTACCTGAGATGCCATGGGAGGATATTAGCATGGATTTTGTTCTTGGCTTGCCAAGGACACAAAGAGGGCATGATTCCATATTTGTGGTGGTGGATAGATTTTCAAAGTTGGCACATTTCATTCCATGTCATAAGACTAGTGATGTTGTTCATGTTGCAGAGTTTATTTTTCAGAGAGGTGGTGAGACTACATGGTCTACCAAAGAGTATAGTTTCAGATAGAGATACCAAATTTGTTGGTTATTTTTGGAGGACATTATGGAACAAGTTGAAGACATATTTGAAGTTCAGTTCTGCACACCATCCACAAATTGATGGACAAATAGAGGTGGTGAATAGGAGTTTGGGTAACTTGCTAAGATGCTTAGTAGGAGATAAGCCTAAGGGATGGGATTTGATTATACCACAGGAAGAATTTGGTTATAACAATTTTGTCAACAAGAGCACTGCTAAATCACCATTCCATATTGTATATGGAAGTAGTCCAAGAACTACTTCTGAACTTAGAAAGATGGATAAGGAGGAGAATAGTAGTGCTAAGGCTAAATATTTTGTTGAGCACCTGAAGAATGTGAACGAAGAGGTGAAGAAACATATCAATAAGATGAACTCACAATATAAGGCTCGGGAAGATTAGAAAAGGAGGTATAAGGAGTTCTAGGTAGGAGATGAAGTCATGGTTCATTTACGAAAGGAAAGGTTTCTAGTTGATACATACAACAAGTTAAATATGAAGAAATTTGGACCATGCAAGATCTTGAAGAAGCATGATTCAGGAAATGCTTATGAGATAGAGTTTCCTAATGGAATAAGCATTTCTCTTGTGTTTAACATTGCTGATTTGACAGAGTATCATGAAGGTGATATAGAGGAGGGATCGATAAATGAACAGTTGAAAATTCCAACATCTACTTTAGAGAAGGAAGAGATAGAAGAAATCCTGGATAGTCGTGTGGGTAGAAGCACAAGAAATAGGCAATATGCACAGTACTTGGTGAAATGGAGAGGAAGGTTTGTTGAAGATTCATCATGGTTGTCTGAGGCTGAGGTTAACCGTCTTGGTTTCCCTTTAACTCCTGAGAAGTGACAAGGTCACTTTTCAAATTACCTTGGGTGTCTGATGTAGGTGCATCCAGCGGTGTAGGGCAATCTTGCATCACCCAAAAAAATTATTTTCTTTATTTTCTTTAGTTGTTTTGAGTCACATGATGGCACTTAAGGGGTATTCGACTGTCAGGCATCAAGAATAGTGAAAAATAGGCACTTACTACTTTTAGTAAGTCAGCCTAAATGAGCTCATATGGATGTGAAAATTTACCCCAAGGAGCAGAGCTGAAAAACATTTCCGATCGCAAAAGAACACCTCAATACCCTACATGGTTTGGGAGAAGTTAAAGTTTTTGTCCCGAGAAATTTCTCCAATGCAACTTCAAATTCATATATAAAACTTTGGAGGCCTTGAAACAGCTCAAAAAGTGGTTGAACTGACCTATGGTGGACTCTTGTATTGTAGAGCTCGTTGAGAGCTTTCCAACGATATGCAACAATAGAAAATCAAACACACGGATCAAAAGTTATGGCCACATGAAGTTGACCCTCTAAAAAGTGAATTTCATTAAATTTTCTTCCTAGGCCAGAAATCAAATAGTGGGACTTTTGGCGCCAAAACAAAAGGGGAAATTTGATCTTTCTAGAACATTATAGGGCAGTTATTAGGGAAAATAAAAAGGGTTAAGTGGGGTTTGTAGAAGGTGGCCCTGATAGTGCAGATTATGGCTCTGAATAGTAGATTTTCTTTTCAGTGTTGAATTTTTTTGTAATGAATCAAGCCCATGAGGCTGTAGCATGTAAGATTTGAATCATGTAATTTCATTTTCTAAAAATAATTGAAAGTGAGTCATTTTTTTGTCTTGCGTCTACTGTGTTGGTATCTGTTATTGTGATTTTTGTGGGTTTTGGGCAGTGTGGCCCTCATCACTTCCTCAAGAAAGTAACAAACTTGAAACCCACATTTGGTTTCAAGTGGATGTTTGAATTCATCAACCAGGAACAAGAGAAAAAAATAGGTAAAAGATCTTAGCAAACTTGATCTATAAGATATGTAATTCCAGATAAATTAGAAAAGAGCTCAAGATTTTTTATAAATTGATGCAATAGAAGAATAGATACGTGATAAAAAGATTGCACTAGGCAAGATAACTCCATGCTCTACTTGGATTTTATAATGTAAAGGCTAGGAGCCCAAGATCTTATGTAAATTTTATTATGAATTAATGTATAGAGCAGCCCTATGTTGTGAGTTACCTATAAAAAAAATTGATTATATTTTACAAATAAAATAATTGCATTGATAAGCATTCCCTTAGTGAGGAGTACTACAAAAAATGGATAAATTGATGACAAAGATTAAAAGGACTACCATTAAACAAATATTGACCATAAAATTTGCAATAAATATGTGATTGTGTTATAGAACCTTATCATGTTGTAATAAATCCATATTTTTGATATATGAAAAAGATCTTGACCTTACATTTATTACATTTTCTATTAAAATATAATCGTTATTTAAATAGTAATAAGGTCTCAAGCTTAATTTTATTTCTCTATTCAATTTTAATTTATTTAGATGGAAATAATAATCTTCTTAAGTCTTCATATAAATAAACACATTTCATTTAGCTAATTTATTGCATATTTCATCATTGAGAAAATATGTGAATTAAGTGTAATTATTATTTTTGAGTTAGTATATGATGTCAATTAATATATTAGTGTTTTTACTCTATAAAATGCTATGATAATTTGTAAATTCATTCATGATTACCATATTTTGAAGAAATACATAATAAATGAGATAAAACTATTTGAATGAATATGACTTTTTATTTAATCTTCACAATTCTTATATTTAAGATTTTATTTCATAGATATTTTGTTAGGTGAATTCATGATTGCTTGATCCTATGTGCATGTCTTAAATGTATTTGGATCAAAAAACATTAAATAAATAATGTTATAGGACTACATTTCCTTGAAAAATTATGTTGTAGTTATAAACATGTAATATGATATTTCCTTTTATTTTTTTCATGTTAAACATGTGTAGGAGTAAACAATTGAAGTTTCCTACATCTATCATTTCTTCATAAGTATAAAAAATTGATTGAATTCTTTTAACCATATGACCCATTCATTTTCTTTTTACCATATAGCATGTGTGTTTAGTCATTACACAATGAAAAATTTACAAGTACATTTAACATATGATTTTTCTTACTAAATCACACACAAAGAGAGAGAAACCATATAGCATATTCATTCATCATTATACAATAGGAAAAAAATAAAGAGATAACATATGGATTATCTTGTGCTAACTATTCTATATTTTAAGGATTGTGCTCAAAATGGTTATTAAACATATTTTCTTGAAAAAAGATTGGTAGAAGCCATTAATAGAGTTTTATGGTTTTTTGAGGAAACCTTGTATGAATTTATTATTGTAGAAAATAAATTATGTGATTTTATGTTTGATTCCATAATAACTATCATCTTTGATTTTATTTGATTAGAATTTTTTTTCTTTGTATTGAATTCTATAAATTCTCACAAGGACTTCATCATCTCTAATTCTAATGGAGATATTATCTTCAAAGTGGACACACAAGTCCTTAATTTCAACCACCTTATTCTCATGGATTCCTAGGGTAAACCACTTCTCACACATTATGTCATAAGGTATACAGAGTTCTACATTTTGTTATGCATATTTATATTATTTAATTGAGCATATGTTTGTATACATTCCTTTGCAGCTTCCCAATCTATGTAGTAGAGATGGGAAGGCTAGTTTGGAGATAAGTTGGATGGTCAAAAATCCCTCTTCATTGTAATGAAGTATTTTATTTTACCAATGAAACAATGCCTCCTCATTTTTTTCTTTATTTCTTCCATGTCTATGGAAGAATGACTTTTTTTAAATCTTCTAGTGAAAGGATTTTGTGTGGGTGAAATGTAAGTGGGTGGCATAAGAATGATGCTTGGTATAGATGTTTTTAATATATGTATTGAGCTTGGATTGAATTAGGCTTTCATGATGGATTTAGTTATCATGCTCTAATAGATCTCCCTAGTGAAACTAACTCTCCTCACGCGAGAGAATCACACAAAGGATGTGATAGTTTTATCACACTCCTTTGCTATCCAATGCTAGAAGAGAGACACTTTTTTTAAAAGTTTATGTATTTGTACCCAACCCAACAATTGCTTGGTTGTGGAAATATATGCTAACAATTTGACTAATATTTTATTAATTTCATTCTCAAATTTAATATTTTTTGATGTTCTATGCATTTTATTCTCATCTTTAATATTATTTAAATATATTATATGAGATCATTTAATTTCTATTGTTAATTTATGACCTTGGGATGAAAATACTTTTTTTTAGGATATTTCTTTTACTTAACCATTTCGTATTACCATACCAATCATGATACAAATATAGTAGACTATATAGAAGGATTTTGTGCACAAGGTATTCCATCTTTCTACACTCTTCAACAATCAAATAGTTAATAGCAATTCTACACTACATCCTTACCAAAAAATGATAATTAATGAAGTCTATTTGAATAGACTTTCACTAAAAGAACTCAAATTACTAAATAGTTAAAAGTGTAGATCCATTGCCTAGAGCTTGGAGTGTATGTTCATGATCATGTACAAGATTTATTTGAAGAATTTTAAGATTTTTTACATAGATTTTAATTTTTTAATTTTTTTTTCTACTTTACAATAAGAATTGTATTTATTTCTACAAATAATTTACGCGGAATGCGTATCCTATTTGAACAAGCCGGGATCTAAGGTTTGGAGTATTGGATAGGCATGCAACACGATTGAACGCTTGCTGACCGTCCTATTTCGCTGCCATCGTCCACTCTTAAATTTTACCTGCAACTCTGCCCATTTTTGCTGACAGCACGCGCGAATATTGTATGTATATGTTCCACAATTGAAAGCGTCCTGTCGTGTGTGTTATGGCGAGGAGTCTTCATGCGGTTTCCCATTGATGGCTTGGTTTGACAATAATTGTCATGGATCTTATACGCAGTGTGGAGGATGCAGTATTGTGAGGAATTGCAGGAATCAGAGCGAGATTCAGGAGGGACAACGTTGCTACATGTTTGATCGAACACTGACTCTGGAATAGTTTGCAATGGTTGCTGCACCACAGTGCAATGCGGTCGAAGAAGTATCTGCTGATGTTGTTGATTATTATACACTGATAAGCTTTGGCCTGAATCAAATGACAAGGGCCCCAATATTGGCCTGGTAAGAAACTGCCTGTGGATCAGATTTTGCTGATACTGGATGGACGGAAGGGCCATCTGCTGAAGTGATATTGGAAGAGCAGCATAGCGCTGAATCGGGTAATTAGGAAGACAGTTATTCTGCTGTTGCAGTTCAAACATGGGATTATTGGCAAACTGGGTATGTTAACGGAGCTCTGGAAATTCATTAAACCACCGAGAGAAGTAAACGCGTTTGGAAAAGTCAGAAAAAGCGGTGTCGTGCGCAACTAAACCACGGCTCTGTAACAGCGCCGATTTTTCTTCTGGCAGTGTGAATGTTGAATTTGTGGATATCGAGATCGCGACCGGAACTCCAACACGGTCTGTACCTCCTTGGTTTGATATCGCACGCACTTGATTAATGTTATTGTAGTCGGCGAGATGGGCTCTCTCTGGGAAATTCAGTTTGACTTTTGTACCTCTGAATCTTAAAGTGGCCTCGTCGTAAGCTTGTGCTGCGTCCTCCGCAGTCTGGAAAGTATGCAGCCATACTCGAGCCGCTTTTTTTAGATCACGAATTTCGGCCGCCCATTTACCTCACGGCCTTTGTCACGTGGTTTCCCATTGATGGCCTACGCTGGTACTTGGTAGATTGTCTCTATTGACTTATTTTAACCCCTCATTTTGACAAATTTTCAGCAGTTTTTTCTGGGCATTTCTGGGCATAGTACTCACTATCTCCTTACTCTCGAAACAATAAAATTCATAAACAAATGTACAAGTTGGTAGATTTTTTTTTATATTGAGAAAATGCAAAGTACATAAGATAAAATGCAGTTAAAAACTGTAGAAAAACATATCAACAATATATGAGTCAGAAAGTGCTGCCAGCTGTAGCAAACTGCATAACAGCAGAGGACGGAGTATGACAATTACATAAACAGCATTAAATACATAGCAGCAAATTGAAATAACAACATTACAATGACCAAATAGAACAGCAGAAACGTAGATCAGCAACATATACAGTGAGCTGAAGCAACACGATCAATACTAAACGTAAGCAGTTGGTACTTATGAATTCATGTTCATGTGATATGGCTAAGCAAAAGTTAAAGATGATAAGTAATCAAGTGCATGCTCTATTTGTTGGACTTTGCTTGAAAGGAAGCATGCAAGGAAGAGAATGCAGGATTTGATGAATTTTTGTGGTTATTACATCCAAACTGAAATTGGTTACAAGAAACCTGTAAGATTGGAAAGAGAATATAGTATATGCACTACAAAGGATGAACTTTTAAGGGATATTACAGAATTTTTTTGATATGACTACAAGTTGTGACAAGATCAACATAGGAAGTTATTTATTTAGATTGTTCCACAACATTACCATCAAAAATATTGGAGGTGAAGAAGCAGGGAAAAAGATTTGGAGCCTTTCCGGTACATATGTCAAGTGAAATATAGATGAAAATTTGATGTCGTCAGTATTACTCATAGTGTTAGAAAATAAAATTGAACATAAATTAGGTAATAGGATATAGCCTTCAAGTTGTTTCTAATCTAAGATGGAAAGACATAGGCATTTTGTGTAAATTATCATTAATCAGTACTATGGAGACAATTTTTCATATGGTAAATCTATTTTAGAACAAATTTTGGATTGGAGGATAGAAAAGAGAGCCAGCCATTTACCAATGCACAAGTAAGCAATGAGTTAAAGTTAGTTAATAAATCAAAATGTACTTAGTTATGGTGAGGACAATGTCTCATGATAAGACATTTCTTGAAATAAATTTTTTGTGAGTTAAAGTTAGTTAATAAATCAAAATGTACTTAGTTATGGTGAGGACAATGTGTCATGATAAGACATTTCTTGAAATAAAATTCTTGTAGACCTGCCACTTAGAAACTGTTATATTTTATATTTGTAAATTCATAGTCTATGCCACCATGTTTGTGTTTCAAGAAAGGAAATGAAACAACATAGCAAAGACAGAGTGGAGACCTAACTTCAGAGTCTTTAATGTGCAAGATTCTACAAGGTTTATATGTTATTAGCCATAGAAGAAGGGGCTCAGAAAACTTGACCTAGAATATTCTTTATAAAAAATGACAAAACAAATGTTTGATTGGCTGAAATTTTCAGTTTTGTTCCTTTTCTTGAATACCTATTTTATTAAATTTTATATATTGTCATAGCTTTCAATTCATGTGTAGAGGTATTATCCATTTTGATAGATTATATTTTTAATTTTTAATTAGATAGCACATTTGAAGTTGATAGGGAAAGACGGTTTCGCTTCTTATATGATATATCTCCATGCAACATAAGTGATAAATTTATCCTTAATTATGCATTCAAAACATGTATGGTCAGTTTTACTTTATAAATATTATTTATATGAAGTACCTCTCTTATATTTATTATTATATATTATATTATTAAATAAAATAAAATAAAATTATAATATATTTTTAACATATATTATTATTTAAATTACTTTATAAAAAAATAATTTAATTGATTTAGAGAGAGGTATTATATCATTAGTTAAAGTTCAAATTAAATTTTTAAACCAAACTTGTTATTTAAATTAAATATTTATTTATTATTATATAAAATATTTTACTTTACATAATATAAATTATTAAAAACAATTCAAATATTATTATATAATAAAATTATATATTTATATTAACTATGTTATATATTTAAAATTTATATGTTTGTTATTTAGGTTATAAATACAATCTATATTATATTTATATTTGATTATATATTAGATATATAATATATAAAAGGGAAGACAAATATAAAGAAAAAATATAGAGATTAAGAAAAAGAGAGAGGGGGATAAAGAAAAAAAAGGAAGATAGAGAACATGAGAGATGGGGGATGTGAGACAAATTTAATGAAACAAAGAGAGATAAAGAGAGAGACCTATGGAGAGAGAGAATGAAAGAGAGAGATAAAGATAGAGGAGAGGAGAGAGGAAATAATCTTATCTCTCCCCATCTACCTATCTCTCTCCCTTTCCCTCCCTCTCTTGCTTCCTCCCTATCTCGACTATTTACCTCTCTATAGATCTATCTCTCTCCCTTTCTCTTCTAACATATCCCTATCTCTCTCTTTATCTTCCTATACATACAAAATACATTATCACCAGTGTTGGCAATAAAATATAAGATTATGCATACACACGATTGATAATGGTATCTCTTAGTTTCTTGTATTTGTCATGAGCATTCTATGAGTCGGGGCTATGCCAAAAATTGTCATAGCTTGGACTGTCTCCATTGACTTGACAAGAATACTTATTGGAAAATGTGATTTATAGCCTTTTTCTTACTCACAACTTGCAAGGAGTATCCATGAACTTGTTGCATCAGGTGATCAAGTGAATGGTTGCTATATTTCCTTTCAATTTTATATTTTTCATTGATAATTTTAGGTTGGCTTTGTTGTTTTTATATCAGTAATTAACAATCTTTCAATTTTAATATAGAAAAGCTCACAAAAGTAGGTGGGTGATCCCACAATACTGGTTTACAATTTTTGGCCAAACTGGACATTGAATAGTTAATTTTTTTAACTAAATCTTCACTTCCAGGCACCTATAGCGGCTAAACTGTGAGGAATTTGAAGATGATGCAAACTAGTGTCTTGTGAAATTTTGTCTATAGATTCTAAATATATTTTTTTCAAAATTTTTGGAATCAAATTGCACTTCTTTTTCCATCTCCTTCAAAAATTAGTTTTTAACAGTAAACACCATTTTTAAAGAGTGACATTACTGGCTAACACATAACTTTTTTTCTATGAAGGATAAAATTCTAATTTTTTTGAATTTAGATTCATAACTACGATATCTAGTGCATGGAATTAGTTTCATAGCATTTCATTGAATTTTTTTTCTTAATTAAGTTTCAAAGCCAAACCGGTTACAATTTAGACATGATTCATTGGCTAAAACATAACTTTTTTGTATGTATTGAAATTCAATTTTTTTTGTTGGATCAGGGACATCAATATCTAGTGCACTGATATTTTTCAAAAAAAAAATTTAATAATCTGCTATTTTTCCACATGAGCATAATAGAGAGCTTGATTTTTGGTGAAAACCCTATGTTTAATCAAACTAAAAAATAAAATACATAATAAAACCAAAACATATTAAAATTATATTTGATGGATAGCTCATTCCGAGGAATACCATCTTCAAGTTGGGTCTATGAAGCTCCTCCATTTTCATCGTCAACCCAAGCTTTGAAAGGCATTTTTTTTGCAGAGATTTGGTAGAAGAGGGGGAGAAGGGGGAAAAGTGGGGGTTCGCTCAAGGGTAAAAGCACAATCTTGTATCACACTTTATAAAGGAATCGACTAACAACAACAAAAATTCTAAATTCGACCACATAAAAGGGTAGTGCATGAAGATGGGTAGCTAATTTGTGGCCACTTTTTGAATTTTTTTTGAAAAATCATAACACGAGCGCATTATGGCTTGGTGTGTCAAGCCTGAGGCTCAGCCACAACAAACCCATAACGTGAGCACATTATAATGCTCTTGCATTATGACCTATTAAAAGCAAAAAAGGAAAAGAAAATGAATTCATTTTCACTTCTCACTGTGTTTTTTTTGTTGCCTGCTGCCAAAACCCTAATATTTCACGCTCGCATTCTAGGAGGAGCTATTTTGCAAAATTCTTCATCAATAATTGTTGTTTCATCGCTAGGATTCCGCCATGTTGATGAGGAGGTCTGAGAGGTAAGGATTGTTTATTTTTTATTTTGAATTTGTTAGTTTAAGGTTGTATTTGATATTTATTTTTTGAATTTGTAGGAGATGCTAATCAACCTGCAAACCCTCCTCAAAATCCTCAAAAAGCACAACAACAAGAGGAACAAAATCCTCAAGTTAATCAACCACAACAACAACCTCCTCCACCAATCCCTCAACACCCTCCTAGCACTCAACAAAATTTAATGAGTGAAATTGAGAACAATAAAAAAATGAGGATTTAATTAGGAGGTTGAGTGATCCAAATGGTTCAACTGCAGAAAGAATGACCCTAACAACTTCACTAAAAGAAATGTTAAAAAATATATCTATTCAATTAGCAAACAATTAATTGGATGGCAAGATAGGAGGCAAGTGGGTAGGGCTTATTACACAGATAAATTATCATATAAAGATGTAAAAGATTTAAAAATTACAAAAGGTGATTTGTGCTCATTATTCACTGGCCCACACACAAATGAAAATCTTACCCTTAATGCAAAGAGGTTTCCTATTTATTGGTGCCACCACCAACAAATTAGGAACTTTTTTTATGATAGGTGGCACATGGTTTTTGATTACCCACCGTGCAACAATTGTGAAGTCCCGCAGTATTTCCTTAGGAAACTATACTGTGAGTTCATCTTGAACAAAATACTAAATTATTTTGATATGAG
>VDFB02000017.1:351537141-351597918 GCA_007258455.2 Sequoia sempervirens | reverse complement strand
GTTAATGAATGAATGTGAATATGTTAATTAATGAATATTATATGTTAATCAATGAATGTTATATGTTAATGAATGAATGTTATATGTTATTAATGGATGAATGAATGTTTTATGTTATTAATAGATGAATGAATGAATGTTATATGTTATCAATGGATGAATGAATGATTAATGTTATATGATTGGGTATGGGGAACTGAGAGCAATGTGAGGGGGGGAGGGGCCAAATGAGTTTCCACCATCACGTGGTTGGCCCTGTTAAGTAGAGAATATTAAACTATTCTTAAAACAAAGAGAAGCTCAATAAGGTAATGCACTTTTATGCTATAAGAAATGCATCTTTTGAAGCATCAAACAAATATGTAGTCTATATATGATCAGTCGTTAGTCTCTGTGATGGTACATTTCTATGATTTTTTTTTTTTAAATTGCATTTATTTGTTGCAATTTCGACGAAACCCACCAACGAATCACTGAAAGGGTTCAACGAAGTTGCTATAGCTGCGACGAAGGTTTCACTGTAACTACTTACCCATTTCGTCGCTCTTTCGATGAACTTTTGGTGTTGTTTCGACGCTGCTACTTGCCCATTTCGTCACACTTTCGACAAAATTTTGGTGTTGTTTCAATGCTGCTACTTGCCCATTTTGTCGCACTGTCAACAAAATTTTGGCGTTGTTTCGACGCTTCTACTTTCCCATTTCATCGCACTTTCGACGAAATTTTGGTGTTGTTTCGACGCTACTACTTGCCCATTTCGTTGAAATGGCGACGAACGTCTAGTGTTGTTTCGATGCTACTTCGTCGTTGGATACACGAAGTTTTCGTCGATAGTCCAATGAAATCCCGAGTCATTTTATGATGCCAACAACCGACGAATCTGCGCCGTTATTTTGACATTTAATTCGTCGTCAACCTTTCAACGAAATAACGACGACGAACATATTTTTGTCATTTCATCGCTTGTCTGACAAAGATTTCTCGAACGACTGACGAACATCCATCAAAAATTGGTGTCAAATTTAGTAGTGTCTACTTCCTTCTCCTTGAATTTCATATTATTTAGATTGTACTCCTTTTGACCTTTCATTATAGTGTAACAATTGGTTTTTCCATCTTGAATGTCTTGTATGTCATATTGCCAAGGTCTGCCCATTAGAATATGGCATGCATCTATTGGCATAACATCACATAGTATCACATCCTTATAACTTCCTATATGAAAATTCACAAGACATTGCTCACTTACCAATAATTGGTGTCCCTTTTACAGCCAAGAAACTTTGTATGGATTAGGAGGCTTCATCTTCTTCAACTAAAACTTCTCCACCATCTCTTCTAGCACTAAATTTCTGATGCTTCCATTATCTATGATGAATTTGTAGACTTTTCCTCTATAATTACATTTGGTTTGGAATAAATTCCTATGCTATGTCGGTTCTTCCTTTTCTTTTTTTATCTTAACAATATTGAACTCTCCATTTTCTGTATCTTCTCCACACTTAGGTGAAGAAACACTTTCCTCTTCATCTTGGACCACATGAATTATGACCTCTTTTCTTTTACTATTGTACAAGTGTGGGCTCTCAAATTCCCTATTCCCTACTTCTCTACATTGGTAACATGTACTTGTGAAACCTCTACCTCTTCCTCTTAGAAAGTTTCCTCTTCCTCTAGAATAGTCATTTCTTCCTTTCGTATAACCTCCCCTAACTCCAATTTCTTGAATGTGTGAACTCGTCTAAGAGGTCATAGCCTCTTATTGTTTCATGGAATAACATCTTCCACCACTTTATTTTCCTCTACCACATGAATTCCTTCCCTATCCTCTTGCATTGTTTTGTTTTTTTTCTATTCATCTTCTCCTCTACCTTCAATACATATTGGTAGACTTCTACCACACTTTGCAACCTAACCAAACTTATATTGTATTGATAAATGTAAGCGATTTACATACCTTGACACTTTCTTAGTGTCATCTTCCACATTTCCCTCTCTAATTCTCAATCGATAGAATTCTTCAATGTATTCTTTAACACTTGCCTCTCTCTACTTCATATTTTACAACTTCCAAAATAGATTGATGTGATAGTTTGTTGGGAAGAATTTTTCTTTCATATTTGTCACCATTTGATCACATTGCTTCATATTTTACACCCTTTTCCTTTTTTTGTCTATCTACAAGTGATCCCACCATAGGTCCATGTGTGTCCTTTCAGTTTCGTGGACATATTTAACTTTTTTTCATCTTCTCTCCCTTCAAAATTGAATTATTTCTCCATTTCCAATATCCAATCAACAAGCTCTTCAAGATTTATACTTCCATTTTAATTGGGAGGATCAATCCTTGGATTGTTGTTTATTCTAGTGATGGATGATGAGGTCAATGTTTGTCTTAGTTTTACCATGATTTGTCTAGTTTTTTGTTTACCCCTTTGGCCTATTTCTTCCTCTATTGCCATGATATTTGCTAGGAATTAAAGTTAATCAATATAATTTGAATGATATGCAAAATCTTAGGCAATTGACCAATTATGAATATTAATCTCGGTGGTTATGTGAAACAGGTTAAAAAGGGTGAAGCATGAAGGTGATAGTTTCCATGTGATGCACTAGTTTCCATTAGGTTGTTGTCTCTTAGTATAACTTTAGTTAGTAAGTTAGTGACTAGGATTATAATCGATTAGAAGCTTTTCAAAAATAGTAGGTCGCAAGCCATATTACTATTTTCCTATATCGGTAAATGTTTTGGTTGATCCACGTATAATCGGTGGACATGATATTTTAAGTACTTTGTTTTGTATTAAGACTTTTATATATGCTCTTCTGCAAGCATGAGAACATTTGAATTCTATCCTACAAGTTTGAATTAATATAAGACTATTGAAAGACTAAAGTTGTGAATACTCTAACGTTTTCACTTCATTCAACCGATTGGGAGAAAGGGCCCACTCTCTACCAATGTTTGGAGTTATCTTCTTTATTGTTATGTTAGGTATTGTTTATGTTTGTACTGTGTGTATGCAATAATCTTGTCTGAATGCAATTTCATTGAGACTAATAATATAGCGTGTGTGTGGTGAAGAATAGTTTCAATTATATTCATGAATTCTAAGGCAATTTAAGTGTTATTAATGTTTGGTTTGAATATAGGTCATAGGATAAAGCATTTCAATGATGTATACTCTACTTCAGAAACATTGCAAGTAATCTGCTAGACTTTATTATATCTTGTCGCTAGGACACAAAGGTCTTTTCACCTGAATACACAACTCTTGTCGCCTGCATTAGGTTAATGTCATCTTAGTAATTAATTATGGTTTTTATCATTATTGATGGTGTTGTGAGATGAAGCCCATATTAGCATAATTGAATCAAGAATGCTAGAGTGGATAAGAGTTTAAAATAGGTCTTTCTATTCTAATCCAATTTGAAGAAGTTTGTCTTAGATCTTTACTGGTTTATTTAGACTTTTATATGCATACATCCCCACTTGACTTATTACCTTCATCCCTTGAGAAAATAACCACTATACCTTTCATTAGTCTACAACCCCGGATTGACACATCTAGCTAAAAATAGAGGGAATCCATAAACCAAATACAAACACAAAATTCTATCATAATCTTAGACCATAGTTTTACCCAATCATTTTGACGTCGTTGTCGGGGAAAGGTATTAAAGGCATGAAGCATTAGTGAGTTAAGTTAGGACCAGTGCATCTTGAAGAAAGCTTGTATAGTTTTAGACCTTGTTTAGGTGAGTACTCTTTATTTGTGTTGTAAGTCATTTAGGTGCATGAATCATGGTAGGGATAGCAGAGGAAGATTCATTAGAAAAGGAAAGGGAAGTAGTTCACAACCTGAAGAGATTATAAATAAATAAAAAAATCCATTGAGGAAACACAAACTAGAGAATTGCAAAATAAGTCAAAACCATCTGTAGAAGGAAGTAGCTCAACTCAAGAGAAATTAAAAACTAAGTTGCAATCATTAGAATTGCCCAAACCTGATCTTGAGAAGTGTGCTATTGAGACCACTATTGTTCAGACACCCGCAAATACTCATCCAAGCTCTTATGAGATATGACACAAAAGGGTTGAATTTTTTTTCCAAGAGTCTTACGGGACTAAAGCTGGTACATTCTCAGAACAAACCCACGAGTCATTTAGAACCTATTTTACTCCTTGGGCATTAGACATCATGGATCCCAATAATAACAACAACAACAATGGTAATAGGGCATTGACCAATAATAATCTAGTTACTTTTGAGTTTCCTATCACATATCCTGAGTGAGATGCCCCTATGAAGAATATTCCTCATTTAGCTTTACCTATTTTTCATGACCTTTGTACTGAGGATCCTAACATGTTTTTGTTTGAATTTGATGTGTTGTGCAATAGTTATGATTATTAGAATGATGTGCAAAAGCTCAAACTGTTCCCAGCCACATTGAAGGATGCAACCCTATGTTGGTTTATGAACCTCAAGAACATTAGGACATGGAATGTCATGAGGGATTTGTTCTTGGAGAAGTACCAAGAATACTATAAAACCAAGGAAAACTGGAACGAACTTTTCCATATGACACATAAGGAAGATGAGTCCATGGAAGATTATCTTGAATGCTTTATGTTCAATCTTCAATGCTCATCGATAAGGGTTGAATGATGATACTATTAAAATATTGTTTCTTAGAGGCATAAGAGATGATGTCATGGAAGCATTAAATTTAATAGGTAAAGGGAATATTTCGAATATGGACTTTGATGATATTTGTGATATTTGTAGGAACTATTCCAGCTCGTAGCCCAAGGGAAGGAACTATCTAGGCAAGTTGCATTCTATGGGAACTTCAACAGGTATCACCAAGCATGAGATAGGTAATTTACTCAAAGACCTTAAAACTAATTTATTGAGTCACATGGGTAAACAGATAGATACATTATACACCTGTAGAAATCAAGAGGAGGTAGAAAAGGCCCTAGCACTATTATGTCCTATATGTAGGAAGAAACATGGCAATGAATATTTCCCTTATAATAGGACAAATATTTCATCCCTAGAGGAAGCCAGTAAGAGCTCTACCCTGAGACCTCTTTCCATAGATATGACTGATATGGAATATTTTGAAGAACTTGTCTACTATATGGCCCCTAGGCGACCTTTTCCACCTCGGTCAATGCATCCTGGAATGTTAAATGATTATTTCACCCCATGACCTAGCCAAACCAATTCCTTTTCCAATCAGGTTGGATGGTACGAGGGTTGGCAACAACCTCCTGCTAACCCTCAATGGATGCCCCAATATCAGTATGCTTCACAACTATGGCAACATGCATGGAGGCCACAAATGCCACAACCCCCACCATATCAACAACAACACCCATCACAACCACAACCTCCATCTCCTCCAAATATCAACCCATATCAGTAACCACAATAATATCTCCCATCTATACCACCATCTTCGAACCAATCAACCAATCCACCTCAACCGCAAAGCCCACATCAATGCCAACCCAACCAAATCCAAATCCCAACGATAAGGCAACACAACCTATATATAATAATGAGGTGGCAAGTTATCCCACTTATCCTCTTAATACTGTAGAGATAGATGAAGTTCAATTGAGATTAGGAAAAGCCCTCTAGGGACCCATCATCACCGAAATTAATAAAGAACTTGAAGAGGAACTTAAAAAAGAACCTCCATTTCCTAACTGCCTTCTTTCAAAATCTATACAAAAGGAAGTTTTACAACCTAAATTTGATTTTGTGAATGAACTTCGTAATGTTAACATTAAAATTCCTTTGTTGCACGCTATAAAGCATTCTAGTGTACAAAAAGATGGTTCAGGACCTATGTACTCAAAGGCATAAGAAGAAGGAAGACCCAAACACAATCCAAGTTATTGGGCAACTCGCTAACCTCATGCTCGGGAATTTTACTATTCCTAAATATTCAGACCCAGGGAGCCCAATCATCAAGGTGAGTATTGATAAGGTCACTATTCCTAACACACTTGTTGATTTGGGTGTTTCCATCAATGTCATGACAAATGAGACAAAGGTAAAATTATCACTTGAGGGACTTTGACCCACTCCGACGGTCCTCCAAATGGTCAATCGTTCTTTAGTCAAACCCGAGGGTATGATAGAGAATGTAAGTCTTTCTATTGATTCATGGGATTTTCCAACTGATTTCATGATATTGCATCCAAAAGTTAAGCTGGGGGGATACCCTTTGATCTTAGGACGACCTTAGTTAGCTGCCACAAATGCATTCATTGAATTTTAGTCAAGTAACATGGTTATTTGTTATGAGGAACAAACTAAATAGTTGACATTATACCCTCCAGCACAACCCTTGTTAGAAACAGAGGACCCAATCTGGATTGACAGTGATTTAGAAGAGTCACTACCAATCTTGACAATTGATCAAGCACAAGATATTGAAGAACCTACAGAGGATAATGTTGTTATTAATTTTCTTCAAAATATGTATGCATCTAATGAGTTTCTTGAAAATTTGGTTCGTTCTTCAAGTGTAAATACTAATTGTCCATTTGGTAACTTTCCATTGGTAAGTAGCTCATAATTTGTTCAAAAATTTATCACACTACACCAATTGCTATCTCACCACTATTTGTAAAGTCCATTTTTTTTTTAAACACCATCCACCTCACAAGTATTGACTATTGGTTCACCTTCACAATTTGAAGCTATGGAAATTTTACCTGGTCGCACATTAAATATTAATCCACACTTAAGTGTTGAAAAAATCCAAGATCTTGTTGCCATGCTTAGAGCTAATAAGATGCATTTTCTTGGGAGTATCAAGACATGTGTGGCATTCATCCAGATACTTGCACAGATCATATTTATATTGAGGAAGGTAGTCACCCCATTAGGTAGCCACATAGATGGCTCAACCCTGCCTTGCGAGAGATAGTTAAAGAGGAGTTACAAAAATTGCTAAATGTAGGTTTTATATATCCTATTTCAGATAGTCAATGGGTATCTCCTCTAGTTGTGGTTCCCAAGAAAAATAGTCTGTGGAGAATTAGTGTTGATTATAGAGAACTTAATAAAGCAACTAAAAAGGATCATTTTCCATTACCATTTATATATCAGGTGTTGGACACTCTTGTAGGTAAGTAGTTTTTCTCCTTTCTGGATGGATTTAGCGGCTACAACCAGATTCGCATAGCACCGAAAGATCAGGACAAGACCACCTTCATGTGTCCATGGGGCACCTTTTCATATAACGCCCTTCCTTTCGGGTTGTGTAATGCCCCCTCCACCTTCCATAGGGCAGTATTGAGTATTTTTTTTTATCTTGTTAATGATTGTGTTGAAGTTTATATGGATGACTTCACTGTCCATGGTAATACTTATGAAGAAGCAAAGAAAAATTGAGAAAGAGTGCTTAAGCGATGTATAGATACTAATTTGTCTTTAAGCCATGACAATTACCACATCCTTATGACATAAGGCATTGTGCATGGCCATTAAATTTCCTCTAAAGGTATCCAAGTAGATAATAAAAAGATCCAAATTATTCAAGACTTCCCTACACCCTTTAGCCAAAAGGATGTTCGTAGTTTTCTAGGTCATGCAGGATATTACCAAAGATTTATCCAAAATTTCAGCAAGATTGTCTCTCCCTTGTTTTCCTTATTAGCTAAAGATGTTTCTTTCTCTTGGACACCTAAGTGTCAAGAGGCCTCTGAAGCCATCAAGACAAAACTTGTAACCACACTAGTCCTTAGAGGTCCAAACTGGGAACTACCATTTCATATTCACACTGATGCCTCATATTGTTCGATGGAAGTTGTGCTTGGAAAAAAAGAGGATAATCTCTTCTATTCAATCTACTACATCAGCAAGAACTTCACAGGGGCCGAGGTAAATTACACGGTAACTGAAAAAGAGTTTTTAGCTATTGTGTATGCAATTAATAAGTTTCATCATTAAGTTTCATCATTATATTACTAGGTATAAAGTATTTGTCCAAACAGATCATTCGGCAATTTGGTTTTTAATGAATAAACTTGTGGTAATTGGTAGAGTTATTAGATGGTTGCTTTTACTCCAGGAATTTTATATAACTATACTTGATAAGCCTGGTTCAAAAAATGTGGTTGCAGACTTTTTGTCTAGATTACAACAGCTAGCAAATGAACCTACTCCAGTTGACGATGCAAACTATCTAGTTACATGCAATTTCCCACCACATTTCTCTTCGAGGGAACGAAAAAATTTGGTTGGACTCAGTGGACAGTACACATGGATCAACATATTGCTCTTCTGCACTAGCATTGACAATATCATGCGGTGTTTTGTACCCGAAGATTATGTCTTTGACATACTTCATGCATTCCACACAAAACCATGCAGAGGACACTTTGTTGCTTAAAGGACTACTCAAAATATTCTCACTTCAAGCTACTATTGGCCTACAATCCATAAGGATTGTAAACGCTATGTTCATCATTGCGACAAATGTCAATGTATGGGCTACGCTACATGCTCTGATGAGATGCCCTTACACCCGTAGTTGTCCATAGAGCCATTTGAGAAGTGGAGCGTTGATTTTGTTAGCCCAATCAACCCACCATCAAGAAATAAGGAATACATCCTTAATATGTACAAATTATGTAACCAAGTGGGTAGAAGTGGTAGCTCTGAAGCATTCCAGAGATACAAAGGTAGCAGGTTTCTTGTACTCTGAGATTTTCACAAGGTTTGGTGTGTTGCAAGAGATAACCACAGATCAAGGACCACAATTCACGTCTAAGCTTATTTATGCCTTGGTTCATGAGTATGAAATTCGCCATCGCAAGTCTACACCTTATCACCCTCAAGCTAATGGGTAGGTGGAAGTCACCAATAGGGAGATCGGGAACATCCTTACCAAAATATTTTCTCTTCATAAGCGTGATTTGGCTACACGGCTTCTTGAGGTGGTGTGGGCCTATCACACAATGTGGAAGACCACCACTGGTCTGACCCCTTATGAACTCGTCTATTGTAAGAAGGTGGTTCTTCCAATTGAGTTCAAGGTAAAGACTCTCCACACTACACTTCAATTGGCTGAGTCTTTCTGATGCCCAAAAAGAACACATTGATCAACTACACTCCTTAGATGAAATGTGCCAGGAAGCACTCTTCCACGCCAAGGTTGTCAAGAAGCTGCGTGCCTTATGGCATGACTGTCACATTTGACATCGATCCTTCCAGCCTGGTGATTGGGAACTTTTGTATGATTCTCACTTCCAAGACTTCAAAGGAAAGTTTCACACACAATGTCTTGGACCTTACGAAATTGAGACAATCTATGTTAATGGTGTTGTCTGCCTCTATACCATGGACTTTGAGAGAAGACCACTCCTCGTCAATGGTCATAGATTGAAGCTCTACAAGCACCTCTTTCTAAGGAAGCTTTCTTTTTGGAAGTAGCAAGGGAACTCATTGTCGTTCCTTTTGGCCTCCAAAATTAATTTGAATAAAGTTTTTTTTTTTAAATGCAATAAAAGATCCAACACTGAAAACCTTCAGGCAGTGTTGGCCAGTTACCATTTGAAAACTGGGTCTTTGGTGGATGGTAACTGCCCAATAAACATGGATGTGAAAACTAAATTTCTAGTGCTTCCAGGCGAAAATGGGTTGAAAACCGAGTGATCGGCGGCCTATTGTCATTAAAATAAAAATAAAAAAATAAAAAATAAAAGAAAAATAATAAAATAATAAATAAAAAAAATAAAAAAAAATTAAATAAAATATAGCCCCACCATTTCATCTCCATCTTCCACTTTCCACTCATCCACCTCTTACACCCCGCCACATGGCTTCCCCACCCTCCACGCTTTCGTCCCCTTTTCACTTCTCTTTTGGGGCCCATCTTTCCCGATGTTCTTCCCGCTCGCCACGTCGGCCACATCCTTCCCACGCCACCTTGGTGTTGGCTTCACATTTTTTTCTTCCTGCCGTTTACCTTCCAATCAATTCCCCCTAGTTGTGCGACTTGTCACCATCACTCTCTTTTCTCATTGCCTCCATATCTCTGCACACTCTCTGATTTTCCCATCACGTGCTTCTTCTCTCCGCTGGTTCCCATCGCTTTTTTCTACCTCACCGATGTCTGCATCATTTTCGACCACTACTTGGGTTTCTCATTCATGCTGGAACCCTCATCATCCATCCCCTTTCTTCTTTGACTTTCGCTGGTGTGCTCTAATGGTAATCTTGTCAGAGGTTTGTATGTCATTTATTTTATATTATTTTTTCTTTATTTTCTTGCAATTATTATGGAAAACTGAGGATGGTTTTGTACGCTCAGCTAGGGGGGTGTTGTGTCAAATAATTATTCTTGGTCACGTCATATCCTGTCACCATCTAATGTATTGATTATCCCAGCAAGCAATCTTTTTAAACTGTAAATCCATTTTAAGTCTTCATTATTACAAAAACTTCCTAACAAGCTTTCCTATTAAATCTTTCGCCATGGGAGGTATTCACAGATGCCAGGAGCCAGAGGATACGAAAAATGTTAAATCCAATGCAACAGTATATGGTGTCTTTGAAACCACAGGATGGCTTGTGATTTTTGAGAAGCTTTGCGAGTGTCATGATGGGGTGGCTCTCAAATTTTCCATGACATTTAATACTGCTAATAGCTCCATAGTAGTTTGATGGCTTTCCTTTCCAGTCACGCCTCAAGTCATAGCAGAGGTAACAGGGTTACCAAAAATAAGGGAAGATTATTTTCCTGTAGCAACAAATAAGCATGTCGAGCTTCAGCTCCAAACCCAATGGTTCATGCGACAAGATGAGACATTGCAGTCGACTCCTAAACAGGGAACTGTATGAACTTCATGTTGGTGTTTTCCACTGCACCTAAGAAATCTCTAAAGAATAGCCAATTCCTATACTCAAGACTCTTGTAATGAACGGCCAACTAACAAGATCTAGTCAATGACTGAGATCTTCTACACTTTAGGCTTTGTGGGACCAAGGAGGGTATTCCTAGTGTGTTCATTTGAGATTTTACTTTGTAGAACACATCATTCACACAGATCAATTTGGATGAAGGATAATTCTGCAATAATTACTATGAAACTGACTTGTTTCTTAGTAACTTGCTACCCATTCATCAAAATGAAGGCGACTTTAATGAGACATGATACATACACACTTTGAGATCAATGAATTTTAAATGAATTTAAATCCTGACTTCAATTCAATCACTAGACAATTGTTTGATTAACCCTTTAGGTAAATCATTAAGGAATAGATCAGCTCCCTATTCATTGGGCAAATGGAGTCACACTTACAAGAACCAGTAAAATTAAAATGACCCAAGAATTCAATGAAATAGACTACTCTCACAATAAATTTGCATCATGGAGCTCAACTTTTTCTAATACATTACTACTTATCAAATCCTTTGAAAATAAATGTAAATTCATGAACCCCATTTAAGTATTTTAATTGACTACTTGACTAAAAAAAAGAACAAAGACATACATTCAAACAAATGTTCAAAGTAGAATGGAAATACCATTAATATTTCATTCAAAATTTACTTAAACTTGTAGAAGGAGAGAAAATATATCAGAATTATATGTTTGCTTGTATTTTAAGTCATATCTATAGAAAAATTTAAGATAATTGCATGATTTCATTCATAAGTTCAAAACTGACAATCTATTCTATTCCTATCTACCCGTATACATTCGACCCAAAACCTAGCCAAAATTTTCCATCCTTTGCAAATGAGTAGTAGTTTCCCTTTTATAGAATAAGGGAGTGACAAGCTTCAAGCCCAAATGCATGTCAAATACAACATTTTTATATCATCTATCATTTCAACTACATTTCAAAATCCCCCATGTGTTGAATCTGCAAGTACATGGTGCAAATGGGGAAAGCCAAAATTATAACTACCATCAAAAGGGGAAACCAAAAGTGCCACCAAAATCCCCTTGTCACCATCCACAGCGCAACAAACCAGGAATCTTTATTTCCACAAGGGAACGCATTCAACACCAAACCCAAAAATAATTGTCACGTACGCTGGAGAAGAAACTACCCGCTGCATCAACACATCACAACAAAAAATTTCCATCCCACATGGAAATTCCTTACTGACTATCCACCTTACCTTTTCCAATACCCAAACCCTAGTACACACGCCCACTCTGAGTTGTTTCCAGAGAGGGAGATGAAACCTAAGCTTCCTCCTCATCCTCACTTGTGTGCATCATAGTACCAGTCTGCCCATTTGGAGTCTTCATAGCTAGTGGAGGGACAAACAGAACCTCCTCACTTGAGGCCAGAGTTTTGCCCAGAGTTGAGAGGTATCATTGATAACTGGGTTTGTTTCATTCTCGCTATCCGACTAGCTTTCCATTAGATCAATGGGTGATTTTTGATGCCCAAAGGAGCCACACCCATACCTTATTTTCCTGTCGACACTAGTAACAGAGTGCACCAACTGCTTGCCTTTATCATCTACTAGTTGAGCAGCAACGTCTTGGAATTGCAATCTTCTACTGCATCTAGTGGGCACAAGCCTAGGATTTTCAACTGAAGTACCTTCATGAATAGTCGAATCGATCTTTTGCAAGCTCAAACTAACAAACCTTCTCACTAGCTTACTCATTTTTTCTTGTTAGACAAGCACTTGAACTTGATAAGACTCGACTCAGAAATTTTCTACCTACTAAAATGAATGACACAATTAGCAGTTAATTCCTCCTATATTTATCGTGTGAGGTAATGGCAACCTTCATCAATGTTTGGTAAAAGAACATGCACAAACATGGAAATTTGGTGGTGTATGTACTGTCACCGTTTAACTTGTGTTGCATGGGAATCTGTGGATCACCCTTCATGATTGCCAACAATTACATCTTCACATGGATTGAGATCGACTTGATTACATAGGAAAGGAATAATTCATTAGTGCTTCACCAATTTCAAAATAAAATGGCTACCATGTTCCATTTTCCAACTTTGAATGTTGCCTGCTGATCTCTCGAAGAGTTAGCAGATCGAACGGTTCCTCCTAGGCTGACTAGGTTTGAAATCCAACAAAGCATTGTTGTCCTACCACTAACCAATAACATTAATCCATCTCAGAAACCAACTACCTTGCTAGTGGGCCCTATTCATCTTGCAAACTGAAAGGCTAGAGCCACGTGTCACAATCTCGCTAACCCCGCGGCTTTTAACCAGCCTTCATCTTCCCCCCGCAATCTATCGGGGAATGGTACAGATTCACTCCAGCTTTTGATTGTGGCCATTAGTCTAAAACCAGGGGCCACAAGCACACTAGTGGAGGTTGGGCCCCACATCCCGTAAGGGACATGCGCCCGCTTTTTGCTGACCTCACGCCAAATAATTGGCCAGCACCCTAGGTCCAAGAGTTGGCGGGGTATGATCAAGATCTTCTCCAATATCCTCAAATCTGAAAAACCTGCATACAAAATAGTTAGCATTTAATGAAAGGATTTGGGTAAGCCATCGACGGCATGACCCCTTGCATACTAATGACTTAAGCTTAAGTTATCGAGAAAATGAAGACCCCAACTTAGGGAATTGGTGACATCAATGATCGAGTTGAATGATCAGTACTCTAACCAAAGGGGGCTGGTAACAAATGTAAAAAATGGCTTGAAGAAGCAACTTAAAGGACCAAGAATTGGTAGAACCAGTCAACACCAAATTAGAACATTTGAACGCTCACAAAATTAAACCCTACTCATTTATGAGGACAAGGGTTTATCAAAAGGCAGACTAGATTCATGGAGAATGAGAAAATTCACCAATATTTTGGGAGCTCCAATAGTGGCTCATGCTCAGGGACACATACCCCTAGTGGGTATAGCAAGAAACTGATCTTGGGTGAAGCAGACCAGGGCAGAAGACCAAAAGAGGAGCTTACCCGAACAAGGCAAGCAGACACAATAGAAAGCGAACACACCAAACCCCATGTACAAAATTTACAAAGAAGAGATTGTAATCCATTTCAGAACCCTCATATGAACCATTGGATTCAATCCTCAAATTGGAGGCCCATGGCCCCCCAAAACTTAGGGGTTGTTCTTTCCTCTGTCAAACACTTTAGCTTGTTTCACTAGCAGTGGATTTTCATGAATGTTGTGCAATTCTAAGCATCCAGCCTCATCACAGTTAGTATTGCCCATAACACCTGAGATAACACTACTAAATTCATCCTTTCCCATCATGGATTTATCAAACTGTATTGAAAAAACAAAACTCTCATATTCTGCACAATAATGAGGTGTAGTATTACACCCAAGTTGTTCATCAAATTTGAAAACTTCATAAGCACTATGGATTACATCTAGGAATTCTTTCATAAGATCAAGATGACATGATGTCATTGGAGCATTGATGCATTCAACCTGATTAGTCCTCTGGTCACTGAAGAGAAAATTTCCCTCCTTATCCTTCCCCTTGTTGCAATGTAGATCATAGGCTGGTGGTAACTCAACCCCTTTCTCAAACACATTATTTATTTTTGTAATAGAATAATCAAAAGCACCTATATATCCATTATCAACAATGTCACTTCTAATATTTTCATCACAGTTCTCTTTAATACATGAGACATTACCATCCCTAAGTTCCAACAAACATGAACCATGTTCAACATGCTCCTCACAGGCCACTTGTTCAACCCCATGTTGGAAGACCATCCTCACCATATTTGTACCATCGGATTTCCCTTTCAATTAGCAGATTATGAAATTAGGGCCGACATTTTTAAATGTAGTATCACCTTGACACCTGTATATGTCCTCTGCAACATATGTACTAGTGATATCTGGTAAGTATTCATTAGAGTTGGCTTCAAATAGAGGATTACTCCTACACCAATAAACATCATCCTTTGTATATTTAATTTTAGATGTGGGCTCATTAAATAAAGAGTTTTTCCATTTCTTGGATATAATTAGATGTATCTAACCATTTATATCATGAGGAATCCCTTGACCTTGGTCTTCAAAGCACCCAAAATCAGTATAGTCACTTGAGGAGCAAAGAGAAGCACATTCACCATCCTCTTCATCACTTGTGCTTATAACAATTGATCCATGCTCCAAAAATTATTCACATAAGGAAAAATATTCACTACCCAAAAAGCATATCCCCTCAAGGCTATTAACATACCCGTTACTAGAAGCCATGGATTCCATCTCTAATTCATAAGAGGAACCATATTCAACTAAAGACTATTAGACTTAACTTCACCTCTTTGACTCCTTACTTGTGCCCTGTCATGAACACCAAGGGTAACCCTATTACTGGGTGACACAGGATTGATTCTTGTAGGATCCATTTGTGTAGTTCCATGTATTTCTTGCATAGGCTTATGGCTCAAGACATCTAGAGGGAAGTAATGAGATATGACCTCCTTGATTTCATATTTTGTTTCTTCACCCTCATCATTGTTAGGTGCATCTATCTCTAGACTATTTATGAAATGACAACATTCAATATCTAATTATCCAGACACTGATGCTTCTTTTTGATCTATTAATGTTAATCTTTTTCTCTCCTCACTATGATAATCATTATCCACATTATGGGAAACAATGGGATACATACAACCATGCTCAGCCTCTTCAACCATATGTATCCAGTCCACTACCTGATCAATGCTTTGAGGCTTCACATCTTCAGGCCATTGGCTTGATCCTAGTGTGTAGGCTTCACAAAATAGGTCAATACATATCAATTCATTAGGCTTAAGCCCTATGGAAATTTTCATCAAAATATCCAAAAATTTTGAAAACAAGTCACATGGTGACTCATTTGTATGGATTTTTATTTCACACAATTTCCCAATAGATAACATCAAGTCCATCCCTCCCCTATGCTCTACATTTATTGAAAATGATGTGAGCACAATATCTAAAGATTCATCATCCTAATGAACACTTTTATTTTCTAGTTGACCTAGTTGAATTGCCTAGATACTACTAGAGCTAGTAGCACTTGTCACTGGAGGTCTCCTCATAATTGAGTACTTTAGATTATTCTCAATATTTATAGCTTCCTTGTAAGATTGTTGTAATGTAACTGGTTCCTTGTCCCTCAACAAGAAACTCATCTTTCTATTAAACACCCTAAAATATACAACCAAGCATTCTACATCATTTGGTCCTAAATATTCAATGATTTCCCTTATAACCTTGGAAAATCTAAGGTTGAAGGTTGGGACCAATTCTTCTCTATCTTTAGATATTTCCATGAAATTTCTCCTTGCCACACTTGGGTTGATCCTATCACCAAATTTCTCCAGGAAAGTGGTTGAGTTCATTCCAACAATGTGTAGAGGCATTAGGAAGAAAAGAGAACCAATCTCTTGCATCTCCCTTTAGTGATTGAACAAAAAGCTTCATTACCACATCTTCAAAGTCAATTTCATAATCACCCATTACATCTACAAATTCTTGCACATGCTTGTTTGCTGATTCTTATTTCTCACCACTAAACTTTGGTATCTTATCCCTAATATTGGGTGGCACAATATTCGAATAACCACAGATATTGTCAAAGTTGATAGCTTTATACCTATTAGTACAAAAGCCATCTTGATGGGCCCAAGACTGCTCGATTTGTATGCTTTTGTCCATATTTATACTAGATGACACAAATTGGAAACTCACCCCTAACTCTTGAAAAGGAATTTTAAAATATTTATGCAATTTATACAACACTACTTCAATTCCTTTTACAAATATAATCCCAAGATCTTAGCACAAGTATTCCATACAAAAGCTTCCCAAGATCTACATTATGGCATACTTCTTGCACTTTAATACATAAATTTCAACTTACATATGAAGCATGCTAAAATTCTTGAATATTCCCTAATCTAGTGCTACATCACTTATTAGGGAATTATTTTCATGTCAAGCATTGGAAACTTATTATGATATTATTTGTAAAGATGTTCAAAATTCTTTCAAATTCTACAAGAGTACCTATATGTTGGCAGCTATGAAGTGTTTCTTAGCATTAGGGAAAAAGATTTGAAAGACTGATGTAAGCTTGAACAGGTTCTTTGAGTTAGAGTCGCCACCTCCCTTCAGAGGACAAGGCTTCAAACAGGATGAAGTTTCTTTGCAAAATAAAATAGGTTTTGGGCTATCTTCCAAAACATAGTCACATTCAGATCCCTCAATGCCTTCTACACTTAGATCGTATACCAGGTTCAAGAATTTGAGAGTATTTGGACTAAAACCCATTTGACTCTGCATTTTGTATTTGCATCTTTGGAGAATGAGAACTCCCCAGCAGAGTCACCATTTTTTTGGTGTTTTCCACTACACCTAAGAAATATCTAAGGAATAGCCAATTCCTATACTCATGACTCTTGTAATGAAGGGCCAACTAACAAGATCTAGTCAATGCTTGATATCTTCTACACTTTAGGCTCTATGGGACCAAGGAGGGTATTCCTAGTATGTTCATTTAATATTTTACTTTGTAGAACACATCATTCACATAGATCAATTTGGATGAAGGATAATTCTACAACAATTACTATGAAATTGGCTTATTTCTTAGTAACTTGCTACCCATTCATCAAAATGAAGGCGTCCTTAATGAGACATGATACATACACACTTTGAGATCAATGAATTTAAATCCTGACTTGAGGTCAGTCGCTAGACAATTGTTTGATTAACCCTTTAGGTAAATCATTAAAGAATAGATCAACTCCCTATTCATTGGGAAAATGCAGTCACACATACAAGAACCAGTAAAAAAAATAACCCAAGAATTCAATGGAATAGACTACTCTCACAATAAATTTGCATCATGGAGCTCAATTTTTTTTGATACATTACTATTTATCAGATCCTTTGAAAATAAATGTAAATTCATGACCCCCATTTAAGTATTTTAATTGATTGCTTAAATCAAAACAAAGAACAGAGACATACATTCAAATAAATGTTCCAAGTAGAATGGAAATACCATTAATATTGCATTCAAAATTTGCTTAAACTTGCAGAAGGAGAGAAAATATATCAAAATTATGTGTTTTCTTGTATTTTAAGTCATATCTATAGAACAATTTAAGATAATTGCATGAGTTCATTCATAAGCTCAAAAATGACAATCTATTATATTCCTATCTAACCGTATACATTCGACCCAAAACCTAGCCAAAATTTTCCATCCATTGCAAATGAGTCATGGTTTCCCTTTTATAGAATAAGGGAGTGACAAGCTTTAGGCCCAAATGCATGTCAAATACAACATTTTCATTTCATCTATCATTTCGACTGCATTTCAAAATCCCCATGTTTTGAATATGCAAGTACATGGTGCAAATGGGGAAAGCCAAAATTATAACTGCCATCAAAAGGGGAAACCAAAAGTACCACCAAAATCCCCTTGTCACCATCCATGTCGCAACAAACCATGCATATTTATTTCCATGAGGGTACGCATTCAACACCAAACCCAAAAAGAATTATCACGTACGCTGGAGAAGAAACTACCCACTGCAGCAACACATCACAACAAAAAATTTCCATCCCACATGGAAATTCCTTACTGACCGACCACCTTACCTTTTCTAGTACCCAGACCCCGGTATGCACACCCGCTCCAATTAGTTTCTAGAGAGGGAGATGAAACCTTAGCTTCCTCCTCATCCTCGCTTGCGTGCATCATAGTACCAGTCTGCCCACTTGGAGTCTTAATAGCTAGTGGAGGGACAAACAAAACCTCCTCACCTAGGGCCATAGTTTTTCCCAGAGTTGAGAGATATTGTTGATAACTGGGGTATGTTTCAGTCTCGCTATCCGACTGGCTTTCCGAAGATCAATGGGAAAGTTTTGACGCCCGAAGGAGCCACGCCCATACCTTATTTTCCTGTCGACACCTGTAACAGAGCACACCGGCTACTTGCCTTTGTCATCTATCGGTTGAGCAGCAACATCTTGGAATTGCAATCTTCTACTACATCTGGTGGGCACAAACCTAGGCTTGTTGACTAAAGCACCTTCATGAATAGTCAGACCGAGCTTTTGCGAGCTCAAATGAACAAACCTTGTCACTAGCTTACTCATTTTCTCTTGTTATAAAAGTACTCGAACTTGATAGGACTCAACTCAAAAAGTTTTCTAACTACTAAAATGAATGACACAATTAGCAGTTAATTCCTCCTATATTTATCATGTGAGGTAATGGCAACCTTCATCAATGTTTTTTACAAGCACATGCGCAAACATGACAATTTGGTGGCATATATATTGTCAACATTTAACTTGCGTTGCATGGGAATCTTTGGATCACCCTTCATGATTGCCAACAATTACATCTTAACACGGATTGAGATCGACTTGATTGCATAGGCAAGGAATAATTCATTAGTGCTTCACCAATTGTAGAATAAAATGGCTACCACGTGCCATTTTCCAACTTTGGATACTACACGTTGATCTCCTAAAGAGTTGGCAGATCGAATGATTCCTTCTGGGTTGACTGGGTTTGAAATCCAGTAAAGCATTGTTATCCTACCATTGACCAATAAAATTAGTCCATTTTAGACACCAACTACCCTGTCAGCAAGCCCTATGCATCTTGCAAACTGAAAGGCTAGAGCCATGTGTCACAACCTCGCTGACCCCACGGCTTTTAACTAGCCTTAATCTTCCTCCCGTGAGCTAGTGGGGAACGGTAGAGATTCACTCCAAATTTTGATTGTGGTCGTCGGTCTAAAACCATAGGCCACAAGCGCAGTAGTGGAGGTTGGGCTCCACATCCCATATGGGACACATGTCTGCTTTTTGCTGACCTTGCGCAAAATAACTGGCCGGCACCTTAGGTCTGCGAGCTGATAGGGTACGATCAAGATCTTCTCCAATATCCTCAAATCTGAAAAACCTGCATATAACATGGCTAGCATTTAATGAAAGGCTTTGGCTAAGCCACTGGTGACATGACCCCTTGCATATTGATGACTTAAGCTTAAGTTATTGGGAAAATGAAGACCCCAACTTAGGGAATTGGTGACATTAGTGAGCGGGTTGAATGACTAGTACTCTAACCAAAGGGGGTTGGTAAACAAATATAAACAATGGCTTGAAGAAGCGACTTAAAGGACTAGGAATTGGTAGAACCAGTCAACACCAAATTAGAAAATTTGAAGGCTCACAAAATTAAACCCTACTCATTTATGAGGACAAGGGTTTATCCGAAGGAAAACTAGATTCATGGAGAATGAGAAAAATCACCAGGATTTTGGGAGCTCCAACACCTCCCTTCCTGCACATTGGTCAGAAGTTGCTAAGGTAGTTATCTAGTATGTCACAGTTGAAGGAAGATATGCTTATGTTTTCACCCACATTTTTTATTGCTCTATCATTTACGCCATAATGAGTTGGTTAATCTTCCATACCACCTTTTCAATTCAATTAAAAAGATGAGTTCAAAAGTCCAAAAAGGTCACAGCAATTCTTTAGCTCACCACTGTTTGATTAAGTTAATTGTAGGGGTTTAGCAAGTTCTATACCTCTAGGTATTTGGGATGAATTTACAAAAGAGATAGGGTCAAATCCCTCTTTAACCCCACAAACTGAGTCGACAACTCCTAAAAACCCCCATAATATAGGTGACTCTGATAATGAAAACCCTAGCCAAGAATTTGAGCATTCATAGGAAACAAAACAAACAATCCGTAGGTCACGGCCTCGCACCAAGAAGGATAAAACTGTTAGTGAAGTTAGCACTCCTCCAGTTGTAACTCCTTACAACACTAGGTTCAAATGGAAATATGTAGAAGTGACCTCTGGCTTACAACAATTGGCTTATGTTGTTTGCATAGTGAACCAAGAAACTCCTGAACCGGATGTTGAAATCTTGGCAACAAATAAAGCAGGGAAAGATAGGGTGAGTTGAGAAATGTGACGCCAGAATTTCCAAAAGAACAAGGGAAGAAATATAGTATCTTAGACCTCCTCTAAAGAATAAGATGAGGAATATATTTAAGAACCGTCTATAAGCTTTGATGATCAAATTCAAGAGACGGATATAGGTAATCAAGAATCTAACCCTTCTACAACCCCTTCACAAGAACAGCCAAATGTGGAAATTCAGAATCCAGAGGAACACTCCTATGACATTTCCCAGGATGAGGAATACTTTGTTGAAGAATTTAGAGATCTGCAGGCCAGGTTCCAAAGATTGGAAGCCCAAGTACTGACTCTTCAGCCACAATTGCAACAAGCTTTAGATTCCAATCAGCAACAAACTGAGGAGATTAAGCATTTGAGGGGTTAGATAGAACAATTATCCACACAATTCACACTAGTTATACTGAGATACATAACCTTGACAGAGAATAGGAATAGAATTGACAAGTTGAAAGCGTCATGGGAGGACCTAATTACTGAGAAATGTATGACTGTGGAGCACCACCAAGAAAAGGTCAATGAATTAAAAGTTGAAATGGAACAAAGGGTTTCCATTGATTACATCTCCAAGATTGAGCACCAACAGATTATCCAGAGTCTAAAAGACCAATGGGGTAAAGAGATCTTGACTATAGTGCAGAAATGGATAACCAAATCATTATAATTTAGTACATATTGCATGAGGACATGTAATGTCTTCAGCTAGGGGGAATGATGAGGTCAATGGTTGTCTTAATTTTACCATGACTTGTCTGGTTTTGTGTTTACCCCTTTGGCCTATTTCTTCTTCTATTGCCATGATATTTGCTAAGAATTAAAGTTAATTGATATAATTTGAATGATATGCAAAATCTTAGGAAATTGACCAATTATGAATATTAATCTCGGTGGTTATGTGAAACAAGTTAAAAAGGGTGAAGCATGAAGGCGATAGTTTCCATGTTCGGTTGTTGTCTCTTAGTATAACTTTAGTTAGTAAGTTAGTGACTAGGACTATAATCAATTAGAAGCTTTTGAAAAATAGTAGGCCGCAAGTCATATTTCTATTTTTCCTATATCAGTAAATGTTTTGGTTGATCCACATATAATCGATGGACATGATATTTTAAGTACTCTATTTTGTATTAATACTTTTATATATGCTCTTCTACAAGGATGAGAACATCTGAATTCTGTTCTGCAAGTTTGAATTAATATAAGACTATTGAAAGACTAAAGTTGTACATACTCTAATGTTTTCACTCCATTCAACCAGTTGGGAGAAAGGGCCCGCTCTCTACCAGTGTTTGGAGTTATCTTCTTTAGTGTTGTGTGAGGTATTGTTTATGTTTGCATTGTGTGTATGCAATAATTTTATTTGAATGCAATTTCATTGAGACTAATAATATAGCGTGCATGTGGTGAAGAATAGTTTCAATTATATTCATGAAGTGTGAAGCAATTTAAGTGTTATTAATGTTTGGTTTGAACACATGTCGTAGGATAAAGCATGTCGATGATGTATACTCTGCTTAAAAAACACTGCAAGTAATCTATTAGACTTTATTGTATCATATTGCCAGGACACAGAGGTCTTGTCTCCTGAATACATAGCTCCTGATGCTTGCATTAGGTTAATGTGATCTTAGTAATTAATTCTAGTTTTTATCATTATTGATGGTGTTGTGAGACAAAGCACATATTAGCATAATTGAATCAAGAATGCTAGAGTGGATAAGAGTTTAAAATAGGTCTTTCTATTCTAATACAATTTTAAGAAGTGTGTCTTAGATCCTTATTGGTTTATTTAGACTTTTATATGCATACATCCCCACTTGACTTATTACCTTCATCCCTTGAGAAAACAACCACTATACCTTTCATTAGTTTACGACCCTAGATTGACACATCTAGGTAAAAACCGAGGGAATCCATAAACCAAATACAAACATGAAATTCAATAGTAATCTTAAAACAAATTTTAACCCAATCAATGGACTTCAAAAATAATTCTTCTTCTTGATCCAATGCACATTCATTAGCTCCATTTCCCCCTTCAACTTCCCCTTCTTCATCCTCATTGACATCCTTGACATGTACCCCTCTTCTTTGTGTTTATTCTATTACATCTAGCTTATTTGTTATCCATCTCAAAATTTCTACAATTGCTACATCACCAACTCATGGTGCTCCTCCTCTACAACCACATCCTCTCTATGTCATGATTGCTTCAAGTTCTATGTAGTTGCACATATGCTCTCAATATTCTATTACCCACAAAAAATTCTCTAGAACCCCCTCTTTGACACAATCACAATTTTAAACCTGTATTGGCTCTTATACCACTTAATACAATCACGAACATGGATATTCCCAATCATGCAACATCAGTCAATTCTCAACAATAGTTTGGCAGGAAATATTCATGTATTCTTAACAACTACATGAGTACAAGGATTCAATGTTTATTACATATTACAAGCTTACATGATTCAATATTCATGACAGATTATAGGCTTACAACCTTCCAATTCAAATCTAAACTTTTGTTCTCATTTCAACATCTTTCATCAATTCACACATACAAGAAATCTACATTCAATATTTAATCTACACTTTTTCACTTTGCTCACCAACTCACCAGCATGTCATGTTGGGAAAAAAATTCCTAGACTATCTTTTTTTATTAGCAAAAATAAGAATTTGTAACAGAACAGAACAAAACAAATAGAGCATATAAGAACAAGAAAAGATGATATAGAGGATACAAAGAATACAAAGTGAACACACACATACACCCAAAAAACTATATTCTTATTTTTTAAAAATCCATATATATACAAGTTTTCATGCTTCCACACACTTCTATCATAATTGATAAGCAGATGAAGTAGTTGACAAAATCATTCCAAATCATGCATACAATAGATACTAGAAAACTATTGACGGTGGGTAGACAAAGGAGTAAATGTAATGTAGTTTCCAATCAAATTAGAGAGCAAGTTAGACAGCTCTAGAAGCCACTTCATTTTCTTCACACATCATGTGTATAAAATTCTCCCACTTGAAGCCAATGAAGGGGGTCAAAATAAACTGTAGTCATCAAATCACCCCCAGACCTACCAAGTCTCTACATAGGTCATGCTTTCCTATTGGTATAATTTTAGTAAGCATATCAACAGGGTTCTTATTTGTATGAATCTTTTCCAAATTGAAATTCCCTTTCTCTAATACCCGTCGAATCCAATGGTACCTTAGATAAATATGCTTGTTCTTTGAGTGATATGCAGGGGTTTTTGCTAAATGGATGGCGATAAGACTGTCACAATACAGTGTATATCTGTCATGTTTTTATTCCCAGCTCTCCTAGGAATTGTTGTATCCAAAACATCTCTTTGCAAGCTTTTGTTGCAGCTATGTATTATGCCTCTGTTGTTGAAAGGGCTACTACTTTATGTAGTCTAGACACCCAAGATACTACAACACTTGCAAAGGTATATAGATAACCAGTGTGGACTTTCTAGTGTCCAAATCTCCATCCATATCTGCATCTATATAACCTTTAAGCACAACATAATTATTACCAAAACATAAACAATGATGGTTAGTACCCTTAAGATACCTCAAAATCCACTTCACTGCTTGTCAATCTTGTTTGCCTAGATTTGCAAGGAACCTGCTCACTACTCCCACTAAATGTGCAATATTTGGTTGAGTACATACCATGGCATACATCAAGCTACCAATTGTTGAAGGATAAGGAATTTTACTCATTTGCTCCTCCTTTTCATCACAAGGGGACAAATGAGTACTCAATTTAAAGTGGGATGCAAGAGGTGTACCAACTGGCTTGGAATCCATCATATTGAACCTATCAAGAACCTTCTCAATATATTTTTCTTTTGATAGGCATATTTTCTTCTTCTTTCTGTTACATATGATCTTCATGCCCAGTATTTGTTGTGCTAGACCCAAATCTTTCATTGCAAATTATTTACCCAAATCCTTCTTCAACTAATTAATCATATTTTTATCATTTCCAATAAGTAGCTTGTCATCTACATACAACAATAATATAATGTACCTATCTTGTTCATACCTCTTAATATAGTCACAATGATTAGCTTCTATCCTTTTAACACCATGTTCCAAGATGAGTGAATAAAATTTCTTATACCACTAGCGAGGTTCCTTTTTGAGTCCATATAGACTCTTCTTCAATTTGCAAACTAAATTTTCTTTACCTTTTATTTTGAATCCTTCTGGTTGCTCCATATAAATCTCCTCTTCCAATTATCCACTAAGGAAGGATGTCTTTACATCTATTGTTCACACTCCAATTCTAAAGTAGTAGAAAAACCAAGAATAATTCTATTGAATGACATCTTTACAATAGGTGAGAATATTTTAGTAAAGTCTATACCTTTCCTTTGAGCAAATCCTTTCACCACTAGCCTTGCCTTGTATCTTTCCTTTTTCCCTTCTCCCTCATGCTTGATCATGTAAACCTATTTGTTTTGTAGGGCTCTTCTTTCATTTGGAAGCATTACCAAATCCAAAGTTTCATTCTCCATCAAAGACTCCATTTCTTCCTCCATTGCTTTCTTCCATTCTTTATTGTTCTCAACTTCACAAGCTTCCTGAAAATAATCAAGTTCACCTTCATCAGTTAATGAGATATAATTTGAGGGAGGATACCTTTGTGAAATCTTATGAGGCCTAGGAGATCTGAAGGTCAATTGTGGTGGTGTATTTTTAGGTTGGAGTTCTTGTAATGGTTGTTCTATAATTTCTTCTTGTTGATGTTCATCATTTTCAAGTTTTTGTTCAACTTTCTCTTGAGCTTGCTACCCATTTTCTTGCAGTGGTTGAATATCTAATTGTTGTTCAACAAACTTATCAACAAATTTCTTGACCTCCATATTGCCTACAAATTTTTTCAACATCTTTGACTCATTAAATATGGCATCCTTGCTTCTAATGAATTTATGTTTATCTAGATCCCATAATCGGTAACCAAACTCATTATTTGCATAGCCTAGAAAAATAGACTTCATGGATTTTTCATCTAGCTTACTTATATGTTCTTTGGGAATATGCACCAATGCTTCACATCCAAAGGTTTTTAGGTGAGAGTAATCTACCTCTTTACCAATCCAAACTTCTTTAGGAACGCCAACATCCAAGGTTGTAGTAGGGGGTCGATTTATGAGGTAGCAGGCTATCCTCAATGCTTATGCCCAAAAAAAAATTTCCAAACCAAAGTTTTACAACATACTCCCTTCTCCATGATAATGTGATTCATTCTTTCCGCAATCCCATTTTGTTGAGGAGTAAGAGGTACAGATTTCTCATGCTTTATGCAAAACTTGTTACAATACTCTTTGAATGCATTGGAATAATATTCTCCACCATTTTCTATTCTCAAACACTTGAGCAATTTATTAGTCTCCCTTTCAACAACAACATGAAACTTTTGAAATATCTTAAAATACCTCATATTTTCTTTTAATAGGGTAGGCCCAACCTTTCTAGATGCATCATTTGTAAATGTGACAAAGTATGAGGCTCCTCCTAATGACCTAATGTTTACTGGCCCAAATACATCAGAATATATTAATTCTAACATTTTTTTTTTGTTCATGATCACTTCTAACAAATGAAACCCTTTGTTGCCTACCATATATGCAATGCTCACAAAGGTCAAGATTATAGGATTTCAAACCTGGTAGTATATTTTTACCAATAAGAATTTTAAGGCCCTTGTCACTCATGTGACCCAAACACTTATGCCACAAATCTGCTGAGATTTCTTCTTTTGCAACAACAGCTACATCTAATTTCACTGATATTGCTCTTAATGTATACAATGTTCCTTCCTTGGATCCTCTAGCCTTGAGTAGTGCCCCTTTGCTAATTTTCTAGCCACTTTTTCCAAAACTTGTGGAGCAGCCTTCATCATCCAAACTTCCTATAGAAATTAGACTCATGTGCATCTCTGGAACATGCCTAACCTATTTCAGTAAAATATTTTTTCCATCCTTTGTCTTGATATGGACATATCCCACTCCAACAATGTTGCAAAAATGATTGTTTCCCAAGTGGACTCTACCATAATTACTAGGATTATACACAAAAAAAATATCTTTGTTTGGGGTTACATGGTGAGATGCCCCAGAGTCAAGAATCCAATCAATGTTATAGCTAGAGGTATATAAACATGCATCTTCCATTGAAACAGTAAATAAAACATCATTATCTGAAACTACAACAGTGATCTCACCTTCATTTGTGCTAGCTAATTTTTTATTTATGTTGGCCGATTTTTTATCCTTCAGTTCTCGCTTCGAGGTTTGACATTCTCTTTTAATGTCTCCTGGATTTCCACAATGATAACAAATCAACCTACCTCTTATTGATTTTGATTTGTCTCTTGACCTTGAATGCCCTTGATGGTTTCAATCAATTTTTCTACCATGATCACCTATAGTTAAGGCTTCTCCTCCCTAGTTTTCTATAAATGACTTTCGTCACAACTACTCATTCATTAAGCTACTACTAACATCATCAAACTTCAGGGTCCCTATAGGTGTAGAAGTGCTTATGGCTACAATCAGGTTTTCCTAGTTGTTTGGCATGGAGCACATTAGTAGGATGACTTTAATCTCATCATCTAGAGTAATTTTAACATTGGTGATTATTTGAACTCATTTAAGTGCTCTGCTAATGAAGAACCCTCCTTCATATTGAGGTTGCATAATTTCTTCATTAAGAAAATTTTATTTGAAGTTGTTTTTTTCTCATATAAATCATGTAAATTTTTCCATAGTTTTGATGTTGTCTTCTCTCCAACAACATTAAAATACACATTTTTAGCTAGATATTGACGGATGGTTGCAATGGCCTTCCATCCAACTTGTTTCATCTTCATCTATCATTGTTGTGGGTTTCTTTGATATTCCCTCAATTGGAAAATACTAATCCTTCAAAATCAGTATATATTCCATTTGGAATTTCCATAAGGTAAAGTTAGCCCCATTCAACTTCTCCATATTGCTCATTTTTTTTGTCTCCATGACTAGCTTTGATACTAGTTGTTGGGAAAAAAATTTCCCAGACTATCTTTTGTTATCAACAACAATAAGAATCTACAATAGAATAGAACAAACAGAGCACACAAGAACAACAAGAACAAAGGATACAAAGAATACAAAGTGAACACATGCATACACCCAAAAAAAGTATATTTTTATTTTTAAAAACTCCAAATATATACAATTTTTCATGCTTCCACACACTTCTATCATAATTGATAGGAAGATGAAGTAGTTGACAAAATCATTCCAAATCATACATACAATAGATGCTAGAAAACTCTAGACAGTGGGTAGACAAAGGAGTAAATGCAATGTAGTTTCCAGTCAAATCAGAGACCAAGTTAGATGGCTCTAGAAGCCACTTCATTTTCTTCACATGTCATGTGTATAACACATCATTCACTAATTCATCTACCTACATTTCTGCAACACACCAACATTCCTTTTTCAACTAGTCTCCCTCCATCCAGCGTATAATTCTTATGTTCTTATGCTCTTTGCACCAAGAAGTTGAATTGGTTATAGAGAATCTAACACATTTTCAAATTATCCAATAACCATGTGCCACATGGAATTTCCTAATTGGTTTGCTAATTATTTCACCTTCTATCATTGACATATACCTTCAATAAAGTTTTTGAGCCCAATCCCAACCTCAAAATTTAAAACTCTACGTATTTTATATTAGTCAAGGGTCAAGATTCATAAGGAACTCATCCTTAAACTCCTTTATGGGTTTGACCGCACCCCTGAACTCTTATTTTTTTGGGGTTTAGTTAAATTATTTTCTTTTAGAATTCCCCGAAATACTAACTTACCCCAAAACTTTGAACTCCTCACTTAGTCAAAATTGATGATTTTTTTCCTACGCAACAAATACAAAAATTCACAAAAAATAAAGCAACAAAATTAAATCAAAAAATATTTTTGATGATATAGGATTTTTTGTGAACCTAGATGCTCTTGAATTAGGCACAAATTGGGCCAAGGTAGATTATCAAAATGTTGTTATGATTCTTTTGTATTTTGAAATTTTTTTATGATATGATAGAGTGGTCATTTATTCTTATCATTCTCAAAGCTTTGGTTTTTGGTATTTTTTTACAAAAATATTGTGTTGCTTAAGGACACCATTGCTCAAATTTGCATTAATTGTAACTTTTTTGAAGCTTCTCCCTTGCATAGATAAATTAAACAAGGTTTCCCTCTTGCTTCATACTTGTTTGAACGTTGTAGTTCTTGAAGTTATAAATTATTTTCTTAGAGATGTTTCCTTGGGTTATCTCTTCCCTCATGTGAGTCTTTGATTAATTAATCAAGATAAATCCTTCCCAATTTTCTAGATTGTACATGTGTCAAAAAAAGGAATCATGCATGTCCATGAATCATGCATCTCAATTATTATAAGTTCCTCTTATCAAATCTTGTCCATCTATCTAATCTAGAAAATCCTAGCCCTTCACATAACTCCATAAAGGTTTTTTTAGTTTTTCAAAAAGGTCAATTTTGATCCTTACCATACATTTTTTTCCAAGAAGATCTCCTCCATACAGATACGTTAGATCATGAAAATCCTTTTGTGCACCAATTACAAGGTACCACTTGGAGGCCTTTCATGGTTCCAAACCTCTCAAGAATTCTCCTTCATTGGTCTCTCTAATCAATCCTAGCCATTGATGTAACATCCCTCAAATCTATAAATAATACATCATATGAGTTATTTTTATCAACACTCATTAATGTAAGGTTATGCCACTAGTTTGAGAACTAAAATATTATCTCTCATCAAAAAATCACATTAAGCACAACCACACATTGTATTTAACAAGAGGTTTTGGTATGATACTTGTTTTAGTTTCTCATCTTGGGTGCACTAATCTCTTAGGCTCAATCAAAGGTGGAAATTAGGCATGAAATAAAATTTTAAATTTTATTGTTTGAGTACTTCATTTGTATTCCTTGCATGCTTGCCTACAAAAGGGTAGATAGATCATGACATATACACAATCATCACATAATATATAAAAAATATTAAATAATTACATCCAATTTTAAATTAACAATGACTAACATTGATCTAAATATAAGATATGAGTACATAGTAACCACATTGATGAACCAAATAATATAATCACAATTACGTATAAAGTGAAAATAGTGAAGTTGAAATAATGATATAGTTCAACATATAAACTATAACTTATGATCTAAAATTCATAATTAAATATCTTTATGGCAATATAAAATATCATCAATAAATAATATCGACATCAAAATAACAATCAAACAACACAATAAGGCACATTTCCTTGTGGGCCTTATATATCCTATCTAAAAACTCCTCTCTATTTGATGTTGGTTTGTGTCACCATATATGTTAACAAAGAGTAGAGCCTCTATGAAATCTTAAAAATGATATTATAATTCAAAATACAAACCATATAGAATAAAAAGAGGAAGATCTCATCAAAAGGGAGAATCTTGCAAGGAAATATTCTACACAAATTTTTATTCACACAATAATGGCTAGTAATACATGAAAAAATCAATAAGTATAGTGAGAACCAAAGTGAAATTCTCAAGCTCTTATAAATATCTATATCAAGCTAGAGAATAATTTTTCAAGAAAATGTAGAAGGAATGCTAGAGAAAATGTTGTAGAAAAATAGAGAACTTAGCATCAACAACAAGTTGAGAGTTCATTGGAGAGAAATTTTTGTTAGGATTTCAAGCCTTAAATGTTAATTCATACATAATATTTTTAAGAGAGACTATGATAAAATAGTATGCAAAATCTATAAGTAAAATAAAATTCAAACATACACATAATATGACACCAAATATTTGGAAAATCTATTTTGGGAAAACTTAGCCTCTTAAGTATTGCACAACTCAAGGTATTATCCCAAAAATAATATTATAAAAAATTTATTGAGCTTATTGATACAAGACTTAAGTAGTAATAAGAAACTTATTTTTAGTCCTCCATATGGTTGATAAAATGAAAACTATGTAGCCACACATCACAATCCATGCTATATGTCACCACATATATAACCTCCTAATGCTTATTTGCATAGGACAAGCTTGCACAAAATCACTAAGTGGTATTACATAAAATATAAGCCCAAAACCATGACCTCTAATATTAACTTTAATTTACATATTACAATACCCACATTAAACACATGTAGAATGTCTCATATAACTTATAAGTATCCAAAAGAATGCCTATCCTAGTCTGATATTCACATTATAAGATACAACACAACTAAAATATATATTACATTATTATGCAAGGTGTACAACACACATTTCTCCAGATTTTCCCAGTTGTAAAAATTACATATGGGGTTGCATAAATGAAGTTGGTTCAAATACACAAGTGTAGATTAGAATTTTAAACTTTTAAATTTTAAATTTTAAAAATGGGCCCACATTGACCCCTTTCTTTTTAGTCATTATTTATCAATTTGAGCATGATATATTTAAATTGTGTTCTAGGATTTTGTATAAAATGAAGAAATCCCACTTCACAATCATAATCACATCACCAAGTTCCTCTCTACAATATTTTTTAGTTGTTCCCCCTTGCATTTCTCGTGCTAATTATAACTAATCTAAGATATTTAAATGGATTAGTCTTGTTTGAAATGTGTCTCTGGTGCTTGTGTTTTCCCCTTTCCTTGCTTCAGTAAATTTCCCAAGTTCAAAATCCCAAATTGGCTAAGTATAAGGGCAGTCTTCGTTTGGTTCCTGTCGAACCTCGTGCTTCGACAAGAACCTAGAACCAATGGTTCTAGTTCAAATTTTTCTCTCGTTCACCAACTCGTGAACCTTTGTACCTTATCAAAATTTATTAATTGTTCATTGGTGATTCCATAAGGTTTAAGAACCTCCCAAGGTTCTCAAAATTGGTCCAAATATTGACAAGGTCTATTGATGGTGGAAGGGGATGTGAAGAGAGACAAGTTTCAATTTGGTTTGAAGAATTCTACTAGTTTTGAAACCCTTGATGACCATTGAAAAGGTTCCTGGAAGCATCCAAACATCAACAAATTCTTTTGATATATGTCTAAGGTTATGGAAGATTAGATAAGGGTTAGTTTTCAAATAAATGAGAGCAATAAAAGTTAAAGTTTCAAAATTTTCAATTCATTCTAGACCTTGTGTCAACCCTTTATGAGGCTCTCAAAACCCCATAAAATCTTCAAAAGGTTCTTAGAAATTGTTACTTTTCTGACATAGAGCACCCACACAAAAGAGAACCAAAAGGGAAAAATGTTGGAAATGAAAAAAGATAAAGGAAAAGATAAACTAAATGACAAGGAAGAAAGGATAAGAAAGGAGAATGAAAGATAATTTTTGTCAAAGGTTTCTATGGTTTTCTAAACCATTGTTAGTTGTCAATGAGGTTTCCAAAACCCCATAAGAGCTCGAAAATGTTCTCAAAACTTGTCTTTTCACCAACACCAACTGCCAACAAGTGGAAAAGGATGGTATTGATGCTTCTTTCTTCTACATTTTTCTCTATAACACCATTAATGAGTGTGTAATTCATTTAAAAACCACCTAATATGTTAGAGGCCCAAAAAATCATTGTTTATGATCAATTGTGTTGTGTTGACGTTGCAGACATCCCTTCCTAACAACACCATTTGCTAGGCCACTATTTTTGATGAACTTCCTAAGTGGAATTGATTGACTAACAAGTTATAAATGAAGAATTGTATTTCCCTAGTCGATTCTAGATATCATAGTATACATGTATGCAGATCATTTGATTGTGATGGCGACTAGGATTTCCTCTCTTGCCACCTTTCTCTCAATTCCAAGTGCCTCTTCAGAAGAATAAAAAGAACAACATGCACATTCTTCAAGAGTTCCTCATTTTAATTTCTCTACTATGGACTTGAATATTTTTCATATTTACTTGATATTGTAAACAAGCCCAAGCCTTTGAATCAATAAGATTATTATTTTACCTCTTCTCTCCTTCTGATGTGTAGTGTGAATATTTCTTACCTTCATATTTGGATGTGTTATTTTCCTTTTAGATATATATGTTGTGTATAATCCTTGTCTTACCTCCATTCTTGTCTAGGAGAGTTGATAAAAAGAGATGTGTGTGAGCTTTGGTAATCCTCATTAGTTCTTTGTGATTTTTTGAGCAAGAGGAAACACATTTAAATTTAGGTGCATCACCATCCTTTTCCTTTTCTATATTCCCTCTTCTCCCTTTTATCCCTATAAAATTAATAGAATATGATAAGATTTTAGTTTTATTTTATGTTGAGTTCGATCAACATTTTACATCTAGATTTAGAAAGGAAGCCAACCTTCTCTAGAGGTCTTATCTCAACTGCAAGGTCCCACACCTTGAGATCATTCCAATGTTTCACTAAAATTTTGGGTAGTGTCTAGAAAGTGTGTGATTTTATGTGATAACAAAGACCTCAAAAATGTAAGAAAAAACAAAGAAAATTATTTTCAAAAATATTTAAAATATTGGTCAAATTTTCCACTTAGGCAATCTAAGATTGTTTATGGATCAAACTACTACAATTTTTTGGTTGCATTAGTTTTAACCTCAATTATGTTGGTCACTTAATAAGAATTTATTTACTCTATATAAATTAAAGTATAAAATTATTTTATTATGTGAACCTTGTTTTCTATTTCAAGGACTGTCAACATCTAGAATGGTGTTGATATGTATATTGTGATGTTGGAAAAAGGGATATAGGGTCTCAATCACACTTCTTCCAATATCACAATAGAATGGACTAAAAATGATCTCTACAGCCATTTGGCTAGTAACCTTAATAGAAGAGCTAGAATGGTGGATCAAGGTTTCAGTCCTTTGGTGTGTGAGTGTGTGATAATGATTATTTGATTACTAATTAACTTAATTTGATAATGCAAGGGTGTACCTAAGTTAAATATTAAAATATTAAAAAATGAGATGATTTCTAGAAAACATAGAACTGATAAATAGAAACGAAGTTCAAAACAAAAAAGGGTGGACATAAAGGAACTTGGCATATTAATTTGGAATTGATTTGGCTGGATAGGGGCACTAGGCACCCTAGACTAGGAAGTAGATACTCATAATTAGATCTTAGACTCTTGTTGCTCCTTTTTTATAGGCTCTTCTTCTCCAGACTCACTATCGGATCTTTGTCTATCACTGATAAAATCCACTTTCCCTAATTTGTTGACTTGTAGGACTTGAATGCTCAAATGAACAGATAGGTCTTCAATCCTCTCCAAATTCGCTTCAAATATGTAACCTACACACAAGGAAGAGGGGAAAGGGTTGTTTCATATAGGGGCTTGCCTAAGTCAAACCCCATTTTGGTATTTCTACCTCCACAACAGCTATGATAATGTAAAAGAGAGACTACCCTTGATCATATAGAGGCTAAGTAATAAACAAGTGCTAAATTGACAATTGATGCAACTCACCACTCAGATCTGCATTCCTTGATGGATTAAAGTCATTGTACTCATCACCTACAAGGAGAATTGGATGCTTGATTTGAAGTCTTGCAAGTGTTAGTACTCAAAAAATAAATAGACATGAAACATAAGCAAACTCACTTGATAACATGTGATGCATTGCTAACATGATGCTTGACTAAAATAATGTTTCTATAATTTTGCTCTTGACTCTCTTAGGATGCTCAATTATGGTCTCAATTTCCTTATTTTTTTCTCTCAAAGTTGCTAGGATTTCTTATGAAATATTCAAATGATGAAAAAGACTTGTATTTATATGCACTTCCTTAATTTCCCAAAAATCAAATATCGATAGCCAAAAAATGATTTTGGATTTTTTAAATGTTAAAATTCCAACACTGACATATTTTAAATTTAGCCAAAATAGGTTGGAAAAGGATGTTGGGCACCCTAGCCCAGACCTATCATTTTGGAGCCTTAAGCATTGATATTGAATATTAAATATTTATTTTCAATTCCACTTTTGATTTTTTGAAAATTATTACTAAACATGCAAATTAAATGCACAATTGGGTCCAAACACATGGAGGGTGGGGGGCTAAATCTAGTGTAAAATTATCAAGGGTGACAATTTACAATGCTATATATATACCATGAATCAATTTAGCATCTCATCTACCTCATTTCATTTTGATGTTAACATTATCTATAGTCTTGTCAAATTATCCTATAGAATTCTATCTTGTTTGTAGTATAATATTAATTATATGTAAAAATAATAAAAGAAACAAATAAAATAACTAGTAAATATAGGGCAATAAAAAGACATGGTCAAATAAGATAATAGTGCATTTGGAGAAAATCCAACATGGTAGAAAAATTAGAGTATGCATGTGGCATCTCACTCATTATTCATTGTTATATCATGGAGATTTTCATTAAAATAGTCTTACGAGTTTACACAAACAATAATTTACAACTTCCCTTGTCTCTAATATACCCTGAAATATATAAGAATCTTATAAAACATTGTCTATATCCTTTTTATATAGCAATAAGATTTCTCCCTCTCAACCAACTAAACCTTCAAAATGAGTATTTAGCTACCTCTTATCTTTCTCTACCTTGTACCAATGAGAAATGGATCATTTTTCCCTAAAATAGAAATGACCACCCCTACATAAATACCAACCCATCCAAACATTACATGGGGACTTGAATGAATTGTATTTAAGCCTTAACAACCTCTAACATGGATAAAATGAAGAGTTTATTGTATACTAAAACAACATAAGACACCACAACTTGATATAAGACAAATAATCATGGTTGTGAAGGAATAACCTACTTAGAGGATATTTTTTACCCAAAAACTATCCTGTACAAATAAATAATAAACTTAACCTTTTCCCAAGTCAAATAACCACAAAAAAAGAAGTAAAAACTATCATTTTCATAATCTTCCACCTTTAAATGGGTTTTAACAATAGTAACTATTATAATATATTTAAAATAGATGAAGATATAGATACTTGACACTACAAGTCTCCCAATGATATTCCAAACTATCATAAAGAATATGTAGATGCATTTTCTCCATTCTTATGCTTGAAACATAACATTCTAGTATTCTTGATATTGCTTAAAATGATAATAATAATAATTACAATTACAATTATGACCCTAACAAGAGATTAATGCTCCAATAATTTTACATGTGATTAAAAAACTCCTCACATAACCTCGTACCTTTTATGTGTAATATTTAGTACCTATAATAACCTGTTATCACTTATTGCAACCCACACAACTCTTGTAGCAATACACACAACTCTCATAGAAACTTACACAATACATAAAGAAAACTACATCATACCTATGATAGCATGCATGATTCCCATAGTTGTAAGTGCCTAAAAAGGGATAAGCACAAATGGAAAGTCTAATGATAATTTGATGGCCTAACACACAACCCATGTGGAATGAATACAAATCCTTCTCAAATAATTATAACATGGTAGAAGTGTTAAATTAACCCTTAGGACCTCTCTTACCCTTTGTTGTGTGTTTATTACTCATTTTATAAAAAAACACATTTTATCATTTATTGAAACTATTGTGTCATAAAATTGCACCCCTTGCAATTTCACCTACATTTTTGCATCCACTTTATTTTCCACTTCCTTAGTATTTGTGTAGGCTCATTTTAGCACTTGCATCACCCTTGTCCCCCTCAAGATGCTCAAGACCCCTTTTCGGCAGCTAGCCTCTTATGTCAGCTTTGTGTTAAACCTTTTATTTTCCTCATTCCCATTGTTCTTGAGCATGATTTGTCTGGACACTAGCATGTCGCGAGGACATTCACGCACCACATTAGCATCTCATAACATTTTAACATTCAAACAATTGTTTCTAAGCATGTTGCCACTTGTCACCTACCTTTGTCGATAGAAACGGCTTGGGACACCTTATAACGACTCGAGAACCTTCTTTTCCCTCCTCTTCTCTCTTTTAAGTCTATATTTCCATTCCTATGGCACTCTCTTAGTCTTTCTCTCTTTCTCTCAATCTTGCACAATTGTCTTGCTTGCTACAACACTCCCACGTTCTTACAAAACTCTTTGCAAATCTCTTGGCTCTCGCAGCTTTCTCTTTCTTTCTCTCTCTTTGGCTTCTTCAAGCCTTGCAGGTAATATCTACTTATTGTCTTATGTCTTTGAGAATCTTGGGATTTCTCGTATCCCTCGTCTATGCATTTTACTATCTTGTCTATTTATCTTTCAATATATTTGTCTGTTTGGTTGTTTGTGGAGGTGGAAACACCGAAACAAGGATTTGAATAAGGCAAGCCCCTAAAAAACCCCAACATTTCCTCTTATGTATGTAGGTGTTGAAGACATTCCATTGCTAGAGGCTTCATTGCTTGGTCTATTGTGAGTACTTTCTTTCTCTCCTTTCGTTTTATCATTTACATTTCATTTAGTTTACATTCTCTTAATTCTATTATTTTTAATTATTTATGGGTCTATGAAAGATCATGGGGGTCTAAAAAGTGGCGATGTGAAAAAAAAAAAAGGCATTTTTAACCCCAAAAATGCAAAATTTTGCTTTGACTTTTTGTAGGCTTGGGTAGAAAGTACATAGTTTTAAAGCTAAAACTAGACCAAAATAGATATCCATTTTGTTTAGGTCATATTTTATAATTTCGTCAAGTTCGGGGCCGACCAATATTTTTATTTAATATATTGTAATATTTTTTTAATATATTTATAATAATGTTTCTAAATATATTTATCATATAGCATGAATATTAAATTAAAAAATATTATAATAATGTTTTTCAATTTAATATATTATTATATTATATTATATTATAATACTTATATAGTAATAAATATTATATAATATTATATTATTATTTATTAAATATAATATTAAATTTATTATATTATATTATATAATAATATAGTATTATATTATTTTTTAATAATATAGTATTATATAATATATAATATATAATATATATTATACACAATATAATGTATATAGTATATATAATATATATATTAAATATATAATATATATTATACACAATATAATGTATATTATAATATAATATATATTATGCATAATATAATGTATATTATATTATAATGTAATATATATAATATATTATAAAAAATGATATCTTACATTTCAAAAAACATCGCCAATAATTATATGGTTGGGTCCCGGACCTGGACATATATTAAAAAAACTACATAACGGAAACGAATATCTATTTCAAACGGATATTCGTTTCCTGTTTTATATAATCAAAAGTGAAAACCCGAGAGCTCATTTTTAGCAGTTTGAGTGCAGGTTTTCTACTTCACAACTTGGATATCCATTTGCAAGCAAAATTTCTTGCTCAAATCAACCAAATTTGAAAGGTATATTTAAATTTTTATGTTTTTTTTCAATTTATATTGGTTTTGCATTATTTTTTTTTGTGAATTTTAGTCAAAAATAGGATATTTGATAGGTTTTTGATTGCATTAAAATCATTGTTAATTTTTAAAAAAATTATCAATTAACAGGCTTAAAATGGTTGATCCCAACCCTGCTCAACATAAAAACATTCAACTGGATCAACATGAAAACCCTAACCCCGCACAAGATGAAAACCCTCCAAATCCTCCTTCACCACAATCGTTGTTTCCAAACCAAAACATTCCAACAATACATGAATCTATTCATAGAAATTTAGATCAATTGAGAAATGTATGTCAAATCTATGAGACACTCACTAAGCTATCAGACATGAAAAACACTTTAGAAACAATCATTTCAACTTTGGCAACTCAACACAAGAGATTTGCACAGTAGCAAGAGGAACAAAGGAAAATTTATGCCAATGGGTTATCATATGATGAGGTGAGGACACTTGATGTTGAAAAAGCCCAATTAGCCCAGTTATTCATCGATCACAGAATAGGACAACCCATTAATGTGCGGAAGCCAAAATTTTAAATTAAATAGTGCACCCATAGAGGCATATTAGATAATTTTTGGATACGTTGGTGCATGGTTTTTGATAAACCACCCACCAATAATCTTGATATCCCTCATTATTTTCTCTAAAAATTATATGTTGAGTTTGTCTTAGGGAGGCATGTCAATTACTTTGGCATGCGATATTTCCAAGGTGTTGGTAGAGGGATGACACGGGATAGACCTAGAGCACTCTGAGTCACCCCCGTTTGTCCTACTCTACCTATTGCTGCCCCGCCTCCACTACCTTACCCTAAGATTGCTTTAGATGCAAGGACTCGGAGCATTTATGCCTTACATCCATTAAGTGATCATTTGGTCACATAGAGCCATCATGTTGTGCAGCCATTTGACAGTGCATCCCATCATGATGGTGATGCACCTGATACATCCCAGCATGATGGTGGTGCACATTTTGCATCAGCTCCAACTGGTACACTATCATTAGCTCCAACTAGTACACCATCCTCTTCGACACATATTTTTGTGCCCCATCACTGCATGATGTGCAACAATTTATGTTTGGGTCCTCTCCAATGGTCCACTGAGGCTCCCATAGACACATCTGACTATGAGGTTCCAGATATGTCAGATGTAGGACTTGATAGAGCACAAAGTGTACCATTTGTAGGAGAGACATCGGCTACCAAGGACGATGTGGGATCATCGATAAGACTTAAAGAAATTTCATGGTGTGTTTTATCTAAATTCTTTCATATTTTATAAGAGATATTTGTACTAATATATGTTTATGTGTTGGAATATTTAACAGTTGTTGACAAAGGAGTAGATCACCCAAGTGTAGGAGGCTACACAATCAGCCATTTCATTTTCCCTAGAGAATCAGTATATGGTATTATTTAAATTGTTATTTAGATGTTACTTTTTGAAATCTATCATGTTTAAATACATGTACTGCATTGATTGATAGTCTAATATAATCTTGTCTTTTTTATGTAGCAATCTGGCTCTTTTACAACCGTGTTGACTGGTGATGACCTATTGGATGAAGCTGCACAACAGGTATATATATATATATATATATATTTGAATTCTCGATATTATGATTATATGTGCATGTGCATTTAAATTGTGTTACATTCTTGTCATTTTTTATATAGGAAACCATCTTAGTTGCTTCATTCACCACGAGCCCATCTAGTGTCGTAGCATCATAGAAGGTATGTGTTTATTTTATATTGAAAATATTTATGTTTAGATAGGAGTAGATATATTTTTAGTAAATATGATTATTTTTCAACAGTTATATGTTAATTTGTATCATTTTTTATTTTACCTACTATAGTCCTCTGCCCGACTCAGCATTGTGATGAGTCTAGGACCATTTCTTTATAGGAGGACTCCTGATCATCCTAAGCGACAATCATATGCAAAGCATCTTGCAGAAAAGAGAGCAAGACTTGAGGTAAAAAAGAATTGCATTATTGATATAATATAGTACATGTATAGTGATTTTGATGTTAAATTCATAATTCATAAATGATAGTACATATAAGTTTCTATTTACTATTCTATCTTGTCAACCATTCACATAATTAATCTAATTTGTGGTTTGAATTTTTATTGTGCAGGAAGCTTCAGAGCAACCAAGTTCTTCGAGGAGGCTTGATTTTGATGGTCCATCACAGGATTAGGATTCGATATAGATTGATATGTACTTAGGGTTTGATAGATCTTGAGATGACATGTATGCCACAATTTGTAAAACTTGTTCTGAGTAGGCATATATGTCAAATTTGTATATGCACAAACACAATTATTCTACATTTTGATATATAATAATTGATATTCAATCTAATTTGTTCCCCATGTGCATGTCTTTCTACTTTGAATCTTCAAAATGGAATGTATAATTATCTTAGAATGGTTTAAATTTATGATCGATAACATGTTATAAATTAACAAAATTGCATTTTAATAGAATTTATGAATTACAATTGGTAATCCATCTATGTTAGAGTTCATTCATATTAAGGTTCACATACATTACATTCCATGAGGCCACATTTCTTTGAGGATTTTTTTCAAAAAATTCACTGCCTTTTCAGTTGTACCACATTTTTCATACAAGTCTACCAAAACATTTTTATCAAACACTCAATTTGAGAATACACATGATTTCAAGCTCTATTGAATGAATTTACATTTGACATTATTTTGTTTTTTGAACCCTTGTAATGAAGTGGGTAGCTGATTTTTACTTCAAAAGAAGTTAAAATTAATGAAAAATGGTATGAGAAGCACAATATAATATTTGTTGAGAAGAATTGTTTGAAAATATACCTCAAAGAATTGTGGTCTCATAGACAAGGAAAAAAATAATGAAAAGAGCAGCTTATGACAATCTTATGGCATTGATTCTTTTGATTGGTTAAAAACTTCAAACAAATGGATACAACTTAATGAAATATATGTCATTATAGTGTTCATTCAAAAGTAATATAACTAGCTTGATAAAAATCAATGTCACTTAATATTCATTCAATCTTAATAACATGTAAAAGGTATAAAATCATATTGAATAAGAATCACTATCTTTCAACCATAGGGGTTTGATGCAACCTTCAAAAAAAATCCTTACAACTAAACAAGATACATGTTCATTAGATTGTTCATGTGAAAACTATACAATAATCATGATCAACAATTAAGACATCGCTCAACCAGGTCTTGTTGTTAGAAAGCTAAGAAGAAAGAGTTGTTGGAAATGATTGAAGTGCACAAGATCCAGGAGCTTGAGTTGGCCAACACCTTAAGCAGTATGAAATAGTGTTTCTCTCTCTTTTTGACTACTATCTGTTTTCTATTGGATCATGGTTTTTTCTTATTGTTTTGTTGTTTTGATGTTGTTGGGTGTTGTTGTTACTTTATTATTTTATCTCTCATACAACACCCTTTTAGTCTTGTTTTTATGGATTATGGTAGTTTCTTTTAAGCAGAATTTGTATCTTAAGTTGTAAAGGGTTTCAGGTCCCTTAAAAACCTATTTTTCCTATATAATCAAAAAAAATAAGGCATCACTCAATCATGATGCAACCATTAAACAAACCAAATGACTATGATACAACCATTAAACAAACCAAATATAACTTCATGTCATGCACTTTATTTGACCTTCCACGTGCAATTTGTATTATCGTAATGCACAACAATGAATGTTGCTAACCATAATGCATCAATAAGAAAACTAGACATACTATATGGGCTTGATGTACACTAGTCATAATGCACACTTCACACAAAAGCAATAACATTAATATGATATTGTCATATATGTCAATCAACCTTGAACCATACCAAACTTGTTATATCACAATTGTTGTCATATATGCCATTCAACCTAACACAAGTGAGGTTTTGTATTTGGTAAGAATTTGTGCAGGCAAATAAAGTGAGAGATGATGGTTAAGGTGGATTTGAACAAATGAATTTTTCATAAGAATTGAAAACTCTATCAAACAAACGGATCGTGTTGTCCTAAGTGTTGAAATTGAAGCAAAACAATTAAAGACTAAAATTAATCACTTACAAAAGGAATGAAAAGATAAGAAGAATATTTTATCATCAATGAAAAGGAGGTTAGTCTACTTTAAAAATAATTCCAACATGTGTGGATGGGTACGTTTAAGCTAGGCATGGTCCTGCTTCAAACCGAAACATGCCAAAACAGTTAGAGCTACATTGGACTGATGCTATCCCTTAAGAGTCCAAAGTACAAAAAGGAAGCAATCTTTGATGGGATATTACTCAGAGACCGTGACGCTTAAAAACTCTCCGTCTAAGGCTATGGGATTGTGTTGGGGCCCTCTACAATAACCTCTCTAGTTTTTTTCTATCTCAAAGGCGGTTTTCCGTCGTGATGACTTTTCAGTTGAGGAAAAAGTTGTCAGATGCAAGCAGTGTAAAGTTGTGAAGTGGTGCAACTTTCGTTCTGCAACTCGTATGACCAAATGGATTGTTCCAACATGTCCGTATGGGTATGTTTACGCTAGTAATGGTTCTATTTTGCACCCAAACACATTGAATCACTTTGAGCTATGTTTAATCGACTTGATCCCTTAAGAGTCCAAAGTGCAAAAAGGCAACAATCTTTGACAGGCTATTACTTGGAAACTGTGACACTTACATACTTTTCATTTGAGGCTACAAGATCGTGTTGGGACCCTCTACAATAAATTATTTCTATTTTTTCTATCTCGAAGGTTTTTTCTCATGGTGATAAGTTTTTAGTTGAGGAAACAATTGTCAGATGCAAGCAATGTAAAGTTGCACAGTGGTGCAACTTTCGTTCTGCAACTTGTATGACCAAAAAAAGTATTCCAACATGTTTGTATGGGTACTTTTACACTAGGAATGTTCCTATTTTACACCCTAACACGCTGAATCACTCTAAGCTACATTCAACCAGCTTGATCCCTTAAGAGTCCAAAGTGCAAAAGGCAACAATCTTTGATGGGCTATTACTTAAAAACTATGATGCTTACAGACTCTTTTTTTTAGTCTATAAGATCATGTTGGGACCCTCTATAATAACCTCTCTCATTTTTTTCTATCTCAGATGTGTTTTCCCCAAGTGACAAGTTTTCAGTTGATGAAAAAGTTGTCAAATGCAAGTAGTGTAATGTTGCAAAGTGGTGCAAATTTTGTTCTACAACTCGTATGACCAAACGGACTGTTCAAATATTTCTAGATGGTTACATTTATTCTAGGAATAGTCCTCTTTCACACCCAAACATGTTGAATCACTCTGAGCTACATTCAATCAGTTTGATCCCTTAAGAGTCCAAAGTGCAAAAAAGTAGCAATATTTGATGGGCTATTACTCAAAAACCATGATGCTTACAAACTCTTTTTCTAAGGCTACGAGATCATGTTGGAACCCTCTACAATAACCTCTCTCAATTTTTTCTATCTCGAAGGAATTTTCCTATGGTGACGAGTTTTCAGTTGAGGAAAAAGTTGTCAAATGCAAGCAGTGTAAAGTTGCAAAGTGGTGTAACTTTCATTTTGCAACTTGTATGACCAAATGAACTGTTCCAACACATCCAGATGGGTACATTTACGCTAGGCATGGTCCTCTTTTGTACCCAAACACGTTGAATCACTCTAAGCTACATTGGATTGACCATTTCCCTTAAGAGTCTAAAGTGCAAAAAGGCAACAACCTTTGACAGGCTATTACTTGGAAATCATGATGCTTACAAACTCTCTATTTGAGGATACAGGATTATGTTGGGACCCTCTACAATAACCTCTCTTATTTTTTACTATCTCAAAGTCATTTTCCCATGGTGACAAGTTTGCAATTGAGGAAAAAATTGCCAGATGCAAGTAGTGTAAAGTTGCAAAGTGGTGCAACTTTCATTCTGCAACTCATATGACCAAACAGACTATTCCAACATATCCATATGGGTACATTTATGTTATGGATGGTCCTCTTTTGCACCCAAACATGTCAGATCACTCTGAATTACATTGGACTAGCGATTTCCCTTAAGAGTCCAAAGTGTTAAAAGAGAGCAATCTTTTACAAGCTATTATTCAAAAATGGTGGCACATATAAACAATTTTTCTGAGTCTACAAGATCACGTAGAGTCCCTCTACAATAACATCTCTCAGTATTTAATATCTCTAAGGAATTTTCTCATGGTGTTGAGTTTTCAGTTGATGGAAAAAGGGTTAGATGGATGTAGTGAAAAGATGTAAAGGGGTTTAGGGTTCGTTTTTCTCCTTGTGAGTAAGTGAATAAGTGAATCATTTACTCAAATACACTTAAGTCATGAACTACACACATGAATACAAAGTATATGCATGAAAACACGTAGGTCGTAAAGTATACATTGGAATACTCTTAAGTGACAAAGTATACACATAAATTGTAAAGTATACACTTGAATACATGTAAAGTATACACAATACGCATGATATTATTATTCAAGAATTTCTATCAAATATAGGATTTACTAATGCAGAGCAAGAAGGACTCAAAACAATAGTCTTGATACTTTCCAATCAGGGTTTCAACACAAACAATGCACAAGTGCTTCTTTGGCCATTTTTGGCAATGTGTTCCTCAAGCCTAACACATGGGACAACACCCTAACATCACTCAACCCTTGAGGGCAGCATGGGGTAAGGGAAAACATGGTGTATTCAAACTTTTTTCAACATTCTCCAATGGTTCCCAAACATATACAACCCACCCCAAACAAGTGATAATGCAAAGATTTGTGCAAACTAGACATTGATGCCCCTAGGTGTGACAAGGAAATGACTTCAAACTAAAGGCTTAACAATGATCATGCTCCAATTGAATCCTTGGCATGTATACACCTTCAAAAACATGTAACAATGTTTTATCAAACCCAAAATTTAAGAGACAATGCAGAGAATTTCCCAAGCAACCATACAATAGGTTTTATGATTGTCCTAATGAGACTACAAATCAGAAATTTTTGTCAAAGATATCTCCTTACCACATGCACAAAATGATTCCAAAACTTTCAGGGATGTATATGATGCCAAGGAATAACTTTTCACCAATTTGTAGCATTTTCCCATAGTGGAAACTCAATTTGTGGCATTATTTCAAAGGTTGGAAACCCTAGGTAGGGTTTGGGATTGTTTTCAACAAAATGACAATAACTTTTGCAAACCATAAAAAAAATTGACCAAACCAATTTCAAATGAAAGGTATCTCATTACTCCATATTCTCCAAGAAATTTCCCATCTATACAAGAAATTAAAAATCCATACAAAATGAAGAAATAGGTCTGCAATGTTAGAAATGCACAATAAAATCAATGTTTTCATTCACCAAAACTTCAAAAACAATGTCTCCAACCCCATTCAAGTTTTGAGGGTTTTTTTTTACATTTACCATCCATACCAACTGTTGGATACCACTTTTATGGTTAGTTTCTAACAAAACACCTACTTGACACTTTTTTCCAAAGTTGCTTGACAACTTTTTAAGCACCATTGACAACTTTTACATTTTTTAACCAATGATCCTATAACACTCCAAAATGGATCAAAATGATCCCAAATGGTCATAAATGACCTTATTAGACTCCAAAACAATCAAAAAACCTAAAAACAAAAAACAAAAAGTAATGCTTATGAGGCTCTTGATGCCCTGCACCATGCTCCCTAAAGAGAAAATATTCAAGTCCACTTGAATAGAGGTATGCAATGTCTTCCATATTGTACTCCTATAATTTTTGAAGTTATATTCCATGATGCCCTGTACTTCTTTCAAAATTCCTAAAACCTATTTCATTTTTACCTTTGGTCTCCCTAAGGTTTTACAATGACCCTTACTTCTCTTCCACATGGCATACAAATTATAATTCATTTTCAAAAGTTGCTCTCCCTTTGGCCTTTCTGCATTATCTACATCTCTAACCTTTTTTGGCAACATGGTTATAACAACTAGGATATTATCATCAAATTGTGCAATTGAAGTATCAAATTCAGATTTCTTGTGTGCTTTGTCTCGAAAATAGGTCTGTGTTGCTTCAAATAAACCCTCTAGACAGTAGATTTCATCTTGGTCATGCAAATCTAAATATTTACTAGTTAGGTGAATGCATGCCTCTTGTAATGACGAGTTTTTTTTTCCTCCCTATCAACCTACATATCTACATTATCTTTTTCATATACATGATCAAAACCAATATTTGTACTTCCATTTACCTGTTCAATGGTCTGTTGCATGGATTGTCTTTCTTCTATAACTTCATTGCTTGCAAACTCCTCCTTTTGTAGCATTCTCCAAGGATTCATGAGACTCTAGTTCACCTTCCATTTTCAAAGAAGCCATTTGTTGATGCATGTTTTCTACACTTTCTCAACATAGGAAATGCATAGATGCATCACCTCTCTTGAAAGGAAACCTCCAACGGGCAAGTTGCTGAAAATTTCCCCAAGGTCTCTCGGGTGTCAGGTCATGACTTGCATGGAATTCCTCAGTTGATGTTTGATGTGATTTTTCTGGTAATCATAGGGTGAACTTAAGTAGCTAGATGCGGAGTGGATCTTAAATTTTGAAGTTTCTGAGATGGGAGTTACGGTGCAATTTTTTGTAGGTTCAAACAACAATCTAAAACTTTAGTGTTTTCTTTAAGCTTGGCTTTAGAATGTGAAATGAACCTTAGCACAGGTTGTTTCTTAAAAAAAATAAAAAAAGAGTAGGGAAGAGAGAAGGTTCCTGGATCTGCGACAAACTATGAACAGTAATCATGGAGTTCCTGTTGTGGACAACTTCCTTCAAACAAAATTTCACTTAACAAGAAAATTCACAGTCTCATGAAATTTGTGCTATATTCTAAGGCCTGCAAATATTTCACCATTCATTCACCATATATATGTATGAACAAAGATAAAAGTGTGGAGCAACTTTGAATTCAAGCCCAGACTAAATTTGAAAATCTATTTACCAGAGGCAAACAACGAAAAGTATGGTCAAGGAAGGCATCTACACAACAACAATTTTCACAACTACAGATCAACATTACTAAAATCTACTCAAGCAATTTAAATCTAACCTAAAACAGTAATGTAAATCTAAATAAAGCATCTAACAAAGGATATTTAATCATGAAACATGTGAAGAATCCAAAAAATGCACCAAGTCAATATATTTTCATTATAAATTTTAGCAGCATGTCTTTACAACAACTCAACTCTCTTTGGAAATGAGAGGAGACCCCCTATTTATAGTGCCCAAAAAGTAGAACGAATGGCCAACATTCAATCTCATTGTGTGGCCAAGATTCACTACAAACTAAGGTTCTACCTACCCCCAATATATTACAATTTAAAATACAGTTTTGTCCATATCCCTATTTCGTCATCTAGTAACAACACTGTAGCATTTTGTCTTTTCCTGATTGCTCTTTTTGTTGTAGCTATTCCTTTAGAAGCTCTTCACTAATAATAGGGCTGCCTTCCTGCTTCTTCAAAGCTGCATATGCCATGAATTTCAGAATCATCAGTTGGAGTTTGTCAACCTCTATAATTTTGGATCGTAGCATCTGATAACTCCATTCTTTCGAGTTGTCTTCAAGATTTTTCTAGTTTTCGTCATACTTTGCAAAGTGATCTTTGAACAGTTCTGACTGGGTGAAGGAACAAGCAGAAAAACTCATGAAATCTACAATTATCTCATTGGACATCCCATCCTCCATTGCCTTCTAGAAATAAGGCTTTATTTTCTCTAGATCCATTTGCACCACGGGCATGTCGTATCCTATCACTAGCTTCAAATACTGGGCATAGTCCGCCCTGATTTCCTTGACCCATTCAATATTTGGATCCACCTTATCTATTATTTGCTCTAGACTCTCCCTCTTGTTATCAAAATCTCGCTTCCACACGTCCACCAACCAATGGTCATCCCTTTTGAATGTGAGCTCCTTTTCCCACGTGGCCTTTGGTAGGTAGAGAATGGCCTCAATCTTTGGATAGGTGGAATTATATGTTGTAGGGAAGTTAGTACAGAGCTTCTTGGTTCCCTCCAGGGCCTACTATAAATCTAAGAACTTGTTGGCCATCCAAATAGCCCGGTCGATACCCATGTTCCTGACGTACAGGACTTGTCAGAACCAGCTCTTCATAGTATTATCCAAGTTCTTCCTCTTTCCTAGTTTGTCAATCTGTTCTTTGGATAGCAGTTGGGGTGAAGCCGCGGATGTGGTAAGCATGTCATCCCCTGAAGACCACTGTTGGATGTAATCCATCAAGGCGGCTACTTGTGCTTTAAGCACATCTTTCAACACCTTATCTTGTTGTATTAGGTGCACCACCATAGCTACTGACTCTTCAAGATGTTCCACCTTTTGTTCTCTAGTAGCAGTCCCCAAGTTAATGGTGGAGACGTTAAAGCTTACTCCCTCTTCGCCTACCACCGATGTTGCTATCTGCATTGTTCAGGATCCAGAAGCATCCATCGTTACCCTGGACCTAACTTTAGGCTTCTTCTCCTTCTTGGGTGAGATTTTTGCTCTGGCTAGGATAGCTTCTAGCCTCGCTCTTGGGTCCTTTGGGGCGAGAGTCTTCTTTTCAAGTTGCTTCTCTAGCCATTCAGGCATGGTAGATTTTTCCTTGAGCAATTCTTGATCACCCTCGCATCCCTCTATCTGAATCTCCATTTTTTCACCTGTGGGAGTCTTTTCTTTCATTTTGGTGTTGTCTCCTTCTTCCTCATCAGAGTCTTGGATGAATGTGAGGCGTTTGATGGGAGGCTTAGTGGTCAATCTCCCTTGGGGACTTTCCTCTATCTCAATTCCTTTTCCTTTCTCCTCCTCGGTTTGTTTGTCCTCATGCCCATGCTCCTCAGGTTTATCCTCTTCTACATTTTATTCCTCTCTATGAGGAGATGGCACAACCTCCAGCTGTACCCTGTAGGGAGTTCCACCATTTCTGCTGTCCTACCACCTTCTTGTTCTTCTATGGGAGGTGACCTTTCTATCTCTTCTTCTTCATTCTTTAGTTGTCTGGCCATTTCCTCTTCAACATCATCATTGAAGGTCTGCACAATAGTTCTACCACTTGTACCCTCTTCTTCATCTCTGCTCTCGGAAGACCTCATTCCTTCTTCCTTGTAGACCACCCTGTCAATCATTCGGTGTTCATACTCAGCGTGTTCATGGTACTCATCAGCTGCCTCCTCCATTTCCTTCAAGGCTTCTTGCTCCCATCTCTCCCATTCCTCAAAAATTAACAATGTGGCCTCCATTGTTGGTAATCCTGTTGGAGGTTGCGAGGGCACAGCAGTGGCGAGGACCCATGCTAAGGCAGTCTGAATGGTGGGGTCCATGAAGATCTAGGAGATCTCAGAGGGGATATTTTGCATGTGTCACGAGAAAGCCTTTGGTAATGCAAGCGTGGGCATTGGTGTTGTCATCGTTGCTAATGGGAGTGATGTGGTGGGTGGCATGGTGGCAGAGGAAAGAGGAGTATTCGTGGTGGATGAAGAGTCAATCATTATGATGGGCCCAGCCGGGGGAGAAGAGGTGAGATGGACTGAGATATCCACAGCAGGTGGGGACATGGTGACCATGACCTAGGAAATATATGGCAAGGTAGTCAGAATAGGGGGAGTCAGAAGGAGTTTTGGCTTATCCGCCCTCTCTTCTTCACCTTCTTGAATTGTCGGCTGCTCTGTGGCACTTCCTGTTCGCTTGGGCCTCTTGGAGGGTGAGCCTCCTGAATCTTTCCATGCATACACCTTAGGATTTGGAGACTGCTCTGTTTCATTCCCTTTCCTCTTTTTTGATCTGGTGAGCAAAAGGAGATTTGGATGTCCCGCCCGTCGAAGTTGTAGCAACGAAATCCTCTGTGGCACTAGGCTCACTCTTGAGCCCTTCATATGTCAGGACAACCCCTTATTACTTTAATTGGGCTACTTGTCCATCAATCCATTCTTTGGTTTGAGCCATGATTGGTTTTGTCACAATGTCGAGGTCATTGACCTCCTGGTCATCCCATTCTATCATTAGTAGCAGCAAATTAGCGACTATAGCATACCTGGGGTCCATGACGGTGCCTTCATCCTCCTCAACCTGGTTCGGTATAGGAAACAACTACACCCTTTTCACGAAGTATGCGGTTATTCACATGTAATGCCTCGCGCGCACCTCTTTGTCATCCTACTAGTCTGCCTAGAAATCTTCAACATGATGTAGGTGAGCATATTCTAGTCCCAGTTCCTTTCTTACATTCCCATAGGGGTCTACTCGCAGATGAGCAGTGTGTAGGTGGAAGTGGTACTCCGCCAACTCCTTTTCTGAATTCCCAGCGCACTGGGAAGTTTGCAATTTATACATCCCCTGACCGAAGGCTAAGGGATAAGAAATCCCTGCCAAATGTTTACCGCTGAGGACTAAGTGTATATGTTGTAGCTTTTGGGAGAGTTCTAGTAGTATAATCTGGTCATTGGGGTACCGGGGTAGCTTATTCGGACCTTCTGTGAAGCCTTGGGCATGAATATATGTGAATTTGGGGAATTGAATAAAGAGGAAGGTGTACTGTTTCAGGAACACTCGTGCGCTATGAGGGACCCTTCTCTCAAAATCCCCTCCAAGCAACCAGATGATATGGCCAATGAAGGCATCATTCAGCCTACAGTACTCCTTCTTGAAGTTTCTAAATTATAGCTAGGGATATCTATCATATGCTTTTAATCTCCGGCCCTGCTCCTCATCGGGTGCCACAAATAATCCATTGTACTTCCTTTGCTCTGCTAGTGAATAGACCATATAGGAGGTCATGTAGAACTTGGAACTCCTTTTCACATTCATAAATTGCTCATGGAAGCAGTCGCTTATGATGCCTCCCTAGTAGAATGAAGCTTTTGTGGTGACGTCTTCATCCCCACAGATGATCTGCTCAACAAAATATACCATCCATTCCTGGAAAAATGTAGTAGAAGGGAGGCCCATTACCTGGCTCGGCATGGTTACTAGTTCATGGTAGTCTTCATAGAAATCATTGCGAAAGAGTTCTTGGGGAACCTTTGCAGTGCTGCCTCTTTTCTCCTTGAGCCAATATTGATTTATCAACTTTTTGCAGCCCATCAGGTTTTCATCCCAAGTTGCCTTTCCTTCCTCCATGGTGGGCACCTCCATTTCCTCAAAGGTGGGAATGTGGAAATTTTAGTAATTCCCTCGGCTGACATCTCAGCGAGGATGTTCCCATCTCTATCAACGATGGTTCTTGTTTGGGGCTGGTAGGCCTGCTGGTAGGCCATGACCAATTCAAGGGAAATGAGAGACAGGGGAAGCCTACCGCTTTCGCAATCCCACTCTATCTAATTGATCTTGCATTATCAATCTTTGGGTGGACTCTAGCCCTTTGCCTGAATTCATCAATATCAACGTGGCTGATATTGGTGTCGGTGATCTCTTTCCAGTTGCTGATGATTTTTGAATGCAGAGGCTCACCCTAGAACTGGTATTTCATCTTATATTTGTCTTCTCTTCCACGAGGAGTTTTTCCTGCTTTCTTTCATTTGTCTTTCTTTGCAGCTGCCCCCGAGGGTCCTACACCCGATTCCATGTAGCCTGCAAACACGGACATAATGAGTACAACCAAATACCAAAAGCATTATCATTAGTCAACATCCTGTCGACACAATCCAATTAGATATCCTATGAATAATGAAGTTAAATTTTCTCTTTCAGATGTCGTTAGTCACTTTCTGAAGGGTTGTTGGACAATCCGAGACCAAGGGGCTCGATTTCCCTGGCAGGAATGTTGTTTTGGAAAGGGCGAACAGGTTGGGGCAATCCAGGTGGTTTCTCCCGTCTTCACATTTTGATGGTTTGAAAGGATTATGTTGAAGAGGGCTGAATTTTAGCATGTGGCTCGAGATTGGTTTTCAATTTTGAGGTTATTTTGACCACTTTAGGAGCACCCCGAGGTTCAAGGTCAGAAAGCTGCTAGGAGTTCGTTGTTTGCAACAGCCTAGAAGAAACAAAATTTCGGGGTCGGAACTCTGGGGACCGGGACCCTGAAACTCAAAAGCTAGTCATTAGTTCGGGTCCGGAGGGGCAGAAGGTCATTCCTACTTTGTCGTTTGGAACGAAAATTCCCGCACCAAAAACTGGGGACAGAACTCTGGCATAACGGACTCGATGGAGTGTTTGGAAATTGATGGGTCGGAACCCAAGGCTCAGAAAGACGTAACTATTTACTCTTGTGCATTGGACAAAGGTGAAGGGAACCCTGTCGGGTGAAGTCTGGTAGGTGGAGACAACAAATGAAAGGTTGGGGCCCAGGAGGCGAGGAGATGTTGTCCCACAGCCGTTTCAAACGGCGGAGTCTCCATGGCAGCCCGCGGATGAAAGTCCGTAGACCAAGGCCTGGCAGTGCGAAGGAAAAGTACCTTAGTTTCAATCCCCAGATAGCCAATAGATGAACGAAACCTGGAGGGTGGAAAGTCATACTCCTTCCATCGTTTGGGAATGGAGAGGGCAGAGCAGAGTTCTGAGGACGAAAGTCTGACAGGATAGAAAAAGGCAGCCGAAAAGGTTTGTAAATTTGAACAGTCAAAACCCATCGAAATGGGGTCTGAGGTCCAGGAAGGCGGTATCCTTCTACCGCTTAAGAATGGAAAACACCTGACAGAGACCTAGGATGGGAGTCCTAGTGAGGCGGGCCCGGGAGGTGGAAATGAAAGCCAATTTCGAGTACTAAGTTTTACGGCGGTTGGTCAACGGCGTCCCAGGGTGGTGGGCTCGAGAGGGAACTTCACTGCTTAAAAATTTCATCGTTTGAGTTCTTCAATAGCAGAGAGAGGTACTGGGCCTGAAGGGAATGAACGCCCTGCGCGACGAATGATAGCAGTGACGTTTGGTTCTGGTTCAATGTTAGGAGGCCAATTTTGAGTTTTTCAAGATTCCAAAACGTGGGTTTCATGGGTCTCAGTGTGTTCTATCAATTGAATTCATTTTTTTGACCATGTTGTTCATTATCTTAAACATAAAATCATAGAAAATTTCTCAGTGCAATGAACGACGAACCTACCTCGAAAGCCCGATAGCAGAAGGTGTGGAATCGACAACGGGTGGCCAAATGGTAATCTCAGACACAAGGGCGATGGGTGATTGATGCACCAATCTCTTCTGGCAGGCACTCTGATCTTCTTCTACAAACCCGACAAATGAAAATGATAGGTTGGGGCCCAATATTTATACCCTCATCTGAATTTAATGGCCTCATTTAATGTTGGTACGATCGACCAATAGTTGGTGGAATTGAAATCAGGGAACAACAGCGAGAGGTCCAAGGTCCGGTGTCCGAAAGGATGTGGAAAAATAGCAATTGGAAACTTGCTTTTGGAAGCCAACAGCAAAGGAGGACCCGGGACCCAAGAGGCGGAAAGACGGCCCAGATCGGTCGTCAGGAACGACGAAGTCTGCAAGGAAATCCAGGGATAGAACTCCGGCGGACCGGACCCGAGACAGGTGAAGGCAGCCCAAAATTTGCAACTTTTAAACTGACAGAAATAGGGAACCAGGGCCCAGGATTCGGGAATGCGGTAACCTTCTACTATTCGGGAACGGTGAACATCCAATGGAAACCCGGAAAGGGAAACCCGGCGAGGCGGGCTCAGGAGGCCCCAAGGCCGCTGGCAGAAGAAAACTGCCAAGGAAAGTCTAGAAGGCTTCAAGACCTAACTAGGATGAAGGGGAAAAACCATGGTCAACCAAAGGCGGAAGCTCGAAGGTACATTGACCATCTGAGACACCAAAAATGGGGGCATGCAAAACGAGGCGGTGAAAGAACGAACCGGCAAGGAAAAATAAAAGAGGGTCCCCATTCCGAACGGGGCATGTGTGCTAAGGGCACAACACCATCCTTTTCTTTCTTCTTTTCTAAATAATCTTCTTATGAGCCATTTCACTTTCTTTCTCATTGGCCAATGCCAAAGATTTTATTGATAGGCTTTCTCAAGACATTGTTCTAATACAAGCTCAACATGTTTTCAAACTCTGCAACTATGCTTACCCTATTTTCTTTCATCTTGTCCTTCTTCTTGAGGCTTTCTTTCTTATCTTGTTATTGCATCTTCTTATCTTCATGATACCTCACCTAGGTTTTCTTCCCTTTTCCTCACTACCTAGTCTTTTGGCATCCAAGTTCTTCACTTCAACTTGTCAAAAACAACACACAAAATTTCAAAACTTCCCTTGCTCAAATCTTTGGGCTCTGATACCAAAAATTATACAAATTAGGAAGGACTCAAAACAATAGTCTTGACACTTTCTAATCAAATCAAACAAGGCACAAGTGCTTCTTTGGTCATTTTGGCAATGTGTTCCTCAAGTCTAACACATGGGACAACACCCTAACATCACTCAACCCTTGAGGGCAGCATGGGGCAAGGGAAAACATGGTGTTTTCAAACTTGTTTAAACATTCTCCAAGGGTTCCCAAACATATACAACACCAAACAAGTGGTCAATGCAAATATTTGTGCAAACTAGACATTGTTGCCCCTAGGTGTGACAAGGCAATGACTTCAAACAAAAGGCTAAACAATGAAAGATCATGATTCCAAATTGACTCCTTGGCATGTATATACCTTTAACAACACGGAAAAATGTTTATCAAACCAAAAATTTAAGAGACAATGCAGAGAATTTACCAAGCAACCATACAATAGGTTTTATGACTATCCCAATGAGACTACAAATCAGAAATTTCTGTTAAAGAGATATTCTTACCACGTGAATGAAATCATTCAAAAAAATTTAGGGATGTAGATGATGCCAAAACAGAAATTTTCACCAATTTTTATCATTTTTCCATGGTGGAAACTCGAGTTATGGCATTATTTCAAAGGTTGGAAACCCTAGGCAGGGTTTGGGACTATTTTCACCAAGATGACAATAACTTTTGCAAACCATAACAAAAATTGACCAAACCAATTGAAAATGAAAGGTATATCATTCCTCCATCTTCTCTAGGAATTTTCACATCCATACAAGTACAAATCCGTACAAAATGAAGAAATAGGTCTACAATGTTAGAAATGCATAGAAAAAACAATGTTTTCATTCACCAAAACTGCGAAAATAATGTCTCCAACCCCCATTCAAGTTTTGAGGGTATTTTTATACATTTCTCATCCAAAACAACTATTGGAAACCACCTTTGTGATTATTTTGCTAACAAAACACCTACTTGACAACTTTTTGAGCAACATTGACAACTTTTACATTTTGTAACCAATGATCCTATAACACTCCAAAATGGATCAACATGATCCCAAATGGTCATAAAAGACCTTATTAGACTCTAAAACACTCAAAAAACCTAAAAACCAAAAATGAAAAAAGGGCATGCTTATGAGGCTCCTGATGCCCCTGCATCATTTATAAAATGCCATGTAGGCATACAACAAATGGCCCTAATACATAGTCATTTCCTAGTAGGGGAAGGAAATTGATCATGTTTTGTGCTTGCGGTTGGCACACTCCTCCACAGCAGTACCATGTTGACGTTCTAGAGTGACAAGTACCTATACAAACCATCAAGGTAGTAGTTAAACTACATACAAGCATCATAAAAACTAACAAATAACAAGCCATAGAAGAGAAAATATAATGTCCAATTTATTAATCTATCACATACCTCTTCCAAAGGATCAGAGCTGGCTATTTTTGCAACAAATTCATGATCTATCATGCCACGAACATCGCAATATACTTTGAATGACAAATCTATATGATCACAATAGAAAATATGCTTAGACTAACAAATCTATATTATTCTAAACAACCTAAATGATGATCAAATGGTAATGAAAACTAGAAAATATTCTTAGAATAACAAATCTATATTATTCTCTAATGTTTCGCATACCTCTGCCAAAGGATCAAAGCTAGCTATTGTTGTAGCAGCTCCATGATCCATTGTGCCACGAACATCACAATATACTTTGAATGACAAATCTATATGATCACAATAGAAAAGATGATTAGACTAACAAATCTATATTATTCTAAACAACCTAAATAATGATCAAATGGTAATACAAACTAGAAAAGATGCTTAGAATTAAAAATCTATATTATTCTAATTTTTCGCATACCTATGCCAAAGGATCATAGCTGGGTATTGTTACAACAGCTCCATGATCCATCATGCAACGAACATTGCAATATACTCTGAATGACAAATCTATATGATCACAATAGAAAAGATACTTAGAATAACAAATCTATATTATTCCAATATGTCGCATACCTCTGCCAAAGGATCAAAGCTAGCTATTGTTGCAGTAGTTCCATGATCAAAATTACCCTAGACATTACAATATACTTCGAACGACAAATCTATATGATCACAATAGAAAATATGTTTAGACTAACAAATCTATATTATTCTAAACAACCTAAATGATGATCAAATGGTAATGCAAACTAGAAAAGATGCTTAGAATAACAAATCTATATTATTCTAAACAACCTAAATAATGAACCTTAACAGATGAACAATATCAAAATGTGATGAACAATATCATACCTATTCCATACAACAAATTATTCTCTACTCAAGTGACCCTAAAGGGTCATCTCTTACCTTCATAGTTTCGAGTAATGTCTCATGATCAACACTACTAATTGTCCATAGTTCCTTTGTTTTTGGTCTAGCATGATGTCTTAATAACTTAAATTTTTTTGCTATAACAAGGTATGAATACATGAGAATGGTTTTATGTTTCTCATAGTCTTCAAATGTAGGTATTTCATTCTTTCTAATCATATATGTTCACAACCAAGTTCCAACAACAACAACTAAACTTGTATGATCATAAGTTTTTTATCAACATCTAAATATACTAAGAATAACAAATATATATTATACTAAACAACGTAAATGATGATGAAATTGTTATGAAAACTAGAAAATATTCTTAAAATAACAAATCTATATTATTCTAAAAAACCTAAACAATGATGAAATGGTAATGCAACCAAGTTCAAGAAACAACTGAACATGTAGGATACATGAACCCATCATCATCTATCATTGATTGTGTTAACTTTTTCTTTCCCTATACACATCGTGCCAACCAATAGTCTTATCCCTCTTCATTCCCCTATAGCACTACAACTGCATAGACATCTCCTGGCTGTACAAGATCTGAAAGATGGTTGTAGTCAAGTGAACTTTCCATTCCATCTTCTAAAGAGGATTGTGCTACAGATAAAAGGGTTAGATATTGTGGAATCCATGTATGTACCCAATCACTTGACTCACAATGATCCCAATCACACTAAATACAATTCTAACAAAAATAAGCCATCTCTCATGTCCATATGGTCCATGCACCCGTATTTGAGCTTTGAAATGAATGCATCTTTGAAGAATCTCTATTTTTTTGGAATTCCACTTTGTCTCCCACTGTGCCCTCCTCAACCAACCAAAAGAACCTACACGCTTGTGAATCAAGTGTCCCTCATCATGATAATGTATAATTGCACCCATCAACAATAGAACATGCATCATTGAATGTTGCACCACCTTCGATCTTCATTTGTTCCTTAACCAAATCTCTCTTCACACATGCACTTGTGCCATCAAGCTCGCCTTTTCCATGCCCAACTTTGAAAAAAATCTAAATATGCGGTACACCCCTCTCTATATGCATCCTACTCAACTAATAAAACATGCGAGCATTCTTGAATTTCCTTATGCAGTTATCTAACCAAATCAAATGTTGACCCATTACAATACCTTTTTCCTATAAGAACTCAAAAAAGTTTTCAAAACAATGTTGTACAAACTCAAATGAATGAGATCTATCATCACTCATATAAAAATGGTACTGCCTGATTATCTTCCTATCTTCTTCTATACTATTAGGGGAATGTCTATATGTTATGTGGACAAAAATAACAATTTGAATAGAATTATAATATTGTGATTGTACTTCATTTTGTGGTTGCAATGTGTAATTTTAAGAAAAATCAACTATGGCTACAATAGTTCCAATGGGGAAAGAGTCCTTACACATCCTGAATTTCCGATCCAACCACTGCGACCTATGGCTATGCCTTGCATACTTATAGAAAACATTTTTCTTAAAATCATTAATAAAATCAGCAATACTTACCTCTCTTGCAACCAACTCACATCTAGAACCCCCACCTCCACTCTTCAATGTGTATTTGATTGTCTCAAACCTTTTTTTCTCAACAGTCTTGTTACCAAAATCATGATCGTTTCTCTCATGAAAGCATGTTACAAACTTCAATAAACCACCACATTGCAAACACATTTCATTTAAACAATCATTTCTATAAAATAAGCAACCATCACCTCTAATGCATAAAAATGAATCTAACAAGTCCCTGGATGACTCGGGAAGTTGTATTGCATGACACTCCTGCAACATTTTGTCAGTATGCATAATAGAACGAATATGGCATAACAATTCATGATACATTGAAAATTCAACATGGTATTTACAACATGTATTACGAACATTAATAGGTACACAATAAAATGGCTTGCAAGACCCAAAATCCCTTTGTGATATTTGCAAATTTGGATGTTTTTGACAAAATCATTTGTACAAAATTGTTTGGATACATTCCAAGAAATGTTTAGGATGAGGTGTGCAATCTCGATTACCAATTCGCAACTTTAAAACATCATTTACATTCAGTGATACTCTAGAGTGAGAGTTCGAAAAATGTTCAATTTTCATCTTTACATTATTGGTTAGCTTCTTATCAACACGTGGAAGCCCCCACTAAAAGCCCACGTATCATTTTGAAGAGGACTATCGAGTCTTCCTCTTCTTGAGAGTGCTCTATTCATTGTTTTATAATTTATATTTTAATCAATACAATTTTGTCTCATTAAATGAGCCTTTCTCAAATGATGGCTTACTAGTGAGGTTGTGATCACTCTACGAGCAACACTTTTATCTTCTTCCTTACTAGTCTTTCCAATAGAGGTTAGAGCATTACAAATATTTTTTACAATAATACTACTTTTTTCTAATTTTTTGGTGAGATGAATATTCAATTTTTTTAATAATTGTCTCATTTTGTAAATCTTAAGTAATTGCACAAAAAGTTGACATTGTCCAGTTAATGTCTTATCAGAAAGTATTCATTAAACATTTTGGTAGCCTACAAATGAACTGTTCGTTGTGACCTTTTCCCTTCAAGATTATCTATTATGTTCTCATCTATTTCAAGCAACCATTTAGGGGTTCTCGTGTAATTAGGTGTTATATAAGGTTCATTTTCAATATTTTCAATATTATCAACATTTTCATTTTCAATTTCAATGCTATTAACATTTTCATTCTCACTATTTTCAATATTTCCAACATTTTCAATAACAATTTTATTTTCAATATTTTCAGCAACATTTTCATTCTCAATGTTGTTCACATTTTCATTTTCAATTTCAATATGATGTTCAATATTTTCAAATTCTATTTCATCTTCACTTGAATTAACATATAACGGTACAACAGAAGCTTCAATTTGAATATTTTCCATACCTTATCTTCTTTTCCTATGACTTTCTCTATATTTTACTCTATATGCTTCAATTTGATCTATTGTTAGTTTCCTTTTACCTTTTCTATTATGGCGACTACTACTCCCCATTACACAAACAAAAAATGCACACAAATGATTGTAATTGTAAATAAAGTGTAAGAGAATATTTCAAAAGCAGAATTTTGTCTGATGAAGATAAAGCATGAGAATTTCATGATAGAAAGAATGTAGGGACTGTTGAAATACTTAAAACGGTCCCATTTTTGTTTTTTATATAACTTAATAAACGGATATTTGTTTACTTTATTATATGTTATAATTTATATATATATATTATATATTAATATACTATATTAATTTATTATATATATTTATATATTATATACTATATATTAATATAGTATATATATTAATATTATATTAATATATATTGTTGCTTGTGCAAAAGTGTCTTTATAACATATATCAAAGAAAATGGATATCCATTCATAACGAATATCCATTTACTTTAGTTTTAAGAATTATTATTTGTTATAATATATAATATATATATTAATATATATTATATATATTAATATTATATTAATATATATATATATATATTAATATTATATTAATATATATATATTATATTAATACATATAATATATTAAATATATAATATA
>VDFB02000017.1:351486095-351536188 GCA_007258455.2 Sequoia sempervirens | reverse complement strand
AACATTTACATTCCTTAGACATAAATGAGATTTACCCATTTTTTCATTTGTATTCAATTAAGTCATTTATATTGAATGGTTTAAGGGGATTTTTAAACATGTATCTCACATTTTGAAATTACAAATTTAATGTAGGTTCACTTATATCTAATCATGGATCCACACCCTCCAGCTCCACCCACTCCACCTTGTAACCCCCCACCTCTACCACCTTCATCTAATGGTGCTCACTTTCGAGAACAAATAGATGAGAATGTTAGATCCATTCAGGAATGAGAATGTTAGATCCATTCAGGAATGAGAATGTTTAATCCATTTAGGATCAAGTTAATGCTATTCAGAATGAAAAATGTATTCCACCATATTTCAGGTGTTTTGCATCTACAATGCAAAATTTTGTTGATGTTTTTAGGTCCATTGATGTGGACTTAGATGAGTATCAATGATGGCTAGAGGAGAGGAGACAGTCCCATTCTGAAAAGGAAAACACAAAGAAATGAAGAGATGCAGCAGGGAGCTGCAAAAATTTATTAAGACAATGATCTTATTGAATTTTATTGAATTTTGAAGTTCACACTGACAATGATCTTATTTTTATAAAGAATTTGAACTTGGATGGATATTTAATAAAGAATTTTGTTGGATGGATATTTTATAAAGAATTTGGTTGGATGGATATTTTTAGTGTGAATTTATGAATATAATAGTATAATGATGAGAAAAAAAAATAGTAATAAATATTAATTAATCTATTAATTTAGTGTTTGCTCATATATAGTGTGCATACATATAGTTTTTGTTCATGCATCATGGTTGAGTGATGTCTTATTTGTTGATCATGATTATTGCATAGATTTCAACATGAACAATCTAATGAACATATATCATGTTGTATTGTAAGGATTTTGTTTAAAGGTTGCATTGAACCCCTATGGTGTACATAATGTTCATGTTTATGTATCATGGTTCAAAGATAATGATTCTTATTCATGATGATTTTATACCTTTTACATGAAGGATCTAATGACATGTTATTAAGCTTGAAGGTTTTAATGGCATGTTCATGTTGAATTGAGTTATAATGGTCTTATTTGATGGTTGCATCACTTCTTATTCTAGAGGATCCAGCCAGCTTTGGAAAACCTCCTCCTCTCAAGCTCTCTCTCTCTCTCCTCTCTCTTAGATCAGTTTGTCTCTCTCTCTCTCTCTCTCTCTCTCTCTCTCTCTCTCTCTCTCTCTCTCTCTCTCTCTCTCTCTCTCTCTCTCTCTCTCTCTCTCTCTCTCTCTCTCTCTCTCTCCCCCCCCCCATCCCTCTCAGGTCTCTCACTCTCTTGTGAATTGACCGCACATCAATAAATATATAATATATAATATGTAACTTATATAATATGTATTATGTATTAAATATATTATATAATATTTATTATATATATTACATAATATTAATATAATATTTAATATTTAATACATATAGTATATATAATATACTATAAAAAATATATGTAGTATATAGTATATAATATAATATAATAATATATAATACATAAAATTAAATTTTATGTGTTATAAATAATACAAGTAACAGATATTTATTTTGAATGGATATCCTTTTTTTTTTGACAAAATCAGGAGGCTCGAGATTTGGTTCAAGATTGCCTAACCTAGAAAGTCAACACAAAAAACGTGTTTAGAAAATTTTCTTAGTTTTCTGAAGTTCACCCTTGTGGCTGATGACTTTTTTTATCTGAATTTTGTGAAATGAAAAGGGTTTATAGAAAAAAATGTCAGCTTTCTACCAATATAAGTTATGCCTTATTCTAAATTTAATAAATAATTATTATTGATTTTCTACATACATTACAACTAAAGTCCTGATTGATAGGCTGATAGAAAAACTTCTATAACTTTCAAACTACTTAAGATTTTTCAAACTTACAAGATGCATCACATTCTATACTTTTCATACTATAGGATAACAAAAATTGAATTTCATAAATTTTGACCAAATTATGGTGGTCAGACACAAACATTTTAATAAATCTGAAATGTTCTACTAAAAAAATCCTAACTAATTATTTACATAAAAAAAAATTCGGCACATCTAGACATGTGTCCTCTACTTATATTGAAAGATTCAAAAAAATAAAATAAAAAAATCTTGTACTTATGGTGGTCAGACATACACATGCTTCTTATCTTTTTCTTGAAAATTTAGTATCACTGCATTGAAATTTCAAATTTTCACAAAACAAATTTACTTTTTTCCAAAAAAGGACTACTATCCTAGAAACTACATTCAATTTGCTACAACTTTCGTTCTTACATATTTTTCAAATTATGTTAATAACCTATACAAATTTTTATGTCAAGTTTTCTAACTCTATTTTTTTAATTTTCATTGCCACTTAGAGGCCTAGTTTGGACCCCCATGATCCTGCACTAACCCTTATGTGTGTTCTTAAGAGTTCTTAGCAATCAGAACAATACTAGTCACTTAAGTTGTTTCTATGATATTCTCATTTTTTGGTTCGTATGAGATGTTAGTGCACCATTGAGATGTGAGCACGTCACGATGTCATTCTTGACCAAGAGATCACCAGTCTATCTAGAAAACCTCTATGATCTACTCTTTTTGATTCTATGGTGTCGTATTTAAATGAGAGCTCACCAGTCTATCCAAAAAAACTTTTTGATCTACTCTTTTTGATTTCACGTTGTCATCCTTGATCGAGAGCTCACTAGTCTATCTAGAAAACCTTTGTGATCTACGCTTTCTGATTTTGAAACTCTCATCATTTTATCCTATCACTTGATCTTTGTTCCTTGAGGTAGTTGAGGACCATTTTCTCCTTATAGAATCTTCTTTTTCCTAGAGACTCGGGAGTAGCAAATCTCTTCTTCACAAAAACTTATATTTTGGTAGTTAATTAATGAATTCACCTATTTTTAAATGATTTTCCCCTTTGTTAAATTTGGATCTACCCTATTTAATTCATTACTATTAAAATTAATGAATGAACTTATTGCTTTTGCATACATGATTTCTTGCATACATCTATTATTTCACCATTTTTTTTCTCTTATTCTAATTATGAATGAACACACCCAACATAGTTAAACTTGACTTTTTCTTCCTAATTATGGCTCCCTTGATATTAATATAGTGGATAGAACATTTTGTAAGGGTCTTTGGATCATCTCTTCTTGAGAATTTATTTCTTTTACTTCCGCATTGTTATGATTAATAACAAATCTAAGTTTTGTTGAAGGATTGTACTAGGATTCTCATACTTCTGAAAACTATGCATAGCCTCTAAGATCTTAAATAATACAATTTTTTTAATCAAATGTATTACTCTAAACAACTTCTAGGCTTCTATACTAGTCACAAACAACAACACTTTTTTTTCTTTTTTTAGTCCATCTATTTGATTTTCCCACATTCCTTTTATTAAAGGGAGAGTCTATAGTTGAGAGGAGAAAGGATATCAAACAAGTGAGTCTCTAAGGACTACTTTACCACCAACATTTTTTTCTTCATATTGGATTGCTTTTTATTCCAAGTATGAATTTAATTAACTTTATTTTAGTATATTAGATTAATGGTCACAAGTTAAGTTTAGTTGTTTCATTTCTTTCATTTTGTTACACTCCATATTAGTTTTATTAGTTGTTTTGGATTGAATTAGTTTTATTCTTTCAAAAAACTATTTCAAAGTAGCATTGTTATTCTTTTCAAAATATTTAAAATCATTACATAAAGTTAGTAAATTAAGGAAGGAAAAAATGAATACTTTTACTTATTGTTTTGGATTGAATTAGTTTTATTCTTTCAAAAAACTATTTCAAAGTAGTATTGTTATTCTTTTCAAAATATTTAAAATCATTACATAAAGTTAGTAAATTAAGGAAGGAAGAAATGAATACTTTTACTTGTGAACAACAAAACTAGTAAAAAGATAATATTATTTTATTTTCTCAATTTAATATATTTTGAAAATAACATTTTTATTCTATCTATAAATCTTAAAATCATCACATAAAGTTAGTAAATTAAGGAAAAATAAAATGAGCATTTTTACTTGTGAACAAATAAATAAATAAATAAATCAACAAAAGTCCATTATAATGGTCATCATTGTATACAAAACAAGTGTAGCTGGGATTATTTCAATTGTGAATGATAAAAAATATATGAATTAGTTAGTTAATGTAATTCACTTGGTCTCTTTCTTATAATTTTTAGTTTGTCATTTAAATTGCAAAGAGAAAGGAATTATTTAGCTTACTGATTTTTACAATTAGCTTCATCTTCTTAATATAGAATACTTTCTTTTGTATGCATAAAAATACACAAGAAAATACTCAAAATCAACCTAAAATTTTTCTTTCATATAATAGATTTTTAAAATTTGATTATATTTTTTCTTGTTAACGAGGTCAAGGGAGTTGAGTCTCGTATCACTCAAATTTTGGCATAATAGAGAACAACTCAATCTAGGTGGTATAAGCTAAATATTGATTGAGCATCAAGATCCAATCTGAGAATATCTAGGTCATGATGCATCATAAGAGATTGGAATGGACAAGTCATTTATAGAGCTGCAAAACCATTATCTAGAGAACAAACAATAATTTAAGAGAATTGCATGTCCTCACTTTTGACCTAAAAATATGTCTAAAATTAGAAATTGGTGAACTAGAAATTGAAGGTGAGTCACTTGTAATCATAAACTCCCTAAAAATAGATCTATTCAAAATTAGAAATTGAAGGCCTTTCTTGATGTTGCTTTAGAACTAACAACAAAGCTAAAAGACTATATAGCCAACCATGTCTATCACGAGGCCAACGTGGAGGCCAACTCCTTAGCCAATATGGTGGTATACAATATAGAACAAATTGTGATGAGACCAAATTGAAAAGAAATGGGGAATTGTTATCTCCAATTGGATCAAGAAAAATATTCAAAAATTATGACTTGATAAGAATCATCTGGTTGCATGATCTTGGTTACAAGCCAAGCTAGGTGGATCTCATTGAATTGATGGAGGATGGCAGCTTATGTTCTTTCCTCCTGTCATATTGGGTGGTAATAACGATATGAAATAATCTCACAAGAGATTTATATAGTACAAAGCAATCAATTCCGCAGTGGACATTGTATAGTTGGCAAAATTATTCTGAGGATATAGTATCCCCACTTAACATATTTGGCTTGAGTCATGTGCAAAATGAAGAGTATGCAACTTATTAATCCTGAGTTGAAAAAAGATGAATCTCACAATGAATTCCTAGAAAAGTGTTCTAGAAAGATAAAAATGGACACTCCCATAAGATTGGTTAGCTCTTAGAAGGCAGATGACCTTTCTTAGTGAGATCTCTGACCAGCGGTTAAATATGATGTTTAAATCACACCATGGGATCATTATTATTACAGTAAGATGGGTGTTATGCGAGGACTTTGTAGTAGAAGATAATTTCTATAGGGAAAACATGGATATTCCATACATATTTATGGCCTCATTATTGGATTTGGGGGAGCCAAAGGAGATTGCTAAGGCTCTCACACAAGAGATGATAAAGAAAAACTTCCGAGGGGAATTCAATGAAGTGATTCAAGTGACAAGGTTAGGTGTGGGAATTCCAATGTCACAAGACATAAAAATATTTTTGGAGACAAACACGTTTGTTCAATGGTTTCCATTCCTCTCAAATTTTAGAACCACAACTTTGATGCAACACTAGAACAAGGCAGTGAAAGGATGTTCCTTCCTGATGCAGGGATTGTTTTCTTTATTTTCTTTAGTTGTTTTGAGTCCCATGATGGCACTTAAGGGGTATTCGACTGTTAGGCATCAAGAATAGTGAAAAATGGGAACTTACTATTTTTAGTAAGCCAACCTAAACAAGCTCATATGGATGTGAAAATTTACCCCAAGGAGAAGAGCTGAAAAATATTTTTGGTCGCGAATGAATCACCTCAATACCCTGCACGGTTTGGGATAAATTAAAGTTTTTGTCTTGGGAAATTTCTCCAATGCAGCTTTAAATTCATATATAGAACTTTGGAGGCCCTGAAACAGCTCAAAGAGTGGTCAAACAAACCTATGATAGGTCCATGTGTTGTAGAGCTCATCGAGAGCTTTCCAACGATATGCAATAATAGAAAATCAGGCACTCAAATCAAAAGTTATGGCCCCATGAAGTTGACCCTCTAAAAAGTGAATTTCATTAAATTTTCTTCCTAGGCCAAAAATCAAAAGGTGGGACTTTTGGCGCCAAAATAAAAAGGGGAAATTTGATCTTTCTAGAACATTCTAGGGCGGTTATTGGCGAAAATAAAAAGGTTAAGTGAGGGTTGTAGAAGGTGGCCCTGATAGTGCAGATTGTGGCTCTGAATAGTAAATTTTCTTTTCAGAGTTGAATTTTGTTGTAATGAATCAAGCCCGTGAGGTTGTAGCATGTAAGCTTTCAATCTGTAATTTCATTTTCTAAAAATAATTGAAAGATTCATTTTTCTATCTTGCATCTTCTATGTTGGTATCTATTGTTGTGATTTATGTGGGTTTTCGGCAGTGTGGCCCTCATCAAGTGGTATCAGAGCAGGCTTTTCTAAGCCTGTAACAGAATGTCGAACATGAGGCAGTTGCAGCAAGACCTGTGAGTGTGGGTTGAATTCAAGATGCCTTGAAGACTTTTCCAGTATGGCAGAGGTAGAGGCCAAGGTGGAGGAGGTCCATCTAGAGATGAAATTAGAGCCCTTAGAAGGCAATTAGAAACCTTGCAACAAGAGGTTCAAATAAGAGATGTGCAACAAGACAGAGATGACAATGAAGACAAAATAGAAGAGAAATGGAAGCGGAAGAGCAAGATCCAATGGATCCTGGAGAAAGAAGATTATTGCAAGTGATCTCAAGCATTGGGAAGAGACCTAAAATGGAGGTTTCAACTTTTACTAGAAATTTGAATCTTGAAGAGTTGATTGATTGGATCAATGATATGGAGGAATTTTTTGAGTTTGAGGAGATTGAAGATCCTCACAGAGTGAGGTTTGCAAAGACAAAATTGAAAGGTCACGGCAGTATATGGTGGAAAGAGGTCTAGTTAGAAAGAGGAAGACAAGGGAAATATAAATTTTCTAGATGGGACATAATGGTGTCAAAATTGAAGAAACAATTTATTCCAGTCGATTACGAATTGGAGCTGCTCAAGAAGATGCAGAGCTTGAGGCAAGGGACAAGGATGGTGAAAGAATACATAGAGAAATTTCACAAGGTCTTGATTTGGATAGGACATTTTGAGGCGAATAAAGAGAAAGTTGTCTATTATAGTAATGGGTTGAAGCCAAGCATACAAGAAGAACTGGCACTGGTAAGAATGGCCACTATTGAGGATGCTTATTAGTTTTCTCTAAAGGTTGAAGAACAACTGAACAAGAGGTTTGAGAACAAACAATGAGGTGGCGGTCATGGAGGAAAGACTAGTGGATGGTCATATGGAGGTTGAAATGAAGATCAAAAGAAGGGTGAAGGCTCTAGTAGCAGCCAAAACCATAAAGGAGATAACACCTACCATCCTCATGATCAGAATAAGGGAGACCAAAGAGGAAAGGGAAGATCTGGATGAGGACCGAGAAGAGGAGGCTTCCATGGAACCTATTTCCAGTGTGGAGAAGAAGGACATAGAGCCTATGAGTGTCCTCAACATCAAGGAAGGACAAATAGAAGACCTGAGGGTAATGCACGAGTTGCACATGTTGATGAAGATGTTGAGTAGATTCACATTTTGAGGATGCAAAAAAGAGGAGAGGTTCTTATTACTAGAAGAGCCTTGTTGAATGAGGAGAATGAGCCAACTCAAAGGAAGAATTTGTTTTGCACCAGATGTAAGTGTGAAGGTAAAGTTTGCAATGTTATTATTGGAGGTAGTACTGATAACCTTGTTTCAAAAGAAATGGTTAGTAAGTTGTGATTGGAGAGAAGGCATCCAAACCCATACCGGATTGCTTGGTTGTAGAAGGACCATAAAGCCTTAGTAAATGAACAATTTCTAGTAAAGTTCAAGATTGGAAATTACCATGATGAGGTATTATGTGATATTATGCATATGGATGTTTTTCATACGTTGTTAGGTAAACTGTGGTAGTTTGATCAACGAGCAATGCATGATGGACATGCCAACACCTATTCTTTGAAAAAGGATGGAGTTTGTCATAAGCTGAAGCCCTTGAAAGAGGCAGAGGAAAAGGTGTGTAGAAATGCAAGAATTTGTTTGGTTGATGGAAGAAAGTTCCTAGAAGGTATGAAGCATGAGCATATGTGTTTTGCATTGATCCCTAGAGTTGATAAAGAAGATTCTACTGAGGTACTTGTAGAGGTTTCATATTTTTTGAATGAGTTTTAATCTATTATTTATAATAACGTACCTGAAGGTTTGCCTCCTGTAAGAAAGATTAGTCATCAGATGGACCTGATTCCTAGAGCTAGTTTGTCAAATAAGGCAGCTCATCGTATGACTCCAGTAGAGAGCGAAGAGTTGAACAGACAAGTGCAAGAGTTGTTGTGAAAAGGATTGATTCGAGAGAGTTTGAGTCCATGTGCAGTACTTGCAGTACTAGCACCAAAGAAGGATGGGGAATGGCGGATTTGTATAGATTCTAGAGCCATCAACAAGATCACCATCAAGTATAGATTTCCACTGCCAAGAATGGATGACATTATGGATTGTTTGAGTGGAGTTGAGTACTTCACAAAGATAAATCTGAAGAGTGGATATCACCAGATCCATATTAGAGAAGGAGATGAATGGAAGATAGCCTTCAAAACCAAGGAGGCCTTGTATGAGTGGTTAGTCATGCCTTTTGGGCTAACCAATGCATCGAGCACATTTATGCGACTTATGAATGAGGTATTGAAAGAATTTTTAGGAAAATTTGTTCTTGTTTACTTGGATGATATTTTGATCTTCAGTAAGACAATGGAGGAGCACTTGATGCATATCTGAAGAGTTTTCAAGAAGCTAAGGGAGGAGAAGTTGTTGATTAATTTGAAGAAATGTAGTTTTGTGAAGAGAGAGTTGGTGTATCTGGGATTTGTTGTCTCAGCAGAGGGTCTCAAAATGGATACAGTGAAGGTAAGAGCTATCATTGAATGGCCTACTCCAAGGAGTGCTGCAAAGGTAAGATCATTTCACGGTCTAGCAAGCTTTTGCATAAAGTTTATTAAGAATTTCAGTATTAATTGTGCACCTCTAACTGAAGCAATGAGAGGGGATATAAAAAAATTTAAGTGGACTACAGGAGCAGCCAATAATTTTGACATGTTGAAGAAGAAAGTTACTGAGCAACCTGTTTTGGCACTTCCAGATTTCAATAAGGTTTTTTAGGTAGATTGTGATGTAAGTGGCACTACCATAGGAGTTGTTTTGAGTCAAGCAGGTAAGCCGGTTGCCTATTTTAGTGAGAAGTTAAATGATGCTAAGAAGAAATATTATGGCTATGATCAAGAGTTTTATGCTATAGTTCAAGCTTTGAAGAAATGGAGACACTATTTCTTGCCAAAAGAATTTGTTCTATATACTGATCACCAGGCTTTGTAGTATCTCAATAGCCAAGGAAAGTTAAATCAAAGGCACTTAAAATGGGTTGAGTTTTTGCAGAGTTATACTTTTGTTTTGAAGCACAGGAGTGGATGGTCAAATAGAGTTGTAGATGCCTTAAGTAGAAGGAAAAATTTGTTGATAGAGATGAATATAGAGGTTGTTGGATTCAATGAGCTCAAGAGTTTGTATCTAGAAGATCTAGACTTTGCAGAAGCTTGGAAGGCTTGTTTGGAACCTGTTACATTGGATACAATGAGATGGTTGGATTTCTTAATCCAAGATGGGATGTTGTTTAGAGCAAGCCAATTGTGCATTCCAAGGAGTTCTATGAGAGAGAATCTAATCAAGGAGGAGCATAGTGGAGGATTAGCTGGAAATTTTGGTCAAGATAAGACCATTGCTCTTGTTAATGAGAATTATTAATGGCCACAGTTACAACAAGATGTGAAGAAGTTTGTACAGAGTTGTAGAGTATGTTAGATAGCAAAAGGAGCAAGTCAGAATACTAGATTGTATTAGCCATTACCTGTACCTGAGAGGCTATGGGAAGATATTAGCATGGATTTTGTTCTTGGCTTGCCAAGGACACAGAGAGGGCATGATTCCATATTTTTGGTAGTGGATATATTTTCAAAGTTGGCACATTTCATTCTGTGTCATAAGACTAGTGATGTTGTTCATGTTCCAGAGTTGTTTTTTCAGAGAGGTGGTGAGACTACATGGTCTACCAAAGAGTATAGTTTCACATAGAGATACCAAATTTGTTGGTTATTTTTGGAGGACATTATGGAAAAAGTTGAAGACATATTTGAAGTTCAGTTTTGCACACCATCCACAAATTCATGGACAAATAGAGGTGGTGAATAGGATTTTGGGTAACTTGCTAAGATGCTTAGTAGGAGATAAGCCTAAGGGATGGGATTTGATTATAAAACAGGAAGAATTTGGTTATAACAGTTTTTTCAATAGGAGCACTGGTAAATCACCATTCCAGATTATATATGGAAGTAGTCTGAGAATTGCTTCTAAACTTAGAAAGATGGATAAGGGGGAGAATAGTAGTGTTGAGGCTGAATATTTTGCTAAGCACCTAAAGAATGTGCACGAAGAGGTGAAGAAACATATCAATAAGATGAACTCACAATATAAGGCTCAAGCAGATCAGAAAAGGAGGTATAAGGAGTTCCAGGTAGAAGATGAATTCATGGTTCATTTATGGAAGGAAAGGTTTCCAGTTGGTACATAGAACAAGTTAAATATGAAGAAGTTTGGACCATCCAAGATCTTGAAGAACCATGATTCAGGAAATGCTTATGAGGTAGAGTTGCATAATGGAATAAACATTTCTCTTGTGTTTAACATTGTTGATTTGAAAGAGTATCATAAAGGTGATATAGAGGAGCAGTCGATAAATGAACAGCTGAGAATTCCAACATCTACTTCAGAGAAGGAAGAGATAGAAGAAATCCTGGATAGCCGTGTGGGTAGAACCACGAGAAATAGGCAATATGCAGAGTACTTGTTGAAATGGAGAGGAAGGCTTGTTGAATATTCATCACGGCTTTCTGAGGTTGAGGCTAATCGTCTTGGTTTCCCTCTAACTCCTAAGAAGTGACAAGGTCACTTTTCAAATTACCTTGGGTGTCTAATGTAGGAGCATCCAGCGGTGTAGGGAAATCTTGCATCACCCAAAAAAACTGTTTTCTTTATTTTCTTTAGTTGTTTTGAGTCCCATGATGGCACTTAAGGGGTATTTGACTGTCAGGCATCAAGAATAGTGAAAAATAGACACTTACTACTTTTAGTAAGTCGGCCTAAACGGGCTCGTATGGATGTGAAAATTTACCCCAAGGAGCAGAGCTGAAAAACATTTTCAATCACAAAAGAACACCTCAATACCCTTCATGGTTTGGGAGAAATTAAAGTTTTTGTCCTGGGAAATTTCTCCAATGTAGCTTCAAATTCATATATAAAACTTTGGAGGCCTCGAAATAGCTCAAAAAGTGGTTGAACCGACCTACGATGGAGTCCTATGTTATAGAGCTTGTTGAGAGCTTTCCAACGATATGCAACAATAGAAAATTAGACACACGGATCAAAAGTTATGGCCCCGTGAAGTTGGCCCTCTAAAAAGTGATTTTCATTAAATTTTCTTCCTAGGCCAAAAATCAAATAGCGGGACTTTTGGCGCCAAAACAAAATGGGAAATTTGATCTTTCTAGAACATTCTAGGCGGTTACTGGGGAAAATAAAAAGAGTTAAGTGGGGGTTGTAGAAGGTGGCCCTGATAGTGCAGATTATGGCTCTGAATAGTAGATTTTCTTTTCAAAGTTGAATTTTGTTGTAATGAATCAAGCCCATGAGGTTGTAGCATGTAAGATTTGAATCTGTAATTTCATTTTCTGAAAATAATTGAAAGTGATTCATTTTTCTTTCTCGCATCTACTATGTTGGTATCTGTTGTTGTGATTTCTGTGGGTTTTGGGCAGTGTGGCCCTCATCACTTCCTCGAGAAAGTAACAAACTTGAAACCCACATTTGGTTTCAAGTGGATGTTTGAATTCATCAACCAGGAACAAGAGAAAAAATAGGTAAAAGATCTTAGCAAACTTGATATATAAGATATGTAATTCTAAATAAATTAGAAAAGAGCTCAAGATTTTTTATAAATTGATGCAATAGAAGAATAGATACGTAATAAGAAGATTGCACTAGGCAAGATAACTCCATGCTCTACATGGATTTTATAATGTAAAGGTTAGGAGCCCAAGATCTTATGTAAATTTTATTATGAATTAATATATAGAGCAGACCTATGTTATGAGTTACCTATAAAAAAAAAATGATTATATTTTACAGATAAAATAATTGCATTGATAAGCATTCCCTTAGTGAGGAGTACTACAAAAAATGGATAAATTGATGACAAAGATTAAAAGGACTACCATCAAACAAATATTGACCATAAAATTTGCAATAAATATGTGATTGTGTTATAGAACCTTATCATGTTGTAATAAATCCATATTTTTGATATATGAAAAAAATCTTGACCTTACATTTATTACATTTTCTAAAATAATCTTTATTTAAATAGTAATAAGGTCTCAAGCTTAATTTTATTTCTCTATTCAATTTTAATTTATTTAGATGGAAATAAGAATCTTTTTAAGTCTTCATATATATAAACACATTTGATTTAGCTAATTTATTGCATATTTCATTATTGAGAAAATATGTGAATTAAGTGTAATTATTATTTTTGAGTTAGTATATGATGTCAATTAATATATTAATGTTTTTACTCTATAAAATGCTATGATAATTTATAAATCCATTCATGATTACCATATTTTGAAGAAATCCATAATAAATGAGATCAAACTACTTGAATGAATATGACTTTTTATTTAATCTTCACAATTCTTTTATTTAAGATTTTATTTCATAGATATTTTGTTAGGTGAATTCATGATTGATTGATCCTATGTGCATGTCTTAAATGTATTTGGGTCAAAAAACATTAAATAAATAATGTTATAGGACTACATTTCCTTGAAAAATTATGTTGTAGTTATAAACATGTAATATGATATTTCCTTTTATTTTTTCATGTTAAACATGTGGAGTAAACAATAGAAGTGTCCTACATCTATCATTTCTTCATAAGTATAAAAAAGTGATTGAATTCTTTTAACCGTATGACCCATTCATTTTCTTTTTACCATATAGCATGTGTGTTTAGTCATTACACAATGAAAAAATTACAAGTACATAACATATGATTTTTCTTACTAAATCACACACAAAGAGAGAGAAACCATATAGTATATTCATTCATCATTATACAATAGGAAAAAAATAAAGAGATAACATATGGATTCTCTTGTGCTAACTATTCTATATTTTAAGGATTGTGCTCAAAATGGTTATTAAACATATTTTCTTGAAAAAAGATTGGTAGAAGCTATTAATAGAGCTTTATGATTTTTTGAGGAAACCTTGTATGAATTTATTATTGTAGAAAATAAATTATGTGATTTTATGTTTGATTTCATAATAACTATCATCTTTGATTTTATTTGATTAGGATTTTTTTTCTTTGTATTGAATTCTATAAATTCTCGCAAGGACTTCATCATCTCTAATTCTAATGGAGATATTCTCTTCAAAGTGGACACATAAGTCCTTAATTTCAACCACCTTATTCTCATGGATTCTTAGGGTAAAGCACCTCTCACACATTATGTCATAAAGTATACAGAGTTCTACATTTTGTTATGCATATTTATATTATTTAATTGAGCATATGTTTGTATACATTCCTTTGCAGCTTCCCAATCTATGTAGTAGAGATGGGAAGACTCGTTTGGAGATAAGTTGGATGGTCAAAAATCCCTCTTCATTGTAATGAAGTATTTGATTTTACCAATAAAACAATGCCTCCTCATTTTTTTCTTTATTTCTTCCATGTCTATGGAAGAATGACTTTTTTTAAATCTTCTAGTGAAAGGATTTTGTGTGGGTGAAATGTAAGTGGGTGGCATAAGAATGATGCTTGGTATAGATGTTTTTAATCTATGTATTGAGCTTGGATTGAATTAGGCTTTCATGATGGATTTAGTTATCATGCTTGAATAGATCTCCCTAGTGAAACTAACTCTCCTCACGCGAGAGAATCACACAAAGGATGTGATAATTTTATCACACTCCTTTGCTACCCAATGCTAGAAGAGAGACGCTTTTTTTAAAATTTATGTATATTTGTACCCAACCCAACAATTGCTTGGTTGTGGAAATATATGCTAACAATTTGACTAATATTTTATTAATTTCATTCTCAAATTTAATATTTTTTGATGTTCTATGCATTTTATTCTCATCTTTAATATTATTTAAATATATTATATGAGATCATTTAATTTCTATTGTTAATTTATGACCTTAGGATGAAAATACATTTTTTTAGGATATTTCTTTTACTTAACCATTTCATATTACCATACCAATCATGATACAAATATAGTAGAGTATGTAGAAGGATTTTGTGCACAAGGTATTCCATCTTTCTACACTCTTCAACAATCAAATAGTTAATAGCAATTCTACACTACATCCTTACCAAAAAATGGTAATTAATGAAATCTATTTGAATAGACTTTCACTAAAAGAACTCAAATTACTAAATAGTTAAAAGTGTAGATCCATTGCCTAGAGCTTGGAGTGTATGTTCATGATCATGTACAAGATTTATTTGAAGAATTTTAGGAATTTTTTACATAATTTTTTATTTTTTTTTATTTTTTTTCTACTTTGCAATAAGAATTGTATTTTGCAAATTGTATTTATTTCTACGAATAATTTACCTGGAAGGCGTATCCTATTTGAACAAGCGGCCTGATTGTTGGGATCTAAGGTTTGGAGTGTTGGATAGGAACACGATTGAACGCTTGCTGACCGTCCGATTTCGCTGCCATCGTCCACTCTTAAATTTTACCTGCAACTCTGCCCATTTTTGCTGACAGCACGCGCGAATATTGTATGTATATGCTCCACAATTAAAAGCGTCCTGTCGTGTGTGTTATGGCGAGGAGTCTTCATGCGGTTTCCCATTGATGGCTTGGTTTGACAATAATTGTCATGGATCTTATAGGCAGTGTGGAGGATGCAGTATTGTGAGGAATTACAGGAATCAGAGCGAGATTCAGGAGGGACAACGTTGCTACATGTTTGATCGAACACTGACTCTGGAATAGTTTGCAATGGTTGCTGCACCACAGTGCAATGCGGTCGAAGAAATATCTGCTGATGTTGTTGATTATTATACACTGATAAGCTTTGGCCTGAATGAAATGACAAGGGCCCCAATATTGGCCTGGTAAGAAACTGCCCGTGGATCAGATTTTGCTGTTACTGGATGGACGGAAGAGCCATCTGCTGAAGTGATATTGGAAGAGCAGCATAGCGCTGAATCGGGTAATTAGGAAGACAGTTATTCTGCTGTTGCAGATCAAACATGGGATTATTGGCAAACTGGGTATGTTAACGGAGCTCTGGAAATTCATTAAACCACCGAGAGAAGTAAACGCGTTTGGAAAAGTCAGAAGAAGCGGTGTCGTGCGCAACTAAACCACGGCTCTCTAACAGCGCCGATTTTTCTTCTGGCAGTGTGAATGTTGAATTTGTGGATATCGAGATTGCGACTGGAACTCCAACACCGTCTGTACCTCCATGCTTTGATATCGCACTTACTTGATTACTGTTATTGTAGTCGGCGAGATGGGCTCTCTCTGGGAAATTCAGTTTGACTTTTGTGCCTCTGAATCTTAAAGTGGCCTCGTCGTAAGCTTCTGCTGCGTCCTCCGTAGTCAGGAAAGTATCCAGCCATACTCGAGCCGCTTTTTTTGGATCATGATTTCGGCCGCCCATTTACCTCACGGCCTTTGTCACGTGGTTTCCCATTGATGGCCTACGCTGGTACTTGGTAGATTGTCTCTATTGACTTATTTTAACCCCTCATTTTGACAAATTTTCAGCAGTTTTTTTTCTGGGCATAGTACTCACTATCTCCTTACTCTCGAAACAATAAAATTCATAAACAAATGTACAAGTTGGTAGATTTTTTTTTATATTGAGAAAATGCAAAGTACATAAGATAAAATGCAGTTAAAAACTGTAGAAAAACATATCAACAATCTATGAGAGTCAGAAAGTGCTGCCAGCTGTAGCAAACTGCATAACAGCAGAGGACAGAGTATCACAATTACATAAACAGCATTAAATACATAACAGCAAACTGAAATAACAACATTACAATGACCAAATAGAACAGCAGAAACGTAGATCAGCAACATATACAGTGAGTTGAAGCAACACGATCAACACTAAACGTAATCAATTGGTACTTATGAATTCATGTTCATGTGATATGGCTAAGCAAAAGTTAAAGATGATAAGTAATCAAGTGCATGCTCTATTTCTTGGACTTTGCTTGAAAGGAAGCATCCAAGGAAGAGAATGCGGGATTTGATGAATTTTTGTGGTTATTACATCCAAACTGAAATTGGTTACAAGAAACCTGTAAGATTGGAAATAGAATATAGTATATGCACTACAAAGGATGAACTTTTAAGGGATATTACAGAATTTTTTGATATGACTACAAGTTGTGACAAGATCAACATAGGAAGTTATTTATTTAGATTGTTACACAACATTACCATCAAAAATATTGGAGGTGAAGAAGCGGGGAAAAAGATTTGGAGCCTTTGCGGTACATATGTCAAGTGAAATATAGATGAAAATTTGATGTCGTCACTATTACTCATAGTGTTAGAAAATAAAATTGGACATAAATTAGGTAATAGGATATAACCTTCAAGTTGTTTCTAATCTAAGATGGAAAGACAGGCATTTTGTGTAAATTATCATTAATCAGTACTATGGAGACAATTTTCCGTATGGTAAATCTATTTTAGAACAAATTTTGGATTGGAGGATAGAAAAGAGAGCCAGCCATTTACCAATGCACAAGTAAGCAATGAGATAAAGTTAGTTAATAAATCAAAATGTACTTAGTTATGGTGAGGACAATGTCTCATGATAAGACATTTCTTGAAATAATTTTTTTGTGAGTTAAAGTTAGTTAATAAATCAAAATGTACTTAGTTATGGTGAGGACAATGTGTCATGATAAGACATTTCTTGAAATAAAATTCTTGTGGACCTGCCACTTAGAAACTGTTATATTTTATATTTATAAATTCATAGTCTATGCCACCATGTTTGTGTTTCAAGAAAGGAAATGAAACAACATAGGAAACAAAGACAGAGTGGAGACCTAACTTCAGAGTCTTTAATGTTCAAGATTCTACGAGGTTTATATGTTATTAGCCATAGAAGAAGGGGCTAAAAAACTTGACCTAGAATATTCTTTATAAAAAATGACAAAACAAATGTTTGATTGGTTGAAATTTTCAGTTTTGTTCCTTTTCTTGAATACCTATTTTATTAAATTGTATATATTGTCATAGCTTTCAATTCATGTGTAGAGATATTATCCATTTTGATAGATTATATTTTTAATTTTTAATTAGATAGCACATTTGAAGTTGATAGGGAAAGAGGGTTTCTCTTCTTATATGATATATCTCCATGCAACATAAGTGATAAATTTATTCTTAATTATGCATTCAAAACATGTATGGTCAGTTTTACTTTATAAATATTATCTATATGAAGTACCTCTCTTATATTTATTATTATATATTATATTATTAAATAAAATAAAATAAAATTATAATATATTTTTAACATATATTATTATTTAAATTACTTTCTAAAAAAATAATTCAATTGATTTAGAGAGAGGTATTATATCATTAGTTAAAGTTCAAATTAAATTTTTAAACCAAACTTGTTATTTAAATTAAATATTTATTTATTATTATATAAAATATTTTACTTTAACATAATATAAATTATTAAAAACAATTCAAATATTATTATATAATAAAATTATATATTTATACTAACTATGTTATATATTTAAAATTTATATGTTTGTTATTTAGGTTATAAATAAAATCTATATTATATTTATATTTGATTATATATTAGATATATAATATATAAAAGGGAAGACAAATATAAAGAAAAAATATAGAGATTAAGAAAAAGAGAGAGGGGGATAAAGAAAAAAAAGGAAGATAGAGAACATGAGAGATGGGGGATGTGAGACAAATATAATGAAACAAAGAGAGATAAAGAGAGAGACCTATGGAGAGAAAGAATGAAAGAGAGAGATAAAGATAGAGGAGAGGAGAGAGGAAGTAATCTTATCTCTCCCCATCTACCTATCTGTCTCCCTTTCTCTCCCTCTCTCGCTTCCTCCCTATCTCGACTATTTACCTCTCTATAGATCTATCTCTCTCCCTTTCTCTTCTAACATATCCCTATCTATCTCTTTATCTTCCTATACATACAAAATACATTATCACCAGTGTTGGCAATAAAATATAAGATTATGCATACACACGATTGATAATGGTATCTCTTAGTTTCTTGTATTTGTCATGAGCATTCTATGATTTGGGGCTATGCCAAAAATTGTCATAGCTTGGACTATCTCCATTGACTTGACAAGAATACTTATTGGAAAATGTGATTTATAGCCTTTTTCTTACTCACAACTTGCAAGGAGTATCCATGAACTTGTTGCATCATGTGATCAAGTTAATGGTTGCTAGATTTCCTTTCAATTTTATATTTTTCATTGATAATTTTAGGTTGGGTTTGTTGTTTTTATATCTAAATATATTTTTTTCAAAAATTTTGGAATCAAATTGCACTTTTTTTTCCATCTCCTTCAAAAACTAGTTTTTAACAGTAAACACCATTTTTAAAGAGTGACATTACTAGCTAACACATAACTTTTTTTCTATGAAGGATAAAATTATATTTTTTTTGAATTTAGATTCGTAACTACGATATCTAGTGCATGGAATTAGTTTCATAGCATTTCATTGAATTTTTTTTCTTAATTAAGTTTCAAAGCCAAACCAGTTACAATTTAGACATGATTCATTGGCTAAAGCATAACTTTTTTGTATGTATCGAAATTCAATTTTTTTGTTGGATCAGGGACATCAATATCTAGTGCACTGATATTTTTCAAAAAAATAATTTAATAATTTGCTATTTTTCCACATGAGCAGAATAGAGAGCTTGATTTTTGGTGAAAACCCTATGTTTAATCAAACTAAAAAATAAAATACATAATAAAACCAAAACATATTAAAATTATATTTGATGGATAGCTCATTTCGAGGAATACCATCATCAAGTTGGGTCTATGAAGTCTCCTCCATTTTCATCATCAACCCAAGCTTCGAAAGGCATTTTTTTGTAGAGATTTGGTAGAAGAGGGGGAGAAGGGGGAAAAGGGGGGGTTCGCTCAAGGGTAAAAGCACAATCCTGTGTCACACTTTATAAAGGAATTGACTAACAAAAAAAAAAATCTAAAATTCAACCACATAAAAGGGTAGGTGCATGAAGATGGGTAGCCAATTTGTGGCCACTTTTTGAATTTTTTTTTTGAAAAATCATAACACAAGCGCGTTATGGCTTGGTGTGTCAAGCCTGAGGCTCAGCCACAATGAGCCCATAACGTGAGCACATTATAACGCTCTTGCATTATGACCTATTAAAAGCAAAAAAGGAAAAGAAAATGAATTCATTTTCACTTCTCACTGTGTTTTTTTGTTGCCTGCGGCCAAAACCCTAATATTTCATGCTCGCACTCTAGGAGGAGCTATTTTGCAAAATTCTTCATCAATAATTGTTGTTTCATCGCCAGGATTTCACCACGTCGATGAGGAGGTCTGAGAGGTAAGGATTGTTTATTTTGAATTTTGAATTTGTTAGTTTAAGGTTATATTTGATATTTATTTTTTGAATTTGTAGGAGATGCTAATCAACCTACAAACCCTCCTCAACATCCTCAAAAAGCACAACAACAAGAAGAGGAACAAAATCCTCAAGTTAATCAACCACAACAACAACCTCCTCCACCAATCCCCCAACACCCTCCTAGCACTCAACAAAATTTAATGAGTGAAATTGAGAACAATAAGAAAAAATGAGGATTTAATCAGGAGGTTGAGTGATCCAAACGGTTCAACTGTAGAAAGAATGACCCTGAAAACTTCACTAAAATAAATGTTAAAAATTGTAGATTCAATTAGCAAACAATTAATTGGATGGCAAGATAGGAGGCAGGTGGGTAGGGCTTATTACACAGATAAATTATCATATAAAGATGTAAAAGATTTAAAAATTACAAAAGGTGATTTGTGCTCATTATTCACTGACCCACACACAAATGAAAATCTTACCCTTAATGCGAAGAGGTTTCCTATTTATTGGTGCCACCACCAACAAATTAGGAACCTTTTTTATGATAGGCGGCACATTGTTTTTTATTACCCACCATGCAGAAGTCCCATAGTATTTCCTTAGGAAACTATACTGTGAGTTCATCTTGAACAAAATCCCAAATTATTTTGATATGAGGGACTTCCAAAGGAGAGGTGGGGGGTCAGCTCAAGATAGACCCGGTGCACAACTGGATCCTACGTGGCAAGGGAGATGACCTCTCACTAAGCCACCTCTTGAGCACGTCGTTATCCCTTCCATCACGGAGGAGAGTGCCAATGTAGAGACTTTGCAAGCAATCAGCTCTTTGACCCAGAGTGTCATCCAGCATACCATCCCTATTCTACAACACCATCTAGGGGAGTCTTCGAGTGGTGGCCTTCAAACCCATTTGTCTCAATCTTGCAGGGCAACTTGTTCATATGACCCCACCGACACTCAGGAGGCTACTATGTAGGATCTATTTGCAGCTATGGAGATGGAGAGGGTAGCTAACATTTTGCATGAGGCGTATGGCATTGATACTCAGGTAAAAGTTAGCATATTCATTGAATTTAATTTATTAAATTTTGATTTTGAAATGCAAGATTAACTAATTTAGTTTTATGATTTTAATAAAATTGTAGGGTCACAATGTTGATATTGGATACACCTGCCCTACACCTACTTATTTCTCCACTGCACCTACCGTTGAGGTATGTATCTAGTAAACAATTATAAATTTATTACATGTTAATAGCATTGTTTGATGAATGGTATTTTAATATGTGATTTTTGATGTTGAATAGGCTAATATTGGAGGTTTCATGGGAACACCTCCTAGTTCCAATGGATTTATGATTTTAACTAATTTAGATTAACTAATTTAGTTTTAAGATTTTAATAAAATTGCAGGGTCACAGTGTTGATATTGGATACACCGGCCCTAAACCTACTTATTTCTCCACTACACCTACCATTGAGGTATGTAACTAATAAACAATTATAAATTCATTACATGTTAATAGCATTGTTTGATGAATGGTATTTTAATATGTGATTTTTGATGTTGAATAGGCTAATATTGGAGGTTTCATGGGAACACCTCCCAGTGCCAGTGGATTTAGTCAAACCTACACGCAGGTAGTAGAATAAAGAGTTTAACTAATGAATTGTACTTAATAGATTTGTGTAGTTTGTATTTATATCGTTGATTACGTTGCATTGCACATCTTTCAAACTCAAAGCATTACTTCACATTCCATAACTAATAACTAGATGTTGATAGATGACAAAATTTCAACTAAAATATAGTTGTTTAGAAAGTCAACATAAGCAGTGATTCAATTACTTCACATAGCATAAGTAATAAGTAGGAGCAACTTCCAATTGCATTTGCTTGTTATGGCATTCCGTGAAACCACTTTTTACTAAGGCATCTTTTCAAGCAGTTTATTGCCTTGTCTATGCTATGGATGCTTGGAAGGAATATATGAAAGAATAATAGTAAGCAATAGCATAGACAAGGCAATGAGTTGTTTGAAAAAATGCCTCAAAGAAATGCGGTCTCGTGGTGATGTCCATCACCATGAGACCCAATTTCTTTGAAGCACTTTTTCAAACAGCTCACCACCTTTTCTATGCTACCACATTTTCCATACACATGTCTACCAAAGCATTTTATTAAATAGTTCATTTCCTCATTGCTATGGCTAAAAGCTTAAAAAAGGTGTTTTCCAACAAAATATGGATGCTTGGAAAAAATCTATGAAAGCATAATAGTAAGCAATAACATAGACAAGGCAGTTAGTAGTTTGAAAAAATACCTCGAAGAAAAGCAGTCTCATTGTGATGGAATGCCATTCCATCACCATGAGATCACATTTCTTCAAGGCATTTCTTCAAACAGCTCATTGCCTTTTCTATGATACCACATTTTCCATACATGTGCACCAAAGCATTTTATCAAACTACTCACTTCCTTGCTACTATGGCTAAAAGCCTAAAATAGGTGCTTTCCAACAAACTATGGATGCTTGGAAAAATTTCTATCAAAGCATAATATGAAGCAATAATACCATAGAGAAGGAAATGAACTGTCTGAAAAAATGCCTGAAAGAAATGTGGTCTTATGGTGATGGAATTCCATGACATGCATTTGTTTGTAATGGAATTCCATCACCACGAGACCCCATTTCTTTGAGGCATTTTTTAAAACAGTTCACTTCCTTCTCTATGCCACCATAGTTAGCATACATGTCTATGAAATCATTTTATCAAATGGTTCACTAGCTTGCTGCTATGAGTAAAATCCTAAAAACATGTGCTTCCGAACAAGATATGGATAGGGAAAATAATAATCATGATAGTCAGAAATATATAGTTTAATAAGTACTCAAAATTTTGTTCATTATCTAATACATTATAAGTCATGACGTGGATCGCTATTGTAGTTTTTGTGATTGAATAATTTATTGTTTTATTTTTAGATGTTGTAAGTAGAGACACCTCCAAATGTTTAGATGGCAATGGACATCGGTGTTTCATCTACTATACAATCCTCGATGGTTTTGATAGGGGAAGTATGAGGAAAATTACTATATTTCAATCTATATTCGTTGTTAGAGATGTTAGTTAGTGAAAAATCAAACCATTATTGATTTGTAGTTTGGATGGTTTATACAGAGCTTCAACATGCCTCAACATGAGCATTCGAATATTTCCCTCGTGGAGAGTGATCATCAGATGGTGGTAAGTGATTATTTTGTTAAATATCATTTTTTTAAAGTAATTTTTATATATTAATGTCCTTACTTTTTATTGTAACAGATAAGACTTCACCAAGAACTAAACACTAGGAGGAGCAGTTGTAGCACTCCTCGAGTGTAGCATAAACGAGTGACAGACGTATCACCGTCTTATCGACAAGCAAAGGGCAAGAGTTTATTTCAAGAGCCTGGAGAGCGATGAATTTTGATTCCAAATCCCTTTGTTGTATGCCTATATGGCATTTTCGTACATATTTTGTATTGGATATATTTGACATTGTATGCCTATATGGCATTCTCGTAAGCCTATATGGCTATTTTGTACCTATATTTTATAATTATATCAACATATATTGATGTATGCCTACATGGATATTTGATTAATACAAATCTATATTATCGATGGTGTCCATATTTGCATTATAAATCCATGGTTCAATAGATATGAGTTACATGTATTCAAGTGTATGCTTTACAACTTATGTGTATTGCAATGTATACTTTGCAACTTATGTGTTTTTATGAGTATACCTTGTATTCATGCATATACTTTGTATTAATTTGTGTATACTATGTATTCATGTGTATACTTCAAAGCTTACATGTTTTTTATTACTTGTGCTTCCCTTATTCACATGTACATGCTTGACTTATTCACTTGTATACTTATTAATTGGTTATCCCTAGCATTGATCATTGTTGTCCTTCATGGTTTGTCTTGAATATTAGTTGATTGAGGCTAAACAACTTTATCTAAAAGAAAAAAACACATTTTCAGTTGGTATTCCTTGAAATGATTCATAAAAATATTCCAATATATTTAAACCTTTAATTGGAACAACTCAATTAAGCAAAGGATACATAATCTTCACAACACTTGCAAAACATAATATTAATAGTAGATGAAGTAGTTAACTTCTTGACACATTATCATACAAACATTTATTTAGAATAGTTTTTAAACATTTTCACAACATAGTCCTCATAGTGTAGAATGAATTGTTATGTTCTTGATCCATCACCATGAATATAAACACATCGAAAGATTTATATGTCAACTTTGTGCAATATTATTTCTTGTATAGGAAATGGACTCAGGAGAAAGCAAGTTATAATTTATAATACAAATAAGAAATGGACTCAATAGTGGAAACTTTATTTATTGCACAAAATAGTAAATGTACGTGAGAGCATCACTTGTTTCTCTTAGACTCCAATTTTCAAGAATAGAAAATTATTTCAAATGAAAATGAAAAAATGATTCACAACCAAAGTTGTTAATTGAGGGAAAATAAAATGTTTCGAAGTTCCACCATTGTACGCATTTACAATTAGTTGTATATTGTTGTAAGGGCAAGGAGGATAATTGGAAAACGTCTTGCACTTGCTAGACTTGAGGATGATTGATGCAATGATAGGGAGGCCTTCAATCCACTTTCACCATACAAAGAACTTCCAACCACTTTTCTTCCCCCAAATCACTATCTTGGCTTGTTTTTAGTTTTTCACCTAGTCTCTCTAGTAGGTTAGTAGACCTACCTTTCTTGACATTACCTTCAAATTTTCTAAACAATCTCTCCAACCCTCATTCTTTTCAGACACCCTTTAACACATACTTTCACATGGCTTAAAATCCCATGAGACTCTTTTGAAACAAAACCCTCAACCTAGTGCTCCAACGCTGTCCTAGACCCCCAAATAGGTCTATTTAACAAAGCAACACCCTCTCAATCACTCTTCCAATTGCAAAACACCATTAGGCAGCATTTACCAGTCTACAAATCCATAATTTTTAGGGCGTGATTGGCCCTCTAACCCCACTATCCTCTAAACCCTCACTTTTCTCAAATTTCACTAGGGTTTATTGAAAACCCCATATCCAGACCTTATACAACCTCAAAACCTCTTCCATCACTCTTCATTTTTCCTACACAAACTTAATGGACCACCAAATTATGTTTCCCCTTGAGTTTACCCTCTTTTACTCCCTCAAACCTCTCTTTTTCATTCAAAACCCCTCTTTTCCCAACTAGGAAATCATGCCATAACATACTTTTGACATCCCTTGTCCTTTCAGAACTTTTGAACACATAAAACTTCACAACCTCACCCTATTTCCAACCTATTCTAACTTATTTTCAAGCAATTTCTCCTTTTCACCTCTTCTAGCCTTGATTTTAAGGCCTAAATTATGAATTTTCAATAAGGGCAGCCTTAGTAATCTCTTCCAATTCCTTTACCAATGCTATTTTCTTATTCCTACTCCCTATACTACTTACATCAGGCCCATTCCACCGAGACACAGCCAAAATAATAGGTGGAATGACATATTTCAACATATTACACTCAAACCCTCGTATGAGCAAGTTCATATCAGTTTCAAAAATCTACTTCTAAGTTGCTTGGAACTTAATAGAATTACACAAGAATGGATTCAAATCAAAGCTAAAACCATTCTACAACATATTGAGATCATCTTAGAGCAAACTCCTGATGTACGGACTCGTACACAGGTTGGAAATGAAGAAAATGCATAGAAATTAACAAAGAAATAGAGATATTTGATTGATATTCTCCTTCAAACTCTTCAACAACCACTAACTTTGAGTTTCTAACATATATAAACCTCAACCAACTCCTTACAATGCCTAAAACTAACTTTCAACTGCCCATGATCATTGAGCTTCCACATGAGAGCAATTTTTACATTTTTGCTTGACAACATTTTTGACAATTTTGCAATTTTTACATAATTGACTCAAATGATCCCACACTAACTCAAAACTAAAAAAAACACTACAAAATGGCCTATCATGTCCTTATTTCACATTATCATGACTAAAACCACTGAAATAGACCTACTTCATCAAATGGAGTCTAAACAAGGTGCTATGCACCAATGATCATACACTTTTTGTGTGGAAAACTCAAACTTCTCAACTGTTGTGTGCATGTTTCTCTTTTCAATTATTTTGCATGCCATCATAAGGGATCAAGCCAATTGAATGTAGCTCGGATCAATTCCATGTGTTTGGGTGTGAAAGAGGACCATGCCTAGTGTAAATGTACCTATTGAGACGTGTTGAAGCAGTTTGATTGGTCACGGGAATTGCAAAACGAAAGTTGCACCACTTTGCAACTTTACACTGCTTGCATTTAACACTTTTTTCATTAAGTGAAAACTGGACACCACAAGAAAATGACTTTGAGATAACAAAAATTGAGAGAGTTTATTATAGAGGGGCCCAACATGATCTCATAGGCTCAAACAGAGAGTTCGTAAGTGTCACAATTTTTGAGTAATAGTCCATCAAAGTGCTTCCCTTTTGCACTTTGGATCCTTAAGGGATAAAGTCGGTTAACATAGCTCAGAGCCATTCCACATGTTTAGGTGCAAAAGAAGACCATTACTAGCGTAAATGTACCCATCTAGATGCATTGGAACAATCTGTTTGGTCACACGAGTTGCAAAAAAAAAGTTGCAACACTTTGCAACTTTCAACTACTTGAATTTGACAACTTTTTCCCCAGGTGAAAATTCACCACCACGAGAAAATTCCTTTGAGATAGCACAAATCGAGAGAGGTTATTGTAAAGGGGCCCAACACAATATGATAGGATTAGACAAGAAGTTTCTAAGCATCACAGTTTCTAAGTAACAACATACTGAAGTTTCCAACCATTTTGCACTTTGGACTCTTAAGGGATTGATCCGGTTGAACGTAGCTCAAAGCGATTCTCCATGTTTGGGTGCGAAAGAGGACAATTCCTAGCATAAACATTACCTATTTGAACATGTTGGAACAGTCTGTTTGGTCACACGAGGTGCAAAATGAAAGTTGCACCACTTTGTAACTTTGCACTGCTTGCATTTGACACTTTTTCGATCAAGTGAAAATTCACCACCATGGGAAAACCACTCTGAGATAACAAAAACCAAGAGAGGTTATTGTAGAGGGACCCAACACAATCTCATAGAATCAAATGAGAATTTTCTAAGCATCACGATATCCAAGTAACAACATGTTGAAGTTTGCAGTCATTTTGCACTTTCGACTCTTAAGGGATTGATCTAGTTGAACGTAGCTCAAAGAGATTCTGCATGTTTGGGTGTGAAAGAGGACCATTTCTATCATAAAAATACTTATTCAAACACGTTGGAACAATCCATTTGATCACACAAGTTGCAGAATGAAAGTTGCACCACTTTGCAACTTTCAACTACTTGCATTTGACAACTTTTTCCCCAAGTGAAAATTTGCCACCACAAGAAAATGTCTCTAAGATAACAAAAACCAAGAGAGGTTATTGTAAAGGGGCCCAACGCGATTCCATAGAATTAAATGAGAAGTTTCTAAGCGTCACAGTATCCGAGTAACAACATGCTAAAATTTGTAGTCATTTTGCACTTTGAACTCTTAAGGGATCGATCTGGTTGAATGTGGCTGGGAGCGATTTCGCATGTTTAGGTGCAAAAGAGGACCATTCCTAGTGTAAACACACCTATTTGGACGCATTGGAACAGTCTATTTGGTCACACAAGTTGTAGAACAAAAATTGTACCACTTTGCAACTTTCAACTACTTGCATTTGACACTTTTTCCCTAAGTGAAAATTTGCCACCATAGGAAAATGCCTCTAAGTAGCAAAAAATGATAGAGGTTATTGTAGAGGGGCCCAACTCAATCCCATAGGATCAGATGAGAAGTTTCTAAGCATCACAATATTTGAGTAACATCATGTTGAAGTTTCCAACCATTTTGCACTTTGGACTCTTAAGGGATCGATCCGGTTGAACATAGCTCAGAGCGATTCCACATGTTTGTGGTGTGAAAGAGGATAATTCCTAGCGTAAACATACCTATTCAGATGCATTGGAACAGTTTGTTTGGTCACATAAGTTGTAGAATGAAAGTTGCACCACTTTGCAACTTTCAACTACTTGCATAGGATAACTTTTTCTCCAAGTGAAAATTTGCCACCATGAGAAAATGCCTCTGAGATAGCGAAAATTGAGAGAGGTTATTGTAGAGGGGCCCAACATGATCCCATAGGATCAGACTGTTAGAATTGGCTATGGCTGCCAAGATCTTGAGACCAAATGGAAAACACAAAAGAGAGAATGAATATGACAAGAATAAATTGTATTCAATGTCAATGATATGAGATGATTGTACAATGAGAGACTCCTTGGTTATATAGCCAAGGTGAGATGCAAGATGTCATAGGATTATGACAAATGTCTTAATCACATGCCATGAGACAACTAATCACACTTACCTAGGTTCACATGTAGTAGTTGTCAAAGGATAAGATAACAACTAATGACAACTAACATCTTCTCGAAAGATTTCTTCCTATGACCTAAGTAAACTTAACTAACATGTAAAAAAATCCCCTAGTAATGAATTAACTAGGTACAAGAATTTATTTACACTAACACCCCCTCTTAAGTGCAACTTAGGGAGTAGCAGATTATTATGCAAATGACACAAAGATGCAAGAATGGGTCTTGACTACTAGGCCATGTTAGGTACCCATGTACATATGCAATGCAATGAAAAAGAAATCTCTCACAAACGGAGAAAAGGAGAAACCCCAGTGGGACAAAATACCTATTCGAATAATTATATAATTATATGATGTGAGCAAAGGAACCTTAGAATGATCCATGAAAAGAGAGAGCAGAAGCAAATAGATCAAAGCAATGCACCAAGAGACCCCCCCAAATCACTCAATCAAGAAACCCCCAAGAAATATCTAATTTGGCACGTTATATTTAGTGTGTTTATAGTTGCTAGATGCCAAAAATAGCAAGCTAGACTTGATCTTAATGCTTATAGAAGCCAATATATGCTACATTATCAAGTACAATTTAGGATACAAAATGAGATCAATTTGATCAAACCAATGATAACTACACAAAAAATCATGCACTTTCAAAAAAAACTGCACCCAAAAATGTTACCGTAGGATCAAGATATGAGCTCCTGAAGTTTCCAAAATGAGGACGAAGCAGCAACACCTGGGAGAATCTAAAAATTATGGAAAAATGAGACACCAAAACTAGAAACTGATTTCATCTCTATGAAGAGCATGAAAAATTAGCCCAAATAAAAAAAAATTACTTGCAAATTGGAGGTCGTATGAGCAAGATATGTGTGTTTGAAAATCAACTTCAAAACTGAAAATGCAAACCGCAAGGGGTCAAATTTTTTCAAAAGGATGTTGATGTCACTGATGACACAAGATGATGCTAGCCATTCACATGATTAAATTTGATGGGTCGGCAACCGTCAAAGTTGTTGTCAATCCTCTGCCAGAATATTTTGAGAATCTTCAGGGGTTGGCGAATCGAAGAATCTTGACAGAATATTATATAAGCCAACGGAATCTTCTCTACCGCCAGTGTTTGGATATTTTTCTGCCATTTTGAATACTAATCAGTAGTATTTGTGGTTGTTGGTGATTAAAGGACGGATGCAAACCAGATTTGAAGAGTGACGACCGACTTTTAGATGTGACTAGTCCACCGGTGATGTGGCCCTGGGGCCACCCGCGCCACTCGCACCACATGGCGAGATGCGTACAGAGTGGTACCCTGCCTCTGCACAGGGTTTGTAGTACCTTGCGTATGCAGGGTACATAGATTTTCTTTTAGATTTCTAATTAAAAAATTTCAAAAGAATTTTACAAATAAAATTTAATCACCCAATTCAATTTTTCTATAAAAAATTTCAAAAAATTTTAGTTAATTTTTTTTCAGAAAAATCGTACCACACATTTATGACGACTTGGGGAGCCGTACGGCTCCTTGAGCAATTTTTTTTTGCCTTATTGGACAACTACTCTGATTTGGACAAATTGGTAGTTGATCTTAGGGTTTTTGGCCCTTCTGGACACGATGGCAGGGTCAAATTTGACCCAAAATGCTCCAAAAATGTAGCTACCTTCTTGATCTGGCAACCACTCTTCAACTTCAAACCCTCATAAATTTGGCCTCGAATGTCTGATTTGGACAAAACAAAAGGAAAATTTGACTTTATCGAACCTTCTGGATGTAATAGTGAGCTTAGATTTGCACCAACAAGCTTTGATATGAACCTGCAATAAAGAGCCAAAAATGGAACACCCACAAATCTGGTATCTCTCTTCAAAAAAAGACTCTCCAATGGCACCCAACCTGCTCTGATACCATGTTAGAATTGGCTATGGCTGCCAAGATCTTGAGACCAAATGAAAAGCACAAAAGAGAGAATGAATATGACAAGAATAAATTGTATTCAATGTCAATGATATGAGATGATTGTACAATGAGAGACCCCTTGGTTATATAGCCAATGTGAGATGCAAGATGTCATAGGATTATGACAAATGTCTTAATCATATGCCATGAGACAACTAATCACACTTACCTAGGCTCACATGTAGTAGTTGTCAAAGGATAAGATAACAACTAATGACAACTAGCATTTTCTAGAAAGATTCCTTCCTATGACCTAAGTAAACTTAACTAACATGTAAATAGGTCCCATAGTAATGAATTAACTAGGTACAAGACTTTATTTACACCAACACCCCCCCTTAAGTGCAACTTAGGGAGTAGCAGATTATCATGCAAATGACACAAAGATGCAAGAATGGGTCTCGACTACTAGGCCATGTTAGGTACCCATGTACATATGCAATGCAATGACAAAGTAATCTCTCACAAATAGAGAAAAAGAGAAAACCCAGTGGGACAAAATACATATTCGAACGCATTGGAACTGTTTGTTTGGTCACATGAGTTGCAGAATGAAAGTTGCACCACTTTGCAACTTTGCATTGCTTGCATTTGACACTTTTTCAATCAAGTGAAAACTGGACACCATGGGAAAACCACTCCGAGATAACAAAAACTGAGAGAGGTTATTGTAGAGGGCCCCAACATGATCTCGTAGGCTTAGATAGAGATTTCGTAAGCACCATGGTTTCTGAGTAATACCTCGTCAAAGATTGTTGCCTTTTTGCACTTTGGACCCTTAAGGGATCGAGTCGGTTAAACGTAGCTTAGAGAAATTCTGCATGTTTGGGTACAAAAGAGGAGAATTCCTAGCATAAATGTACCATGCCTAGTGTAAATGTACCATGTACTTAGAAGAAGATCAATAAAATTCATTGTTTCCTTGCAATATTTTTACCAAAAATCTGATGTTTCCTTGAATTGTACGGTTCCGTATAGGGTTATTGTGCTCTCTTTTGGATGGAATTCTGTGGGAAACAAACTTAACTCCATTTTAGTTTTGGTTTGGTTGGATTTCAAGTGATTTTGTGCATTTTAGAAGCCAATTACCGAGGGTTGGTTTATATACCTTGTATTAAGGGTTTTGAGTGCATTAAAATGTCATATTAAGCCTTCCACCCATTGTATGCTTCTGTAACTCAGTGGAAAGGCTTAGTTAGGGTTATAAAACATGCGTGCAAAGTTTTGTGTGCAAGGGAGGTGAATAGAGGGTTTTTAGGTGATGCCCTAGATGTCAAATGGTGCATTTTTTAGTGGAAAATGGTGGTTTAGTGCTAGGGTTTGAAGAAATCTTTGAAGGCAGCAATATCTCTTGAACTTTTAAGCTTTTGCAGACCTTTTTGAAGGTGTTTCAGGCTTTGGTTGGCTGTGGGAAGGTTTGGAGTATGGGTTTTCAATAAACCCTTGCCTAACTTGTGAAAGAAGAGAGTTTTGGGGTTTGTTATGTTAGAGGGCTTATCATGCCCTAAAAGTGGAGGAATTAGCGGTTTGGCAGACTGGTTAATGCTACCCAATGGTGGTTTGCATGTGATAGGAAGAATAAAGGGGGTTTTCTTTGTTAATTTGGCCTAATTGGCCTTGTGGACAATGTAGTTTGCTTGTTTTGTGAAAGCTGATCCAAAAGAGTCTTATGAGGGTTTGATCAAAATCACCATCAGAAACACTTAACCAACCAGACCATCTACCACTCACCAATTTTCAACTTGTGTCATTAAGGAAAAAATACCACCACTCATCCATTTTGGATTCAAACCTGTTACCAGACCTTGTAACACCTTTAAACGATCACATTTTGTCATAAACAAATCAGTAACTCACCTTCATGACACTAATCTATCATATCCTTTGAATCTTCTAGACCAAAAACCATTTTAAACATAGAATTAACCTTGCTCAAATCAAAAAATTCAACAATTTTTCTTTCTAAACCTTATCCAAACATAGAGACAATTGTAACAACATCAATAAGATAGTTTCCAAACATTAACAACCATTCTTTTCACTGTTTTATCAGATTAACTATTTTTAGCAAGCAAACCACCATATCTCTAGTAGGTCACCAAACCCCTAAAATAGGTGATTCTTTTTCAATATCTTTGTGTTTCCATAGACCCAATACATATTTAGAAACCCATTTTGATCTACTAATACATAGCAAAAGCTTTGAAGAGGTTATTTTGGAAAGTTTCTAAGAACAATAAACTATTCACTAGAAAGTGCCTCAAATTAGGTCAATTTTATGAAGCAACTATCAAGAAATAAACTCCAAACCATAAAATAACCTTGGGAAGCAGTGTATCAGGTCTCAAAACCTTCAAATCTTCTACTTTTATAGTTTAACAGTTTCAATATAACATCAAGCAACAAAACCCTCATCAAATGCCCTTGTAGGCTCAAGAAAACTGAGGTTTATTAAAAATCCACTTACCAAACCTCATATAAACTTGTAAATTCCTTAGACATGTTGGAATATGTTTGCATATAGTAATCAAACCACCATCAAGCCTCTGCAACTGTCATTTCTCCAAACCCTAGTATATAGGGACCATTACTTGTGTGAAAACTCATAAATTTATCTAGAGCAGCAACAAAACTTCACATTCCTGTCTTCCCCTAAATCTACACACATATTCAAATTGAACAAAACCTAATTTCAATCCATTCCACTGACCTACTTAACCCTACATCGGTGGAATGGAAATCTTATCACTTAATGGACTTTCAAAACCCTTATTGAGGGTTACAAACCAGTTATGATAAAATTGTTCTTATTTCCTCAAATCTGAGTTAAAAGACATCAAAACACTTTCAAAAGTAACCTAACTCCTTGATCTGAAGAAAACTAATCAACAATCAAACTATAAGGGGTTGTACAATCTGCACAAGCTTGAAACAAAAAAGGAAAACTGTTGCAAATACATAAAACAAGGTCCTTTGTTTACTAATTTCTTCAAGAATACAAGTTCTGCTCTTTTCCATACCTTTACAATGCTTTATATAGCTATTCCAATCAGTCATGAATGTTGCTCCTACATCTTCCATCAAATAACTACCCTTTCTAACAAGAGGATGCCTCATCTTCTATAATTTTGCAATTGTGCAACTAATGCAAGCTTTGCATTTTTACACCAAATGACAAGTTTTGTGAAATATCACTTCTCTAATCACCTAATGACCTATTTGAGTCTTTAAATACATTACATATGACCTTCACATGACCTTTTTCACATTGTTTACATTTGAAAATTCAAATTTTCAAATTTTCCTATTGAAGGCATTTAGAGAACAAGGTGCTCCTGCACCAAACATGAACTCCAAAATGACCCCAAAACCAAATAACATGACTTATTACATTATAAACTGGTCTAATATGACTTTATTCAATTGACAAAACTCAAAACACAAAACTAACTTAAGACTTGCATGAACCAAATTTTCTCAATAACCTTGGTGCCCCTACACCAAATTTCAATATTTGAGTAAATCTTATTACAAGTAAATCTCATTACAATGCCTTAGGTACTCCATTCTCACAGATATTTTACAATGCCACTCATACATTTTATATTCTCTTATAATGTCTACATCATAAGTGCTCATTATGAGGTTAACTTCAAATGAGTAACTTGAGATTCCCTTGCTAAGCTTCACACGCTCTTTTATAATGACTTCAAATCAGAATTGAGATTTGTCAAGATCATCAAAATAAGGATGTTGCATTGCTTTTTTAGCTAAGATTCTCTTTGATGGCTTATAAATCAACATTTTCTATAATGAGAGACCAATCATTTTTTAGTAGTTTACTTACAAATACACAAAGTAAAAGAAGAAAAAGAAAGAACATCCAAAATGGAAATGAAATGAAAATAGATGGAAGGCACTTACAGATAGGCATGCCAGTCTCTCAACTTAGTCAATCCTGGTCATACATCTTCACTGGGAGTTCCAAGATACTTATTGCACACAACCTCTCATGAATAAAATAACTTGAAATTTGAGATGCTCTTATAATGTCTACATCATAGGTGCTCATGATAAGGTTAACTTCAAATGAATAACTTGAAATTCCCTCACCAAGCTTAGCACACACTTTTGTAATGGCTTAAAATCATAATTGAGATTTGTCAAAATCATCAAAATAAGGATGTTGCATTGCTTTTCTAGCTGAGATTCTCTTGGATGGCTCATAAATCTACATTTTCTGCAAGTGGAGACAAGCAATTTTTAGTAGGTTACTTATAAATAGGAAAAATAAGAGAAGATGATAGCATTGGCATCAAAAAAATTAATGTGCATACAAGTATAAATTAATAAGAACCAATGTGAATACTTAAAAATTAATCCAATGAACCATCCGAGTCTTCTCTACTCTTTATTGTGTTAACTATTGCCTCATGGTCAGACTCACAGACCTTCCACAAGGTCTTGTTCAAAGGTCTACCCCTATATTTGGTCAAACAAACATTGGATGCCACGACAAGGTTCGAGTAATGAAGAACCTTACGATCGGTGTCAAATTCCTAAAACAACCAATGTTTAACACTCTTATGTGGGTACCTTCTAAGCCACGTTCCAGTAACAACAACTGAGCCTGTAGGGTATTTGATGTTTTCTCCATCTATAATTAGGGCCTCCAATTTCTTTTTGGCCTCAACACAACAACACAAGTAATAGTCCATTCCCTCTTCATTGTCTTCATCTACAACAATTGCATAAACATGCCTTGCATTGATATGTGCAACAAATCTCTTGAAATTAGTCAACATTACGAATACACTACAAAGTAAGATCATCAAAATGGAATTTAAAAAACTAAGCAAGTAGATATATTACCTAGTTGAACTAGATTTGATACGTGGTCAAAGTCGACCGATGATTCCATCTGTGTTAGTTCCAATGTCGTCAAAGGGTGATACATGTGAAGTGGGCTAAGATAACTTGTCAACCATTTTTCAACCCACTCCCCTGACTCACAATCATTCCAGGCTTGCATTGTACATGAAGAACAAAAGAATGTCATCTTTCATGTATCGATACCCCATGAACTTGCATTTGAGCTAAGGAAAGAGTGTAACTCACTCAATCCTGTTAGTGTACAACAATCCTCATATGGTGAAATGTCAATATCATACATCAACCAAAAAAATCTATGAATTAAAGACGTACCTTCATTACCAGGACCCATCAAAGCATTACACCACTCGACAATTGATCTTGCATCTATCAACTTTTCACTGTCTTTATACTTTAACTCTCCTCATGCTAATGCTCTTTTCATGCATGCTCCTACACCATTATGCTCCCTCTTTCCATGCCCAGCCTCACAAAAGTTCCACATATGTTGAACACCTATAATGACATGCATCCTACTCAACCATTAGTACATGTGCGAGTTCTTGAACTATGTTGCATAGTTACCCGACCATATAATATGTCAACTGTATGCTATGCCTCTCTAAGCCAAATCACTATAGAACATCTGGAAGCAGCCTTGCACGAACTCTAGAGAATGTGTGTGATCATCACTAATATAAAAGTGATACTCCTTCAATACCATCTTTTGGTCCTCTTACTATTAGCTACATGAATGAATGTTCTGTGCACAAATATCAAAACTTGTGTGGAGTTGTAATACTATTACTGCACCTCACGATGTGGCTGTAGAGTGTAGTTCTCTACAAAGTCAGCCACTGATACTATGCTACCAACTTGAAAGGTGTCCTTGCATAGCTTGAATTGCAAGTCTAGCCATCGGGCTCTATGGGTATGCCTTGCATACTCATACACTATATTGTCACAAAACATGGACATAAATTGATACATTGGAATCTTCTGAATTACCAAATCACACCATTTTTTCTTGAGACCCATCTTTTGTAACATATGCCATTGTTTTATTCTTCATTGAACTCTACTAGTTTCTATCCCACTTCATCTGTGCTTTCCATATGTTGACATACTGACATATGTTGCAAGCCACCACAATGCTTGCATGAACCATCCAAGCATGTTGTCCTATAGAATATTTGTCCATCCTCTATTTCACATAAAAAAATTTATAAGAACTCGAGATCTTGAAGATTTTGGTGGGGCTTCTATGACACAATCCTACAAAACATCGTTAGTATGCAAATCTAAACATATAGAATGATAAACATCATAATGGTTAGAGAATTCAATATGTAGTCTACAACAATAAGTAGTACATGTGTGATTTATCTTGACATAAAAAATTTTAAGCATTTCAAAAAATATTTGACAAATACTAATTTGAGGATAATTTCATTTTGAAATTTATGAAAAAATTGGGTTTGAGTCATATTCAAAAAATGCGTTGGATGTGGCTCATGGTTCTGACTACTGATTCTTCTTCTTACCACATCCCTTCAAGATTCGGAGATGGCCTTCTGTTATTCTTCCAATACTCTTCAATTAGTGTTCTCAATGCTTCAAAAAAAAATTATCTTTTTGTGGCAGTCTCCCCAAGAATTCCCATAATTCATTTGAATCAGTGCCCTCAATTCTTTGTCGCCTTTGAACGACTTTTGATAGAAAAATTCTACTAATTCTCATTTGTTCACTCTCCTTTCTAATGAGACAAGCTCTCTTTGTTTGACTGCTTACCAAAGTTGATGTAATGATACGTCAAGTGACATTACTATCCTTTGAGCGTGAGGTCTTACCCACACTCTCATAAGCATCCATTAGATTCTTCACAATAGTGTTTTCAATTGATGCATTCGATGTTCTCAACCCAAAAGTCTTCATGATTTTTCTATACTTTATACCTATGTCATAGAAAGAAAGGACCCTTTGCTTGACATGGGATTAATTCATGGTTAATTGGACTTAATGAGGCTTTGATTCAAGTGTTGTGAGGCATTTTATGCATCCACACTAGGTCTTGGACCCTTGTAGATTAGATAAAATGTTTTTATCGACGTCTTGTGAAGGTTTCGTGAAGTGTTGTAAGACATTTCTACACTCTTCTAGACTCTATCCATTACAATTCACCTAAAAATCACCTTTTCATCACTAAACAAGTCCTGTTTTGAAGTGTTGTAAAGTCTTGTAACAAATTTTCATGTTTTTCTAGGCATAACTTCACTATTTATCCCTTTCTTACGTTTTATTTGGTCCCTTTATGCCCTCATATGCTTTAATTAAGTGTATTTTTTAATGTTAACCCGATAAACAACATTAAATACAAAATAATTCCCGACACCCATTTTTCAAGTCCTAGGTGGAACCCATTCGCTATGGGTGGCGAATGAGTCCCCCTTGGCTCTAAATTCAAAAAATTTAAAATTTCCTTTTGGGTTTCTATTCAAAAACACTTGATGTCAGCTTGTGATGAGGTATGAATGGGTTACTAAGGCACAAGATTGTATAAATAAGTGATTTTCACCTCATTTGAACACCCCATTCAATTTCATAACCATTCTTCATTACTCATCCAACATTCTTCTATTTCAAGTAAAGCAAGCTAGGGCTTTCACATTGCAAGTCATCAATTTAGCTTCCTAAGACATCCAAGGGAAGATTCTACATGTTTTGTTGCAGATTTTCAAGATCTATCATCATGGCAAGGTAATTTACTCCATTGTTGCATGTTGCATTCCATTCTTTCATCATTTTGGTTTAATTACCTAAAAGAGGTTTGACCAAGGCAAACCCCCATGCCCTAACATTCACCATTTCTTCTTCTCTTCTTATGTGTTTGCATATTAAGGTCCCTTGAAAGTTTGAAAATCCTTGTAGATCAAGTTTCAAAGTTGTTAAAGTCTTCTCTTCATTCAACAAGTCAAAGAATCAATAAAATCACATTTTCAGACCCATGAATTAGAGTTTTAGCAATGAACACCTGTAGGAAGTCAGAGTGGAAATTGGAAGCTCCAAAATCCACTTTTGAAAATCCACAAATTCAAAATTGGACTCATTTGCAATGGGTGGTGAATGAGTCCCATTTTCAGGTCAATTTTGTGTTTTCTGCATTTTCTGACACCCTTTTGATAGAAACAAATTCTGGCTCAATTTACCAAAACTGGGACTGATTTGCCTAGAATGGCTAATGAGTTCCTCCAGGCTTGAAAAACATCATCAACAACATTTCAAAAGCAATTTCTAGTCTTCTTCAACATTCCAGGTGCACACTTTCAGTCTGATTTATTTTTGTTGCATCTTTCCTTTTATTTGTAGGTGATTTTGCAATACATAATGTGTTTTCAAACAAGTTGTTTTCCCTTAGTTTCTATTCATTAATCAAGTAATCTTATTAGTTTCTTGCATTTAAACATTACATATAGGCATTTTGCATTCACATCACTTTAACTTTTGAATGTGAACATAAGCATTTTTGGGCCCATCTTTCTCCTTTTAGGTGAAAAATCCTAGAAGTGCTAGAAAGAAAGTAGGTCCCAAAAATCTATGTTTCAATACCCTGCATCATTTCAACAAATAGTTGACATCTTGCAATGTCATTTAGCCTTTCAAAGAAGAATTTCCAAATCTTATCAACATATCTTCTACAAGTGGGTGTTGAAATCTTACCTTCCATGTGTTGCAAAATATCCTCATCAATATTAATCAAATACTTTGGCTTTCTACGCAAAATTCTAGGTGGTGTTCTCCTAGGTACATACATCTCAACATCAGGAATTTCATCAATATTTAATTGAGGTTGGATATATTGTGTACCTTTGATCAAGGCTGGAGTAGAAGACATACCTTGAGGTTCACGTGGGGATGATGGCATACCTTCTTCGTCAAATCCGAGTGACGATGTACTCTCAACTTGAGATGTGGTGGATGGTGTCCAACCATATTCACTTGCAGTAGATGGTGTCCCTCCATATTCACTTATGGTAGATGGTGTCCCTTCATATTCACTAGTGCTTAATGGTGTCCCTTCGTATTCACTTGCGATAGACAGAGTGTCTCTGAATACAGTATCTAAATCTATCCTATCGCGACTCTTTCACATTCATGCCCTTTGTGCTGCCAATGCCTATTCTCTTTTCGATGGTTGAGGTTCCTCTTCAATTGGCTTGTTTTCGTCAATCATATCTGATTTCTTATTTTCATGATATGCCACCACCCATTCTCTCTCCTTTGCTTTGAAGGTTTCATACTCTTCATTTGTTAGTTTATTCCTTCTTCATTTCTTTGGCATGGTGGATAACTTTACTTGTAGCATGGTAATGAGACAAATATTAGTTCCTAAAAAAATTATCCATTCAAATAAATGAAATAAATGTCATTCAAGGCTTCATAAAAAATACTTACAATCATTGTATACAAGAGTATTTCTAGCATAGACAAAGGTGGTGCAGGGGCATGCCATGATTACAAGATAAGCTTAAAATGGAAGCATGGACAAGGTATGTGAATTCAAATTCCTTGGCAAGCTAGTGGAGCATTGGCAAGCTAGCTCACTCACTAGCTTGCCAATGTGGTAGGGTTGAGAAGGTAGGGGTAGCATATGCCTCATAAAAATGGGCTCTCACGGTGATGTACATCATTGTGAGACCCCATTTCCATGAGGCATACGTTGTGGTGCAGGGGCACCTAAGCCCTTATTTGCAAATTTGATCATTTGAAGGTTTGATAAGTGGGTCATTAGGTAAGTCTAGGGAGTTTGGAGTAATTTGAGTCTATCTATATTAAATAAGGTCTATTGTGACCATTTTCTATGTAATTGGGTGGTTTTTGAGTAATTTGAGTTAAAATGTAAAAAGTTGCAAAAAATGTAAATGTTGTCACAAGCAAAAATTGCAAAAAATGCAACTTTTGGGAAGTTAGAGGGACGTAGAAGTTTAAAAGTTAGTTATAGGCATTGGTTGGTTGGAATTTAAAGGAAATATGTATTAAATCCTCCAAAAGGCTCAAAGATGGGTTGTTGAATGCTATAAGGAAGATTTCCAATCAAAATACAACATTATTTCTACTATTTCTCTGTATTTTTGAACTTTTCAAGCACTATACGGACCTATAGTGTTTGCAATTGCTTGAAATTCATTGTATCATGTAGAATCATGTTTTAACTCTCATTTTCATCTGGTTTGAGAGTCTAACATTTAGATTTGAGGGAGAATTCTTTATTTTTCTGAAACAGACTGTTAAAGGCCAATCAAGGGTTTGATTGAAGTCTAAATGATGTCCTAGTCATTCCACCTACTGTCATGACCTATATCTCAGTGAAATGACTTTTCATATGATAGGTTAGGGTTCCACATGGTCCTGAAGGTAGAGGAAGTAAGTTTTTTTAAATTGGGTGATGCCCTAGGGTAGAATTACATTGTTTTCCTTGTGTAAATGGGGTGTTAAAGAAGGGTTTTTTTTGGAAAATGTGCCTCAACTTGCTAGCTTGAACCTTTGTTAATGACTTGGTGGATTTCCCCTTTGTTTGTCTTCATTGTTGACCTACCGCTCAAATCTTGAACCTTGTAACCTATGTCACAGGGTTTTGAAAATTTGTAACTGGGTGACAGTGTGTTGGTCGCGGGATCGCTAATTTCTATAACATTGGAACCTTGTTGCGGAGTTCAAAAGTTTCTTAACTTCCCAACTGTTCGATCTCTTTTAGTGTACCATTGTACCGCTAGCTAATGGTGAAAGAGGTGCGGTAGTGTGGTATACTACCATACCACAGGAGGTTTCTAACTAATGTGTGGTAGTGTGGTGTATATCGCCATACCGTAGAAGCTTTCTAGCTGTCTAGCGGTAGTGCGGTGTACCACCACCCCACATGAACCTTTTGGTTGTCTGGTGGTAGTGCGGTGTATACTGCCATATCGCATGAGCTTCTCACCTATCTAGTGGTAGTGCGGGATACCGCTATACCTCGGGGGTCTTTTGGTTGTTGAGTGGTAGCATGGTGGATGGTGATGACCACAAGGAATGACCGACAATTTGGTGCGATATTCAAAAGTGATGGACAAGTGATGTGTCGACACGTGGCACGATTTCATTTGTTGATTTTACATCGTTGTTGTAAATCAACAATCATTGGCTGAAAGCTTTATTTTCTGTTAGCAATATATTTGCATTAAATTCATATTCTGACTCGAGGGGTTGACAAGTGCAAATATAGCAATATTCTTTGTAACCAAAATTTAATATTGAGCGGCCCAATGTGTGTTGCATGGCCGTGTGTGTAACTTGAGACGAAGGAAGCTTGTTGGTGAAGTAATTAAAAAAAACACTAATGGTTGTTGGTTGAGAGAATTGAATTGTGTGCTTTACAAGCATTGTAACAATGAGATGGTGTTGAGAATGACTGTCTATGAGTGAGGTTAACCAAGGGGATGCTACTGTGAGCTAACATCTGAGAGTGAAGTCTGTAACTCTATGTAATTTATTTACTATAATACAAAGTGACTTTACTTGGTGTGGTGATTTTTTCTCTCGTAAGGGTTTTCCACATATATTTGGTGTTATCTTTGTGTGTGTGATTTATTTTTGTCTCTCTTGTTGTTCTATGAATGTGCATCTCAAATATATGAAAATTGTTAAATGAGGTTTTTTGCACTTCTCTTTTGAGGATTTTGCATTAGGAAGGTGTTTTTTGCACCATTGCTTTCCTTACAAGTGGTATCAGAGCCTGGCCAGTTGTGTTATCCTTGTGAGTAGAGTTGGTTTTTTGTGCTAATCCTATTTCAGTGGGAGTCTTGCAAAGGAAGAACCGATTACTTAGTTTATTGTTTAAGATGGCAAGTACATCAGGCATAATACAACTTGAAAAGTTCAATGGCAGCAATTTTGAGTTGTGGAAACTCAAAATAGAAGACTTCTTGGTGGATAGAGACCTCTGGATTCTTGTGTTTGGAACTATGCCACAAAGTATGAAGCAAGAAGATTGTGATCTCATAGACAGGAAAGCTAGAGAGTTGATAAGACTTTGTCTGGCCAATTTTGTACTCCTAAATGTCCATGAGGAGAAGACTGCATCTTTTTTATGGAAGAAACTTTGTGACATTTATCAGCAAAAGTCTTTGGTGAATAAGTTATTCCTGAGGAAGAATTTGTACTCCTTGAAGATGGAAGAAGGTGCATATATAGTAGACCATCTGAATTCATTTAATATGATTGTTGCTCAATTGGCATCTATGGGTGTGAAGATAGAGGAGGAGGATCGATGCATGCTTCTATTATGCTCCTTACTTGACACTTGGGACCATCTAGTAATGGCTATTGGAAGTACAACTACTACTTTCAAGATGGAAGACGTGGTTGCCTCATTGATGTCAAAAGAAATGCGGAGGAATTATTTTGAGATGGCCAAGGAGGCTCTTGCTATTCAGGGTAGATAAAAGGAGAGAGGCAAGAAGAAAGACAAGAAGTCTAAATCCAAATATGAAGGAAGATCAAAGTCTCCTAGTAAAAATTCCCAGGTGAAATGCTGGAATTGTGGGAAGTCTGGTCATATTCAAAAGGATTGTAAGGAGGAGAAAAAGAAGAAGAAGAATAACTCTTAGAACAATGACTCTTCTTAGAGTGATGCAAATTCCTTCATTGCAGCTTTGGTGACTTAGGCATTAGATGATGTCTGGTTGATTGACTCAAGTGCATCTTTTCACATGACATCTCACAGTTGAGATTGGTTCACTAAGTACAAAAGTATGATGGTGGAAAGGTGTACTTGGCAAGTGATTCAACTCTGGAAATTGTTGGTTGTGGAAGAGTCAAAATCTAATTGCCTGATGGAAGAATCAAAGGGATTGGTGATGTACTACACATACCAGGTTTGGCTCATAACCTGCTTTCAATCAGTAAGTTGAATGATGTTGGCGTGCAAGTTTCTTTCTCAAGTGGAGGCTATAAGATGACTAGAGGCACAATGGTGTTGGCTAAGGGTGTACACACAGGCACTCTGTACAAGTTGGATGCACGTCTTGTTCAATGTAACGTCTTTGTAAATTCAAGCAAAGCTACTCGTGTAGAGAAGGAGAATGGTGCTCCTCTAGATGAAAATACCTTAGAGGTGAAACTCCCAGCAAAGAAGACAATGCTATGGAATCATAGACTTGGTCACATAGGTGAGAAATATTTAAAAACCTTGAAAAATAAAAATCTTGTTGAAGGGCTTGTTGATTGCAACCTTGAGTTGATTTTTGTGAACATTGCATTTATGGAAAGAAACATCGTGTTTCCTTTTATTCGAGTCCTCATTAATCTTTTGGTATACTGGATTATGTTTGTTCTGATGTATTTGGTCCAGTGAATGTTCTTTCGTTATCGAAGTCTAGATATTATGTTTCTTTTATTGATGATTATTTGAGAAGGGCGTTTGTATACTTTCTTAAGAGTAAATCAGAAGTGTTTAGTTGGTTTAAAGAGTTTAAAAACTTGGTAGAGAATCAAACTGGAAGGAAAATTAAATGCTTGAGGACGGGTAATGGCAGTGAGTTTTGTTCTGCGTATTATGAAAGGTACTGCAAAGACCATGGGATTTAAAGGCATAAAACTACACCTTATACTCCACAACATAATGGATTTGTTGAAAGGTTAAATAGGACGCTAATGGAAAGAGCGAGAAGTATGTTGAGTGGTGTTGGTCTAGAGAAAAATTTCTAGGCTAAGGCTATGGCTACAACATGTTACTTGGTAAATTGTTCACCTTGTTTAGCTCTTGTTGACAAAAAACCTTTGGAAGCATGGTTTGGTAAGAAGCCCTCTCTGAGACATATTTGTGTCTTTGGTTGTGAGGCATATGCATATGTGTCGAATGAGAAAAGATCAAAGTTGGAAAATAAAGTTGTTAAATGTATCTTCATCAGCTATGGTGTTGGTGTGAAAGGATACAAGCTTTGGAATCTTATTACTAAGAAGGTTTTGTATAGCAGAAGTGTAATCTTTCGTGAGTTGAAGCCTTCAGTAGCTGATCCACAGTTAGAGACAGATAAAAAGGAAAAGAAGAATGATGTAGTTGAAATTCCTCAAACTCCAGAAAAAGAGGAACTACATAGTGTACCTAAAATTGAGGAGGGTTCTAGCAGCTCTGAGAGTTCTAAAGAAGAATCACATCCTCAGCCTTAGCTTGTGAGGAGGTCTACATGTGAAAAGTGTCAACCTAATAGGTATGGATTTTCTATGTTGGATTCGAACTATGCCTATGCTTTGATTACTAGCATTGATGAGCCTAGGACTGTGAAAGAGGTGATTAATATGTCTGATTCAAATTCCTAGTTGGAAGCCATGAATGAAGAAATGGCATCATTGAAGAAGAATGAAACTTGGGATTTGGTACCTTTTCCTGAAGGGAAAAAGCCTGTTGGCTGTAAATGGGTATTTAAGAAGAAGATTGGTCTGGATGGCAGTGTTGAAAAGTATAAAGGTCGATTGGTCATGAAAGGGTATTCCCAGGTGGAGGGAATTGATTATGGAGAAATATTTTCTCTTATAGCTAAGCTAACATCTATCAGATTTATTTTGTCACTTGCAGCCACTTATGACTTAGAGATCAAGCAAATGAATGTGAAGACAATGTTTCTTCATGGAGACCTAGAAGAAGAAATCTATATGTCCCAACCTGAGCACTTCATTGAAAAAGGTAAAGAAAGCTTGGTTTGCAAGTTAAAGAAATCTCTATATGGTTTGAAGCAATTTCCTAGAATGTGGTACCAAAAGTTTGACACCTTTGTGTTGTCATTGGGATTTGTGAGATCAAAATTTGATCATTGTGTGTATTACAAAACTGAAAATGATCATGTGCTTATTATTACCCTATCCATGGATGATATGTTGTTCATAGGAAATAGTAAGACTATGATTTTTGATCTTAAGTCTCAGTTGTCTACAAAGTTCAAAATGAAAGATCTAGGTGTAGCAAGGTATATTCTGGGGATGGAAATAAAAAGGGACAAAGGAAATGGAAAGCTTTGGTTCAGCTAGAGTAAGTATATCAATTTTGTCCTAGAGAGATTTGGAATGACCGATTGCAAGCAGCTAGTTGTTCGAGTGTTGCAAGGAACAAAGCTATCTATTGAAGACTGCCTGAAGTATTTTGCTGAGATGGAGGACATGACCAAGGTACCATATGCAAGTGTTGTTGGCAGTTTAATGTACACAATGGTTTGTACTAGGCCAAACATTTCCCAAGCAGTGGGAGTTCTTAGTTAGTTTATGGCTAACCTAGGAAGACCACATTGGGATGATGTGAAGAGGGTTTTCAAATATTTGAAGGGTCCCTCAGAGTTTGCTCTATGTTATCATGGCAACTCGACAAGATCACAAATATCTCTTAGCATTCATGGGTATGTGGATTATGATTGGGCAGGGGATATTGATAGCAGAAGGTCCACCAGTGGATACGCTTTCATGTTTTTTGGTGGAGCAGTGAGTTGGATGAGCAAGCGGTAGGTTGTAGTCACTTTATCTACTATAGAGGCAGAGTATATGGCAGCAACACACGCCTGCAAAGAAGTTGTTTGGCTTAGGCGTTTATGTTCAGATATTGGGTTTAATGCAAGGTAGATTACGATTTGCTGTGATAGTCAGAGTGCTATTTATTTGGAAAAAAAATACCATTTTCCATGCCAAGATGAAGCACACTGATGTACAGTATCATTCCGTTCGTGATATGGTGGATGATGGAAAGGTTAATCTAGAAAAGGTGGATACTCTAAAGAATTTCGCTGATGCATTGACAAAGCCCGTGAGCACAGACAAGTATAAGTGGTGTGCCAGTTCGACGGGCCTTTGGGCCTATGATCTTCATTAAGTTCGAGTTGGAGGAACCCAGTAAGTCTTCATCAAGTGGGAGCTTGTTGGAAAATGTGCCTCAACTTGCTAGCTTGAACCTCTGTTAATGACTTGGAAGATTTCCCCTTTGTTTGTCTTCATTGTCAGCCTATCACTCAAATCTTGAACCTTGTAACCTATTTCATGGGGTTCTAAAAGTTTGTAACTGAGCAATAGTGTGTTGGTTGTGGGATCACTGATTTCTCTAACCGTGGAACCTTGTTGTGGATTTCAGAAGTTTCTTAACTTCCCAACTGGTCGATCTCCTTTAGTGTACCAATTTACCGCCAACCAATGGTGAGAGAGGTGTGATAGTGCAATATACCACCATACCGCAGAAGGTTTCTAACTAAGGTGCGGTAGTGTGGTGTATACTACCATACTACGAAAGCTTTCTAGCTATCTGGCAGTAGTGTGGTGTACCACCATCCCACAGAATCCTTTTGGTTGTCTGGTGGTAGTACAATGTATACCACCATACCGCAGGAGTTTCTCACCTATCTAGCGATAGCGTGGGATACTACCATACCTCGAGGGTCTTTTGGTTGTTGAGCGGTAGCATGGTGGATGGTGACGACCACAAGGAATAGCCGACAGTTTGGTGTGATAGTCAAAAGTGATGGACGAGTGGTGTGTCGACACGTGGCACAATTTTATTTGTTGATTTTACATCGCTATTGTAAATCAACAATCATTGGCCGAAAGCTTTATTTTTTGTTAGTAATATATTTGCATTAAATGCATATTCTAACTCAAGGGGTTGGTAGAGTGCAAATATAGTAATATTCTCAGTAACCGAAATCTAATGTTGGGTGGCCCAATGTGTGCTGCATGGCGGTGTGTGTAACCTAAGAGAAAGGAAGTTTGTCGGTGAAGTATGGTTGTTGGTTGAGAGAATTGAATTGTATGCTTTACAAGCATTGTAATAGTGAGATGGTGTTGAGAACAACTACCTATGAGTGAGGTCGACCAAGGGGATGTTGTTGTGAGCTAGCATCTAAGAGTGAAGTTTGTAACTCTGTATGTAATTTATTTACTGTAATACAAAGTGACTTTACTAGGTGTGGTGGGTTTTTCTCCTGTAAGGGTTTTCCCACATATATCTAGTGTTATCTCTATGTGTGTGATTTATTTTTGTCTCTCCTATTGTTCTGTGAATGTGCATCTCAAATGTATGAAAATTTTTAAATGAGGTTTTTTGCACTTCTCTTATGAGGATTTTGCATTAGGAAGGCGTTTTCCACACTATTGCTTTCCTTACAGTTTTGATGAAATGTTGAAGGAACCTTCCATGTAATGGTTGTTTGAGTTTGTGCAGGGTATTTTTTAAGTGTTGTCAGCATTGGTGAGGTCTGGTAAGCCTAGTTGTCAAGACTTTCAATAAACCCTAGGTTATCTGCATGAAAGTTGAGCATTTGGTGGTACAACATTTTAGAGGTCAAGGCTCTAAGAAATAATGGTGGAATTTGTTTTTTTGTAACACAATTAGTGATTGTTAGTTGAGATTTGGTGAAAACAAAGTGTTTTGGAGGTACCTCCTTTGTAAAAGAGGGTTATTTAGTGGCCTAAAAGGTAGTGAAACCTATTGGTTTTCAATATTGTTGTAAATAAACCTCTTGAAACCTTTTGGTATGTTGTGTTAGGAGTTGAAGTGTGTCTCAGATGATGTTTGTTAGGTCTTTGTATGACCTTCTCTAAAAGATATTGAGAAAAAGTAGTTTTGGAGGGCTACAACTTTTAGGTGTGTGTTTGGGTTAAGTGTATAGTGTTTAAGGGGTTGGTTTCTTGTTTCAATCTGATCATTTTGTATACATTTATATGAAAACATTATTGTCAAACAATTCAAATGCTTTGTCCATGCTTCCATTTTGAGCCATGATTGCAAGATAGGTTGCACCTTTCCCCATGTTGCTAACTTAGCCTTGAATAAAGAGTCTTGTAACAGTGGAGAGAAGGGTTAGAATCCCTTGTAGGTAGACTAATCAATGAAACATTTAAAATATATCACAACTAAAAGTGATGAGGTAGGTTTAGTGATGAGGTAAATTTAGAAATAGAGATGAAAACCAAAATAGTTTCTAAGATCTATCAATGTGGGGGGAGTATATTCCAATTTTTTAGAGACATGTATGGAAAATTTGGTAGCATAGACAAGGAAATCAACTACTTGGTATAACTGTTTGACAAAATGCCTCAATGAAAGCTTTGGAGAGTGGTATGCACATCCATAATAAAAGATTGAGAAATGATGTTTTATTTTACTTCCTTAAAACATATATCATATTTGTGTATACAAAATGTGGAAGCATATACAAGGTAAGTCAATTGTTAAATAACAAAATGCCTCAAATAGATGTGGTTTAAAAATGTAATTGGCAAGTGTATAGAATTGTGTAATTTAAAATGTGCATTGACAACCTAAGGTTATAATGACAAACAAACAATGATCAACATGGAATATGCAAAATAACAAAAATGAAAGCAAGCTATAATAGAATGAAAGAAAATGTGTAAAGACTTCACATACCTAAAAAACTAGAGTTTCAAATGGAGGAGTTTTACCCAATTATGTAGCCTTAGCTTCTTTCTTCAAACTCCTCAACAATTTGACTTTTTCAAAAGTTTGTTCCCCTCCAAACTTCAATTGTATATCAATTTTCACTGGAATTCAAACTTGAATTGATATTATATGTCTTTCAATGTGAAAACTCTGCTATTTCATGCAAAGGTGGTGGAAAGATCATGAAAAAGGTGGTGGAATGTGAGAAACATGCAAGCACACTTCACAACATCATCAAAAAGCTACTTTTTTGTCGAAGCACGTGCAAAACCAGGAGAATATGTAGAATGTGGGCCTTGAGATCACGGGTATATTGAGATTTTTACCATTTTTAGAGCAAGACAAAATGCACTCGTGTTATAACGTGAGTGTGTTATTTCTTGCTAAAAATAAGCATATCTCTACTTCTTCAAAATGTGCCTGTGTTATGAGAAAGTTGGTTTTTTATAGATTTATTTTCTCTCTTTGTCTATACCCTATATACCCTAATTCTATCTCTCTCCCCTCTACCCTTATACCCTAATTCTATCTCGCTCCCCTCTACCCTCTACCCTTAACCCTTATACCCTCTACCCTTAACCATTATACCCTCTAACCTCTACCCTCTATCTCTCTCCCACTCCCTTGCTCCCTTCTACCCCCTCTCCCTCTCTCACTCACTCACTCCTATCTCTCTCCCACTCCTAAACCCTAAACCCTAAACCCTAAACCCTTAAACCCTCTACCCTCTACCCTCTACCCTCAACCCTCAACCCTCAACCCTTAAACCCTAAATCCTTAAACCCTCTACCCTCTACCATCTACCCTATACATTAAAACTTAACCCTCAATTCTCAACCCTCAACCTTTAATCCCTCAACCCTCAATCCTTAAATCCTAAACCCTCAGCCCCTATACCCTATACCATATACCCTTTACATTGGACCCTCAACCCTAATCCCCTAACCCTCAACCCTCAATCCTCTACCCTCAACCTTAAACCCTCAACCCTTAAACCCTTAAACCCATTTAGTAAAATCTATACCCTAATCCCGCAACCCTCTCTACACTTAATCCCTTAACCCTTATACCCTCTACCCTTTACATTGTACCCTTAACCCTAATCCCCCAACCCTATACCCTCAATCCTCTACCCTCAACCCTAATCTCTCAACCCTTAGACCCTCTACCCTCTACCCTATAAACTCTTAAACACTCAAACCTAAACCCTCAACCCTCAACCCT
>VDFB02000017.1:351384400-351483870 GCA_007258455.2 Sequoia sempervirens | reverse complement strand
TTTTATCAATTTAAGGACAAATTTTTGAATGTTGAAAATTTCAGAAAAGAGTGACTTCATGGGCCGTCAAAAAATAAATTGAAAAAAACTTCATTTCTCCTTAATTTTTTTTTCTCCAAATAGGTAACTTCAATATCTTGTGCATGGAAAACAATAAAATTTTGATGTATATTTTTCTCATAATAACGTTTTAAAGTCAAACTTGTCAGAATTTGACAATTTTCATTGGTCGTCAACTATTGTCAATTTTTTTAATCATTTTCAAAAAACAAATTATACCCTTTCAAAGAAGGCTCTCTCCTCTTGTGCCCCATATAATTTTTTTTTAAAATTAATATGTTTGTACTTCTTTTTTAATTTCTAATCAGCCTTTTTTTTCATTTTAACAACCTACATGCATTATTTTAAAAATAAAATATATTAAAACTAATCAAAATATTAAAATATATATATATATATATTTGGATTCACCACTCCGAGCTCTACAAAAGGGTATTTTTCTTTTTTGCAGAAAAATCATTTTGACTGAAGAAATACTTTGCCAAAGTTGAATGTTTCAAAAATTTCTAAAAAAGGGTGAGTTGGTTGCCAAGTAGGATGCCAACTAGACATGCTCGGCCGAGTATGTTTCGATCGAGCATGTTTCAACTGAAATATACTCAGCCAAAAATTGCTCGATATTTTCAAGTTATATATACCAAATACGCTCACTATTTTCACATTTTTGGCCGGACGTATTCAATTGAGTGACTTTCCGTCAAAACCTCTTCAGCCGAAAAGGTACCCGCCACGTCGGTGTCGCATGGTTTTAGTCGAAAACCACTTGGCCTAATATCTTTCAGTCGAAAATAGTTCACTCGAAACTATTTATTTGGACGAAGGTGTGACACACTATTGTGCTTTTACCCTCGAACCCCCCTTCGAGTGAACTCCCCTTGACCCTTCGAGTGAAAGGGGGTTCGCTTGAAGAGGGGTTCAAGCGAACCCCCCTTTTTTCAAAATTTCCCTTTGTCTTCCATTTAAAAAATGTGCCAAAAGGTGGGTCTCATCATTTAATAGGGTTCGCTCAAAGGGAGTTCGATCGAACCCATTAAGGGTCCATATGAACTCCTAGTTCGTACAAATCCCTAAAAACCAAAAAAAATCATGGGAGCATTTTTGCAATTTTCCTTCCTCAACAGAATTGTAAACCAGTATTGTGGGATCACCTAGGTGGTACATCAAGTGTTTCCCAAAAATTTTGTGTATAGTTCAATTGACTCTCCATTGGCCCCTTCACTTGTCATGGTATGTCATTGTCAACTAATTATCATATTTCGTATAGCATGAGAGAGAGAGAGAGGAAGATAGAGGGGGAGAGAGGAAGATAGAGATAGGGATGAAGATAGAGGGAGAGAGGAAGAGGGAGAGAAATAGATAGAGAGATATAGGGAGAGATAAAGACAAAGAGATATAGGGATAGATAAAGGAAGAGAGAGAGGGAGAGATAAAGATATGAGGAGATATCAAGAGAGGGGGAGAGGAAAACAAAGACAAAGAGACAAATAGAGAGAAGTAGAGATACAAATATCTATATGGAGAAACGAAGAGATAATTAGGAGATAGAGAGAGATAGAGATATATGGGAAGAGAAATAGAGGTGGAGATATATGGGAAAAGAAAGAGAGAGGTAGAGATAGAGAGATAGATTTAAGAGGAATAGGGAGGGACGGAGGGAGGCATAGATGAGGAGAGATAGGGATGGAGAGAAAGAGTGATAGATAGATAGAGGAGGGACAAAGAGACAAAAGGGAGGGAGAGAGAGAATAAGAGGTGGGAGACAGAGATGACCCCCCCTCTCTATCTATTTATATATATCTATCTCCCTCTTTATCTCTCTATCTATCTCTCCATATCTCCCTCTCTCCCCATCTCTCTCCCTCTCTCCCCATCTCTCTCCCTCTCTCCCTCATCTACCTATCTCTCTCCCTCTCCTTCCCCTTCTCCATATCCATCTCCATATTCCTCTCTATCTTTATCTCCTTACCTCTCTCAATCTCTTCATTTTTTTATTCCATCTCTCTCTCTCTCTCCCTATTGCAAACACAACATGAGCCTATTTGTAATGGAACCTTATTATCTTCGTGATTCAATGGTTTTATTTCAATCATGTTTGGATCCCTATAAGTGGATGCATTGTTGATTTGAAGCTATCACTTCTCCATTGAGACCTTTATTGCACAAGAAAATCATTTTCTAAATGGTCTTCAAATTGACCTCATATGCAAAAAAAAAGAAAAAAAAGACCAAACCTTTCCATGATTGATCTTCCACAACTCTTCAGCGTACCCATTGCACACCAAGGTGTGATTGCTAGTTATATCTATGTTAATGAGAATATTGGATAAGATAACATTCAAACTTAGAACCTTATCATGACTAGTGAGATTTTTGACCACTTAACCACTTTCCTTTTCGTGATTTCAATTCCAACACACCCTTTAAGATGCATTCATGTTAAGATCAATTGTGATACCAAATTCAAAATTCTAAATATGATATAATTTAGTTCTAATAAATTTCATATGAAATAGAATTTCAACTATGATGTACATGATTTAATTTTTTTTTTTGCTTTGCAATAAAAGTTATTTCATTGATTTATATCCTATAAACATTGTTTTTAATAAACTACATACACTTTGTAGTGTTTTCCATATAATCAAACTTTTGACTAGTAGATAGGTCTTCTTTACTAAGAGTTGAAAGAAAGTGATTAGCACTAGGAAGATATGTTAAAAGTGCCAATACAACAAAATGAAAAACCTACTGAGATGTGGACCACTTTCAATCCAAGGACAAACATCCCAAATATGAATAAGATTGGGGTTGGAAGAATGTGGGGCAGGTATATTCATTGTCGCCTTTATGGAATATACTAATTCCTTTTTAATTCTTAAAGAAAGACATATTTTTCTCATGAATTGATGTTGACATTTTATTTTTATATCCGTTGAAGCCCTTCCATTGGTATTCCGTTTTCTATTTCAACGGTAATCAAGATGATATGATTATGCATTGCGGGGGAAGGACCTGAAAAAAATATGTTTTTAACTTATCTAAGTATGGGGATAATGAAAGTTATTACAACGGATTTAAGGTCCCGTCGGCTAGCAAACAACGGTTCAAATTTGACGTCCACTTATTTCACTCAAAAGTAATTTTTTTTTAAATAGACCTTATTTAGTTTTTAAAATTAACTGAGATGAATAATGCAAATTTTCTAATCAAAAGAGATTACATTTTGAATTTTAAAGTACTTAGCATTATTACTTAAGTTTTTACTAAAAATAAATAAATGATTATTTCTTTTCAATTATAATTTAAATTAATTAATATTAACATGTATTTAAAGTAGAATGACACAATTTAAATAAATTACAGAGTCAATTTTACAATTGTGGATGTACTTTTTTTATTGGAAATAATTTTTTGTTGTGAGATTAAATATATGATCCTCAAAACTTTAATATCTACAATAAATACTCACTTGTGCCTATAAACTGCAATAAGACTTGGTTGTACCTACACTTTTAATTGAAAATCTTGATGGTGTTGAGGAACAATAGAGGGTTTTCTATGCAAGGATATTTACCTTAGACAAACCTCATCGATTGATTCAATGATTTAAAAAAAAATTAAAGATTATACAAAATAGCAATGCAATTTGTTATAATGATAATGATGATAACTTAAAACTTGAACAAAGTGTGAAAAGGTGATTAACATAATGACCTTGTGCAAGAGCTAAGTTTGGAACCTAATGACATAGAGGCACTTTGAAATGAGCAAGGAGTGATGTCCTTTTATACATGTTCTAGGTGCACAATTTGAAAGTTTTGGCATGAGAGCCGACATATAATAAGTAATTAGAAAGAGTCTAAGATTCATCATTCATGATTTTAATAACATGGATTGCGGAAATATTTTCTCTAAGAAATGATATGTGTCAAATCTACATTTGTGGGTTTGAACCTAATAGAGGAGCTATAATATTGGGATCTAAAAATTGGCCAAGTAAAGGTTAAGTTTTATCTCAGAAAGTCAACGATTCTAAGGTCAATGGGAATGCCAAACTAGTCAAAATCATGTGCTAGAAAATATACTTAAGACACCAACACAAATTGATGTGAAATGAAGGATATACACTTTCCAACATTACAATAAAAAACATAAAATTATTATAATCAATTTATTATACATAATAATGGAAGTAAGAGAAGAGGTAATCAAGAAACCTAATATTTTATAGTATTTTTAAAAAAAATGTCTAAAGGATTATCCTTATGAATGAGTTAAGGTTTGCATGGATTGAATGTTTATAAGTGATCCATGATCTCATTAAATATGCTTGTAGAAAGTAAGAATACATGAATAAATGAGTTGTGAGCTACTCATTCCAAATAAATGACAATTAGGAAAACAATGAATGTTATAATAGAAAAGTGAACATACATATTTTATCATAAAAAACCACAAAAAAGATAAATCTCACTTTGGTAGTGGCAAATGTACTACGATTGAAGTAAGTATTATGGATACAACTTGCCCCTTGTTTCCACTTGGTTACATGTCCACTATCAAGTCTATGACATGAATTATAATGCAATTCTACTTCGTTATGTTCTACAACTCAATTCTACTAGGATCATGATATAATCCATCTCTCTATTATCTATAAGTTAGTGTCGAGATATACTCATGTACTAAGAGCTCCCAAATTAAAGTAGCCTTTAAATTCATCATTATAATTGCTTAATTGATTAATTATGACATAAACATTGATACAATAATTCATTATTATTTAAGTTAATATTGAAGGTCTAATTTTAATTTATGATATTAATGTATCTTGTTTGTTGTCAAGTTTAGAATATTATTTTAGTTACTAAGATTTATTTGTGTATATTGATGGAAACTAAATTCTTTAGGTTTCTAAATTTTATAGTGCACATTATCCTTGAGTAGAGGGAGTGTATCATGCCAGAAGAAATTATCACAACTTAGTAATGACAAGGAAAATAAGTAGAGCATTCCATATGTATCAACTAACTAACTAAAATTAAATCTTGAACCTTGGGTAACCTTGTATGTGTTGTGATTTAGTGTAAATGTTTTATAAAGATAGTCGATAACATATTAGCATAAGACTTATCATTTTAAGGGTTTGTATGGTATTACTTAGCCTAGTCAACATTTACCTTGCTATTGGGTTAGTGTTAATCAACCCTTAGCCAGTGGGCCACTTTGGCTCTAAGGCTAGTGTCTAAGAGTGTTTGCAAGGAAAATGAATTATTAGTTTTTTTATTAAAACTTATAGTTTATTATATTAAATTTATTATTTAGTGGCATGGTGTTGCCAACTGTGTTGGTAAAGGGAAATTATAAAATGTGAGGTATTTATAAAATTTAAAAAAACCATGAAGTTTTTAATATGAGTCAAATTTGAAATTAAAACCTAGTATTTATGAATGCCCTAATCACAATGAATGGAAGGGAGAGTAAACTAAGAAAAGAGGGAGTGTTGGTGACAATGGTTGCAATACCACTTGACCTCTATGATGATCTATTCATTAGATAATGTCGACACCTAAATTTTTCCATACCCAACAACACTTGACTTTACTCCATTCTAGTCATTAATTAAATAAAAAATCATTAATTAATTGATTTAGTCTAATTAACCTCCGTTATTATTTTCCCTAATATTTAATTCCACCTCACCCTTAATCATTTGCCATTCAATCCTAATCATTGAATCCATCTACATGGATCGAGATCTAAAATTGCTATCACTTGACAAGTGTCCTAACCTACCTACCCTATCCCTTGCTCACGCATGTGAATCTGCCCTACCTCTTGCACTCAAGCCACATTTGCAAGCCTCTCTATATGTGTGCTCACACATGTGTGAGCACACCTATGACACATGCCATTCTCATGCCTCCACCTTGTAACACTTACCACAAGGCTAATCCCTCGGTCCTCTCATTTAATCTCAACCCTCCATCTCATATTACATCTTTTCCTTCCATTTTCACCATCCAAAATCTATAAATGAAGGCCTTTGCTCTCATTTTTATCATCTTCTATCATCATAACTATATGCTTTCATATCTTCTATCCAACTTCCTCATAACATCATGTTGTTGTCATAAGAAACCACATTCTACCATTCATCATCCATCCAAAGGAGAAATTCAAGTGGAGTATTAGGTGCACTTCACTTTGGGTCAACCCAAAGAGCAAGATGATAAAGGTATAAGATTTAGTTTATTGCTTTATCTTATATGTTTATTTCCTTTTGTCATTTTTTATCTTCAGATACCATGCTTTAGTTGATTAAAGAATGTAATGGAATAATTTTTAGTTGTTTGCAAGTGTTATCATGAGGCCATGGGCCCTATATATGTGAAGAAAACTATCATTTACTATTTTCTTGGAATTTGTACCATTTGGAATTGCAATATTATGGAATTTATCTTCCCTCATGTTGGTGTGGATGTTCTTGTTTTTATTCAACAAATATTTATGAGCTATAATAGTATTAGGTAAGTGTATTCCCTTTCTTTTATTAGTTGGATATGCATTAGGATGCTAGGATTGGCTAATATTTTGTTTCTTGGATTTAAAGTTACTGATTGGTGTGAATAGTTATCATAGTTAAGTCTAAATAAGTGTAACTTATAATCTTAGAAATTTATTGGTTATGAAAATGACATATGTTAATGTATTTATGATATATCGTATTATAGAAATAAATATTGTGGTAGTTATTTGGAAATTTGATTATCAATGTCTTAATTTTTTAGTGAATTATAATCTTTCAACCCTATTGAGGTTTACAAATCTTCATTGTACTTGAACTAGTTCATAGGGAAATATATTTTTGTTTAAGTCTTGATGTAATACAATTAGATTTTAGCCTATTTGAATACATGAATATAATTTTCCATAGTATGCTAATTCTATGATATATTAGATAATGGTAAGCTCTCATTATGTAAAGGAAATCATGTGGAGAGGCTATGGGTAACTATTCAATTTGAATGTAATGACTAAAATTATATACCTTGCAATTTTTGCATCACAAATCATCCTTATTTTAGTGTTCACTTAAATGTACCATGTTCTTAGGGCTCATTAATCATGTCCTCAATCTTATTCCCAATATGTGTCAATAGTTTATGTGGCTTTGATGCACGTGAATTTTGAGGGCATCATGAGGAATTTGTATTGTGTCAAGGAAATTAGTAAATATGTGATAAAAGATATGTTTTATAATTAGATGACAATCTATGTTCAGGAAAAGTTTATGCATTTCATTGCATTGTGTAACTGGGTGTTATGGTTTCAAGATTAGTTCTATGTATGACTAATTGATTTGGTATCACATTTTGTGGTGATTTGGATTGGTGTAAGTCTAGGATTGAGTGAATAGATTTTTACGGGTTGATAGTGGTGTTTAGTTGGAGTTGTTTTGGTTTACAAAAGGTTATTTTGGGTTTGCACCAAAATATATTTTTGGAGGTTATGATGACCACTAGAGAGGTATGAGTTGTATGACATGGAGATTCTCCACTAATGGACTATTATATTTCATAAGTTCATATTTTTTAAGTTAGTAACATGTTTCATGAGGTTTTAGGATTTGTGTAATCTTGAAGCTAGCATAGATTATTTTCAAAGTTGGGAAAAGGTATAAATACGTGGTTTCAAATCATTTGTAAGTAAGAAAATAAGATATAGGAGAATAGATAGGTAACATGTAAGTATAACAATGACAAAGTGAGGAGTGAGAGGAGAGTGAGACAAAAAGGAGTATGATGCAAAGTACAATCGTGTGAGTGGATCTAGTGATGCTATTTTTTAGCCCATGTGGCATGTTTGGAGGTGGTGTTTTTAAGTTATTTGTTTGTGTATGTGAGAAGCCAATGTGGTAAATCATAATTGTGTTTGTGAAATTAATATAATAAGAAATCTTTTAGAGGTTATGTTTTTTCTCTCATCAAGGGTTTTCCCATGGTATATATTGTGTCAATTTGAAACGTGTTTTTATTTATTATGTGTTTATTTGTGTGGTTTGTATAATTAGGCATCTTTCTTGGGACCCTTTGGTCATGACTACATTAGAATTTATGCATTTAAATATATTATATGTGCTTAAACATGTTTCTTATGATTATTTTAACATATATTTTTTATATCATAATGCTAATTAAGACCTTCCTTGAAGACAACATCACAATTACATAGATGTTGGTGCATAATTGCATTAGCATCTTATGATAGTACAATCATACAAATTAAATAAAACAACTAGGTTGGTGATATTATGACTTTGGTTATCTTGTAACAATCATTCAACCAAGTTCTTTCAAATTCGAAACCAATATTTCTTGGCCTCTCAATTAAAAATATCCACCTTAGTTACTATTAAGATTCACTCCTCATTCCCTATATGCATCGAACTATTAGAGGCTTTTAAAAATTCTATGTTGCCTAGTGTGAGATTCTCCCTTGAAACTCTTTAAAATTCATAAGCATAACTACAATATTCTCATATGAATCTAGAGCTACAAATTATTATAGTCCATCCACCATCATTTTAGTTTGTATTTTTTGAATCATGTCATTGTTCATGGTCTCATGTACTCTTTCTTTGGAGATTGCAAGTTTCTAGGGGTACCATATATTCTTTGTGGTTGGATTCTTCTTGACAGAGCTAGCTTTAAGACTACAACTTTTCCTCATCATCTAGGGAATACATCTCTTCTTATATTCCTTGTCTTTCAATGTGAGTGTTGTTGTTAGTACTTAACCCTCCTTCATTTTCTAGCTCTTTATTATCTCCAAAAATAGTGTTTGGATCATTATCCATTTTACTTTAAACTTCATAAAAATTGTTTTTGGCAATCTTGGATTCTCCACTCTCCACATTTTTTCTTCGTACACCTAGGGAATTTAGTACATTTGCATACTTGAGCTATTAATTATTATTTTTATAAGCATTATTACTATTATCTAGTTCTAGACATGCTTAGGATTAGGAACTCACATTAATTATCCAACTTTGATTCATATTTCTATTAGAATGACCATGGAGGTTGAAAGACCAAATAGGGGCTTGATTGTTTGGCAAGCTCCATAGTAGTCACCCCTATTATATTTTTAGCTATAAGTACAAATAGTAAATTGATCGCATAGAGATTTTGTGCCCCTAAATCTTCCTCACCTTACTTCTATTATTTAGCTAATAAACTATTCCCTTTATTTGGTACATATCTACATCATTCTACTTGTAGCTTAATAAATTAATTATCATCTTTCAATATTTTAGTGTGTGTATTTCATTATTATTATTACATGCATACTGCTTACTATTAGATTTTGTGTATGGAGGACTACAACACACATTCTAGTGCAATTTGTATTGTTTATGAATCATGTGAGTTTGTATTATTTTTTCTCCTTGAAAAATTAACTAAATTTTGTGTTTTTCCAAGTTTCTTTTTTGTTTTTACTTTCTAGAATATTGTATTTTTTATTATTCTATATTTACTTTATACACTAATAAGAACAATAGTATATCATCTAAGGAATAGATGTAGCTCTTAAATAAGTGAAATACACTTAGGTGGATCAAAACACTCTACTTATTACTTCATTGTAGATTACATTGATGTATTTTATTTCTATATAAAGACATAAGGAATTTGAATAAAAGTATAATCAAATTTAACATATTTTAGTGGTATATCAGATTGAGATGCTATTCCATCAAAAGAAATGAAATACTAAGGTATTGGTGTGAATATGATATATTGCCTAAATAGTTTCTTATTAGGTCTTATTCTTACATGCTTAATCTTACTTAAGTGATTTACTTCTTCTTTTTTCTCATATCATATGATTAAGACAATTTTTGTGATCTTAAAATGTCATAGGGTTTCATCCTTGTCTAAATAACAAGGTTATTTTTATTATATATTGTACTAGTTTTATTTTTGTATCTAATAAATTCTCTAGCTTTATAGCATTTTCATTGCTTCTCTCTTATGTGTAAGGTTTGTTTGGTTGTAGGTGGTCCTTGGGCTACCGTGGGGTTGATAATCAAATCTCACATAAGGATTAAGTCTCTAATGGAATTTACGTTATCTTTTTTTAATATGTATAGGGAAAATATACATGAACATATAGTCTAATTTATTAGTTTATTGTTTAGTCTTATGCTTATGGTTTCTTTTGGTATTTTTGATATGTTGCACTAGGATGATGCATGATATAAATTTCCAATTCCGCCTTAATCATGCACTATTGATATGCCATGACACCTATAATAAGGATATAAATTGTCTTTTATATGAAGTTGATTTATCCTTATTTCAAGTCCATAAATTTGATGGGTAATACTCTTCACTCATAAATATATTATGACATTATCTCAAACCTTGAGATATGGTTTTTATGGAGATAGGAGGCATGAGTTAGACATCAAGTGGTCAAATTTCTTACTTGTATATTGGTTACACAAATAGTGGTAATGGCTGAGGGTTATGGAGGCCCCTTCTATTTCCTCTATTCTTAGTCATCCTATGCATAACTTGTTTACTATAATAATCAAAACTTAAGTACATGTAGAGTCTATTGGGTATTTTTAGGGTAGTCTACTTGAATAACTTAGGGTAATGGATGACAAGCTATTACATGCATCCTTGTTCATACAATGATTTTATGCTCTTGTGTGTTGGTGAGTTGTGCCCACATTGTAGTTAGATACATATATAGTTGTATTGTGTCATCCTAACTATTGGGTTTGTAGATGTAAAGCTATTGTCTCAAATCCAAAAAACCTTGGAGAGGATTAAGTAATGTTAACTTATAGTTTTATTCTATATAGACTTTTGGATTGACATAGATTCCTTGATAGTAGAGTCCATTAACTCTCTTCCTATGTGGTACTCTACTATGAATTTAGTTGTGAAGGGAAGTGTCCCATTTGGTTAAGGTGGAGCATGAGGGAACCCATTTAGCTTTATGGTTGGTACAAAATCACTCATACGATGCTTTGTATTTCCATAGACATGAATATACACTTGGTAGATGTTGTCTTATCTAATTATCATATTATGGCTACTATTTCCTGAGTTTTAATTATAAATCTACATGTGTTATTATCTTAATTATTTGGGAACTATTAGTTTGTTGATGATGTGATTAGTTGATCTAATTATTTATGAAGTGAATGCAAATATATACACTTTAATTTTATGATCTATTAGATACTATTTTGAGCAACTTGATAAATGAGGAGAAATGAAACACTCAAGAAATTTATATTTATATTTATTATTGTACTTTAAGCATATTAGTGTTTGAATTTCTAAATCGTTTTTTCATATGTTGCCTTGAAAATTTGTTTCCTATACTGAGCTAAGTGACGCCACAAATAGGGGACCTCATCCCTAGCATGAATTCTTAGCATTACCACAATGGTCCAAACATGTAATCTTAGTAGTCAAGCAAGGGTTGAAATCCCACAAACTTAGTGACCCAATGAGGGTTTGAATCAAGAAAGGTGAATGATTCTAACCCATGAGCCCAATGACCTAGCAAGGGCTCAAAGCCTATAAGATCAACAACATAGAATGGGTTTGAACTTTGGTGGCAAGGACAATAATGCCATAATTTAACCATCACATTATGCCATGAACGATAATTTCTTAGTCTTTTTTTTAAACAATTGTAAAGTGTACTTATATATCATAAAAAATAATTGCATGTGAGAATTCATAATCAATAAATGTATCATATTTCAATATACAATTTTGAAATATAAATAATGCTATATTGGCATTGTTAAAATGTTCCAGGGATTTTTAAATTATGTTAAAACTATTAAATACAATTGTACATTTTAGATAATTAGTTAAAATGTTAATGCAATTTCAAATGTGTGGATATTTATAATTGCAAATCTAATCTCAAAGGTTTAAATTTGATACTCTATGACCATTATAATTAATCTCTCCTTTACACATCACCATGAGTAAAACCTAGTTTATGCCTATAGCCTAGAAATTTGAAATGGTAGGAAATATATTTGGTTATTCAATTGATGTATTTATGGGTAGTAAATATTAATGAAAATCATGACCAAAGTAAACAAGTTTGTAACACAACAATAGTACTAGAAAGTGAAATATTGAACTATTTGCTAAACATTTTGTTTGCTAGTACTTTGGGATGCAACAACTACTTTTGGACAACCTATGGTTACAAAATCATTGGAATGATTATGAAATCATCACAATGGTTTCAAAATTGCCCCTATTAGGGACCAATGGTTTGACTCTACCATATTTTCTAAGTCATTTTTAGGAGCTATGACTATCGAAAGTGATTCTTTTGATAAATACAAAATTTCCTTATCTTTTATGGATCAATAAGACTGATAAATTTCACCAACTTACTATTAGACCATTCACAAATTTAACATCCCATCTCTCAAGTACTAATAAAAAATATAATTTTCATTTTATGCTTAATATATGTAATCAAACTTAAATAATTTTCTATGTGTGGGTGTGTATTAGCTCCTCACAAAACACCCAGTCCCCACCCTACCACCAACAATAGTCGCTTTTTCGCTACACCCCTAACTTTGGCCCCATTAATATTTTCTTTCTAAATAGTGCTTGACACTCTATATCCCCTTACTCTCCCAAAACTCAATAAGTTTTCATGTTTTATTTCTCCCCTTTAATATACCTTGGGTGCCCATCAATTTTTGTTTTAATATTTGTAAGAAACATTTGATCCCCTTGAACCTCACAACATTTTTATTTTATTTTTATGACCACAATTGATCTCTCACCCCTGCCTTTTATTATTGATCCCACCCTTCAAGGTAGTCACTATTTTTTCCTATTATGTGAGATGGATGAATGTTTATCTATGTATCACAAACAAACACTTCCCTACCTTCCCTCTTGACCAACACGTTATAACACCTCTAGTCATAATTAGTAAATTTGCAATATATATATATATATATATATGATCGTTAGATCAATGTTAATTCATTGCTTTATCCATGAAAAACTAGAGATAAAGAGTAAAATACTTTCTTATTCATGAGAGTTCCAAGAATATGAATAAAAAACTTCTTTATTAACAACCTATCTATTATAATAAATCTAAAACTTTGCTTTCATATAATATATATCTCAAATAAAATAAAAATATATTATATTTTATAATTAAAATACACAAATATAATCATATGACTATGAAATCTAATCCCTAGTTGAAGCCTAACAAATTTATTTTTTAACGTTTTTACTGCCATATTGAGACTCTAGAAAGTGCCATTTGACCGTTAGGTAACACAATTCCCTACAAACTTTGGACTCTCTCCAATGAAAATGGAAAACTCGCCTAAGATGCTAAGCACATCCAGTCCAAAGACAAACATCCCAAATATGAACAAGATTGGTCTTGGAAGAATGTGGGGCAGTCATTATCATTGCTCTTAAACAAAGATCTTTTCTCAAGAATTGATGTTGATATTTTAGTTTTATAATCGTTCAAGCCCTTCAATTGGTATCCAATTTTCCATTTCAACGGCGATAAAAGATTTTGTTTAGATGTCATCAGCCATCACACAAGATGTTAACAATGGTTTCACTTATTTTGTCAGAAATGCCCTTCCTAGTTATCTTTAGTCGGACTGATTTCTTTAAATAATGAAAATATACATTATTGTATACTTAAAGCTCTGATGATTATGATCTTTGATTTGAATTTATGGGTTATTTAGTATTGATGCTTTCAGATCTTCATTTCTATATTTAAGACTGTGTTGGAGATTTTCATCTGTCATGATCTCTGGATTGAATCTGTGACTTATACTTTTTAAATTTGTGTAATTATAATGATAGGTAATCAATAAAAGTCATTATTGTGTGAAGATTAGAACGTTTTTTTATCAAGAAAAGTATTTAAAAGATATAATATTATTAAACAGTAAGATTTATTCATGTAAAATGATTATAATGATGAATCACGAAGTACGATCATAAAAAATTTACGCAACCCTAAAACATTTCAAACTATAATCAATAGTTCTAAAGATCCATAAAATTTCCCTCCACGTCCGGATAAATAAGCAATTGATTGAAGTTGAACACATGAAATGTCTGGGGAATTTTGTCACAAAAGCAAACAAATAAAAGATAGAAGTTGAGTAGAGGTTTCCGCCATATTTAGGACAAGACTGAGCAGAACTTACAATCATGAGTTTATTAATGGAAGAAAAAATGGAGATGGCCTGTAAATCCCCACGCTGTCGGCCACAAAACATATGTCCTGCGCAGAGGTAAATATCACGAACCCCAATTAGATAGGAGTTACGACAAGATATGGTGATAGAAAACGCGTCAATACAGCTTTCAATAAAGAAAACGGCATTGGAAGACGTTAATTACTAATTGCACTTGCTCATGCCAGCCTCCACAGCAATATAACATTCTTGGAAATTGCAACACGTTGAAAGGAATCGAATAATTTCTGAACGAAGCTCCAGTTTGAAGCAGCCTTTAGGTACCTGCACACATGACGATAGCAGTTGAATTGACCGGCACGTACCGGTACGCCCCCCAACGGGCGGCAGTAGGATGTGTAGCCGCTTTGCAGGAATCCGTACAAAGGATTTGCTGTAATAAAAGCCGTAGCTTAATTAATGCTATAGGACTGTAGGGTCCACAGGCAATGCCTTCACATGACACATGCAGTAACCGGACACATCCGGTAACGCGACTATGCGCCACTGGTTGGGCCGGTAGAGTGCCGCTTGCCTTCTTATGGAGGGGCGGGCGAGGAGATTGGAAAGCTCAGTGACAGACGACTGAAGCCGAGGCTGAAGGCTTAAGGCTGAGGCTATTTTGAGAATTGCAGGTTGCACGTTCGAATAGCATCAGAGTGGAAATGGAGAAAGTTTCGGTCTTGCTCGGAATGGCTGTTGCCATGGCCTTTGTTTGGTCTGCAGGTGGGCGCGTGTTCGAGACTCCCTGCTTCTTCTATTTTGAAACTAACTGTTTTAGCTCGTTACTGACATTTTGTTAGGGTTTCTGTGCAGGGGCTGGGACTGTGGGGATTAACTACGGCCGTGTCGCAAATGACTTGCCGTCGGCCGTGAAGGTGGTGCAGCTGATAAAAAGCGCCGGCATTGGCAAAGTAAAGCTTTACGACGCAGATCCGTCGGTGCTGACGGCCTTCAGTGGTTCGGGAGTGCAGCTTACCATAGCTTTGCCCAACGAGCAGCTCTATTACGTGTCCCGGCGCCTCTCGAGGGCCTACGCATGGGTGAAACAAAATGTGGCTCCCTACGTGCCCGGTACTCAGATCAGCGCCATAGCCGTCGGCAACGAGGTCTTCGTTTGCCCGAAGAACATCACGGCTTTTCTCGTTCCCGCCATGAACAACCTTCACCTCGCGTTGCTCAAGTATGGCCTCGGAGACATTAAGATTTCGAGTCCGCTCGCCCTCAGTGCGCTCCAGAGCTCATATCCTCCGTCTGCCGGTGCCTTCAAAGCGGAGCTCGTGGACACCGTAATGAAGCCCATGTTCGACTTCCTCAACAACACGGGGTCTTACCTCATGGTGAACGCCTACCCGTTCTTTGCCTACAAGGACAACGCTGACGTCATCTCGCTGGACTACGCTCTCTTCAACCCTAACAACGGAGTTCCTGATGCAGCCACGGGTTTGATGTACAAGAACCTCTTCGACGCGCAACTTGACGCAGTCTTCGCCGCCGCTTCGGCGCTCGGCCACAGCACCCTCGACATCGTGGTTACAGAGACCGGGTGGCCATCCAAGGGCGACGAGGAAGAAACCGGTGCTGGCATGGACAATGCAGCTACATACAACGGTAACCTGGTTAAGCACGTGCTCTCCAACAGTGGCACGCCGTTGCGGCCCCATGCAACGCTTGACACCTTCCTCTTCGCTCTCTTCAACGAGAACAAGAAGTTCGGCCCAACCTCCGAGCGCAACTACGGTTTATTTTATCCCACCGAAGCCAAGGTCTACGACATCGCGCTTACCGCCGAGGCTATCAAGAACCAGCCACCAGAAGTCCCGAGTTCGAGCCACAGTACTACAAAGCCACGACATAGCAGCAACGGCAACGCTGGATCTCAGACGTGGTGCGTGGCTAACGGCAAGGCTGGCAACGAGAAGCTACAGAGTGCGCTTGATTACGCCTGTGGCGAAGGCAACGCTGATTGTCAGCAGATCCAGCCTGGCGCTACCTGCTATAATCCCAACACTCTAGAAGCCCACGCGTCGTACGCTTTCAACAGCTATTATCAGAAAAACAGTCGCAAGGCAGGATCTTGCTATTTTGGTGGTGCAGCTTACGTCGTCACTCAGCCTCCAAGTAACTACTTTTACCTAATACCTAATCTATCATTGCTTCTTCATTTATCTTCATTAATTATCTAACTTACTGCTCATGTTCTCTCTTTACCTGCAGAATATGGTAGCTGCACATTTCCCACCGGCTATTAGATGGTTTGGATTTTAGTACTATAGTCTTAGTAATGGCTATGTAGTGTATTGTAATCCATCACCTGGGCCGCTCGAGGAGTGCTGAGCCCCGCAACATTTTGTATATGAATAGGCACTGGGAAAGGAGCAGAGGAGGGAAGGACTAGAAGGTGGTGAATAGTTTCATTGTATTTGCTTTTGAACCAGAAATTCAATTATGGTCTTTTTTCTTCTGAACAGCTTTGTGTTACAAAAGAATTAGAACGTTGTAGTAGGTAATTAAGCTAAAAACGTTCTAAGCTGGTTAATATTTTCTTGTCGTGACGTGAATTTAGGACGTCCTGGTCCTGTACCTGCACCTGCACTGAAAGTTACAGCTTATCGTGCTCTCTGTTACTTCACGCATACAATTTAGGGGAGAGGGCCCAGTAGTCGTGCACCCTAACCGGCTTCTAATTATCCTACGTCGAAATTTCAAATCACTCCCAATTTTTACAGCGGCTTACTTGGCAAGTTCTCTGCTAATAACTAAGGTTTCAGGGCCACATCATCAAATATGATGCCACATCAGCATGCGTTTTTTGTCAGGTGTCCCCAAAAAAGTCGAGTAGTGAGACCAATTCTCGTGCATTACATCATGAGTAGTTGAGCGCTGATGTGGTATCACATGATTGGTTGCTTTTTAGATCAAAAGCATACATTTTGTTTAATTATGGGTAGTCAAATCACAACTATTGGACATTATATAAACGACTATTGGGTATTATATGTACGATTGGGTGCACGACTATTGGACCCCGATATTGGGCCCTCTCCCATATATAGTATATTGACAGGTCTTATTTTAAAAGGACAAAAGTTTGGTACGTGTGTGCCCAATACGTGCATTCCCCGACGTCCTAGGCGAATAAGAAATATTATAGCTGACAGGGCATGTTTGTCTATTTAATTCTCTTAATACCCTGACTAATGACATCGCTCGGGCTTAGTGTAAATATGTCACATTCATTTTATTTTGATAGTGAAACTCACGAGTAGGGGAGGTATTCAGTAGGGTAATAGTTCAACTAGTAGAGACGGTAAGGTTTCTATATTTTATTTTCTGGGTAAAGTTACTGTTTAGTGCTTGTTATGTTTGCATTTGATAATAGATAAAATCCAATTTGTGTTAAAAACTTAATTTACCTTTTAAAAAGCTTGGAAGGTGTGAAATTAGGATTCAAGGTATTCTAATGTTTGAGAGGCACATGTCTTTAAAGTTGTTAAAGTTATTATGTGGAATTAGTACTTTAACATAATGTGTCTTAGAAATATGTTCAATCTCAAGTGGTGTGGATTGGACTTGATCTAAAGTTATTATGTGGAATTAGTACTTTAACATAATGTGTCTTAGAAATATGTTCAATCTCAAGTGCTGTGGATTGGATTGGACTTGATCTAAAGTTATTATGTGGAATTAGTACTTTAACATAATGTGTCTTAGAAATATGTTCAATCTCAAGTGCTGTGGATTGGACTTGATCTATTATGTGGAATTAGTTTATGTCATGAAGAGCACCTTAATACACCTTAATATAATGTGTCCTACAAATAATAATTACAAAGTGAAGAAGACAAGTAGATGTATTAGAAATATGTTCAATCTCAAGCTCCGTGGATTGGACTTGATCTATTATGTGGAATTAGTTTATGTCATGAAGAGCAACTTAACATAATGTGTCCTACAAATAATAGTTACAAAGTGAAGAAGACAAGTAGATGTAAATGGAAGTGTAATGATGATGAATTTGTGAAGAAGACAAGTAGATGTAAATGGAAGGTGCAATGATGATGAATTTTTGAAAAATAAAGATAAATATTTATAGATTGTGTAGTCACAAAGGTAAATACATATGAATGAAGATTGTGTAGTCAAACCTAACACAATACCCTAATACTACCATATATTATTGCATTAAGAATTTTAGTAAGATTGACACAAAATTATTTAAATGGGAATTTGATTGAATATGTTAATCTCACCATAATTATATATAATATAAATTAAATAAAATTAACATGATATTGTAAACAAATTGTTCTAACACTTTATTCTATGTTTGATTTATTTATCACTTTAAATAAGGATTGTTCAATTTTTATAGGGTTCATTTTTTTGGTAGTTGCATTGATGGTCTACATCCACTTGAATTTAATTCCACTTCACTTTTCTTTTCTTTTTCTTTTTTAATAAAATATAATCATTATTTGGTAACTTTTACATATATCCAATTCAATTTAATTTAAGTTAATCTAATAATGCACTTCTTTTTTTTAATAAAATATAATCATTATTTGTGTAACTTATACATATATCCAATTTAATTTAAGTTAATCTAATAATGCATATAACAAGTGAATGGTCTTAGCACTTAGTTTGATATATTATTTGGATACAATTTAATTTCATATGTTTGCTTTATTTATCAACTCAAAAAAGGATTTGTCATCTTCAAGGTTTTATGTCTCCTTGAACTAGGTTGCACTCACTCTATTTCTAATTTTAATTTGAATTCTAATCACTTGACTTTTAAATGGACTTTCTTGGAATATGAATATCTAGTATAGCTTATGTGTCAAAAGTTTTGTTGTGTGTCTAGGAATTTTATTTAAGGATCTTAGCACATTTCGGATCACCAATTCATGGACTTGTAGTATCTTACATTTGCATCATGTTAAATGTAAATTGTTTTAGCATTTACTTAGAATCTAATTCATGGACTTATAGCATCTCACATTTGTCATGTTAAATGTAAATTGTTTTAGCATTTAGTTAGAATCTATTAACCATATTTTCTATCTCATGATATCAATTACAAGGTTTTGACTAGTCAATAGTCTTACCTCTATTAAAGAAGGGCCCCAATTTTTAACATCATGAGTTCTCAAATGCAAGTACAAATAGAGGTAGATACATATTGAATCAAAATTTGTAGTGGACAAAAATGTATGTCACTTACTGTTCAAGTTTGTCACTTACTGTTCAAGTTTGAGAACATGGACATAGCCTATCTTAGGCATTTAAAAGTTTCAAGTCCATTTGACACATGCTCTTGATCATTATTTTAATATTAGATTTCAATTTCTAGCTTTTCTTTTTTTATTGAATAAAGTTGAAAGAATTATGAAGGAGAATAAATGTAAGTCTCAAAAGAAGATGAATAAATGTAGTCCCAAAAGAACACTGAGAATACAATTTCTAGTTTTTGTTATATTGTATTGATCAATTGAGAAGATAAAAATTGACAATACATTGAAAACAAGATAATCTTTCTATTTCTTTTTCAAATATATTTTTTTTTGAAATCAAAGGGGTAAAAACTTTATTAGAAATCAGAAAAGAGCATTACAATAATAACCACGGGACCCAGTCCCAGAAAACAAGGCGAAAACCCCACAACATAAAACAAAATCAACTATCCCCATGTATCCTCCTATCCTCTTCCAAGAACCGGTCTAAATCCAGATGCAGCTCAGGGTTAACTTGATCCCAATCCTCAACCTTCCAACCACTATCTTGCTCAGAGGCCCATTTGGCCAAGCAGTCAGCAGCGCGATTCCACTCCCTTGGGATGTGAACAAAGGATGCCTCCTCCATCCGAGAACTAACTTGAAGAATCCGTTGAACCACCGAAGCCAACTGCCAATTTATATCAGATATCTTTCGCTCATTCAAGAGATTAATCAAAATCTGTGAATCAGCTTCACATATAACCTTTCTCCATCCCAAAGCAAGGGCCCTCTCCATAGCATGAAGAATTGCTAGACCCTCCATGAAGTTAACAGTCTTCACCCCCTCATGTATAGAGAATAGAAAAATCACCGAACCAGCTGAGTCCCTGCCAACCCCACCAATTCCAGCAGGCCCAGGATTTCCCCTAGAAGAACCATCAGTATTGATCTTTAAAAATCCATTGGGAGGAGGTAACCACCTTCCAACCCGTTGGACCCTCTTTTTCCCATGCCTACAGTTCCTAGAACTGACAAAAGATGAATGAATTTCTTGAAGACCTAGTCTGGCCACCAACTCAGCATCACCTCTCTCCAAGGGGAAAACCACATCACATTTAGCTAAAACAGACTCCTGCACCATTCCAAGCATACGCATCCAAACTTGCCGACCCACCAACTTCTGATCACGAAAAATTCTGCGGTTCCGCTCCAACCAAATCTGCCAAAGCAGAAAGGTAGGGCCCACGAACCAAACTTCCTGCAAAAAGGAAGCCATAGAAGGAGGTCTTCCCATACTATCCCAGAATTCAACCAAAGAGCACGCATGAATACAGGGAAGCTTCCACACCTCCCACCACCAATGCCAAAGCTGCACAACAAAGGGGCACCGAAAGAACAAATGTGAAGAATCCTCTTCCGCTCCCCCACACAAAACACAAATTGAAGGTCCTTGAAATCCCCGTTTACGAATGTTATCCCAGGTCAAGCACCTATTCCAAGCCAAAGTCCAAACAAAGCAGTTGCATTTAGGCCACGAGAGTTTATTCCACACCCTTTTCCACCAATGAACCTCTGCCCCAGTTAGCTTCTGAGCCAATAACACCTGATAACCAGAAGCAACAGAGTAAACCCCCTTAGGATTATGGGTCCAAGCAAGAATATCTTCTTCCAGAAGAGAACTACAACTCCTACTATGAAGAATCTTGTGAAGCTCAGCACTTTCTTCCGCAAGTCCCAAATCTGGCCACTCTGCGGGATCCTTCCAATGAGCTACCTCCAACTGACCAAAAGAAGCAACAGACTTGAAGTCACTCACCCTAGCCCAGCCAGCCTCGAGAAATCTTTGGCACAAAGGAAGTAGATTGGGGAACTGAGAAGTAAGTGGAGGGAATCCATCCCAAGAATCCGACCAGAAGAGAGCTTCAGTTCCTCGTCTACAGATCCAAAATAAACCTTCCTTAATAAGCTTTGCACCCTTCTGAAGAGTATTCCAAATCACTGAACCTTTCCCCTCAAGAGGGTAACGAGGAAGATCCTGCCGTGGAATCCCCGGGAAATACTTATGAGATAATATCCTGGCCCACGGCTGATCCTGTTCCACACACCATCTCCAAAATAGCTTAGCAGCCACAGCCACTCCAGATAATGCAGACTGTCGAAGACCAAGACCACCAAATTGCTTTGGGCTGCACACAACATCCCACCTAACCAGGCTCCACTTGGAAGAAGCCAAACTTCCCGCCCATAAGAACTGCCTTTCAAGAGAATCCAACTCCCTCAGAAAACCCATCGGAGCCACCTGAAGCATACATCTGTAGGTAGGGAGAGCCTGCACCACCGACTTGAGAAGCTGAACCCGCCCCGCAAAAGACAACCATCTGTGGGTCCAATGATTAACTTTTGCACGGAGCTTATCAATAATATTCTGCCAAGAACCCTTGGGAAGATGGCGAACAGAAATTGGGAAACCCAGATAAGTCAAAGGGAGAACCCCTATCTGAAACCTTAAGATATTAGCAATTCTTCTCTGTATGGGGCTCGGCGTGTTGAAGAAGAATATGGAAGACTTCTCCTCATTAATCAATTGTCCTGAAGCAACAAGATATATGTCCAACACCTGCCTCAAGTTAGTAGCTTCCCTAACAGTAGCCATCCCCATCAGGGCAGTATCATCAACAAACTGCAAATGAGATTGCGGAGGCAAGTCTCCACCCCATCGCCAACCTTGAATGATGCCAAGCTCCACCCTTCTTTTCAACAAACGACCAAGGCCTTCCACAAGAAGCAGAAAAAGATACGGAGAAAGAGGATCCCCTTGGCGCAAACCCCTAGAGGCACCAAAAAGTTCAGAATGATCTCCATTTATCAAAACTGAGAAGGAAACAGACGTGACACAGCTCATGACCCATTGGATCCACTCCTCACCAAAACCAAAAGCAACAAGGATCTTCTGCAAAAAAGACCATCTAACCCTGTCATAAGCCTTAGCCATATCCAGCTTAATGAACATAGCCTTCTCATGGGAGTTGTCCATGGAGTGGATGGTCTCCGTAGCAATGACAACCCCATCAAGAATCTGCCGACCTGCCACAAATCCACTCTGTTCCTCCGAAATCAACACTTTAAGCCACTTCTTCAGTCTCTCAGCCAATAACTTTGAGATGATTTTATAAGCCACATTGCAAAGAGAGATAGGCCGGAACTGAGATAACCTATCAGCCCCTTCACACTTGGGTATGAGAGCAAGGAAGGTGGAGTTCAGAGCACGAAGCATCTGTTTATTCCTTTGGGACTCAAGGACAACAGCCAGAAGATCCAACTTTATGATATCCCAGAATTCCTGAAAAAATTCAATCGGGAAACCATCGGGACCAGGAGCTTTACCCTTCTTCATCTGAAACACAATCCCCTCCAGCTCATCAAGAGAGATATCTTTCATCAAATACTCATTCGCCTCCCTGGAGACCAACTGAGGAATACAAGAAAGAACCTGTGCTTCCTCAACAGAGCCCCCTTGTGAATCCTCCCTAAATAAAGTAGCAAAATACTGAGATGCCTCAGCAGAGATTTCTTGAAACGAGGCAAGACGTTCACCCCTATCATTCACCAGAAAAGGAATGGAATTACCATGCCTCCTATCCTTCACAGAATTGAAGAAGAAGGCGGTGTTTTTATCACCTTCCTGTAACCATTCAACCCGGGCCTTTTGCTTCCAATAGATTTCTTCCCGCAATTCAAATTCCTCAACCACTTTCAAAGTCTTAGCCTCCTCCCTTAGAAGATCCTCAGAGGCCCCATTGTATGTATGTATGTATGTATATGTATATATAAGTATATATAAAATATATATCTATATATATGTATATTCATGCAAAGGACCTAAAGCCCAAATTTATCTTGTTTAAAGTATTTGAGTGATAAGTTACAACCCCAACTACATTAAGCTTGTGATTCTAGGACAAGATTCAAGATTATCTCAAAGGGGACATTACAGTGGTATCATAACATCTTTCTTGCCATCTTGTGTGTGCTTGAGCTAGTTGCCTGTCTACTTGAGCTAGTTGCTTGCATGCTTGAACTAGTTGCTTGTCTACTTGAGCTCATTGCTAGCTTGCTTGAGCTACTTTCTTACATGCTTGAGTCGGTTGCCTACTTGCTTGAGCTAGTTGCTTGCTTGCTTGAGCTACTTGCTTACATGCTTAAGTTGGTTGCCTACTTGCTTGAGCTGGTTGCCTACTTGCATGAGCTAGTTGCTTGCTTGTTTGAGCTGCTTGCTTACATGCTTAAGCCTGGTTGCCTACTTGCTTGAGTTGGTTACCTACTTGCTTGAGCCAGTTGCTTGTATGCTTAAGCTACTTGATTTTCTACTTAAGCTACTTGCCTACTTGCTTGAGCTGATTACTTGCATGCTTGAGCTAGTTGCTTGCATTCTTGAGATGCCTACTTGTCTACTTGAGCTAGTTGCATACTTGTTGGAGCCACTTGCTTGTGTTCTTGAGCTGCTTGCTTGCATGCTTGAGTTGTTTGCTTGTCTACTCGAGATACTTTCCTATGTGTTTGAGTTGCTTGTTTCCTACTTGAGCTACTTGCTTGTGTGCTTGAGCTACCTGAGTTACCTCCTCTAAACGATGAAGGACAACTTATCTTAAGAGCCAAAATTTATCCTAGACACCAAAGAAAGGAAATTGAGGAACAAGATCATTACCGAATCTCTAATCAAGTGGAAGGGACTTCCTAAAGATGATTCTACATGGGAAAGAGAAGAAACTATTAAGGAATTTAAGAATAAAACTCAAGAAGGGCAAAACATGATGGCCCTTGACTAGAACAAGAAATGAACTCTTGGATGTAATATCTTCAAAATAAGTTAATAAGACATTCTTCATGCAAAAGGACATGAATTGAGGATTGTATGCAATACTACTTTATAATACATGTAAAGGCTTAAGGTTGGATATACTTGAGAAATCAAGTATCCAGAGGGCCTGGACGAGATGTCACAATCTTTTTCAAGAATCTAAGGCTGGATACACTTAAAATAAGGTATCCAGAGGGCCTAAAAGAGATGTTACCATATTTTTAAAGATTATAAGGTTGGATACACTTAAGAATAAGGTATCCATAGGGCCTAGGAAGAGATGTTCCAAATCTTTTCACAGGATGGTTGGATACACTCCATAGTGAGATATCCAAACGGCCTAGGAAGAGGTGTTACAACCCCTTTTCCTAGGATTCCAAGGTTGGATACCCTTAAATAAGGTATCTAGAGGGCCTGGGAAGAGATGTTCCAAATATTTTCCTAGGAGGGCTAGATATACTCCATAGTGAGATATCCAGAGGGCCTGGGAAGAGGTGTTACAACCCCTTTTCCTAGGATTCCAAGGCTGGATACCCTTAAAAAAGGTATCCAGAGGGCCTAGGAAGAGATGTTCCAAATCTTTTCCCAAGAGGGCTAGGTACACTCCATAGTGAGGTACCTAGAGGTCCTAGAAAGAGATTAGTTGTAACAAGATGTTATAATATTTTTCCAGGATGAAGACCACTGTACTGGTTAAGAACATCAAGAGATCAAGGAAGAAAAGAGTTATAAGGTTGCTTGAGGACAAGAAAAGACAAGAGGGGGAGACCTGTGAGGTCCCCATCACAAAAGAAAATCTAAGATAAGTATACATTTAATATATTTATATATTTGCATTCAAATAGAATAATCATTATAGAACATTTTCATTTAACTCATATATATAAACGTGACTAACTTGGGTACCGTTGGTGACAGATTTAAAGAAAAGATCCTAGAAGGAACTAAGATGTTTTTGCTTGAGCACAAACAAATTTGGGAGGGGAGAACTGTCATGTCCCCGAAATTAGAACACCCAGAGATACAAATAAGTGAAAATGAATAAGACAATACATATTAAAATTATAAAAGAAAATATTATCGTTTTAATATATTTATAATTACAATCATCATAAGATAATATTGTAATTATAAATATATATCGACAATACACAATAAAATCAATTAATATAAATACTATCATAATTATTAAGAGATAATATTATAAATATTAAAATATACATATTTAAATAATAATATAAATAATATTACAAATAAATTAAAAATAAAATAGTAAAATATAATACACATAAAAAAAAAATGAATATAATTTGAGATATCATTAAGGAATGTTTAACTAAAGGTCATATGTGCATTTGTGGGATTATCTCTATTCAAAGAGATGTCTATGTTTGTGGAGGTATAAGGATATAAAATAAGTTTGTGGGATGTTGAGAAGAGGGGAGTGGAAGAAAAAAGGAAAAAAGATATATTAACTACACATCATATTTTAAGAAGATAGAAGAGTAAAGGAATGAAGATATAAAAAGGAGATCTATCAATAGTGTGTAGAGAACAATAAAAATAGAAATTAGAAAGGTTTGGAATTAGTTTTCAAAAGGCATCAATCCTTTCAAAAGGTTGTGTCTCTTCTAATGAATGTCTCTTTTCAAAAAGCTACATCTTCTCATTTGAATATGAAGATATAAAAAGAGAGAGAATGAGATATGTATAGGGAGGAGGAAGGAAATAGAGAATAGAATGGGAAACGAGAGATAAAATATAAACTGTAGATCATCTGAAATCTATAAAGACAGGTAGATGGGAAGTGTATAAAGAGCAGATATAAAAGGGAATAAAAGATCATAGAATGAAGAACAAGATTGAAAATATTATTCAAAATCTTGAGAAGAGCAGATCTAATGTGTGTGCAAGATAAATGATTATATCACAAATATACCAACAGATGAAGAGCAGATTATGAAGACTTGATTTGCAGATTTTATGAAAGAATTGTGGAGGAAGAATGAGTAGTGAAAGGAATAAAATGGAATGTGAATAAAGGAAGGAACATAACATGATTTGAAAGGCAGATTAAGAATAATAAAATGAGGATCAACAACTATAAGAGGGTATATATATATGTATGTATGTATGTATGTATATGTATATATAAGTATATATAAAATATATATCTATATATATGTATATTCATGCAAAGCACCTAAAGCCCAAATTTATCTTGTTTAAAGTATTTGAGTGATAAGTTACAACCCCAACTACATTAAGCTTGTGATTCTAGGACAAGATTCAAGATTATCCCAAAGGGGGACATTACAGAGAAGTACAACATAGGGGTCCCTGAATGTATCAAATAATCTTTATCAAATCAAGAATGTACTAAGGAAAAATGTAAAGAGAAATTAAGGGCAAGGCTTTACTTGCCACTGCATCATCATCAACTCCATCTTGGATCATGGACTCAGGTGCCTCACATCACATGGGTTCTTCAAGAGCCTCATTTTATGACTTATATCACTTTGGGTGGTATCACTTTCATAGTAGTTTTAGTGAGAGGGTTTATTGAAGTTGAAGGTGGAACATTCACAAATTTTCTAAGTGTACCTTCTCTTTCAACTAGTCTCCTACCAATCTATTAGATAGCAAACAGTGGGAAAAGAAAGACTATTGTGTTCACACCTAATTCAATGCTTATTATAGACTTGTAGAGTCAAGAGCTTATTGTAGTTAGGACAATTGATCACACATCTCAATTTTATACCTTCTCATATTTTTCTCTAGATGATCTTATAGCTTCATTGATTGATTTACACTCACGCATCTAGAGTGGATCAAATACCTAAGGAGAAGTTTGGTCACTTGAACCTGTCTAATTCAATCCACCTTGGTTGATGAGACTTATGTTGACCTTCCTTCTCCTCCACCTCCTAAATCTTCAACTATCAATTTAGTTTAGAAAAAAATTATTAGTATTTTATTTCTAGCTTTGTGGGATGGCTCTTTGTTAGATATTATAGATTTGGTGGACAATATTTAGGCTTTTCATATTATCTATAATGTTAGTTCTCATGGAGTTGTATCCTCTTCTTCAAATGTTGAGGGGGAACCTTTATAACCTCTTATTGTTTCTCTACATGATTATTTGTGATATTTTTACATTGGTATGGAGAGTGTTGTGTAACATTTGAAGGATCCACTTTCATATTTGGCTTCTATTCTATAGTCATCTCTACTAGATTTTGGATTGTTATCTTCATCAATGTGGTCTAGAATAACTACATTGATTATAGTAAATTTTGACATCAACATGGGGACACTCGAGAAAATTTTAGAGACATCACACATCTTCATCTTTCTTCCCTCATCTTTCTTTTAGGAATGGGAAGACATCCTGCATATATTCTTAGTTTTATTTCTTCCTAAGGGGAGGAATGTTGTTCGATGAAATTGGATCATATTCAACATTCATTATTGGGCATCTGCCACCATGTAATATCCCTCAAATAAAATTTTAATTCAAATATCAAAATCTCCTTTTTAATCAAACTTAAATCAGAGCAAATCGGGATACTGAAATGAACACCAAATTACACCAAAATGAAATAAGATATTGAGAAAATGAAATGGAATGATATATTTCATATATTATCATGGAATTACATCATTTTTTCTATCATATACATCAAATAATAACAGTGAATAGTTGCAAAAAAATACATCACCAAATCTCTAAACTGGAAGCTAAAAATCACGCCGAAACTAGAGTAAACTTCACACAAACTCACTCCAAACTTCATACAAAGATCTAAAAAGTAAAGTACATTTATGAATACTGTAATAACATAAAAATATGTTGCTCACAATAACAATAAAATTCAAAAATCAAAAGTATACACTATGTGTAGAGTCCCTACTAATGTCCAATAGACTTGATGTTAGACAAATAATTCAGAGGAAAACTTAACCAAATAGTCCACTAATGTTTGGGACACATTGTTGTGGCAATAAAGAATGGAAAATATAGGATACTTCTTCTAATGAATTTGCAGGTATAATATTCTGCAGTGGATCCTACAAACATGAAAGACAATTTTGTTGTTGTGGGTTCCTACCTCGATTATTCTATATGATTTCGATTAAATCGTCCTCGTCTTAATTTGTCAATAAGGGATTGCATTCAATAGTCATGAGAGTTTGTAGCGAATAGTGATCTTCTTCATCCAGGTTAGGCCATATAGTTTGCTCTAGATTTGCATGAGGTTGGGCTAGTGGATAGAGAACCAGTTTCTTAGTCATAGTTCCATTTGATATTATCATGTTCCCAGACCTACAACCTATAAATGCATCAGCTATTTCTAACCATAGCCTACCTATAATAAGTGGATATCCTGCAAGGTTGTCCTTTCACTGCAAGACTATGAAATATGTAGGATACTCCCATGAATCTAATGTTATGACTAAGTCATCAATGATACCCTCAGGTTTCACTGTTGACCTATCTGCCAACTGTAAAATAGTGGGTGTAGGTTTAAGGTTTACTAGTTGTAGTAGCTACATTTCCTCCTTAGTCATGACATTAATGGATTCCCCTAACTTAATCAAGGTATTTTTTATAAGGGGTCCATTTGTCTTAACATCCACTACTAGACTTCCAAGGTTTGTATATTTAGGGACAATTATATTCCCTAGCATAATGTCAGCAAGGTTTCCTAAGACATGTATTGTTTGAGGGTCCTTCCTCTTTCTCCATGGATTTTTAAGAAAAAGGTCTCTTACTATCTTGGTATAAATTGGAATATCCTTGATGGTTTGAATGGGGAATTTTGATACTCATATCCTTTAGCTGACCCAATAGGTCTGTCTAAGCTTGGTTCTGATGTCTTGGAATAGCTCAACAGTCGGGGAATGAAGGCTTTGGACTTGAAATAGTCTAGTTTACCTGATTTGATTCAAGCTTCAAAGGTGAATTGTCTAAAGATTCTATTGTGGGTTCCTCATCCACCATTTCAGCGATTTGTGGGGATGAAGGCCCAACCAATGTTTTCCCTGACCAGAGGTGGACATCACTCACCTCTACCCCATAAGTAAGGTATTGAACAACCTCATTAGTGTAGGCTTGTTGAACATTCTTGTTATTGGGGTTAGGTGTAGTTTGGATAAGTAGTTGTGGTGCTCTTGGTGGATGAGATGTTGGGTTTGATGGATTGGGCATGATTTCTTGTTGTTGTGGTTGTGAAGGAAACAAAGGTTGTTGGTAATTCATATTTTGGTTCTGCCACTACTGACCATTTTTTCATCATGGTTGTCATTTATTTTGTTGTACTAGTCATTGGGGTTGTAATTAGATCCTTGAAAATTTTATTGTGGCCATACATTTGGTTGTTGTCGGTTCTAGTTTTGTTGAGGGTTTTTCCATTGTTGATGGTTTTGCTAGTGGCTTTGGGTGTTTGCCCAAGGCTGGGGATTCCAACTATAGAAATTTTGATTACCAACTAGAAATGGTGTATTGAAATTTAAAGGGTTTTGTGGCATACCTTGTCTTAGTTTCCATGGCCTTCTTTGTGTAATGTAGAACAACTTTCCATTTTCACTTTCCAATGGTTGAAAATATGGTTTCTCTGGTTTTTCCTTTGTAATACTTGCCACCCTTTTACACTTGTAGTTGGCTTTTCTTTGTTTGCAATTGGGGTAGTATTCAGTAAATACTATGTTAGCCTCTTCTTACTTTTTCTTCACATGTAGAGTGTCCAATTGAGTAGCTAGATGACTTATAATATCTTCTTTCATGTTGGACAATAGGTGACTTAATTCTACTATGGAAACTCCATTGGATGTCTTGCTAATGGAAGATGCTCTATCCCCCCTTGTCCTTTTGGTAAAGGTCCTTGAGTAATTTCTACAAACCTTGCAGATTTCTTCAAAGGGTAATTGAGACACAACCCTTGACCCAATAAGGTTAAGGGCATCCATACAATCATCATTAACTCCTCTTAAAAACACCAACTTCAGGGACTCTTATGAGAGTCTATTTTGTGGGTTCTTCTTTAAGTAGAAGTGGAAACTTTCTACATTGTCCTCTAATGGTTCATCCTCTTTCTGAGTCATTTTGAAAATGTCATCCCTTCTTCTATCAACTCCTCTACAATAATCTTATTATTTTTCTATGAAATTTGTTTTCATAGTGTTCCAATTTGAAATGACATCTTTGCCTAGTCCCATAAACCATCTCATAGCATCATCCTTCAAAGTTGTAAGAAATAGTTTTGAGCATATGGGATTAGTTGTGTAGTCGTAGCTCCTACATAGAACATCAAACTCGAACAAAAATGTGTTTAGATCCTTAGTTACCAAGCCATAGAAGACAAACAATGATGAAGGAGATATATTCTTCAGGAAAATGGCCATCTCTTGGTTGGTAATGGGAAATTCAAAAGTCACATGTTTCGATGGATCATCCACTGCTGCATCAAACATGGTTTGGAAGGTCTCCTCTATGTTTGTAGTAGATGTTGGTGAAAGGGAAATTTCTTTGTCAGGAATACCCTCGCTCCAATCACTATGATTGCCAATATCTGCTTTAGCTTGTCGGTTTGAGGGGAGAAATCTTTCCAAAGCATCTCTCTGCCTCCACGTATAATAGGTGTGACTTTGTATAGCAATGAATCCTGCACAATGTCAGTAAAATATTCTGGTATTTGAAGGAATAAAACCTATTTTTCCTAATATTGAAAGCAAACTTTTAAACTATGAAAGTTAAATAACATAAACGAATTTCTGAAAGTAGCACCATCCCCAACAATAGTGCCAAAAATGTAGAGTCCCTACTAATGTCCAGTAGACTTGATGTTAGACACACAATTCAAAGGAAATCCTAATTGAACATTCCACTAAACCCTTGGAAAGACCTTCATTAAATTATCAACTAGGGCTAACATAAGCTTGTGATGATGCTAGCACATATGTGCTTTCAGAGACTCGTGACTACCTATATCATCCTAGTATAGGTGTTTACACATTCCAAGAAATCAAAAAAATGCATAACAATAAAAGAAGTAATGTTGACACTATTACTACAGGTATCTACAACAAAAGACTGTGACTAGTTCACTGTGAAGAAATGAATCCTAGAATTAACTAGTAATATTAATTAAACCTAAACTCTGGAGTACAACAAATTGAAGAAAACTAAAGCATGAATGTAAAACAAGATTTTTCATGAATTCATTCATAACATAAGGAATCTAATTAAAACAACATGCATTCATGGAGTAACTACTACAACAAAAATAAATGCACAGAAGATAAAGTGCAAAACAATTACCTTGAGCATCCCTTCTTGAGTGACTGTCTCCACAGGTTTAACCCAAATCTAGTTCCTCATATTAACATAATCATGAAAATAATGAAAAACCATTCATTGCATAACTCAAAATATCACAATCTTAGATTCTGATGAAATATTTTATTCATAAGATCATGAGCATTGTTTGTGTAAAATAAGAACTTAACTGAAAGTATCTTATTGCTATATCTACTACTGAATAATTAACCAACTTAACCAACGCCTCAACCACTAAACCATACATATAGGGGGGGTGTTGGTGCAGGTTTTTATTTTCCTAGTGGATTAATTTATTTTCCATGTTATAGGTTTTTCCTACACTTTTATTAAGATTACTTAGGATAATAAAGTGAGTTTATTATTTGATAACTGGGAGATTAAGTGATGAGTTGTTTCCACCCTTTAAGGGTGGAGTATATGCTTTTTCATTGATTTATCTAATATTGGTTGTTAGTGGTGGTCAATTCCTATTGGTTGATTTGACACCTCCATCCTCTCCTTACTTCTATATATAAACTCACTGCCTAGCTTGTATTTTTTATATATTGGAAGATCTTAATGCAATTCTATCATCTTGACATTGTGTATCTCTCGAAGTTCTAGTTTGCATTGTTTATGTTTTTCTAGCTTATGTAACTTCGAATTTCTATTATAAATTTCCTTGGGTTATTCAATCTATTTCATATTTCTAACAACATTGCATTTCTTCTAGTCATCTAGTTGGGTGACTAGTTTGGAAGGGGATTGATCTTCATACCCTTCTTATTATGAAAGATGTTTTAGATTCAAGGGACCTTTGTGATAAAAAGTATTTGGAAAACTTGAGAAGAAATGAAGCCTTGGATTCTCTAGAATAGTTTTGGTTTTTGCATTGGTCTTTCTATGAACCAGAAAAATATTTGGTGGTATCCTATTTTTTAGTGCCAAAATCATCCTCTTGTGAAGACTCCTTGGGTTTGTGATTTAAGATCTTTTAAAAAGGAGATCAAAACACCCCTGTATTTTCTCTAAAACTACTAGGAATCTATTTTCCTATAATGAATTCAAGGCTAAATTTCATCTTCCTAATAAATATTGTGAAAGTTTTGATACAATTATAAAAGATATCCTAGTTGATATGGTTCACAAAATTAGTATTAGATCTTAAAAAACTTGGTGGAAATACTCAAAATGGTATCCAAATACTAATTTTAAAAGTATAAACCTCATCAAGGGTATCATTGGATTTTTCCTCATTTTCCCATGGCGCCCACCTTGAATCAATAGGGGCATTAACAATCACTAGTTTCAATCTAGCAACAAAAGTTTCATACCACATGGTTGATAGTGCTAAAGCCCAAATTGGATCACTTTTCTTGGTATCTTATTTTTCAAGGCCTCCCCATTGGTTCCAAGTTATCTCATTTGGTTTTTTAAATTCATCTTTGTCCTTTTTGTAGACATCAAGAACCTCTTAAATATCCTTTTTGGTATTATCTCAGAGCTCGAGATGTTTGGACTTGGATACATTACTTCTTCAAGCCATTCAAACCTAAGCCATCTTCTTGGCATATAGTTTTTTTAGGGGATTGACCTTGCATATCTCAAAAATTTAATCATATTTGGTATAATTTCAAGGTGGAGATTCTATTTAACATATGCAAAAATAGAAATTCTTCTATTTTCTCATGTTGTTCTATTGATTGTCAATTTTTTGTTTACGCTAAATCTATGATTTATTTTAATGTGTTATTACATATTTAAGTGAAAGTAAATAAGTTTTCACATGAGGCACCTAGCTTAATTATAGGTGTTATCAAATAATTGGGGTAATGCCCCTCATGTTGTTGCTAGATTAACTCTAACTCCCACCTCCTCTCAAGGTTGATCTCCTCCTTGAGGGTGTTTATGTGGGTTTATCCATTCTACCCATGGTCATAGAGAGAATCACTTTGAGGATTATCCTTCTCTTGTGAGAATGGATTGTGCTTAGTAGGGTTGGTCATGGCCTGCTAGTAGGTTCTTTGCCTTTGAACTACCTAGTGGTGGAGGGAATTCTAGTTTTCCTTACTCCAACAAATTTATTTTCTTGGCTCTTTCTATTTCTCTCGACCTAGTGGTTAATGAATAAATTCAAGAGGAAAACAATAATAATGAAAATTATGGATGGGTCCCTTCTATGGCTACCTTGGACCCCATTGATGTATGGGGCAAGTTGGATGATAATGACCCCCTCCTCCTTCTATGTGTGCTCGAGTCACTTAGAAACTTATTTTATGTTTTATGTCATCTTGCTTTGAGTTGATGCCTTGTTTCATCTTTAGGGGTGTGACTTTTCCACCCATTTTTGTGATATATGTAAAATTATTTTATAAATGGTAATTTAGACACTATTCATATAAAAAATCATTGTGTGACCTTAGTTTTCTTCACTCTACCTACCCTTGAATTTACCTTTAGGATTCCATTTTTAAATCTAATATATTTCTAATTTTTAATTTTGAGAGTGACTTATATTGCTTTATCATTTCATCTCCCATATCCATTTTAATTTTAAGCCAAAAGCTACTCAAGGTCCTAATCTTATTTTGAGAAAGAATTATCATCTTAACTCTACTATGGCCACCCAATCGAATAAAAATATATATTTTTTACTCATGTTGAGAACGCTTTTGACAATAATGTTAACCAAGAATATTAGGATCATAACTCTCATGTAGCTAAGTGATATCTCACATTGATTAAAAAATTTGTTTTGGATGCACTCATGAATAATCATTCACCTCAACCATTGGCTAAAATATTGTATTAAATATTAGTGGATTCCCCATGTGGCATGAATATCCTTCATTATATATTATCTATAATGGAATTCTAACCTCATAAATACTAGCTCCATGACTATTAACAATCATGTTACTTCCCCTAGTATTACTTCTACCTATATTATCCCTACCTCTCCCATTCCCCCTCTATGACCATACCTTCCTCCTTGTATGATCACTAATTTTATTCTTTTTTTTTGGTCGGTAAAAGAGTTAATTTTATTAATAAAAATAAGGTTACATAGCATTTCTCAATACATCATTCTTTTTTAAAAACCTTTTCTCACATCACTAAATTTATAAACAAGAACATCTAGCCCTACCTCTTAAACACAACACAAACAACTCCATGAGATACAAATTACTACAAAAAATAAAGAAGTTCCATAGGCAATCCTAAGGAAACAAATCTACAATAATCTGCCAATAAATGAAACCTCTTAACAAGTCAGAAGATTGGAGCTCTGCTTGGTGTTCCCTTCGTTTGAGACCGAAGAACCATCACAAAAGATTTCTTTTCTACTTTCTTTGCTTTCTTCCCCTTCATAGTTTGCTAACCATCCTCCACCCTTGTAGCCTCCTTCTACCATTTCAATAGTTTTCCTGGGGACTCTTCATAGCTTCATTCAACTTATCAATTGTTTGTTGAATCTATGCTTCAACTTTCCATTTCCAGTTTCTTTCTCATGCAGCCTTACCACCCCTTTTTTTTCCTAACATTCTGGAGTTGCAGCCCCATTCTTGAGATCCTTTTCTCCTTTGTTTAGGACAACATTAACACTGTTCACCACCTGGCTCCCTTCCTGTAATAGGGCCTCACTAGTTTTTGTTGTTCTTCCCTATTAGAATCTTTCACCAACGCCATCCCTTCCTGATCTAGAGCCCCAGGTAACTAGCCTTCCACTTCCCTATCCTTCACCTAAGAGCTCACTTGCTTCTCCTTCTCTTTCTCCACTGTATAGTGTTGGGGAGCAACATCTTTCCACCAAGAGGTAGAATTATTTGTTCTATTTTTAACACATTGAGCAACCAAGTGCCCAGTTTTATAGCAAATTTTGCACCTAAACGGTACCCCCTCATAATCCAGGGGTTGCACCCAACCGCCTTTCGAATTTTTTATTTGAATCTCTTCCGGTAACTCTCTAGACACATCCATTTCCACCAAAATCGGAGCAAAATTCGAATGCAGAAGATTTGAGGACCCCTCATCCATCATTAAGAAGCTTGCTAAAGAGTTCCCTACAACCTCTAGGCAAGAATCAAACTAAAATTGTAAGGGAAGGTTAGGAAGTCTCACCCAGAGAAGAACCTTCTCAAAAACTTCAATGGTTGGGTTAAAAGCCGGATGCCATGGTTTTAATAGCAGAGTATATTTTTCTCCCCACTCCCAGTGATAGTCACAAAGGATCTTATTTTTATCTTGCTCCTTTTCAAAAACCACAATGAAGAAACCTTTAGCCATGGGATAGATTTGAACATACCCTTCCAAGACAAGCTTCCATTGGTTGGAAATCCATCAGTGAAGATTAGAAAAGCTTGGCCAAAATCCCCTGAATCTCCCAATCAGTCCCAGCCCAGAAAAAAATTCTCATTAAAGGTCACTTCTTGCTCCATCTCACCATCTAGCTCCACTGTGAGTGATTTAGGTGATGGATGTGAGATAGATTTTCCTCCTCCCCTTCCTGTCATTGCTTTGGTTGGATGCTTAAATGTCTGTGAGGGCCCAATTTGGTTCCCCCCAGTCCCAGCCGCCTTGTACCCCTTGCCACTTTCAATGCCCTCTGAGGTAGGCTCCATGTTTTCCATTTTTCTGCCCTCTTTGTGCAGACAGGGCACCACCATTCAAATCGATGTCGCCTTCGCTGTGGCCTAGAAACTACCCAGTTATCACTGTTCGATCAGCCTGATCCAAGTTCTCTCTGCTGCTAGCACTATTGATTCAAATACCACCAAGCTTACCCTAAGAAGCCTTCCCCAACTGGCTTGTTTCAAGTAAAACCCTAGCCTTTGCAGATAATGACAGTCGACCATTAACTTCCATTGCTCAAATTTTTTACCACTAATTTTATTCTTGATTATTTCCTACCTCTTATTTATACTTCTCTTACCAAACCTACATTTCATATGATTTGTTTTACATCTTCTTCACCTTCATAAACTATTAATTTTCCTACATCATCCATTGTAACTTCCATTTCTATACCTAGAGCCACTCCTACTTCTAGGACCATAACTAACTATCTTGATTCCATATCTTGTTTACATTTTTCTTATTTAGATAAAATCTTGGCTAAGTTATTCCATGAACCCTAAACAACTTTTCTATACAATGGCTTTTTTAGCCTATGAGTTCTATACTTTTTTTTATGATGTGGCCACTATTATCCTAAAACATTTCCACATAAACATGGGATTGAAAGTAACCATCAATGACTTAATTAAGTGTACCCAAAAAAGAAATGAGCCAATCAATAATTATGTTATTCACTTAAAAAATTATGTGGAAAACTGAACCAACAATTTGATACTAATGAACTTCAAATCATGTCTCTTGAAGGAATTATTCTCATTATTAAGAATAATATACACTTGAGAAGTTTTCCATCTTTTAGGGGCATGTGCAAGAAAAATATTAAGTTCAAATAACTCAATAAGCTAGCATTCTCAAGTATGGATCATCATCATCATTTCAATCCTCTTATCCTTCCAAGTTTCAAAATTATAACAATTTTTCGAAAGGTAATGAGGCTACAAAAGCAAAGGAGAATGCACATAAAGTGGTTAATGCTTATAATGCCCCATATTTCAAACATAATTTTCCTTGAAATTTTACTAAGATATGTGAATATTTGGGCAATATTCTTCAAATTATTTTGAGTTGAATTTTGATTATTCTTCATCTCATTTGTTTATTTGATCCTACCTAGGTTCTTCCAAATAATTATATTAAGATTTTTTATCATTATCATAAATCAGAAGGGCATAATAATGAATATTGCATGGGTTATAAGAATTAAATAAGAAATTTAATAGATAATAACATAATTCACATAGGTCGTGTTAATAATAATGGAAATCATGTAGTTGCACCTCCCAATCAAATATGAATCTATATAATTTCATTTCCTATGCACACTAACATTATTTAACCACACTATTTGATTGTTATAAAACATGATACTATAGATGAGCCTTGTGGTGATTCCAATGATACATCATAAATGGATGTTTTTGTGGGAACTATACATTATCAAGACATACTTTCTTTGTCACATGCTACTCCTTTGATTACATTTTTATAATGAAATCCCATAAAATAATCATTAATACAACATATGTATGATATATTTTTTAATTGATAATGATTTGAAACCACCCTTCTATGCTTATCTAGCCATTTCTTTAAAAATTACTAATATGGTATTAATTGCTGCATTGGTATGTCTTACATTGACTCTTTAGATCAGACCTAAAGAATTAACCATTTTTTGTCATGCCATCCCTAGTTTTGATAGGTTTAGGGTGAAAGCATAGTATTTTGAAATACTTGTGACCTATATTTTGCCATATTTTCTTGCAAAACATAGTTGTCCCATCACATCACTCACTATATGAGTTAGATATTGATGCTAGGATTTTGAGTGAGTTTGGGTTAAGGGATTTTGTATATTTAAGGGTTATGATAGGTTTAAGAATATACAAACACTCATTAAAAACAAGGTTTAGAATACTTAAATGATGCTCAAATATTTCATCTCACCATGTATATATGCTTCAACATGTAAGTGGGGAGACCATGGTTTAAACATCTAAAAGTTATACCTTATTTTGCTCATTTGTGTGCAAATATGTGCATGAAGGTAGATTTGTAAAAGTTAAAGAGATTCATACCAACCTCTTGTGGAGTTGAGCCATTTAACTTTGGACTCTTATCTTCCCACACCCAAGGAACCTCCTTATGATAATGAGAAATATTAAATGATCTATATAAAAAATAATTACAAGAACAAAGTAATAAATAAACAAAAGACAAAGGATAAGGTTGTATTTCATAAAGTTATGCATACTTGCCTCCTGAATTACTAATGAAATATAAGGGCCTATAGTACAAAAACCAATATTTCATGCCGAGAACAATTCATAGATTCCAAAGCCAAATTTTGTGTTGTAAAAAATGTTAAATATTCCTACAAAACCAACTCTAAAGGTACAACAAAAATGGTTAAATAAAGATATACCTAATATCCAACCTATTTATAATGTTTTTACAAACAAAACAAAAAAATCTTACCAAGATGACAGAAGTGTTATTGAAAAGAAAGTCACAAAGAAGAAAATTCCATAATCAAAGAGGAAGAATATGAAAAAATATTTTGGGAAGAAGATAATATTTTAGAGGAGGATCCTCCTAGATTTGTCCAATGATCCATGGGCACTCTTATAGACTATAGCTTTATAGATCTATTTTTTTGGTTTTTAGTTTATTTTTTGGGTCTTACACTTTGACCTTTTTAATTGTACCATGTTTGTTGTGTTCCCGTTTCACCTTCTATATTGATTCTCACTTTATTTTCCCCTCTTAGGGGGATTTTTTAGTATGTCACTTTTCATCCTTATCTCTTTTCTTTGTGATTTGCCTATACTAGGGGAAACTTTAACTTTATAATCAACACTAGCCTGTGTGCTTACATGTTTACATACTTCATAATTTATTTGTATACATGACTATTATTTGATACCCATTGTTTGCTTGTCACATGATATAATCAATATATATTTCACATAATTTGTCATTCATCATTCTCTTTCTCTTCCAATTCCTTGTATATTATGCAACAACCTATTGGAGGGGCATATAGTGTAACTAGCATTCCCATTATAGATATTTTAGATAGTTATTTATGCTATATAAAGAATTTTTATTGTACAAAGACAGATCTTGATCACTTTACATGCTTGTAGCCAAGTAGAGTTATATAATATTGCGACAATCAAGTGGATCACATTTTCCACATTTTTTACATTACTGCAATCAAGTAGATTTCCTGGTTGTATCAAATGTGTCATACAACATTTCCCCAATTTGAGTGGAGTCACATGGTCATATCAAGATTGTTGTATCACATTTTTCCACATTAAGTGGAGTCACGTGGCCATATTAAATGTGTCCTATCACATTGTTGCATCAATATGAGTATTTATGTATCAATTTTTTCATAAGAAGAATCTCAAACCCTTCTCCCTCTCGTTCTCTTTTTGGAGATAATCAAAACTTCTTGTATTTTTGTGCTTATTTTAGCTATGTTAGAGGCTACTTCTTGCATAGTTTTCTCTATTTTATAGGTTTCTATGGAGCACTCATACCAAGGAGAGGATCATAAGAATAATTGAAGAATGGTGCATTAGTTTACATGGCCAAATATCCTTTTGATGTGTTTGGATATTTACTTTGCATGCTGGTTAAGAATGTCCATATAATTTGAAACTCATTTTAGAATTACATGCACTTCAAATTAGGAGTAAAATGTGGAATGTAGATGCCCATGCTAATTTGCATTTAGTTTTGGTCCTATTTTGATGGAACATATTAATACAATTACTTATCATTGAGTGATACACTTGTCTCCTAAGTTTGTCTTATAACACAATCCCTATTTATCCCTATTTCATCTCATTTACACACATTCCCACACATTCATTATTTATTGAATTAATATTCACACCCACTTCTAGACATTTGCTCCCTACCTCAATTTGATCATTTTCCCTGCATGGTTCACTTCCATGCAACCTAGAATTGAACCTAGTTCAATCTTGTGGCATATGAAATTGATCTTGAATTCAAAAAATTAAAAAATTCCTACCTCTTTTAACTAGTTTTCGTGAGTTGGTGTGACATAAGTTTGTACTTCTTGTTGTTATGTACTGGTATTTAAAGACATTTAATGTACAACTAATTCATATGGTGGGATATGGAGCAATCATTCTAAGAACATTTGAATTTGGAGCTTGAAAAGAACACATCACAATCATACATGTCATGTGTACACTTACAAATATTGTCTATGATTATCGCTTAAAGCTATAAACCCTATCCATCCAAGGGGCTTCCCTAGGAGAACTTAACCCCAAATCCAACGATTTGCCCAAAATTATTTGTAAACACTGTATTGACATATTTAGACACAAAGAAGGTGAAGGTAAATAAATATCTACATACACATTTTGCTAGTTCATCCTTGCACTTTAGATTAAGATTACGATACTTGAGTTCAAACAAAGGACTTAGATCTAAACCACAATGAAACCCGAACTTACACAAAACTTGAAACATTTTTCAAACTAAGAGAATCAATTTCTATACCTATGACAAATAATTATTACTTCACATCACAATTATTTCTTCATCCTTATTTTGAAAAACTAAATACATCCATACTCTTATTTCATTTCCTAATATTTATTATCATTTTATAACCCAGCTTCTAATTAAACTAGGTTAATTAAGTGATTATTAACATTTATCTAGTTAGCTCTGAATGTATGTAAAAGAGATTTTATTCTATTACAAAATTATATCTGATGTGACTTTGGAAACTCAATTATATAATGTCAAGTACCGTCCCAATCGGGGGTAAGCGCTACCTACATGTTGTGGAGGGCTAAAACTGGCATAGGCCTATTTATGCTGGCTAAGAATTCAATAGGCCAGATAAATTTCAACCTGACATGTACTTTGTGGTAGGTAAAGAAGTGGAGAGAGAGACAGAGCTGGAACGTATGAAGTTGTTCCAGGAAGAGTGCAGTACCTACTTCTTACTGGCTAAAGGAGGACACTGTGGAAATTTCTAGATAATGGCAGTAGGTATGTATCCAGCATGCTGATAATTTTTTTTATATAACTACTAAAAGTAGAAAGCAGTAGCAGGAGACCAAGACAGACAGTACCTGTTCACATTGAAATTTGACCTATACCCAATTTAGATAGCTACAGATTTCCCACTACCCACCAAACAATCCTCTTGTACTTTTCAAATGTAAGTGACTGATTACCTATATAATTGCTTCACGGATAGCTAGATATACAGTTAAAATAGCCTTTATGAGGGTGAACGGTGATCACTGATCAGTGATGACCATCTAGGTCTTCTGCTATCCTATGTCAGGTCTTCTGGTTTGTCAGTCTGCATACCTGCAAGTAAGAGCAAATGTTTGTCATCTGGGCTTAGCAGGGTTTTTTTTGGGGGGTCCATTCATTTTTTACCTCATTTTAATGCTCTAAAGATTTAACTGTGTATTGTTTGAGATTAGATGTTCAATTGTGAATGAAGGTGATTCTTGTGAGTGTGGATCTAATCTACTTTGTGCACTTTGTAAACTATTGTAACTCACTTGTCTTGAGATTGTTGATGTTTGAGTGCTTATAAGGACTAGACATGTTTACAAACACCTTTGGAGAATTTGTTCGATCACAAGGTTCGTGTTCTATTAAGTCAAATTCATATCAAACCAACTTGATGGCTCTAAATGAAAGGTTCAAAGATAACAAGCGAGTGTTGAATGAACCTAGAATGATGCCATAAGCAAACAAGTGTATAATAATATTTTTTGGAAGTTCTTTGTTCTATATGTTATTTTCTTATTCTAACGTTCTAGATGATCTTTAAATACGTGAATAAGTCGACTTAAATGTAATGACCAAACATACAAATCAACATAACATACATTACATCAGCTCACAATGGCAATTGAAATAGTCAACAAAGCAAGAAATTTGAATTTAAAATTTTAAAAATTTAGGGATTGAATTCATGATTGCAAATTTGATGCAAGATGATAAAAAATATTTATATGAATGGGGAATGTAAATTTGGAGATTGGTGATATGAATCTAGGGATTAATGATGTAAAATCATGGTATTGATAATATGAAGGTTGAGATCAATGATGTTAAATCAAGGGATTGATAATATAAGGGTTGGGATGTGTGTCAACAAGAATATGTCCCCTGTAAACTAAGTATTGTACTTAGGACATTGTAATTAGAGTGGCCCAAAATATAAGGGAAACGAGCGCGAGTATGTATTTCACTATTACACTTTTTAACTCATAAATTAATAGCTTGTGTTTTTTTATCATGCTTTCATGTAAGAGTCTTGCTATTATAGTAACTAAACTTGTGTATTTGAATAAAAATATTAATTTATACATTTATATAATTTTTAGGTATATTGAGAGTTATGGATCCCTCACCCATTGCATAAAACAAACAAAAATACAATAAATTCTAAGATTTGTTAATCCAACATTGATCCAAATAAAAAAACAAATCCCTAGATATCTAATGGGATCTAATTGAAATTGAGGAACCCATTGCAAACATACAAGATAAAAGTTACATAGTATTTCCTTATAATACCCTATATTTTGAATTGCCCTTTGCTTGAAAATTAGGATTCATCTCCACGCTAATATGAACAAAAAAAACCAAATATGAGGATCTTTAGCAAAAATAGCAAAATATCAAACCATGACAATTTGAGTCTTCACGTGAATGCACCATGATGTCTTTATTCCACGAAGCAAGAACCAAGTGACCTCCATCTCTATTTGGACTTAAAATAAAATTATTGATTTCACTTCTTTTAACATATAACAATTCATCAATGAAAGTATCAATGTGTTCTCCTTACTTGAGAATCAACATTATCACCTCAGAAAGAAATCTAAAGTGATCCAAGTAAGTTGACAATGAACCTATCAACCTATGATATTGATGGATAACCAAATTTGATGAAACTATGACTTGAATCCCTTCAAAAATCTAAAAATTATATATTTTTTAGTCCCACTCATTTTCCCATGTTACTAATATCACTTATTAGATCCTTGGTAATTCATGAAAGAGTTTGAATTATCTAAAATATGTCATGCAGATATAATAATTAAATCTAATTTCTAATTTGGTGAGCCCTTGTGGATAACATTGAACATATTATTAAGTCTTTTTCAATTAAGATGTTTTAGATTTCACAATCTTTTATCAATTGCAATCTTAAAATGAGAGTCAGGGATCTAACCTCATTGTTTATTCTTGAAGTTTTTTTTATGTAGCTTTAATTAAGGCCCCAAATTTGTCCCTTACAACACAACCAACACTATAAAGACCAAAATCCCTTGGAAGCACCATCAAAATTTAATTTTATTAATACAGTGGGAGGGGGAAAGAACTTTGCCTCTTTTTTAGACATTATTTTTTAATCATATCACTAGGCCCCGTGAATGGGAGGAAGATTAGTGAGACTCCAATTTACAAGATATTTTAGCCCAAGATGCAAAAGTTTGTTCCTTCAAAAATTATTTATCTAAAAATGATTAATGGTTTGAATTGGGTGGGCTTCCCTTGATCTATAAGTCACATTAAGAAAATTTACATATAAAACAGACCTCCTAAGAAACTCTAAAAAGTAAACATTATCTCATATAATACAAATTATTTAAATATAAATTACTTAACAACATGAGTTAAGTGGGGACACATGTTTCCAAAACTCAAGTTCATTGGTTTCTAAAAGTGGTAAAAAATATTTTTATTATAATTTTTAAAAAAACTCCAAGTTCATTTTTTTAATTTTAGATTTTTTTTATTATTATATTTTTATTTAAAACAAACTCTTGTAGTAGTTTAATTTTATTTTTTGAATATTTTACAATAGTTTTTTTATTTTCTTTCTCCAAAATATAAATTAAAATTGTTAGATTATTTTAATCCAATAAATTTTTATAATGAATATTTTTTATTTTATTTTTTTATGTTTTTATTTTGCTCTCTTCAATAATATTTTTATTAATATTTTTTAGTTTTTTATTTTTCTTTTTTCAATATTTAAATTTATTGTTTTAATTCATTTTTCTCAACAAAAACATGCACTTCCAAACTTAAATTCATCTATAATAAAATTTTCTAAATAAAATATATAAAATTGTTTTCTTAGTTCAAACCCAAGGGAGATTTGATGAATAAAAGTTAGTGAAGTACCTTGAGACACAAAACAACCACCAAATGAACTCCTTTTAGGAAAATCAAACATCAAGTGTCTTTGCGTCACAAAAAAATCTTTATACACACCAAATTTATAACAAATTTCTTCACAAAACACTAATTACATTAGACTTACCACAAAATATTTGCAAAAATCTTAATTAAATAAAATAGATGGCAACTTCATCCAAAAACATTTAAGCAAAGTAAATTCGTAACAAATTTAAACTTCTCACAATGTCAACACATAAATGATGAATTAAATCTAATTCAAATATTTATCTACACAAAATATGTCTTCCTTGGCCTCAAATTCCTCCATGAAACCCTACCTTGCCTAGGGTTTTTCTATAAAATTTGGCTATAACTATATTCAACATGTAAAGATTATATAAAATCATGTAACCTCAATGAAACAAAATATAAATACATTTCCTTTTAATATAATATAAGTTTCTCCCATGATTAAATAGATTCTTGCAAATCTTATATCAATGACAACATACAAAATCTGCAATATTTATTTTAGAAGTATTTTTTCATAAAAACAACTTTATGAAATAATTTATTTTTTTTTAAATAAAAGTGGCTAAGCCACTGAACATTTTATTAATAAGGAAATAGTTTACAAGCCCTGGTTCAAAAGGAGCATACCAGTAGGAAAGAACCAGGGAAGAAAACCTCTAGTTATAGCTCTGAAAAAAGATAGAAAAAATAAACCTAGAACCCCAGCTAAACCCACAAAGAAACCCCAACCAAAGTGAACAGATATACTTTAACACAGCCCCCCAGAGAAGCCCCCCACCCAAAAAAAAAAGAGACTCAGTACAAAATACAAAAGCTTGGTACCAGAGACCAGAGCAAGTCATTTTTCCTTATCAGACGGCAAGCTAGAACCAACATCATAGTATGACAATGGCAGAAAATGATCCCAAGAGATTTTCACTTTTTTCTCACGAAGAAGATTATCCATAAGTTGATTGCACCCCGAGATAGTTTCCACAAAATTACCATATGCAATTCCAAACCTAAAAACCATAAGAAGATCTCCAAAACAACCGTTAGAAAGAAAATCATTCTTATGAATAAACCCTGCAATGGGAAAGGAACCATGATCTAAACTACACAAATTTAAGGCTTCACGAAGAGCCAAAACAAATATCAAATCAAGAAGCACAAAATTGTTAGCAATAATAAGAACCCATTCAATATCCAGGAGAACATCCAATGTAATAGTGATGAAACAAGATAAAATCTCAATAGTAGAAGCATTTGGATTTTCTAAAAAGTGGAATAGTCGATTCCCTCAGCCCAAACATGAGTTATGATCAGCTGAAGACCAAAAAATCGAATCCAAATAAATAGTCCAATAGCTGCCAAAGACCCGATATGAAGCATACCAAAGAGCTGTCAAATATGGTCAGAGAAAGTAAGAGAGCAAAAGTAGCCCGAGACAACCATATTGATGAATTTCATCTCAAAATTTGAATATCATTTTAAGATTTAAATTCATGTGAACACATTAAATAAATAAGCATGCATTGATAAATATTAAATATTATAAATGATTTAATTTATTTTGAACATAAAGCAACATTAAAATAATATTTTGAATAAATAAATGAACACATTAGAATAAATTTTATTGCAAATGAATTTGATCTCAAAAACTTTCTCTTGCATGCAACTACTAAAAAAATTTAAATCATTTTTATGATTTCTAATTCTTATTAAGAAATAAAAGAATAGTTTTAGGAAAAGTTTTGTTGAAATATTTTTGAAATTCTTTTTAGATTTTTTTCCCTAAAGAATAAAAGTATTTTTTTAGAAAACATAATAATTTCTATAGTGGAGCTTAAGAATAATAAACTTAAAAAACAAAAAGAATCTTTATTATGTAGAAAGATGATTGAAATATCATAGGATATGTAGAATCAAATTAACCATCATGAGTTAATTCATAAGATTTTAGGAAGTTTAATTTTATAATTATTTTGGATGGTGTCACTATAATGGTTGATTTATCTTTTAGTTGATTTTTGTTAGTTCAATATTTTGATGATGTCATCTTTAAGAGACCCATTTTCTAATGTAAATATTCACTAATGATAATTACTCTTGAAGATGACACTTGAGCTTATTGATGAAGTCAAGAAAGTGTCAATTAAGTTGAAGCTAGGCTACAAAGTTGGTTGGGATTGTTGCTAAAGTCTCAAGGGTGTTGAGGAAGTACTATAACAAAGTACGCATAGATGTAGAAGTTCATATTGGCTAATGAAGTGTTGTGGAATGGATCTTTCCCTATTGAATTCATGGTTATCTTGATTGTAGAAGTAAGGATGAGGATGATGAAGTATGTGGGGTATTGGTCAATTGGAGTTGTGAGCCCCATATCCCTAAGATTGAATAATTTCTAAAGTGCCAAGGGTGTCAAACCTGAAAAGAAAATCACAATATATATGTCCAGGTTGGGCAACTAAGGACCAATTACTAAGGTGGGTAAGACCTTCACTTTTGGTTCTACAAGGATTACATGGGTTTTCCTAAGGTGCTAAGTTATATGATATCATAGGGATTAAATGGTTATTTTTCTACAAACCATACCCAATACATAATGTACCCTACTTTGGTTGTCATAATGTACCTATGTGTTGGTTTGAACAAACAAGACTATACACCTTTATAATAAAAAAGTCTTACCAAGAAAATTATTTGAAATATAGATGTATGGATTTCTATTATTGTTATACACTTGTACAAGAAGGATGGAAAATTAACACAACTAGAAATGATTATAATGTTTAGTTTGTTTTAATGTGTTTGAGTGATCGAATTGGGAATAAATTACAAGCGAATGCTTTATCTAATAAGCAAAAAGTCTTGGATTCATGCAAAATATTTAATAACTAGAACCAAGTGGGATACAAAAACCATACCTAATGCATAATGTACCCCTACTCCAATAGCCATAATGCACCTATGTGCTATTTTGAACAAATGAGAATATACACCTTTATGGAAAAGGGCTTACTAGAAAAAATGTTTTAAATATGGATATATGGATCACTATTTGATCTAAATTTAGTTAGGAATTTAGGTAACAATTTCTAGTGAGGAATTGATGATATTGTGAAGTTACAAAATTGAATAATATGACAAACTCATAAATAGATGTATGCCTCTAAAAAGATTTATTTATTCTTTTCAAAAATATGATTTATATGTTTTCAAGGAATATCAAAGGTCACCACATCCTTGGAACAGTTGGGTAGGGACCAAATAACTAACTAAACTAAAATTTTCAAAAAATATAATTATTTTAGTACCCCAACTTGGCAGGGTCATAACTTCTAGTGTGTTAGGTGAAATTTGAACTTCCTAGAACCGTTGGAAAGGTCTCAAAGAGAAATATTTTGAGTTTCTTGGAATGCAACCTATGGAAATCATTCCAAGAAACTACTAAAAAATTTCTAGCCAAATTTTGCTCCAAAGGCCTCCAAATATGTAAATTACTAAAACAATTATATTTTTTATATTTTCCATTGTTTCTTGGGAAAATGATATCCAAGTGCTCCTAGATTGGTGTTGAATCACTATTGTTGTTATACACTTGTAGATGAAAGATGGAAAAGTAACAACTAAAGATGATTATAATGTTTAGTTTGTTTTGTTATGTTTGAATGATTGAGTGGGGAATAAATTGTAGACTAATGCTTATATCAAATGGACATAGAGTCTTGGATTTATGCAGAATACATAATAGCTAAAACCAAATGGGATATCTTGATCAAGATATATCCAAATACTATTTTCACCAAAAAGCACACATAAACTAGGCTTTACACATGCAAATAGATAATAATAGAGGTTAAATATCTTTTTTATTATTCTACTTAATAATCCAATAATAAACACATATATTCATTCATTGATGTTGAAAAGATGCATTACGAAGGATTTGGAATGATTTAACAACCTTTTGGTTGACCAACTATTCAAAAATCAAGACAATATAAATAACACTCTTGGAGACACTTAAATAATGTCAGATCTGCTAGTTACATTCATTCTCTACATTACAAAAAATTTAATACATACTTTGCATTAACCCACACAATAAAACATCAAAATTATAATACCTAAAACTAGAAACTAAAACCATAGGGTTATCTACAATATTCTCTACTTGTTGGTTCTATTAATGTTTGTTTATCTATTTTTCCATGCCTCCAAATGAAAATATTTTTTATTATTAATACCCTACTATGAATAATGTTAGATATATAATAAATATGGCATACCATGGATAGTATGATGTAGAGAGAACCCATACCTGTTGGGCACCCTGTTCCCAAACTCACATCATAATTTATCATGTTGCAAATTCATTTGGATGCACTAGGAAAACATTAGGGGAATTCCCTTCCTCGATCTATGGGTGTCTTCATCATTAATGGTGCCTCTTTTTTTGGTACACAAGTTGAGAAAGAGGCCACAAAATCTACAAAAATAACCTAGGAAATGGTGAAAATATTCAAGATCTATAATCCTCAACCATCACATTAAATTAGGGGGTCACCAATAGAAATATTTTTTAATATAAATGTGTACCTTCCTACATAAAATATATTCTTCAAGCATGTTGAGATATTATCTGGTAGTTGTAAGGTCATATTATCTTGACAATAATGACAACCCTTGTAGTTTTCTTCTTTATCATTGGAAACTACCTACAAATTTGTACCCAAATTATAAATGGTGCTTTTTAGAGGGAAAAATCTTTTCCAACAATCGTTACATCATAATTGGTTATAAATGACCTTTTAGAGTGAATATAGGAGTACATGAAATAGATAGAAAAAGTGTAAGATTTTTTGAACTGTTTGGGGCTTAAGGTCAAGAATAACTCTTGAATCATGTTTTTGGTCAAGTAATTGGGCATTAAGGGTGATGAGGAACTCCTATAATTAAGGTATGTGGAATATGGGAAGTCAAAAAAACTTTGAAAAGTTGAGAGAATATCAAAAAATTAGGGGTTGGAAGTTGGGCATACCTCATGATAGGTACTAGGGTGATGTGAAGGATGAAAGTCCAACTCTAAAAGGATATACAGGGTTTGGTGGATTTCATTGGTCAAAGTTGGGGGAGAAGAAATGATAGGAAAGGAAAGTCTAAAAGTATAAAAAGAAGACTTTTTAAACTTTTAGAGGGAAAAAATAAAGATGTCAAGGATGACATGGAAAGGGAACTTGAGTAGAAGAAAACCTACAACCCCAACTCTAATAAAGTACTTTGTGGAAATCATGATATGGGATTCAAGAATCAAGGAAGATCCAAATGAGTCATCTAGATAAGGAATGGTATAAATCCTTGATCCATCATATTTTCCATATGTGGAAAACAACTCCTTATGAGGAGTCATATGATACGAGCATCCTAAATCAACTAACCAGTGTTCATTAGTCATAATATGAAGAGAAGAAACCAAATATTCATCACCTAAGTTTGAGGATTTATCTATGGAGGAATCAATTTATTTCTTTGTATTTCTACATTTCTTCTTCACATGCCCTCTTTTTCCATAGTTCCAAAATTTCACTATGTTCTTCCCAAGAGTTTTAGATCTGTGCTTAGACTTTTTCTTAGGCACATTCTTATCTCCTTTAGAAACTCTTTCTTTAGGCCTTCCCCTAACATTGAGAGCATCACCCAAACTATCCATAGTCTTTTTCCTCATTTCCTGTGACAACAAAGTTTGTACAAGAGCATCCATATTTGGATATTTGATGTTAGCAGTGATAGAAAGAATGAAATTATCCCATGATTTAGCTAAAGAACGAAGAAGCATAATGCATTTTTCTTCTTCTTCAACATTAACATCTATAGAGGCTATTTGAATCAAAATAAAATTAAATGAATTTAAATGTTTAGCTATTGATTCACCTTCCTTCATCTTAAGAGAAAACAACTTTCGTTTCAAGTAGACTTTATTTATCAAACTTTTTGCTTGGTATATCTCACCTATCCAATTCCAAAAAATGTTTGTAGTCTTTTCGTTTGACACATTCAGGAGAACAAAATCAACAAGAAACAATCTAATAGTATCAAGCGCCTTCTAATCCATCTTCTCCCAATCAAGTCATTATTCATGTTTTCAGGTTTCTTTTCATTTGTTACAACCACGGTCCATTGATCTTGTTCTTCAAGGAGATCCTCCATTTTCAGCTTCCACAACTCATATCCAAATCCATTAAATTTCTCTATGTCCAAATGAGAATATGTTGCAACCATGGTTTCAACACAAAAAAATTGCGAAAAACAAATCAACCAAACTACCATTATAGCTCAAAAAACCTTCGTTCTACCACCTAAGACACGGAACTGGCCAGGCTCTGATACCAAATGTTAGAAAATGAAAGGTGGAAAGAAATAATAGAAGCTTAAATCAACTATAAATTAGATCTAATAGTGTTTTTCATATGGATTTTATATCAACAATATTAATGAGAGAATAGAACAAAAGACTTAATATCAAACACGATGTTTAATGTGGAGAAACCCTTTCAAGAAAAAACTCCACCAAAGAAGAGATGAATAGCTTGTATTATCAACAAAAAATGATTACAATACATCCACTCTAACTCCTCTTTAGCCTTCAACCCGATAGCATAACCCCTATAAAGAAAACTTGAAGAAAAACATTTCCATCTCCACTTTCAAGCACCTATTATAAAGAATAATGCAACCCATAAAGAATGGCATCCAAATTGGACATATCCTCATGCAACCACCTTGGAATCATCAATTTCAGCTCATAATAACCTCTTACATATGCTCTTATAGCTTCCATAAGGCATCTTCCATGTATGGACACCTAGGGACCAAAATAGCAAAGATACCATCATAGATGTCATAGTCATCATAGAATCTTATGACAGGTGTCATAGCTATCATAGATTCTCATACAACTTATGAAGGTTGTCATAACATGTTATAATGTCAAATTCCCAAGGTGGACGCCTAGAATCTCCATATTAACCATTTCACCATTATCATGGCAACTATCTAGTAAAAGTAACATAGTAACTTTTATCGATAAAATGGTAATTACCGAGGCCAGTAAAAAATTAACTAATGTTGTTGGTGAAACCTTCCATCCTTTATGAGTGAATTACAAACAATATTAGGAGTAATTAAATTATATGATATTTACAAGGTTGATGGTACCTTTATCCCAACAACTACTTCAACTATTTCTTCTTGGGTTGTAATACTTTTTGCTACTATAGGAACCTCACTTTGGGAATTATTTTCTCAAGATTACCTCTATCATTTTGACGAAATATTCCAAAGTGGTTTCTTATTTTCCACATGCATTGTTTAGAGTTTAAGTACCTTTTGTTTTACAATGTTAGTGAATATTTTTTTCTCAATAATTTTGGAGATTTTTCCTTATTACTAGTCTTAAGTTGTAGGAAATAAGCTTAAATATGAAGAAATTAAAATTAAAAAAAACACTATTTCAAAACCTAAAATATTATAAATCTTGACACCATTCGTAGTATTGATGCTAAAAATGTCTGTTATCAACTCCTAGCAAACCTAATGTAGCTAAGGCTTGCATAAAACTCAACAAATATTCTTATCCTTGATCAATCAACCTATTGAGTTATAACACACCATGTATTTATCTAGCAATCCAGTGATCTTGGTATGTTGGCAATACGATATGTATAGTAGTATATTTCTAAAAATTGGAGTACTAGAATTGCGTATAATAGATAAATTCTACTTTTTCAAAATAAGGAAATAAATGCAATGCTAAAATAGGAAATATATCTTATAAACTCTTTAACTAATCAACAACTACATAGTGATTACTACAGATTTATGGTGGATGCTACAAAATAACTAATATTAACTATAATAAATTAATAACAAAAAAATCCAACTATGATTGCAAGAATCTATGCTAATAGGATAAAGGTTGAGTTGATGTCCACATCAAGTGATCCATTACTTTAATTAATTATTTCCTTCTCTTTTCCTTTATTTAGCTATTAATAAAATCAACACATCTTATGAATCATAACATTGAAATAATGAAATAAACTAGTTTGGTAGTAAACTTTGTCTTTAAATGATCTACTCAAATATAATACATGTACATCTAGAATATCTACTACTAATTCATATATTTGTTGATTTTTATTACTTATACTACACTTATCTAGTCTCTTCCATCATACAAGGGAAGGACTCTTATTTTTATAAAGAGAAATAAAATTAGGAAAATAAGTTCAAAGTAATTAAATAATACTTTTGTTAGGAATTTTCAAGTTGTGCATGGAAAGAGTAAGTTATTCAATGAATGTAAAGATGAATAACTAGATTAATTTAATTCTTTCGCAATCCTTGCTAGAGAATAGGCATTATACGATTTGTTGAACATCCTTCCTCATTACTAGTGAGGTTCATCCTTATCTAAACATAAGAGATCATTAAAGTGTTGCATAGTTGTAGGGAACCATGATCTTGGGTTGCAAGTATGCTATTATCAATTGCTACAGGTAGAAGTTAGTTCCATAAAAGACCCCTATTCTAAAATCATCATAACCATAATAAAATTTTGTATTATTTTAAAAATACTTTTTAGCATGTAATCATTCATTAAAACCTCTTATAATTATTATAGTGCAAAAACAAATTGGTTCTAAGGTTCTAAAATATCTTTGAAAATATGTTTTCAAATAGGAAACATAAGAAACAACAAAGAAAAATACAACAAGCTCTTCATCATTCAACATCTTTATCATTTTTTTTACCTTATTGGGAACAAGTTCAAGTTGGTCCATTTATTTTATAGTATTAGTGTAGGACAAAAATATGTCCTTATGTTTAGGAATTCTAAGGATTTCTCTTATTGGTACTAAGATACTACTTATCTCATGATCTAATTCATATCAATAGGCTTATAGTTAGGAAAGGGTGTATATTGTGGGATAATTAATTCATTTTCATTAGGAATGAAAGGCATGACTTGACCACAAGAAATAACATTATTATATATTTTTTTATCTTTCTTCATTTCTTTATCTCCACCTTGTCCTTTTAGTGTTTGAGATTGAACTTGATGTTCCTTCTCACTTAGGTTCACTGCTCTAGAACATTTTTTAAACATAAAGGTGGTGTATGCTCATGGGCCTTAGGTACATATCTCTTCTTTATTACCTACTATTATAGTGTCTCCCTCTTTTTCTGAACCACCTTCTTCGTAACAATGTGATTTATAGTCTCATTTTATGCCTTTTTCTTCTCTTTTTGATTCATTCTTATTTTTTATAGTAGTAGTTGCATTATCTCATGTAGAAACTTACCTATTACTTAGCTAATATCCACTATACAAATGCATTTTACTAATTTTGTAAGGGATTTCATATCCTCATATGATGGTTTGGACCTTTTATATCTCTATTGAATGAGTTCCCTTGTGATGCAGAGCATGGTATCAAAGGTATACAACACTCAATCAATGTTTTCCCAAAGTCTTAGCACAACAAACAAGATGGGTTTCTTCACAAGTTGACAATATGCCTTGTAGCACAACAAAAGGGTTTTTTGTAGAATATCTTGCAGAAAACAACTCCTACCCACAATACAAAAATTGTTTAAGATACCCTTTTTTTAGTTTCAAAACATATCCAAAAATAAACTATGGTTTTTTTGTAACATAACCCTCAAAAAACTATTGCTACGCTTCACCAAGGCCTAATTAGGCTAGTTTGAAAGGGCAACAACAAGGTTTTCACTCTCAAGGATTTCCATCTTCAAAATAGACCTCTAATAATGTCAAATAAGGTCTGAACAAACACTTTTTATCATTTCAAACAACTTTCCAAGAGTCTTTCATCAAACCCCAACCTTGATGCAACTTATTTGTCTAAAAACTTGAGTTTTCAACCTAGGGCATCAACCAATTCGCCCAAATCCTCAATCCCTGCTCCTGAAAACACCAAAGACACAAAATATAGCCTATCTACTTCCATTCCACTGGTTCTTAGGCCATTTCACCAGTGGTATGGCTCAAAAATCCATTTTATTACTCAAAACCTCAAAACCTAGGGTTTCAAGACATTTTTTAGAAAAATAGCTCTAAAATGCTCAAAAACCAATGAAAAATAATGAAACCAGATGAAAATGAGAGAATATTCAGTTATCCATCAATTCCAATGCATATAAGTTCACTTACAAGCTATAGAAGGCCGTACTAAGTGTTGTAGCAGCAAATTTCAATGAGAAAACGTTGAAAAATAGAGCTTTATTGATTCCAACCCCTCCAAAACATCAATCAACCCCATCCAATGATGAGATCAATATTTTTATGCATTTCCAAGCCTATTCTAATGGTTAGAAACTAAATTTTGAATTATTGATTAACAAACACCCATTTGGCTCTTTTCGACAACTTTGAAAAGTTATTTTTCAACAAATTGCAACATTTTGCAACTTTAAACAAACTAACACCAACCAACCTAAAAACATCACAAAGCATCTTGAAAGACCTTATTACACACAAAAAATGACTCTAAACATAAAATAACTACATACTAAATCCCCTTTACATAATGAAGGCCGAAGTTCCCTGCACCATACTCCCCGGGCAAAAGGAACTCAAGTCCCCTTGAGGACTGTGCAACAAAGGAATCGTGTTTGATCACATCATACTCTAACCTCCAAGAGGAATTCTCATTTTTTGAACCATTCCAATGGGCCAAAAACTAAAAATTTGCATCATCCTTTGTCTTGTTGAACTCTTTGGCATCCAGGTTAAGCTCCAACTTTAGTGACCTATTTGGTAATTGATCCTTGATTCCTTCCCCATCTGAAAACATTGTTGAACTTGCTTTAGTACCAGAAAATATACCTCCTACGTCCTTCTCTTTCACTTTAGATGCATGCTTGAACTTACTCTTCTGCCTTTGTAGCTTATCTTTGATCTTGTCACCCTTCCTTTCCATCTCTTCTATCTAATATTCTACCCCAATGTCTACTGCTTGCTCAAGTTTACCAACCTATGATATGAAATAATTTGAATGACTAGTATCCTCCTTTGAAAACATTGAATGAATCACCTCTCTTATCCTCATATCAACACACTTCTCAATTCATTCCTAAATCCCCAAAATCAATTCATCCTTGACCTTCAACAAATCAGATTTGGACACCAACTCAATATCATTTCCCTTCAAAATTGAATCATTCTTCAAATATGCTATCTCAATACCTCCAAGGTTAGAAGTGGCTGCAAACTCCAAGTGCTTATCTTCCTCTACCTTTATAAACTCTTTCCTTATTTTTGATGGCTCCTTCTCCATTGATGCTTTGAAAGTGTCCTCCTTACCATTAGTGATTCTCCAACTTCAGGAGCGACATGTTGTGATGGAGAGTTTACACTCTCAATATCCTCTTCTTGGAACAATTGTGTTCTTCTTTCACCTCCATGTGAACTAGAGGCTTGACCTTCAATACACTACCATGCTTGGTGTCCAAATTTGTTGCATTGATAACACCTTCCTGTGAATCCTTGTGAGCCTCTTCCTTGACCTCCAAATTCACCTCTAAAACCTGATCTACCACCTCTAAATCCACCTCTTGCATTAGCAACTTGTTTTTTGTCCTTGATTGTATCTTCTTAACCTTCATAGCACTGACTTGGAGTAGAAAATGTCCCTTTTCCTCTATTATTGTTGCCTCTTCCCCTGTTTGACTTATCTTACCTTCTCTTTACCTTTTCTTTAGCCCTAATTTCCATTTGATAACACTCTTCAACCATTCTTGGATTTTCCAAAGTTAACTCATCTTGGATGTTGAATCTTAATCCACTCAGATATCTAGAAAACTTCTCCACTTCATCCTCCATGTGACCTGCCCTTATACTCAACTTATAAAATTCTTCAGTATAGGCTTTGACATCCATCTCTTTTTGTTTTAGCCCTTGAAGTTTCTTAAACATTTGAATAGCATAATTAGATGGTAAAAACTTACCCTTAATTCTAGCCACCATTCTATCCCAAGAAACAATTTTTGACTTACCTCTCTTCCTCTTTTCAGTCTGCTCATAATCCCACCATAATAGTGCATGACCCTTCAACTTTGTTTTTGCAATCTTCACCTTTTTCTCCTCAGATACATCCTCACACTCAAAATAATTGTCAAGTGATGCAATCCAATCCAAAAATTCTTCATCATTCAAACTACCTCCATACTTGGGTACATCAATCTTCACCTTGGGTTTATCTTCCTTGACTGCTCTTAGTAACTTAGCTATCCTTTGATCATCAGGACCCAATTCCTCTTCCTCTTCTTCTTCAGAGTCACTCTCATCATCCATGACCATGCCTCTATTCTAACTTGTTTCTAGAGTAGCAACCCTCTCCTTTAACTCTCTCATCTCTCTAGCATGCTTGTCCTTCGACTCATTCACTTCTTTAGCAATGGTTTTCCCTTTTGGAGGCATCTTGTTCACTTTTTCAACCCAACCTTTTTCCCTTCTTTAGATTAGACCTATGATTTGATCCCAATTTGATGTAGAGCAGGGTATCAAAGGTCTACAACACTCAATCAATGCTCTCCCAAAGTCTTAGCACAACAAACAAGATGGGTTTCTTCACAAGTTGACAATATGCCTTTTAGCACAACAAAAGGGGTTTTTGTAGCATATCTTGCATAAAAAAACTCCTACCCACAATCCAAAAGTTGTTTAAGATACCCTTTTTGGAGTTTCAAAACAACTCCAAAAATCAACTATGGTTGTTTTGTAACATAACCCTAAAAAAACCATTGCTACACTTCGTCAAGGCCTAATTAGGCTAGTTTGAAAGAGCAACAACAAGGTTTTCACTCTCTAGGCTTTCCATCTTCAAACTAGACCTCCAAACATGTCAAATAAGTTCTACACAAACACTTTATATCATTTCAAACAACTTTCCAAGAGTCTTTCATCAAACCCCAACCTTGATGCAACTTATTTGTCTAAAAACTTGAGTTTTCAGCCTAGGGCATCAACCAATCTGCCCAAATCCTCAACCCCTACTCTTGCAAACACTAAAGACACAAAATATAACCTAGACACTTCCATTCCACCGGTTCTTAGGCCATTTCACTGGTGGAATGGCTCAAAAATCCATTTTATTCACTCAAAACCCCAAAACTTGGGGTTTCAAGGCAGTTTTCAGAAAAATAGCTCTAAAATGCTCAAAACTCAATGGAAAATAATGAAACTAGATGCAAATGAGAGAATATTTAGTGTTGTAGCAGCAAATTTCAATGAGAAAATGCTGAAAAAATAGAGCTTTATTGATTCCAACCCCTCCAAAACATCAATCAACCCACTCTAATGATGAAATCAAGCCTTTTATGCATTTCCAAGCCTGTTCCAATGGTTACAAACTAACTTTTGAATTGTTGATTAACAAACACCCATTTGGCACTTTTTGATAGCAACTTTGAAAAGTTGCTTTTCAACAAATTGCAACATTTTACAACTTTAAATAAACTAACACCAACCAACCTAAAAACATCACAAAGGGTCTTGAAAGACCTTATTACACACAAAACATGACTCTAAACATAGAAACACTACATATTAAACCCCCTTTACATAATGAAGGCCCAGGTACCCTACACAACCTTGAGTGTTCATAACCATCAACAAGTAATCGATATTAATTTTAATCTACACCATGCTCATATTGGAGAATTTGTTAAACTACACCATAGTCAAAGTATTAAAATTCTTCTTCCATGGAATCATATCCAAGTTGTTGGACTCAAGGAACATTGAGAGGGGGGTTGAATCAGTGTTTAAGAATATTTAAATTACAATCCAGATATTAAACCATTTATAACATTTGAACAAAAGTAAAGATGCAAGCACATGAAGGAAACAATCAAAACAACATAACACCGAGATTTTTATGTGGAAACCTTGTTATGGGAAAAACCACAATGGAGGTTAATCCACAATTTATACTTTGTTACAAGTATGAAGAAAAAGGGGAATACACATGCATTCAGGCACACTACCTAGAGCTCACTGCTCAAAATTAGGAAGGCTCATTGCCTTACAATATATTTGGATTACAAAAAAAAGTTGAATTGAGGAAGTAGCATCTACAAATGCCTGGTTTCAGTTCCAGTGAGGCTCATAGATCAGATTCTAGACCTTTTGTCTGATTCTGCACTTTGCTCTGCTCTGCCTTAATTCACTTCACAACAATCCTCTTATGCATAGGTAAAACTGTGCCAAATCATACAACAGCCCTTCTGCTATTCACACACTTTGAGCATATAACAATTTGCTCTTCAAAATGAATTAATAGATCTCTTATATATATCTGCAATCAAATATTTAGTCACTTCATGTCCGCTTCAGCAAAATAAAAATATTTTCAATAGCTGGCTCAATCCACATTTAATATTCGATGCGTACCCATCAAATTCAACTAATGCTATGCTATGGCCCCAAATCAAAATGCTTGAACACAAAAAAATTTAAAAAATTACTCCTTATACATCTGTGACACATTACATACATCAAGTCAACCTTCATGAACAAATAAGCAAAAAAATCATCCTGTCGGATCTCCTAATGTATACACCAATTAATGCGACATCACAAAACTTAACAATAAGATAATATAGATACTTAACAACTTTCCCCGAGATCCACAACTCAAAATGATAATTTGGTGAAGCATGTAGATCGACATACTAACTAGATACCTTGTTCATCATTCTTTCGGTAATACTTTATTCTTTACTCTATCTACCAGTATGAACAAATCAGGTGATCTGCGGACCGAAATAATGACTTAGGTTGCCATCAATGACAACACTAGAAGCCATACACCAACACAAGTACATTAATCTAATCAACTTCATTTTCATCTTAATAATATTTAGCAACACCTTTCTTATTTTAGAATCAATCCTCCTTTGTTGGATGATATGATAACTACATAAGTTGCTAGATCATGAGGCAAATAGCATGCCTCACACAACAATTTTATGTATTAGAAGTGCACATTATCCCTTTACAAATTTTATTAATGTTTCATTGTCTTGGTGGGCCTAAAATTCCTTTATTTGAGAACCATTTATTTATCATGTTGTTTTGATCTTTTGGACCAATCAATATTAGATGGTCTGTTATGCAAATTTTGACCTTTTTGAAATATTTTTCAACATTGTGAGATAGATGTCCTTTTCCATTTAATGATACCTTATAATATGATTCATTTAACTCAAATGTAATCTAAACTCACTAATTAACGAAATAGAATCATCTAAGTATTCATAATTAGCAAGTAAAATTGGTTTCACATGTAAAGAAGCATTTGTAGAACCATCATAATAAAAATGTAATAGCTTTATAATAGAGTGCATAATATAAACACATAATATAGTTTAAAAAGGTGCAAATATATCAAAATCATCCACATGAAGAGTTAAATATGTGTCATCATAGGGTAAGGGATCATCATGATATGTGTAAACAAAGATTTTGGCTCCCAATGGCTTTCATGCACTTCTAGGGTTTTTCACCTAAAAGGAGAAAGATGGGGCAAAATGGGCAATGTATACACTCAAAATCAATGCAAGGATGGATGGAATATGCCTAGATGCAATGTTTAAATGCAATAAAATGATAAAAGGAGTGATTTATTAATGAAAAACCTAAGAAATGCAAATTGTTTGAAAACACAGTGATGTATGCAAAATGACCTAAGAATGCAAACAAACAATAACATAAATAAACAAGACTAGAGAGGTGCACCTAGAAATTGGAATCCTACATATTTTGTTGTTGAATCCAACTAGGACACTTACGCCAAGATGGGCGACTTAGTCATGTTTCGAGGAGATTCTAGCGGAATAGGTTTATGTCAAATGGATACTCAGAAATGTAAAAAACACTTTTCAGGCCTAGCACTAGGACTAATTCACCACCAATGGTGACTTAGTCTACCTAGGAATCTCGAGAAATTTGGGGTAGCAATCTGTAGCTTTCTATTTACACTTCCCTTCCTAACAAGTGTCCAGTTCAAATTCTGCAGAAAATGGGCTGAAAGAGGTCTCCGAGCCTCAATTAGGGCTTTGTTGACTTGAATGACTTTGATGGATTGTTGACCACTTTTTAACACCTTCCTCTTTGACAAATATGCATACAAGACCTGCAAAACACACATGCAAAGAGGGGAAAAAGGGGTAAGGGTTAGAAAATAGGGGTTTGCCTTAGTCAAACCCCAATTAGGTAATCAAACCCTAGAAAATGAAATGAAATAAATAGAGAATGATGAATGAACAACATGCAGTGCTACAACTCACCAAACCCTTGATATAGAAATCTAAAGATATGAAAATGGATGCTCTAATGGATGCTTGAAAGTGCTTAGAATGCTTGAGAATGATTAAGTAAATGAATGGATTGCTTGAATAATGAATGGGAGTGAAAATGAGAGAAAAACCCTTTATTTATACTTGATTTTCCAATATTTCCCAAAAATAACACATCACAGGCCGACCTTAAGGTTAAGAGAATAAAATCCCACCGAAAAATTAAAATTATTTTGATTTTTGTGCCCAGTGGGACTAAGTCGCCCCAAGTGGCGACTTGGTCCCACTAGGGCAATTTTATTGGGTGTCAGGAATTAAAATCCATTTAATGAGGTTTAACGGGATTATTGTCTGAAACACTTAACTAGGGTTGGAAAGAGCATTAAGGGGTCATTTAAACATAAGAAAGGGTTGAATTAGTGATGACAAGTCTAGAAAAGCGTGAGAGTTTGTTACAACTCTTTACAACACTTTGAAATAAGACTTGGTAAGTGATAAAAAGGGGTTATTTAGGTGAATTATAATGAAAGGGTCCTAGAAAAATGTGAAAGTGGGTTAAAACACTTGACAACACTTTTACAAGACATCCTAGAATTCTTAATGATTCACAAGGGTTTGAGACCTAATGTGAATGTGTTGGCCACATTACAACATTAAATCTAGGAAAAATCAAGCCAAAACCACTAGGAGGACCTAAACATGAGAAAAAGTAGAAGGGTTACTTTTTTCGTGTCCACAGTTAGCCCCCACTTTAGTGAGAGGATGAACCTGCTTCAAACTCACATTAAAGTAGCAGAACATGCATCAAGAGGGGTTTCAATGAACGAATGCTAGCAAGATGAGACATCAACAATCAAGAGGGATGATCAAGCCCCCAAGATGAAGATCTCATGGAAAACTAAACATGAGCACAAGAAACACATGTGAGAATGATGAAAGAGAGAAGAGGAGAAAGAAAAGAGAGTTGGATCAAGCTTCGATCATTTTTCCATCCCGTTGTGGATCAGATCTAGGTTGTTTTTCTAGAAAAATAAATGTATACTCACTTTGAGGCAACGAAGCTCATGGTTGTCCACCAGGTGAGAAGGCCAAAAAAGGTGAGAAACATACACTCATGGCTTGGTATGCACTCACACACATGCAAGTGGCTATGGGGAAAAGTCATGCCTTGGAATGGGCTTCCCCCTCAACCATATCAAAGTTATACCTCTTGATAACTTTAATAAGGTGCCACAAAAGAAAATAACATTTTGAGCTTCATGAGACAAGGAAAGCTTTGTATGCTTGGAGCTCATGAACAAATGTGATAGCACTACAGGCATGCAAGTTGTGTTATGCAAGGTGGCCATATAACAAATGCAAAATGCAAAGAAATATTCAAAGGATTCTTGTTTAGTTCATGCAAGGTCTTTAACTTAGGGAACATTGTGTCTAATGTCTCCAAGAGAGGACCAATCAAAGAATAGAAATTTTGCAACTTAGGGGATGCAGTGTGTCACATCAAGCCACCAAGAGGAATGTAATATGCTAAGATAGATCACACTCATGAAGGACACTACACCCAATGTCATCTACAAAGTGACAAAACACATCGTATGAAGTAAGAAGGTTGCACTAAGAACCAAGAAAAATAAAAATGCAAAATGAATAATGCCAATGTATGCCCCCACTTTAAAGGAATTGTTACACACTGTATTGTGAGCAATTACTTTAAAGTAGCAAATGAAAAATGCAAACAAGAAGAAATACATGAAATCCAACTTGGAAAACCCCTATGCCAAGTCACACGTTTCCGAGTAAGGCTACATCATGTGAAGGAAAGGAAAAGAAAAGGAAGTATTTGCCCCCAAACTGAAAACACCAAACGCATAAGGGATCTATGGATTTGGGATCAGTATGTTTGTTGTTTGTTGTACCCAAAACCAAAATTTTTGCTTCACTAAGGCATTTTGCTTAATTGAGTCTTAATCTTGTTAAAGTGATGTCAGAAGGTCATTTTTGGGGTCTTTAAATATGGAGTTTATGTCAGTTTCATGTCAGTCTGTTACTGAGGAAATTCAAGAAAAGTGAAAATCTGAAGGAAAATTATCAAAATTTTCTCTGAAGAGGGGAGCACATTTTCAAAAGGGCGCCCTATCTTTTAGGGGCTCATATCTTGTTTTTAGGGTTTGTCACCTCCAACAGACATTTGTCCAGCATCACGTCAGCTTCGCAATGAGCTATTAAGCTTATCAAACAGACCTGTTTCATGCAAGTTATGGAAGATATAGCGCAAAACGAGAGGAAAGTCAAAATTGGCTAACACTGGAAAAAGAGCAGCTTTTGAAAAAGGCGCCCATCTTTTTGAGGTGTCAAATGAAGGTTTTTGACTAAATGCCACCCAAGATGTTTGTCTCACATTTTTTCAGGCTTCACGACGCATCCATCAGTGGGTGAATCTGAGTTGTAGAAGTGCCTGAGTTGAAGGTCAAACATGGGGTCAAATCTTGGTCAAAATATCAAGGAATAAGCAAAAGAGCACTTTTTCAGAAAGGCACCTGAGCTTTTCAAGCCATTAATACCTTCTTTTTGATGTTCTTAGATATCCAGCTTCTCTGTGTTATGTTCAGCTTTTCGTTGCTTGTCTTCGTCAGATCAGAAGATGATTTAGCAGCTTGCAGTCAGAGTTTTTGTATTATTTTGGTTAGTTCCAGAAATGGCTAAGTCTGGAGGAAAAAGAGCAACTTTTCAAAAAGGCGCCCTTGATTTTCACCCCTCAGATGATGTTTTCTGGAGAAATGTGCCTTTGCAGCTATCATGTAAAATGAGGTCAGCTTCGCAGTGAACTTGTGATCCAGTCCTTAAATTTGGTCAATCAGTAGTTATGAAGGATTTGTTTTTTTTCCTTCGTACGAGATGGAGATGAGAAAATTTGACTAAGTCTGGAAAAAAGAGCAGCTTTTGAAAAAGGCGCTTGGATTTTTGAGCCTTCATATCTCAATTTTGTGGTTTTAGACCCAAGAGATGATCTCGTCAGTTTCAACTCTACTATCCATTGCAATCTTCAGCTAGTCAATCGGGCTTGTCAGTCATCCAGAATTAGTGCTCGAACAGAGGCTCTGATAAAGGTTACAATCCAAATTTTCATCAAAATTGGCTAAGTTTGGAAAATGCCTTAAGGGTCAAAGTTGAATTTTCAAAACAAGTTGACTAGTGCGCCCTAATTAGGGTTTCTGACTTCAGTTCAACTAAACAATTTATGGGTTGCATGCAGAAGATACTGAAGTTCATTTTGAGTTGCTATTTTTAGAAGTTCAGTTCATTTGCAGTGTGCATGCATTTGCATGTTCAGTTAACTGAAGAGAATGTTGAGTTCTAATTTGCATGTGAAGTTAACTATTTTGCATGTGTACTTAACTGACTTGCATGCACAAGTTTAACTGATTTGCATGGGCAGTTCAAGTAAAGTTAAAAGTGGCGCTCCATTAAAGCATCATTTTCATGCATTTTAAGCTTCAGTTCACAGCCAATCACATTCTAGGCACTCATTTTGAAGGCTTAGTTAAGCATGCGCCCTAATTTGAGGCTCAGTTAACTATCAAATAAAGAGGTGCACTTTGAGTTTGAGAATATGGACGAATTTTAAATGAATTTTATTTATTTAAAGACAAAATTCATCCTTATTTCTTCATTCTTAAGCAAGTCGTGCTTTCTCAAAGAGCTTCATTAATGGCGTTAGCTTCATGCATTTGAGGATTCAAGGTGCTACATGTGTCAGATTTTAGTATTTTTTGTAGCGTTGGATTCAGATTGCTGAGGAGAAGGTGATTCTAGATTTTATTTTCAGTTTGCATGAAGGTTACATCCAAATCCAAGATTGAGGAAAGCGAATTCTACAAAGGAAGAACAAATAAAACCTTCTATCTTCTATCTTATTTCTTTTATTTCTCGTCTTAGATTTCTTCGCATGTTAAAGAAAATGACAAAATATTTAGAATCTAACCATCTGGGTTCACATATTTCAACATCAGCAGCAAAACCCATGTCTTAGATATTTTTGAGAAAATTGCCCCGCAGTCTTCATTCTAAAGCTCTGTGCTTTTTTCTGAAGATTTCTTTGCATGTGGGCCAAAATCACATCTTTTTGAAAATCACATCATGTGGGTTTGTTCAGAATTTTGTTGTGTGCAAAACCCATGTTTCAGATTTTCTTAAGAAAAATTGCCCCAAGAAGCTCTAAAAACCCCTGTAGTTCTCGACTGAAGAGTCTTTGCATGTCAAGCTAAACGACTTTTTTTCGCAATTCTGATGTTGTGGGTTGTCTTAGAATCATTTTCCGGACAAAACCCACATCTCAGAATTTTTGGTGAAAATTATCCTCCAACAGGGTATTTTTAGCCTCACCAAGAGCCATTTTAGCTTTTCGGAGAAAGTTGTCAAAACATAGCCGTGTTCACAGTCAACGGGCGAGTTTTTCAAAATGTAGTTCAACTAGACTGAATTCAAGACCAAATCAGTCTTAATTCATGATTGCATCAGAAGCGTCAAGTTACAGAAGAAACAGAGGTCACCACTCCATTTACGGAGCCGCCAAAGTTAACAAGTGATTTCATGTCACTGCCTTCTTGAGGATGGCACGTATATTGAATTGGACATAGTACAAGCTGAGTTTGAAAAGTTGATTCGTAATAGCCTTGAGGGAGATCCTGTGGTGGCTAATTTGGAAAATATTACAGTAATTTCAGCTAGTTTCAAGAAGGTAGCTGAAGATGTCAAAGAATGCATGCATACAGTCAAGGAAAGTGACAAGGAGTTGAAGAAACAGATTATTGCTTTGGACAGTATCAAAGTGCCAGAAGACAGAGAGATTGATGAGTTCTTGGTCGAAGTGTTAGACCGAGATGACATGGAGTGATCTGCCAATTGGAACCTGCAGTTAGTTTCGAGGATAGAATCAAGAGCAACAGTTAACTCGACTTTCAGTCTTTGAGTTCACTTGCTGACTTCATACATGCTTATCTCTTCCTTGGGATTATCTTCACAGGAGTTAGGGTTAGGGTTTCCAGTTAACTGAGGGTAGTGTCCAGTTAACTTTGCTTTAAATAAGGACATGCATGCTTGCACATTGTCCATTTAGGTTAGATGTACCAGTTAACTGATGGTAGCTTTCCAGTTAACTGTATAGTTTATTTTATTAGGGTTTAATAATAAATCTTGCATGTATTGCAAGACTGTAGTTGACTCAAGGTGATTTTAGGGTTCTACACCTTTTTGATGTCTATAAATAAGAGCTTTTGCTCATTTGTACATAACTTTTGCACGAGAGAGAAATATATGTTGTGCCTACCTTGCCTGTAATATTGCTCGTTCTGTATCTGTTCATGAATATTTACTATTGTGATGAATTGTTATGCCACTTGGGTTTCATGCAATTATGATGGTGAATTCTTGCTTTAGTTAGATATAGTGGCTAGTTGATTGTAGATTGTATGCGTGTCTCGCCAATGCAATTTATTATCCTAGTTGGCTATCCTTAATGTTTTGTGTTCAATAAACTCGTTCAGATTGAGCTGATAGATGTGCCACCTTGCCTTCAAGTTGAGAATCTATTCTTGGTTATTGTATGATGTGTGTGAATAATAAACTTATTCAGATTGAGCTGATAGTTGTGCCACCTTGCCTTCAAGTTAAGAATCTGTACTTAGTTTATCATGTATTGTTGTTTCCAATAAGCCTATTCAAACAAACAGATAGTTGTGCCACCTTGCCTTCACGTTGTGAGTCCGTACTCGGCTTATCGTCAGATAATCACTCTTGCTCCATTTCCTCATGCTATGTTTTCTTGAGGAAATTGGATAGATTTAAATTAGTTAGCTTAGTTGTAGTTAATGATCTGCGAAACCAGAAAATATTTAGCTACAATGTTCTTTGTTTTCTTAACCTTGTGCCTCTTCCAGTTGAGAACAAAAAGATAGGACTTAGATTACTTTTCTTTTCCATGCATTCCAGCACTACGAGGGAGCTTCCCCTCCTAATTTGAAGAGCACTCATTACGTAGTGTGCATAGCTGTCCATACAAACCTGTACTCCAGAGGTGTTAGTTTTTACGCCAACATTGTTGCAATGTTTTGTAAGGAGCTCAAAACTATCATTGTTCCCTGAATACATAGAACTAGAAGAATGACACAAAGAGAGCAAAAACAAAGAAAAAGAAAGAACCTTTTGGGTCAACATAGGAAGAAACATAGTATGTCTTGACACTTTACAACATCTCCAAAAGGAAAACACAAGAAAAAAGAAAATGAAAAGGTGAAAGAAAAAGGAAAATCTTTTGGGTCAACATGAAAGAGACATTATGGTCTCAATACCTTATGTCATCCCCAAAAGGAAAACACAAGAAAAAGATAAAATTAAAAGAAAAAGGGCCTTTTGGGTCAACATGAAAGATACATTTTGGTCTCAATGCCTTGCGTCATCCCCAAAATGAAAACACAAGAAAAAGATAAAAGAAAAGGCAAAGAAAAAGAAAAAGAAAAAGGTCAAAGCGATGTACAACATATAGAAGAATGAAAGTACAAATAGAGGAATACCATAAAGAGAGAGAAGAACATCAAATGTCACGTTACGAGAGAACACATTATGCACAAAAGAAAGAGAAAAAGAAAAAGAAAAAGAAAGTACAAAAGACTAGTAAGGCAAATGCAAGTCAACCGTCAAGCAAGTCATTCGCCTCCTAGTCATGTTCATGATGTGCCGAGGGCAAGAAACTATCCAAAGGGACAAGAGAAAGTGTCGAACTAGGAGAAGCACCAAGTTCTACACTCTATGTAGGAGAGGTATCTTTTAAGGTCATGGAAGAGGAAAATAATGTATTCAGATCATTATGCACCTCTTCATCTATTTTAGTAATCTAATCATTGTCATCTAGATTAATAATGATAGGAGAACGGATGATAATTTCCAATAAAGGGTGTATCACTGGTTGTGGTTGTTGTATCAGATTATTTTGTTGTGATTGGGGAGGAAGGTCATCATGCATAATTACTTTTGTAAAGTGAAGATTTTGATTTTATTTATTTTCTTCATTTTGTAATTTGTGAGCAAGGACATGACGTCTATGCCTATGCTCCCTAGCTCCTTTGTGTAAGGAAAATCAGATGCGGAAACAATTCTCCTAACGTCAATACCTCAGAGAAGAATGCAAATATACTTTTAATTTTTCCAATTACAGTTCAATTAAGATGCACTATGAAGTAGATAACAGAAACAGAGTATTTGAAAATCACACAAGAACACCAGATATACGTGGGAAAACCCTTATGGGAGAAAAACCCACCACAACAAGATAAATCACTTTGTATTACAGTAATGGAGATTACATACAAATGTCAGACTTATCTTTTTGGTGTCTGTTTACAACAGCATTCACCATGAACAATCTTGTACAGGAACCTTCAAGTTACAGTCATTACATATTAGATTACATTTACTGATCATACAACCACCCAACAATCCGTCGATACAACCAACCAATCACAATCTGCAATCACTAAGTATATCCATGTTGTTCCATGTCCGTCGAGCTTCCTCACAGAACCGTCACAATGAACAATCTTCCAACTGTTCAGATTCAGCTTCTCCTATTGGTCCACGAGACTCCACATAGGATGGTCAAATGGGTAAAATAGATTCAAGCTTTGTTGGCATCTCGGTGAGACACTAACAGTGTCTCCCCGATGCCTAAAATCTTCATATCGATGTCGCCAAGAGTTATCGTTATCGCCAGGATGTTTCACAGAGCTTACAACTTGTATCGGCTTCAGTTTTCCTTTCAGCAAGACTATCGCTCTTGCCAAGACATCTCAATGAGCCTTCTTTTGTTACACCGAGTTCAAGAGACTATCGCTAAGACTTCCTTATGTCGCCAGGACCTCACACCGACGTTCTCCACATGTATCGCTATCGCCCAGACTCATCGCTTTCGGTGAGACGATATACCGAAGCTCCATATGTCACATAGACTTAAGTTTCCCATCAGCCAGACAATCAGCTTTCACCAAGACATCATACCGAGGGTTCAAAGTTACTTTGAAGTAATCAGTAGTCTGCAGGACTTTACCGCTATCGCTGAGACGCTACTCCAAAAACTTTAAGTCATATCAAGCAACAAGCAATAGTCGGCAAGACAAATGTTTATCGCTAAGAGATCTTCCCGAGATCCTTTGTGTTACTCCAATGACCAACACTTGAACCTCTGTCGGTGAGACATTCACACATCGGTAAGACTTCTTACCGATAGAATATAAGATACGCTGAAGACCACAACATGTAACATATTGTTGGTGAGACTTTAATATCTCGATAAGATTTCTCATCGAGCCACCGTAGGTTATTTCGATATGCAATAGAATGGCCTATCGGCCAGAGATCTTCACAAGTGATGAGAGGTTTCAACGACTGCTCTATGTCACAACAATAGACTCCACAGTGAAAGCGTTCAGCGAGACAAAAGCTAGGTCACAGCGACCTGTACAAAACATGATGTTCCAAACTGCTAGTCGGCCATACATGATAGATGTCATACCGACTTTGCTCCAATAGAGGTTACAGCCTATGATGATTGAGGCATATATTTCCAACACTTTGTTTCTTTTGGTTTTATTGTCGAGTTGTGTTTGTGAAGGAGCAAGTTGATCAACCATTGGTTGCTTTTCTTCCTGAAGGGGAGGAACAAAAGAAACCATGGAAGGTTGTTCATCCACTTTCTCCTTTGCTTTATAAACTTGTTTTATATGAGGCGGAATGATAGAGTTGTTATCATTATCTCATGGTCATTTAGACGATGTAGGAGAAGTTTCAGGTGTTGGTTGAGGTTGATGGGTTGGTTCTTGTTTGGGTTGAAGCATTGTTTCATCTAGGATAGGAGTGTCAGAAGTGGACGGGGGCATGTTGTGGAGGGACAATTCTGTAATTTTATTAGCTTTAAACTTTTGGTAAGCAATGAAAAATAAGTCTTTGTGAGGTGTGAGAGGTTCCATGGGCTTGGGCCACAAGGCTTCTAAGGAGAAGTTTCCTTTAGAAGAAAAAGGGTTAAAGTCACTATGGTGAACAGTGAATATGTAATTGTCGAGTGGAAACTTTAAACATTTGTGTATGACTAAAGGGACAACTTTCATTGAGCAAAGCCATGGATGGCCTAGCCACAAACGAAGTTGGTCCAATTGGGGGATGATGGAGAATGAAACATCCACTATTTTAGGCCGTATTTGTAATGGAAGGGCGATTGATCCTATCATAGGGAAAGAAAAACCATTGTGTGTTTTGATCCATGCTCTTAGTTTATCATAATCGTCTTGATAAAGATCATGCAATACCAAAAATTCCTCAGTGATCACATTCTCTCTATATGCGAGATCTATGAGTATCTCATTAGTGGGCTTATCATAAATACAACCGGCTATGTAAAGAGGACCATCGAGGAGATTTGGAAGTATGTCCTTGGAGGAGAAAGTAATATCAAGATATTTCTTAGGTAGGCCCTTAAGAGGGATAACATTTATTGCACCTACCATTTCATCTATAGGATTAATAGTGGTAACATGTGGAATAGGATCAGGATGTTCAACATCTATATGAACATTCATCACATCATTATTTGGAGTTTCACTGGATTTGACAAATGACACATTATGTTTGGGCATTGGATTGGTGAAATTTTGCAATTTTTGATTGGGTGGGGCAACAGACTTATTGCCTTGAACATTAACATTTGCAATGGATAGATGATCGGAATCGATGAGGTCTTGCACAAGATGTTTAAAACGCTTACAATATTTTGTGGCATTTCCATTTTTTCTATGATAATGACAATAAGCATTGGGTTTAAAGGTTGGAGGTAAAGGTTTAGTAGGATCCAGTGGTTTAACAATAGGTAAAGTAATCATTTGTTGCTGTAAAAGTTGGGACATTGTGTTATGAAGAGTGTCTGGTAAAGGTGTAAACTATTGTTTTGGATCTCCATAACTATAAGGTATCACAACTTTAACAATTGATACTTGGTTGATGAGGGGGATTGAACTGCAAAAACCCTTTGTTTTTCTTTTGAAATGGTTGTGAATTGTTTGAAGTGGCATGTTCAAATTTTTTAGTTCGGTTAGAAGTGGAATTTGCATCACGACTACTAATCAAATTGTGATAATTGCAAAGTGTGGTACACAAGTGCATAAAGGAGGGAAATTTCATCATTGTGAGTTTTTCCTAAAGTGTAGTTTGTAGAAGTTGAGAAAATACAACTTCATAGGAGCACAATGATCTCTGCAAGCTAAGAATACATGTTACAAGGAGAAGCAAAGAGAAGCAACACAAAAAATAGTAAAATGCTCAAAGATGTGGAGCTCTGTATTTACCAATGTGTAAAAGAATAATAGAAAAGAAAAGTTTTAACCACATATAGGTAAAAACCCTAAAATGGAAAACCCTAGGCTTGCACATTAATAATTAATAAAATAATTAATTATTGTGCACCTAATGTTAGCTTAAGTGTAAAAGAGATAAAAGGGAACTTTAATTAATTAAACAAATATTGTTTAATTAATCAAGTAAATAACCAATTACTCTAACACCCCCCCTTAAGCTAGACTTAGGGAGAAGCTAAAACCTAGAAGAAGCTACTAAAAGCAAAAAACAATGGGTCCCGACAAGAAAGCCAGATCAGGTACTCGAATACATCCAAATCTCTATAAAGTGGAGAAATAGAGAAAACCTCATGGGAAAAACTCTACTCCAAAAAGAGATGGAAGCCATGAAGAACATCACTGAAGCAGAAGAAGTTGCAAACAATTGTCAAAAGATGACTGCTATGGTGTTGAAGAACCTCCTCTAAAGATAGAATGATGAGGATCAAGAAGACAACAATCTGCATGAGCACCCCCAATGACACTACTCGAATTAGATGGCAAACAAAGGCAAACACCTGGAATGAAGATACAGATGGAACAAGTACCAATAGTCTAAAAAACACTGATCAACTAAGAATGGAAGATTCCTTCCAAGGTGAAACCAAGGAAGCATTAGCACAAATAGTATAATACCCCCCATAATGCTAACTGGGAGAGTCTGACAGATCCACTAAAATTTTGTGTAACACCCTGTAGTGCATGAAGGAGAAGAAACATCTGAAAGTGCACAAGAAAGCACCTGCAACTGAAAAAGTGGTGTGCAAAACAAAGCACACATGCATGAGGCTAGAATCAAATGGATCCACTGTCGTCGTGGAGGGACACTCATTGAACAAAGGTGTGATGGAAAAAAAAAAGGCACTACACAACCCCCTCATGGCACTTAATAATATAGTGCAAGTATAAAATATGGCACAACCTTATGTGAAAAATCCCCAAAAACATGTACAATAGTGTGGCACTTTATCTCAGTGCGTTAACATAGAAGATTGCTTACAAATGAGCTCAAAATGTCATAAAAAGACACAAGGCTGGAAAATACATGAAGAACAGCCAAAAATGAAGCAGCCCATGCAAATGAGAAGTTCCCAAGAGCTACTATGTACAGGTAATTCACCAGAGTGTGAAAACACAGAAAACTGAATAAAATATACCTGGAGTGCAATCTGGAAAAAGTGCATGGATGAAACTAAAGAGCTCTAAAATATGGTTCCAATGCCGCTGAGATCGCAAAAAATGGAGAAACTGATCAAAAGTTACAAGCTCGGGACTGAAAAATAGCTCCTCTAACTTCAACTGGCTATAGAATGCACCAATAGAAAAATGAAGCGATGATCCTAACATCACTAGAAATTTGACAGAAGTAGCTTTCTGATGATATATCATTTTCCAAAAAATGATATTGTATGCCCAAGTTACGGCCTCTGGAAGAAAATAGCTCCAAAGGGAAAAAAACAGTACTGGATTAAATTTTACGGTCATACAACCGTCACAGCAAAAATCCGGGCCTAAATTTGAAAGCCAAATGGCCGTCGGTGGGTTTGCACAACTAGACTTATTAAAAAAATAGTTTTTAAAAAAAATAAAAATAAAAATTACATTGAAATTGTTTTATATAATTTTTTTTAAAAAAAAATATGGGTGGGGGGGCACATGGTATCTAAAGCTCTGATACCATGTAGAAGTTGAGAATTTTTTCATTGGAAGCAAATCTAGGGTTTCAAAAGTTTTTTTGTGGATCTGGGTAACTCCATTTTTTGGATGCATTATGGGCCCAAACGGACCTCACGGTTGGATTCAGAGCAGCCAAAAACCCATATTTTCATATATGGCACGACCAATTTGGCCACAGTTGATCTGGGAGGCAAAAAAAATTAGCCCAGGGTCCGTATGGCCCCCAGATACATTTTTCCAGTAGAAAATTTCAAAAAAAAAATTAAAAAATGAAGGTTTTTTCGTTTTTTTCGGGCACCTCCAGTTTAGAAGGTGACCGCCACCCACCCACCACTCGACGGCCACCAGCCGCCGCCGAGCTGCCTGTGGCTCTTCTCCCGTCGCCGCCACTCCTAGCTCGACTGCCGCCGCTCTCAGCCCACCATCGCTGCCGCTCCCAGTGCAGCCGTCACCACTCTCAGCCCGCAACCGCCGCCACTCTCAACCCGCCGTCGCCGCCGCTCCCAACCCGCCGATCACCGCCGCTCCCAACCCACCGATCGTCGCCACTCCCAGCTCGCCAATCACTGCCGCCGCCGCTCCCAGCCCACCTGGGTTCTAAGCCCAAGCGCCGATCACATTAGTGACCAAGGGCTTCATCCCTCAACCTGCCGCCAGCCCCCTAGTTGCTCAGCAGACCAGGGGCTTATTTTTTATAGCCCCCAAGGCTTAGAGGAGGCAAAATTGTCCTTTTTCAGAAGACTTCATGAAATCGGGTATAAAATGGGCATACAGTCCCTTTTTTTTCAACCGAGATACCATTGGAAAGATAATTCCATGCTGGACACCATGGTACTAGTAATTTTTTCTAGATTTTCTATTTGACTGTATTTTTAGTCAAAGTGGGGTCTTTTTTTTGCACTTACGGGGCCATAGAAGGTGCAAACAGACTCCGTTTTTCAAAAAAGAATAGGCATTGGAAAGCTCTCAGAATTCTATTTTCAGATTTGTGATCTTTTTTCTCAGAATTTTATTTAGATACATGAGAATTTGTTTTGAAGTTCTTTTGCTTATGCATTGCTTCCTCTTTCTCAGTTTGTACTAGGGTTTGGGTTTATCTCTTGTGGGGGGGTGTTTTTTTCTCGCTTTCTATCATTTATATCAGAAAACCAAAACACCAAAACTCTCAAAAAAATCAAACCCTTCTGCATCTTCTGTCTATTCTAAAAGATCACATAATAATAAAAAACACAAGCAGGTATAGGTGCAGGGTTTCATGGCAGAATCCTCAGTTGAGTTACTCACATCACACAACTATCACACCTAGAAGTCTCGCATGATGAGGCTTCTCAAGTCACGAGGGTTGTGGTCTTGTTTAGATGAGGTTCAACCTCAGTTGCAGCATCCTTTTGAGATTCTTCAGCACATGAACAAGATGGATGAAGCTATGGGTTTGCTATCCATGCATGTTTCAGACAGTCTTCTATTTCACCTTGATGCTTTGCTCACTCCTTGAGACATGTGGTTGAAGTTTGAGACACTTTTTGGGACCATTAATGAGTTATGAGAAATTCATATTGAGGCAAAGATGACTTCACTGTTACCTGAATCATTTCCCACTATTGAGGATTTTTTGAACAAGTTCAAAACTATCAGCACTATTTTACAGGATTGTGGCAAGAATAAGTCAGACATAGAGTGCATTTACTTGATCCTTTTGAAGCTTCATGGTCCATTTCAGATATTTTCTTCTTCCTTCTATTCCACCATGGATGGCCTGGGTGCTCATTTTACCATGCGTACCTTTGATGTGTTTTGTGAGCGTTTGTCTCGTGAGCAGTCACACCTTTCTCGGATAGATATGCTCTTAGGATCAAAGAACAAAGCATTGGTTGCTTAGTCATCTAAGGAGAAACAGAAATAGAAACTGAAGCCCAAGAAAGATTCTGCAGGCAGTGAGCATTCCTCCAAACCACCTCCTAAGTCTGATTCCAAACCACCACTTAATCCAAAACAGGTGAAATATTTGAAGTCTAGTGAGTCTTCCTCCAAGACTAAGCAGAAATCAGGAGATACTTGCAGCTTCTGTGGCAAGGAAGGACATCTAGTTTCCAGGTGTTGGAATGATTAGAGGCTTTAGAGGAAGCCATGCAGCAGCATCACATCTCCTCACCTTAGTCATCTTCTCCTTCCATATGGAAAGGCCATGCTCTTACTACTCGAGCATCGACCTATGGGTCCACTTGGATTTTAGATTCTGGTGCTTCTCACCATATGACTCACACTCAATAGTTGGTCACTTCTTTTGCCTCTTGTGGTACTTCACAGATTGCAGTGGGTGACTCTACATAGCTTTCAATCTTGGGTTCAGGTTTTGTCTCTTTGGATGGGGGCACTCTATAGGATGTTCTAGTTGTTCCTGACATCTCGACGAACCTCTTGTCCATTTATTAGATTTTCCATTCTGCCTCTGGTAAGACAGTTGAGTTTTCACCACATGATGTGGTTATTCGGGACCTCCATGACTTTGATCTAGTTGTGGCTACTGGGAGTGTTGATATTGCATCTCGTCTTTACATATTGGATGGATTTGAGCCTTCTGAGGGTACCGGTTCATCTCTTATAGCGCATGCAGATTCAGTGAGTAAGCTTTGGAATGAGCGTTTGGGCCATGTCAATTACAAATATCTTCAGCAGATGAGTACACAGGCACTTGTTCTTGGTCTTCCATAGATTTCCTGCACATACGGTGTTTGTCATGGTTGTGTGCTTGGCAAGCATCATAGGGATCCCTTTTCGAAGGGAAGAGCCACTCGTGCTTTGGCACCCTTAGAGTTGATTCATAGTGACCTCATGTCATTTCCTACTCCTTTTTCTGGGGCTAAGTATGTACTCACATTCATTGATGAATTCTCTAGACGCACATGGGTGTACTTTCTTAAGTACAAGTCTGATGTCTTTGATTCCTTTCGAATCTTCAAGACATTTGTAGAGAAGCAGTCTAGCCTTTCTATTCAACGGATACGTACAGATAATGGGGGGGAGTATGTGAATCAGGCTTTCAGATATTTTTGCACTGAGCATGGTTTACAGCATCAGTTTACTGTTCCCTACACCTCTCAGCAGAATGGTGTTGCTGAGAGAAAGAACAGGACTTTACGGGAGATGGCAAATTGTATGATTTAGTCCAGGTCCATGGATCCATCCTTTTGGGCTGAGGCAGTTAATTGTGCCAACTATATTCAGAATTGGATGCCTCACAAGGCAATTCGACATATGACTCCTGAGAAGGCTTGGTCTCATGACAAGCCTAATGTTTCATCATTTCGAGTATTTGGTAGTGAAGCATGGGCATTTATTCTTGATGCTTAAAGGAAATCCATGGAGCGGAAGAGTCGACCCCTCATTTTTGTCGGCTGCTGTGAGGATGTTAAGGCATACAAGTTGTTTGATCCTGATTCCAGAGAGGTCATGTTTCGACGGGATGTCCAGTTTGATGAGCGCCTTAACACAGTGGATACCCTGTCTCCAGTGTCTACTTCCCTACCTACTCCTCCCATTGCAGCTCTTCAGGATTATGTTGAGGATGATTCTGATGAGGATGTTGATGATCCCCCATATCCACCTCCACTTGCTCCACCTCAAATGCCCAAATGGGCTCACTTTACTGTTGAGGCAGCAGGATCTATGGCAGGTGATCCTTCAAACACTCGTCGTACCCATTCTTGTACTGCAGGTTCTAGTCTTTTGAGTCATGCTTTGATACCATGTAGAAGTTGAGAAAATACAACTTCATAGGAACACAATGATCTCTGCAAGCTAAGAATACATGTTACAGGGAGAAGCAAAGAGAAGCAACACAAAAAATACTAAAATGTTCAAAGATGTGGAGCTCTGTATTTACCAATGTGTAAAAGAATAATACAAAAGAAAAGTTTTAACCACATATAGGTAAAAAACCTAAAATGGAAAACCCTAGGCTTGCACATTAATAATTAATAAAATAATTAATTATTATGCACCTAATGTTAGCTTAAGCGTAAAAGAGATAAAAGGGAACTTTAATTAATTAAAAAAATATTGTTTAATTAATCAAGTAAATAACCAATTACTCTAACATAGTTTGCAAGTTTTCTATAAACATATTTTGAAGATGTGGATCAAGAATCTTGACATCAATTTGAGAGTAAAGTGATTGATATTGTGAGATAAAATCAGTTATCTTTTCTTCTTCATGTTGTTTTCACCTCATCAAATCAGCCAAGGTCTTCTTTGGATTTGTTTGCACTTGGAAATGATTTATAAATGCATCAACTAGTTCATTGAATGAACAAATTGAATTGTTTGGTAAGGATGAAAACCATTCTAAGGCAGTGTCTTTTAAAGTCCTAGGAAACAGTTTGGCTAACAATTTATCGTCAAGGACAAAGTCACTACATAAGGCTGTGTAAGCATTAACATGGTTAGAAGGATCTCCCTTCCCTCCATATTTCTCAAATCTAGGCATCTCTATTCCTTGTGGCATTGGTGTTCACAATATTTCTAGAGATAGTGGGTTGCTTCAAACATAATAGGTGGGTGGTCCATTATGGTTTTGGTTTATGGTGGATATTTGATTTTGCATGGAGGAGACAGTTTGGAAAAGTTGTGTTATGAGAGGGTCAGTGTAAGTGGTATGAGGTGGAAGGGAAAGTGGTGATGGAGTGTATGTAGTGATAGGGAAAGTGAATGGAATGCTTATAGATGGTATGGTGGAAGAGGAGAGAACATGTGATGCCACATAAGAATTAGGAATGCTAGCAGAAATAGTCGAGGAAGGAATCACATTACTAACCTGTTACATTGTGGTTGTGACTTGAGGAGTGGTATAGGTAGGTATGGATGCTACTATGGAGGGAGGAGGAGTGTTGGGTCCTCCTTGGCTAACCAAAGTGTTTGTTGGTTGAGATGTACTAGATGTGGAAGGAACATGTTTATGGTATATCTCAATAATTTGTTTCATAATGTCTAAGCCTTCATCACATTCGAGCAAGTGATGGATGTTCTCTATTGTAGGAATTGCAATGGTTGAAATTTTTTCAAGACACACATTATGTTAAGTCCTCATGAATGTTAATGTTTTTTTCTTGTGGGATTTTATCGTTCAATGTGTCAACTTGCATGTTATTGGAAGGCAAAGAGTTACTAAAGGTAGGGTCCATGCCTAGTGTACTAGTTGCAATGCTAGGAGTGGAAGCTTTAGACAATCCAAGATCCACAACGTGTGTATTATCATGGGATAACACGAGTCTTGAGCTTCTTCTCACTAAGGTATTAGCAATAGGACACCAAACACTCATGCAAATGTTTCTAAATGTGGGTGGATGCAAATGCAATGTAAACTAAGAGCAATAAAATGCTAATAACTATAATTTTGGAAACTATAACAATGTACTAACAAAAAACAAAAATGCAAAAAATGCTCTAAAAATGACAAAAAAATTTGTGCAGAAGGACTAAGTCGCCTAGTGTGGCGAATTAGTCCCAGTAGTGATTTTTTTTTAGATTTTTCAAAAAAAAAAATGAAATTTTATGTTTTTCAGATGTTCAGATGCGGCTATAGTATGCAAATGTAGAATTTTTGGAATTTTTAATGAAAAGTAATGCAAAAACGCAACTATATGAGCTTTTCAGTAATGCAATTTTTTAAAACCTTAGGATGTAAACAATGCAAAACCTAATGCAACATTGATGCAATTCATTCCTAGGATGTGAATGCACTTGAAATCATAAATAAAATGTTCAAAAGTTGGGTTCACCAAAATGTATACAAAGAATTTGGCTCCCAATGGCTTTCTTGCACTTCCAGGGTTTTTCACCTAAAAGGAGAAAGATGGGCCAAAATGGGCAATGTCTACACTCAAAATCAATGCAAGGATGGATGGAATATGCCTAGATGTTATGTATAAATTCAATAAACTAATAAAAGGAATGATTTATTAATGAAAAACCTACGAAATGTAAATTGTTTGAAAACACAGTGATGTATGCAAAATGACCTAAGAATGCAAACAAACAATAACAGAAATAAACAAGGCTAGAGAGGTGCACCTGTAAATTGGAATGTGATGTAGAGAGGCTCTGGAATCCTATAGATTTTGTTGTTGAAGCCAACTAGGACAATTACGCCAAGCTGGGCGACTTAGTCCTGTTTTGGGGAGATTCTACCAGAACATGTTTATGTCAAATGGGTACTCAAAAATGTAAAAATCACTTTTCAGGTCTGGCAATGCAACTAATTTGCCACTAATGGTGACTTAGTCCACCTAGGAATATTAAGAAATTCAGGGCAGGAATCTATAGCTTTTTGTCTACACTTCCCTTCCTGACAAGTGTCCAATTCAAATTCTACAGAAAACAGGCTGAAAGAGGTCTCCAAGCTTCAATTATGGATTTGTTGACTTGAATGACTTTGATGGATTGTTGACCACTTTTTAACACCTTCCTCTTTGACAAATATGCATACAAGACCTACAAAACACACATGCAAAGAGGGGAAAAAAGGGGTAAGGGTTAGAGAATAGGGATTTGCCTTGGTCAAACCCCAATTTGGTAATCAAGCCCTAGAAAACGAAATGAATTAAAGAGAGAATGGTGAATGAACAACATGCAATGCTACAACTCACCAAATCCTTGATGTAGAAATCTAAAGATATGCAAATGGATGCTCTAATGGATGCTTGAAAGTGGTTAGAATGCTTGAGAATGATTAAGTAAATGAATGTATTGCTTGAATAATGAATGGGAGTGAAAATGAGAGAAAAACCCTTTATTTATACTTGATTTTCCAATATTTCCCAAAAATAACACATCACAGGTTGACCTTAAGGTTAAGAGAATAAAATCCCACTAGAAAATTAAAATTATTCTGATTTTTGTGCCCAATGGGACTAAGTCGCCCCAAGTGGCGACTTGGTCCCACTAGGGAAATTTTATTGGGTGTCGAGAATTAAAGTGCATTTAATGAGTTTTAATGGGATTATTCTTTGAAACACACTTAAGTAGGGTCAGAAAGTGCATTAAGGGGTCATTTAAACATAAGAAAGGGTTGAATTAGTGATGGCAAGCCTAGAAAAGCGTGAGAGTTTGTTACAACTCTGTACAACACTTTGAAATAAGACTTGGTAAGTGATAAAAAGGGGTTATTTAGGTGAATTATAATGAAAGGGTCCTAGAAAAGTGTGAAAGTGGGTTACAACACTTCACAACACTTTTACAAGACATCCTAAAATTCTTAATGATTCACAAGGGTCTGAGACCTAATGTGAATGTGTTGGCCACATTACAACTTTAAATCTAGGCAAAATCAAGCCAAAACCACTAGGAGGGCCTGAACATGAGAAAAAGTAGAAGGGTTACTTTTTCCATGTCCACAATAGGTATAAGCATCAATACAAATAATATCAAATACAAATAGTGATCACCATGTATCACATCATATATGGGAGGATATATATTATCTAAAAAAATAAATTTATGGATGTAAGTCTATAGAGGGAACATTATCATAAGGTGTAACTCTATAATGAATAGGTAAAAAGAGCCCAACCATGTTATCAATGTGCATCATATAAGGTTTATTAGGAGGTAAGAACTCATTGGGTGTCTACTAATCCTTAGCATAATTCACAAGATCAAGATGAAGCTTATGGAAAAATTTCATGTGTATCTATATGAAAATTTTGGGCACTAACCAACTCCATGAAGGATGGAAAAGGTAAGACATGGCAGAAAAAACCTCCATAGAAGACACATCCTTATACTACAAAATATCATGAAAGTATCAAGGGTACATGAATGATGTGTTACTAATGACATAAACATGTTAAAATCATAAACATATGTATGCATATTAGCCAATGAAATTTTCCTATACAGTCCCACAATGATGGATTATCCAAACCTATGAGAGGGTGAGGGTAAATATGCATGTCACTATGTGTACCCAAGTCCTAATCAAGGTATCATAAATATAGATGAATATAAATAAATAAAAATCCTAGGAAATATAAAAGTGAAAAATAATATAAAAATTATATTAGACCTTAAAATCGAATAAACGTGAAGGTATATTATTAAGGTTGAACTTTAGGGGTATAGGTATATGTGAGTTTGCCAAAAATTTAGAGGTAAAAGTAACATTTTTATATTAAGGTCTAGGTAAATTAGATAATTTAGGAATTGATAATTGAATAATATTTGTGCAATTAAATATAAGAGGATAAGACACTTAGTTTTTGATTAGCAATAAATAGGTTTTGTTGGGACCAAAAACCCAAACTAGGTTTTGATGGGGCCCTGGAACCCATTACAAGCAGGTTTTGAAGGGACCTAAAACCCAAACCCAAAAAATGCTGCTAGAAAATAATCTCAAACAATCAACAACCCATCAACAACAACACCAGCGAGAACAAATCAAGACTACACCAGCTGTACAAAGGTTTTGAAGGGACCTTAAACGCAATACAACAAGGTTTTGGCAGTGACCTTAAACCCAAAACATAACCAGGTTTTTCTAGGGACCTAGAATCCAAATGTTTTGAAGGGACCATGAACCCTTTACAATCAGGTTTTGACAAGATAAGACAGTTGATATAATAATGATGTAGAATAATTATGGATGAAATGTATAATCAATTTGTTAATTCTTGAAAATTAATGATATTGATGTGATTGTTATCTTGAAACTATAATATACTCAAAATTATTTGTAAATTAAATTTTTGGATCACATTATCAATCTCAAGTTGTTTATATATGAACTCATTCATGGAATTGATCATATAACTTGTGAGATCAACATGGTTGACTATGTACTTTTGTAATATTTTTCACCTTAGTCATTGATATTTAAGGGTGCATAAGGATTGGTGATAAATTTAAAATACATTTGGGAAGCTATTTAACTCCTCAATTTCCCCCTAATAAACTAGATTTACGACCTTAGATATATATTAAATAAAACACTCTCGAACATGTAAGTATCCTAGATGAAGATATTTATGTAAAAACATTCAATCTAATGATCTAATAGGAAGTGTTCCTATGATGATTAATTATTTTTTCATTATTTTATATATAAACTGATTGCATGATGAGTATCTTGAAGTACCAAGACATAACAATAAATTGTACAAATAGTACCTAGTCAAATCTTGATGGTTAGTGAAAAAGATAGGAGTCAATGAAAGGAAACTTGCAGCCATCTAATGACAATTTCCTCATAACCCAAAAGAGAAATCTATGCAAATAAGTATTTGAAATCCATATACAAGAGAATAAACAGAATAACCATCAAAGATGACATGAGATATACCTTGGGAAAACCCTCAAGAGGGAAAAATTCAGCCTCCAAAAGCATCCATCACTCATGTATTATTCAGAAATAAAGATTACAATACATCTTTAGAGTCTTTGTGAACACCAATGAAGCATCGAGCCCTATCCAAGAAATCCATGTGAATAAGCATGTAACCACACATCTAATTCCATGCTTCAAACCCTCACAAATGATAACAAGATCTAATCTACAAACTGACCAACCTTAAACAACTACCCTTCTGGTTGCTTTTATAGAAGCAAGCTCCCATAAAACCACTAGGCAGTATTGCATAGAACTGTGCGACTAAAACTCTGAGATTACAAAATCATGTCCCCACATTTAATATTGGGTACTTTATTTAAATTACTTTCCCCAATATAAATAAATACGTTTTTACAACTTATGTCCCAATGTTACATACAACATAAAGTGGCCCCAAGAATATTAACTCCTAATGATGTACGTACTTCTAGATCCCCTAGTGCACCACACACATAATAGATAAATATTACATTATAAACATTATGCAAGGTGTACAACACCTATTTCCTAACATTCTCCCACTTATTGTATACATTGCATAAGGGGAACAAGTAACCTCAAAACATGAATCAAGTGAACAATCCATATAGCCACATATACCATCAAGGAATCAAAGTGCTCCATTTGCTCCACCAAGATACTTGGAACAAGAAACAAAGTTACAACCATCCCAAGCATGAATGCTCTCATCCTCCACCATGTCAATGCACAAATATAAGAATCCATCCAAAGAGAAGCCACACAATTTGTCAAAACAAAGCAAAAGTCCTATCTCCGTTGATATCCCAAACAAAAACACTCAATCCAAAGGTATTAATATGCATCAGTAGTTGTCAAGATATACTAACCATATCTAAAATAGCACCCATGAAAAGTGAAAACATATCCAACTATCCATACCTCCAAGGTATACAAACCATAGTAAACTCATGCCATCAATATATACACCCATAAACTACAATCACAAACTCCATGTGCAAACCTATCAAAGAATAAAATACACATCCAAGAGCTCCCACTACATGGGTGATGCAAATATGAAAATGATCAAGGCATACCAAGTATACCAATAGAATCATATATAAGGTGTAAACAACATCATGTAGTACCAAGGAACATCCAAAATGATATGCAAAACCTGTAAACTAATAACCTGTAAGAAAATCTCTCATCACAAGTCTTCATAGCTCTCCCATGTTCACCACACTCAAAAAAGGAAAGAGATAAAGGAACCTTCATTTCATCACCTAAGAACATAAGTGAAAACACATGACCACAAGATAGTGATCATACTGCTCCAAGCAAACCTTAAAACCAATTTAATGTGAATCCAAATATCTAGGAAGATAACCAAGACCAAAGAAAGAAACAATGCACACCATAAACCTATAGAAAGTCCTACATACACCTCTAAATTCTAACTGCACCAAGTATGATCTCCTCCACAACACCCCAAAATAAAAGCCATAACAACACCCAACCGTTCAATCACAAAGATCAAACATAACATATATATCATGTAACTAGCATGAATGTAAGCCTCTTAAGCCAAAGAAGATCAAACTAAATCCATTCCTAATGAAGGAAATAAGCCCAATACATCTCCTAAACTCAACATCAATAAATGTACTCACAATGCATAAGGAGATAAACATGCCAATACTCCTCAAATGAACCATCCAGAACTAAATATCCATAGCTCAAGATCCATATGCGTGAGAAGACAAATCATAAACATAATGCACTTGAAAGAAAAAATGGGAAATACCTCTCAAGTAAATTTCCAAGTAGACCAAGAGTGGGGAATTAGAATACTCCTCCAAGATATCCAAGTCATCATGATTCATCCAAGAACACTCTCCTCATAGGTCCATGTTGAACTCACATCCAACCAAGGTGTAGGCTCCTTAGACTTCCTATTGAAATATCATCAAGAGTAACCATCTCAACACATGTCTCTAATCACAAGAGAATTCCAACCTCACCTAAGTCTCCGAGTATCCATGAGAACTTATAACCAATCAATCCATGCCAAACATCATCATGAAGTAATCAAGAAAATGATTAATGTACCCAATACCAAGAGAACTAACCAAGATCAAAGTCAAAGTCCGAACAGTTGAATCAAGAACATAACCATGTGTGAGATAAGGGGGATTCATTGCACACGAGTCTCTTCATTCTCAAGAGAATACCAGGGAATGAATTGCCCTTATCCACCTCAACATAAGCTGAATGAAGAAATTTCAACATAAGTGTATATAGGTTAACTATCAGAGAAGACTACTTAAGATTCTGAGAGAGTGAAACTTCTAGATTTCTACCTCTGATAGAGGAGCTCTTGGCCAAATGACAGAAACGCGGATTCAGGATGCCAGCACGGTGCGCTGGTGTCCAAATGGCGTGTTGACATATTGAGCAATAGAGAACTCAAGAATTCAAGTAGACAAAATAGAGTTTCACTTCTTAACTAAGATCTAAGGTCTACTAGACAGAATGATAAAACAAAGAACATAAACTAAGAGAAAGTACAAGGAGAACTTGGAGAAAACTTACACTCAACCAAATGCCTGAGTCTTCGCTCCAAGCCCTGCTTTGCAACCTACACACAAAGAATGAGGGGAAAATGTTGGGGGTTTATAGGGACCTGGTGCAGTCAGACCCCTGCTTTGGTGTTCCCACCTCCATGGACAATCAAATAGAAAGAGAGTGTAACTAAAATGGACAAAGGTGGTGGTGAAAGCAAAACTCGCTTCAAGAGTAGAACTCGCACCACTGAGTAGTAAGTGAACAAAGAGATCTAATCTATTCAAAAATAGAAAAAAGTGTGAGAGAATTACCAATAGGCCTCAACCCCCTCTTGAACACACAAAAACACTATTGAATGCTTTCTAGAGAGCTTTGGCTATTGGAGGGACCTCAATCTAGTAGAGCTTTGCTTGTAGAAGTGTTGTTGTCAAGAGTGAAAGAGATTGAAGTTGAAGAGAGAAGCTTGATTGAATGAATGAACCCCCAAAATGAGAGAAAATGAGGATTTTTGTTACATGCAAGGGCAAAAAAGAGTCATTACACCCAAAAATCTAACTATTGGGACACATGTCAAGAGTCAAGATTTGAGATTCCCCATTTCATACTTGGAAAACTGTTAGGATGCTAGCATGCCACGTAGACATCTACACATCGTGCAAGCATCCAAAGCTTAGGTTTTTGGGAAATGTGTCGTCAGGCTATTGTTGCTTCACCATTGGTCCACATGGAGCTAAAATCATGAAATTTTGACCCATGGGATTTTTTCCATTACTGCGTTTGGGCATCATAAATGCTAGGCAAAGTGCTAAAATGTGGAATTGTCCCTAGGTGCAATTTTGCAACATTACACCATGACATCATTATCTCACACCTCCTTAGAAGGATATCATATGATCCAAAGAACATATCAAGAACCTATATCATGCCAAAACTCTAATGGCCAATCAAGAGTAAATCATGACATAATAACATAACCATCCTATCATAATAGGATCACATATCAAAATACAAATCATGACACCTCAACCAAATACTAAAGAAGTCCTACATGGAAAACAAGATATCCACATATCCAAACCACATGAAGAAAACAACCTCCTATCAATGAAACCAAAGATGCGAATGAACCATCACTGTATACAAGAAATATAATCTAGGAGTCCATCCATGACACCAAAAAACACTACAGAAGATCATCCACCATCAAATGGTGAATCCATATCATTGCCACAAGCTCCCACTAAACCATGATAAATATCTCCATGGAAACAAGATAGCCATCCTCTACATGAAGATCCCCCATGGCCCCAACACAATCAAAGAACTCAACACCATGAGCTCCCAAAGGGAAGAGTACAAACCACAATCTCTAGACCAAGAAGATACAACACCACCAAACCATCAAGAATATATCCAACACTGCCAATCCATCACTATCAAAATCTCCCACTAAAAAGTATAGTCAAGCTACCCATGACATCATGATAAAAATCTCCTCATTAAGATCAACCAAAGGCCCTCACACAATCAAATAACTAAAATGCAACATGAGCTCCCAAAGGAAAAGTAAAACAATGATCCTCATACCAAGAAGATACATCGCCACAAACCAAATCAAGAACCAATCCAACACCACCAGCAATGCACTTGTGTAACCAATCATGTTATGCCAAATTCCCTAAAGAACAAGAAAAATCCATGACACTATGATCGACACCAAATGTACCAACAACAAACAATCCAACTGTGTCCCACATGTATGCATAACATAGTCAACTACGTAACTCTCACATCATGACTGCACCTGGTAATACCATCTCTCCTCCTTAACATGAAAATAAGACCAACAAACCAAGTGACTAAACCAAGCCACCAAACTAAAAATTCACCAACACTAAAATATCTATGGGCATAGACAACCCATGTCCAAGTCATAAATGCAATAGGTAAGTATAGACCGCCTACAACATTGCACAACTTGTCGATACAACAATGCAGTGATAACAATGTCAAATGAGAGTAATCAAATATGTAAAACTAAGTATACAATGACACAAGCACCAAATCACCAAGATTTAACTTGCCATAAAATCATGGTATCACCATAGTCAAAGTAACCCATAAACAACACATATTAGAATAACAAAAAAAACAAACCATGCCAAAACAACTCCAAACCTAATCCATTGTGTAGTGCTCTGAACAAGCTTTCCATTGACTATTTGAATTCCAAAATATGACTTTGTATGCACAAGTTATGAGTTCTCGAAGTTAGATGGGAACATCCGACTTACAATAAGCAAATCATTGTCAAAACAACCAAATCTAGAAAATCTACTGACACCTCAACATAGAGCATAGAGTCACCATTCCAACGAGTCGAACAAGTAAAAAAAAATACCATTTGGGAAAAATTAATGCCCCTAGAAGAAAATGCACAATTTGAGTATATAAAAGGAAAAAAATGTCCCCTGGTGGTGGGTCTATGGCTTGCCAATGGTGGCAGAGTCACCTCTACATGGTTTAGACCAGAAATATATATAAAATGGGGCTAAATTTTGTAACTTATTTTTTTTTAATAAAATAATAGATGACATTTTCATTAATGGTGGACATTAAAATTTTAAAAAATATTAAAGTTTACACCCTTATGGGGGGCCTCAACATACCTTGCTAGACAGGGGCCACACTGACAACTTAGCTTGTCAGTGACAATACCCCTGCTGATAGGGAACCGACAAGCCCTGCGACTGCAAGGTGTCAGCTTTGCAGTACCATAGAGTATGAACGCCACAGGGGGGCAACCACCCAAATATATATATATATAGATATATATACCATATATATATATATATAGATATATATATATATATATAGATACTCTATATATATATAGGAATTGCTGTATGAAATTTTTCCTTTAAATTTTTTGTAGACTAATACCTTTTTTACTTTTAAAATATTTGCAGGAAAATATTTATGTGATGAGAGATAATAATTTTTTTATTATTTTTTTTGCAAACCCTGAATTTGACGTTTACACAAATGGGGAGGGGTGGCCAATTTTTTTTGCATTTTTCCACATTAAGCAAAATAGGTCAAATTTTATATCAATTTTCATCTCTCGACCAACTCGAATCCAACCATGAGGTCTATTTTGTCTCAAAAGTTCATCTACAACATTTCCCCCACAAAACTCTCATTTGAATGCACAACCAAGAAACCCTTTTGACCCAACATTTTTCACACCCCAAATCTACAAACAAACCATCATAACAACAAACTCAAAACCCTTAGATTTGCAATAAAAACCTACAGAACCCTCATATCTTGCCATGTCTTTCATTCTATCATGCAATGCAATAGATTCAAACTCAAACAAGATTTGCTCAACCTAGGGTTATACAACCACAACCATGGCTTTGATACCAAATGAAAGGAAACTTGCAGCCATCTAATGGAAATTTCCTTATAACCCAAAAGAGAAATCTATGTAAATAAGTATTTAGAATCCATATGTAAGAGAATAAAAAACATACCCATCAAATATGACACAAGATATACCCTGGGAAAACCCTTAAGAGGGAAAAACCCAGCATCCAAAAGCATCCATCACTCATGTATTATTCAATAATAAAGATTATAATACATCTTCAGAGTCTCCATGAACACCATTGAAGCATCAAGCCCTATCCAGGAAATCCATGTGAATAAGCATGTATCCATACATCCCATGCCATGCTTCAAACCCTCACAAATGCTAACAAGAGCTAACCTGCAAACTGACCAACCCTAAACAACTACCCTTCTAGTTGATTTTATAGAAGCAAGCTCCTACAAAATGACAAAGTAGTATTACATAAAACCATGTGACTAAAACCATGAGATTACAAAACCATGTCCCCTCATCTAATATTGGGTACTTTATTTAAATTACTTTCCCTGATATTAAATAAATACATTTTTACAACTTATGTCCCAAAGTTACATACAACATTAAGTGGCCCCAAGAATATTAACTCCTAGTGATGCACATACTTCTAGATCCCCTAGGTGCACCACAAACATAATAAATAAATATTACATTATAAACATTATGCAAGGTGTACAACACCTAATTCCTAATAGTCAACACAATTTGAATTTGGATTTTTGGAATTTGGGGATTAATATTTTATGGCTTAAGATTGAAATTGTGTGCCCATAAAATTGGGGGTCCATAATATGGCCAATTTATTTCACCTAGATGCACACTATTTAGCAAAATGTTTATTTTATTCTTTAGTGAAGAGATCTATAGAATCTACAATCTAACCATCAATACGGATGAGTGTTGTATCTAATTTTTATGGCCTTTCTTTATGAATACCTTACCAAGCTCTTGCTAAAAAATAACAATTTTATAGTACTAAAGAATGGACCATATAAGTGAGAAGGGTCCAAGGACCTTTAAAAATTAAAAATAAATATTGAGGTGTTGGAATGATTATGTTATCGAGTTTGATTTTTGTGAACATTGTATATATTGTAAATAAATTTGGATTCAAGTTTGTTTCATTTCTCACAAATATTATAGGGTGTTATATTTGATTCATTAAGATGTATTTGTTTTTTATTAGGGGAGAAATAGGTTTTGATGGGACTTGAAACCTAGTACAAAATGGTTTTGAAGGGACCTACAACCCTATCAGAGATAAGCATGCTACAAATAAGATAAAACATATACCAACAACAACCACTAAAATAAAAACATGATTACACAGGCTGCATCAAACAAGAAAGCAAAGGATCGAAGTCCCTTAACAACCTGGTTTGAACTGGGACCAAAAACCCTTAAACACAAGAAACCACCTGCATTTTCCAGGTATCAACAAAAAATCCGCTCATGAATGACACCATTGAGCTAAGAGAGATAACCAGCTTAATGGTATAGCACACTAGCAAACCCCTAAGCAAAAACACCATCAAATCCAATAGCCCCACCTCAATAGGGGAGTTACAGAGCACAACAGATCACTAGAGCACATCAACCAACTTGCAGCAACACCTCACCAGAATCACCAACCCCACCACCACCTCAATAGGAGGGGGATCCCCTCTATAGGAGAGGAGGAAATGAAAGCCCAACCCTCCAAAGTCATCACTCTTCTGCCCACACGTGCTCCACCTCAATAGGAACCAGCAGAAGAGAGAAATCCACACCAAACCTACAACACCCACCTTCACCTCAATAGAAGAGGGCTCCACCTCAATAGGAGTAGTCTCAACCTCCATAGAAGACACCAGTTATAGATTAAGAGGGAAAACTTGAGAAGGAATGGAATCCATCACCACCTTTGGTAAAGCAAGGCACTAAACCAAGAAAGAGGGAGAATGCACTCCATCCGCTAAAGAAAAAAACCAAAGCTTTTGGCCCCAAAAGGGAAAAACCCTCACTTCAACAAGAAACCTAGAAGCATAGATCTTCCAAGAGCATAATCCTAACATCCCCAGATGAAAGGCCAACAAAGGAGCAAAGTAGAACCTCCAACAACAAAACTCCATCTGGGTACACAAAGAAAACCCAGCTAGCAAAAAGAGATCCACATGAAAAATCATGCAGATAGAAATTTGTATGCAAAGAGAAAAAGACCCCAAACTCAAGATAAGCACAATGAAGCATAAGGGGATCCTAAGGCCTAACATAGACCACAACATAGAGAACCAAAAACAACCCATCTTGTAAAACAAGACCAAACCTGCAACCAAAACTAGCAGCTCCACCCACCTCTGCCATAGAGAACAACACCTCAAATGGTTATAGATAAACATTAGAAGCCACCTCCCACAAACAACCAAAATCAAGGAGAAAATACAAAATCCCATTAACACAAAGAGCTCCACAACCCTCAAAATAGTTGCACAACACAACAACAATAGGAAGAACAAGTGCAAAGAAACCAAGCCTGTCTGCAACACCCAACTCAAAAGAAAACAAAAGGAAGCCCCACAACAAGCCCCTCTATGGACAAGGAAGCCAACCTCTGCACAAAAATAACAACTCCATGTAAGGGAGCCAGAGCAGTACAAGGCAGGGAAAGAGGAGCCCCAGGGCTCACCCAAAAAAGCAGCAACCCGCAAAAGAAAAATAGGTCACTCCATATAGACCATCTCACAAGGGATCATAAGAATTTCCCCATCCAAATTCACACAACAAGGAGGCAAGGGCAGGAGAACTTCCTCAACAAAAGCATCGACCAGCAGAAGTAAGGATGCTTTGCAACCCAAACGATGCCCAAAAACCACAGGAGCCCCACCAAGAAGCAAGAGAGCTTCCCAACTAGACACATCACAATCATCATCTTCAGAATTAGTCTCACCGTCCTCATCATATTTCAAAAAACCTACTCCTTTTCTATTCCCGCCACTCGCCATTCTCAATCCTATTGAAATGTATTTGTTTCTATTAATGTTACTTCAATTTTTAAGTCTTTTTTATTATATATCTTTTATATGATTGTTCTAGAAGGACATGCGTGTATTTCCTTAGGACTAAATTTGAAGTCTTTAGTCAACTTAGGGAGATCAAGGCTCTTTTGGAAAAGTATATTGATAGGAATTTTAAGGTTTTGATGATTGATAATGGTAGTGGTTTTTATTCCATGGATTTTGGAAAGTTGTATAAGGATCACACAATTGGGAGATATAAGACAAATTCATATATATTCCTTAAAATAATAAAGTTTTAGAGAGAATGAACAAGACATCATTGGAGAGGGCTAGGAGTATACTCAGTGGAGCTCACTTATATTATATATTTTTTATCAAATTGGTTTCCATAGATTGTTACCTAATTATCTCCTACATTAACGCTTGTTGGAAAAACCTTTATAGAGATATGGATGGACAAAAATCCCTTGTTGCAACATATATGTTTTTCTATTGTGAAGCATACAAATATGTGCTTAGGATAAGGTATTTAAAGTTTTGAATTAGGAAATTAAATGTATCTTCATCAACTATGGTGTCGGTGTGAAATGGTACACACTTTGGAACCTTGTCACCAAAAGAGTTCTAAACAACAACAAAATTATTTTTGAGGATATTAACTATTCTTTCATAATGTTGTATCCAAAATTGAATCGTAAGACATTGCCCAAGTAGTGGAAGTATTGAGCCACTTTCTTGTTAATCCTATACAAGATCATTGGGATGTGGTTAAGAGTGCCTCCAAATATTTATAAGGTACCTCCAAGTACTCTATTTGTTATTATTACCAGTATATAGAATACCATCATTTAGTGGATATTCATGGTTTCAGATTGGGTATGAGATGTTAACAATAGAAGTTCCACTAGTGGATATGTATTTAGTATATTTGGCAGTGCTATTAGTTGGATTAGAGTGATGTGATGTGGTCACTTTTTCCACTATAGAAGTTGATTACATGATAGCTACTTGTGCTTGTAGAGGTCATTTGATTTAAGGTATTATGTTTAGGTGTGGGGTTGAGTTAAGGAGTTGTTAAAGTTCTTTGTGATGATAAAAATGATATATATCTACAAATAACTCTTTCATAAGAGGATGAACAACATAAATGTATAATATCATTTTTTTCTTGACATGCTAGAGTATGGGAGGTGGATGCTAGAGGAAGGTGACGCTTTGTAAAATATTATAGATGCATTAATGAAGTTAGTCAACACATGCAATTTTAGGTGGTTTAGTGAATCTATGGGCCTCTTAGACTTTAAAAGGTAGTTGATAATGTTGGTATTCACATTGCTCTTGTAAGGTGTTTGATAAGTGAAATAATTTTAGGCATGGTGTCTCAACCTTGCACGCTAAATTTAAAAACAAAAATATAATTTTTGGGTTATAAAGGTTAGTTTTGACACCAAAAATACTAAAAGGGGCTTTAAAAATAGAAATTATATTATAAAAACATAGGGATATTGAATAAATTCAATTTGAAAAATAGGCTCAATTAGTTTTTTGAATTAAAAGTTATGACCTTTGAAAGCTGGGATTCCCATATTACAAATGTAAGAACATTTATGAAACATAAGAGAATTGTAAGAGGGAGATAAAATTGTTGACCAACTTATGATGCATGTTATGATATATCATAAGTAATTTTGATGGAGATAATAGAGCCAAAATTGAGTGCCCAAGTTGGTGATTAGATTATGATGAGATTATGATAGTTTTAAGAAATATGTTATTTTTAGCTTATGGAATCATCTTTGAATTTAGAATTATATTATGAAAAGGGATTTAGGTGTCACGTTTTGATTGGTATTAGCTCATGATTTCTTAATTAACATTTAACTATTCCATGTATCACTTCTCGTATTTATTAAGCTCTTGAATGGAGGTTTAATAGTGAGTTTTACAAATATTTTTATGGTGTTAGAATAGCTCTTGAGATCTTTTTGGTGACACTCCTATAAATAATTAGATTTCAAGCATATTGAAGCATTGATTACTGAATAATACATTAAATCAAGCTTTGGAATGTGGCATTTTTATCTTGAAAGAGTTTTACCCACATAAATCATTGTATTATGGTGTATTTCTATTGTGTTTATTTTACTATAATCATATGGTCAATTTAGTTTTTGTACATACCTACATTTGGAGGTTATTGTAGAAGAATATTATAGACCTCTACTTCCTTTCATATTGTATTTATTGATGTAAACTGTTCAACATGTATCAAGTATAAAAATTAAAAACAATAAATGTTCATACTTGAAAAGCTTTCTTTTGGTCAACAAATAAATTTCAAAATTATTGTGAACCATTTTTCTCAACAAAGAATCCAACCATAAATTAAAATTCATACTATAAGGAATTACTAAAATAGGGAAACCATACTTGATTAATAACACCAAGATTGAAAGGAAACAAGATATGTGAAAACACTTCCTAGACCAATCTAATGAGGAGAGTATTGTGAAAATTCTTAAATATTTTTAAATATAAATTATAAACACAAAATAACCATTGTAGCATAACTCAAATGTATGTGAGGAAATCCTATGGGAGAAAATCCCACACTCTAAAAATAACCCAACATATTATTTAGTAAACCAAAGGAATGCAATACACTTATAGAGAAAATATTACAATTTTATCATAAACATGTAAAATTGGAGTAAATATAGTAGCATAATGGTACTTGCATATAAAATTTACATACTGTAAATCTAAACACCAAATAAATAGATGAAGTACAAACTAGAAACCAAGAATGTTTTAAGAAAACAAATTTCAAATCTATGAGAGGTATGACATCAAATGCTTGGGTTCAAATTCCAACACCCAACTACTCTTACATTGTCATAACTTGTCATATTTTACCACCCAAAATTTGGGGACCTAATTTATCCTCATTAAACATTAAAAAAATGATTCATTGACAATTGTAACAATCTTTCATAATGTTATTCAAGATTCCAACACAATCTCCTTCTCACATGCTCTTATTTTTAGTAGAATCTATCATATGTTACTCCCTTCATAAAGACCTTACACACACTACAAGATGTCGAAACATGGAAAAAAAATGCAACCTCAAAGTGGGATGCTTACCTCCTTATGTGAGGCCAAAAAATCATTAAATAAAAAATTTGGTCATCCTCCCAAATCCTTCAAGAAGACAAAATCACTAGAATATAAAATAACAAGTGCGTACAAATAATAATAAAAAATATTAGGAATAAAATGTTGAGACATATTTTCCCAAAATTCTACTACTTTTCAAAACCCTTGCAAGAACAAAAAGGAAATCCAACTCTACTTAACTCTAACTATTAGGGGCAAAGAGGCCCATAAAATCATTGTACCATTTGAAATCCTATGCTCATAGGATTTTTTAAATAATATTCAACATTTTTCATAGTGTCAACCTTCTTCAACATTACCCTCACATCCTCTACCATGTCATGAATAAAATAACACTAGGTCCATCAATATTTTTTGTCCTTCTATGGAAATTCAAGCTCTTTTCCAAACATATGACACGTTAACTATCACCTAGAACTTTAATGGTCCCTAAATCTAGCCCAATATCATAACACAATCTTTTTAAGCCACATTTGTTCTTTACAAGCATAAGTAGCTTCCATATACTCATCCAAATAATTACACCACCAAACATTGTGAAAATATATCCATTGGTGGATCTTCTACTATCTATATCATTAGACCAATTGGAATCCACATATCCACAAATACAAATTAAAGGTTATACCCTTGTAGGATAACCATGATAACATATAGAATACTGGAAAGTACCTCAGAAATATTTGAATATCCTTTCCCTTACATCACAATGTCTAATCTTGTACATACCATAGCATATGTCAAACTACCAAGTACACTAGTATAAGGAAACCTAATCATATCCTCCATTTTCATTATGATATTTAAGACAAAACTCAACTAATAACTTCTTTCCCATCATAAAAATAATACATGACAATCTGCAAGATGCCATATTGACTCTCTGCAACATTGAGTTCACACACTTACTTAAGCCTAACCAAAGCTTTATTCTAGCTCTATATCTTTTTATCTCCATCCCCGAGATATTCTTGGCTACTCCTAAATCCTTCATTTCAAACTATGTTAAAAGTTAAGACTTCAAATCATAAACCAAACTCATCCTATTACTAAAAACAATGTCATGAATAGATAATGTGATAATGACAAAATAATCACTATCTAACTCATACTAGATGTAATGATACAATTTGAATCTCAAAAATCTTGAAAATTACACAAAGGCATCAAATTTTTGGTACCACATTCTAAGAGATTATTTTAGACCATATAAGTATTTCTTTAGCTTACAAATCAAAAGTTTTTCTCCTTTTTCAATGTAGTGATTTGGTTATTACATATACATCTCTTCCTTCATATCACCATGAAGGAAGGTTGTATTCACATCCATCTACTCAGCCTCACTATCATATGTCGCTACAAGTGATAAAATAAATTTAATGGATGTCAACTTTGTAATTGGAGAGGAAATCTCACCATAATTAATTCCCTTGATTTAAGAATAATCTTTTGAAACTAGTCTCACCTTATACTTTTCAAAACTACCATATAAACTAATTTTCTTCTTGAATACCCATTCACATCTAATATATTTGCATCCATGGGAAAAATAAATACATCCCACATACTATTTTTCTTTGATGCTACCATTTCTTCAACCATGGCCTCTTTCTAGGAATCTACACCATCCATCCTCATATCCTCCTTTATAGTCTTGGGCTCATCAATGTTAGTAATTATTGAAAAAATGCATCCATAATTAGGGGAGAATAAATTATTGGCAATTTTTTATGCTACTTTTACCTTCTCAAGAACCATGGTGGAAATTCTACCTCATATTTTGAAACAACCAAACTACTTGATCTCTCCTCTTTAGGTCAATTATTATATTTTGGGTCAACTTGCTTCGTCTTTGGGTTTAATTTAACCACATTATTTTATTTTTCCTTTTCTAGCTACAATATAGTGGAAGAAGGCTTAGCTTATTTAAAGATAAGACATATAAAACAATCTAGCCACATGATTTGAAAGCTTGCACCCTTTCACATAAATACCATAATTAACGAAGATATAATTAACAACCTTGTTCTCCAACTCTAACCTCTTCTCCCTAGGCACATGATCATATGCCTCACAACTAAAAAATCTCAAATATCTCAAGGAGGGATTTTTCTTGATAAAAATTCCCTACATGTCTTCTCAAAAAGAGTAGATGTAGGAGAATTTTTAACTAAAGAACAAGTCATGAAACTAATTCTACCCAAAAAAATTATTCTACACTAGCCTGTTGCAAGTATGAGTAGTTAGTGTTGTCATTGATGCCAACAAGCTTTTTTTTTCATTGATGTCTATTGTTGAGTGATATTGTTGCAAGAGTGAGAGCAGTTGATGTTATCCACACTTTGATTAGTTGCAATATGTTTCCATTAGTAAAGTTATTGGTGTCGACCTCTAGTGTTGCTTTGATAAGATTCTTTCTATGGATATGTCGTTGAGTTATTATGTCGGCTTGGTGGTATTGAGAAAGTGTTGAAGATGTTGAGGATGTGTCTCTGGTGCTTTTTTTCCAAGTGCTTTTGAGAAAATTTGATAAAAAAGAGGAAATAGTGTGTTGTAGTGGTGTTATGGGTTGCAGAGGTGTGTTCTTGTGTTGCTCCACATTTCTTCTAGGTTGAAAATCTACCTATGCATTTTGGATATGTTTGTGAAAGATGTTTAGAGGTGTTATATCTAGGATTTGGTGTGTTGGATCATTGTGCAGAAGTTGTATTCACCAGTGTGTGAATTGTGCATTGTAGAGGTGTTTGGGAGAAATATCTTTGCTATGCATTTCTCTGCAGATTCATTTTAGGTCTTGTGGATCTAAGGGTGTGTTTATTGTGTTGGTATCTTTCTTTAATTGAGGTGGTTCAAGGTTTGGTGCTTTGAAAGTTAGTTTCTCAAGTAATAGTGTATGGCATAGTTGTTTAGATGTATTGGGCGTGTACATTCTTCAAGTGGAAGTTGTTGCAAAGAAGTTTGTTGGATTTCAAAGTTTTTGATGGATATTATAGATCATGTTCAAGTATGGTGTGTGGTTTGCATGTCATCCTTGAACTTGAGGAAGTATGCACTTAAAGGTTTAATGGTGTTTACACGGGTGACAACTGACCTGGTGTTTACACTACTTGCAATAGATAATTATTGTTCATAGAAGTGTGTGGTTGAGTGGTGTTATAGATTTGGGTCCTAAATAAGGTGTGATATGGTTCAATTTCACTTCTATCTACCATGAAAGTTTTTTGGAACTAACCTAATTTGAATTTGCATAATTGATGTGCATAGCCGACATTGGAGAAGGGTCTCAAGGTAGAGGATGGTACAAATAAGAGTTGATTTGTTGAGGGATGATGAGATAGATGTGAGAGATGCAAATGATGTGAATTGCAAAGTGTTAGAGTGCAAAATTTAGAAATGTAGTGTGAGCTTTCATGTGTTAGATTACTAGATGCAGTGAGAAGAAGGTGTCTACAATTCTTCAATCAAGTTGCAAAGGTGTTGGAGATGTTACCATTGAGATGCTTTTCTTTGTGTAACATTTCTTCTCTATCTTCTTTTCTATTTTGGAAGTGACTCTTTTGACAGTGAGCCTTTCTTTGGCTAGTGATCCCTCCAACAATGAGTCCTATTGTATTTAGTGTTGATATTACTTATATTGTGAGCTAATCCTCACCATGGTTTTTTCTTTCTTGGGTTTTCCACATAAATCTATTTTTCTCTTATGTATGGTGTTATTTTGTTTTAATTTTTGTTATTTGGTTTTCATGATAAATCATCATAACACATTTAAGGGTTTAATGAATGAACGTGGATCTAAATGTGTATAAGGGATTTGAAGTTTTAGGGTACAACTGATTCACCCCCTCTCAATTGTCTTGTGCATTAAACACAACTCCACTAAGCATACTCCTAACCATCTTCATTAGCATCCTATTTATCATTTTCTCAACTCCATTTTGTTGGGTGATATATGGAGTTATAGTGTGTCTATATATATCATCATCTATTCAAGATCTATCAAAACTTGCTAAACAAAACTCACCCCCATTATCAATCTTCAAACACTTAATCTTTTTACTGGTCTAATTTTCGACAAAGGGACTTAAAATGTTCAAAATAACTAAAGACTAATTTAATTTTGAGAAAATAAACCCATGTTCTTCTACTGTAATCATTAATGAAAGATGCATAACATACAAATTTATATATTCAAGGAACACTATTTAGGTGAAAAATATCATAATGTACCAAGTCCAATATATCATAGAAGATTTATAAGAACCAGAGTAAAATTAAACACAATTTTATTTTTTATAAATGTAATATTCAAAAAAATCAAACTCAAGATTACAATCATTCAACCCCTCAAAAAGGTTTTTATTTTCATGGTTTAAAGACCCTTCTCACCTTTATGACCAAGTCTCTAGTGCTATAACATTATTTTATCGACAATATTTTTTTCTTGTAAAGAATGAACACTCTTAGGTATCTCAAAAACATGGCAATTAAAAGTGGATGCAACAGACCTCCATGTTGCTCATTCCAATGGTGAAGGTGAATAATTTGTATATCTCTTCACTATAGTAGAAGAATACTTGCACTAAACTATGCATGAAATTGAGTACCAATCCAAACATCCTTTACAAGCACCATAGCTCCTCTAACCATCTTGCACCCTTCCCTCAAGAGAACAACCTACCTACTTGCATCATTCAATTTACTTATAGATAAAAGGTTTCATTGCATTAAAAACCAGAGATACACAAAACACCATTAATCCCCTTCACACGTCCATCAAAGAATCTAATTTTAAATCATCCATGGACAACTATC
>VDFB02000017.1:351261087-351384300 GCA_007258455.2 Sequoia sempervirens | reverse complement strand
TAGAGGAGCTGCCACTATCACTTAGAGCTCTCGTCACCAGCTTAGGCTGTGTTTTCCTGGCCGAGCGCTGCCATTTTTTTTCTTCCTCCATCGCCGCACTGTTTGCTCCTTCCCTGGAGTGTTTTGTGCTGCCTCGTCAAGGCTTCTGTTGCCGCTGTCGAGTCCTACTGCCGATGCCCGAGCTCCGCCGCCTTTGCCGAGCTGCCCAAGCTCACCCGGCTCGCCGAGCTCGCCTGAGCTCACCCAGCTGGCCCGACTCACAGAGTTCCCTACTCACTGGACCTGCTGCCCACCCCCTGGTCACTCAACGTACCAGGGGCTTATTTTGTTTTAGCCCCCAAGGCTTAAAGGAGGCTGAATTGTTCTTTTTCAGGAGGCTTCACGAAATCGGGTATACAATGGGCATAAAATCTCCGTTTTTTTCAAACGAGATACCGTTGGAAAGATAATTCCATGCCGAACGTCATGGTGCTAGTATTTTTCACTAGATTTTCTATTTGACTATATTTTTTTTCCATTCAAAGTGGGGTCTTCTTTTTGCACTTCTGGGGCCATAAAAGGTGCAAACAGACTCCGTTTTTCAAAAACGAATAGGCGTTGGAAAGCTCTCAGCCTGCTCTATTCAACTATGTGATCCTTGTTCTCAGAACTTTATTCAAGTACACGAGAATTTGTTTTGAATCTTTTTTGCTTATGCATTGCTTCCTCTTTCTTCGTTTGTACTAGGGTTTGGGTTTCTCTTTTGTGGGGGGGGGTGTTTTTCTCGCTTTCTATCATTTATATCAGAAATACAGAACACCAAAAACTCTCAAAATAATCAAACCCTTCTGCATCTTCTGTCTATTCTGAAAGATCACATAATAATAAAAAACACCAGCAGGTACAAGTATAGTTACAGGTATAGGTACAGTTATAGGTACAGGTGCAGGGTTTCATGGCAGACTCCTCAATTGAATTACTCGCATCACACAACTATCACACCTAGAAGTCTCGCATGACGAGGCTTCTCAGGTCATGAGGGTTGTGGTCTTGTCTAGATGAGGTTCAGCCTCAGTTGGAGCATCTTTTTGAGATTCTTCAGCACAGGAACAAGATGGATGAAGCTATGGGTTTGCTATCTCTACACATTTCAGACAGCCTTCTATTTCACCTTGATGCTTTACTCACTCCTCGCACCATTTGGTTGAAGTTTGAGACACTTTTTGGGACCATTAATGAGTTTCGCGCATTATAGATTGAGGCAGAGCTGACTTCACTATTACCTGAATCATTTCCCACTATTGAGGATTTTTTGACCAAGTTCAAAATAATCGCACTATTTTACAGGTTTGTGGCAAGAATAAGTCAGACACATAGTGCATTTACTTGATCCTTTCGAAGCTTCGTGGTCCATTTCAGATATTTGCTTCTTCATTCTACTCCACCATGGATGGTATGGGTACCCGTTTTACCATGCCTACCTTTGATGTGTTTTGTGAGCGTTTGTCTCATGAGCAGTCACACCTTTCTCAGATTGATATGCTCTCTGGATCAAAGAACAAAGCATTGGTTGCTCAATCATCTAAGGAGAAACTGAAGCAGAAACCGAAACCCAAGAAAGATTCTGCAGGTAGCGAGCATTCCTCTAAACCACCTCCTAAGTCTGACTCCAAACCACCACTTAATTCGAAATAGGGGAAATCTTCGAAGTCTGGAGAGTCTTCCTCCAAGACTACGAAGAAATCAAGAGACACTTGCACCTTTTGTGGCAAGGAAGGACATCCAGTTTCCAGGTGTTGGAAATGATTAGAGGCTTTAGAGGAAGCCCTGCAACAGCATCACATCTCCTCCCCTCAGTCGTCTTCTCCTTCCAAAGGGAAAGGTCATGCTCTCACTGCTCGTGCATCGACCTATGGGTCCACTTGGATTCTAGATTATGGTGCTTCTCACCATATGACTCACACTCAGTAGTTGGTCACTTCTCTTGCCTCTTGTGGTACTTCACAGATTGTAGTGGGTGACTCTACACAACTTTCTATTTTGGGTTTAGGTTCTGTCACCTTGGATGGGGGTACTCTACAGGATGTTCTGGTTGTTCCTGACATCTCGACTAACCTCTTGTCCATTTATCAAATTTTCCATTTTGGCTCTGGTAAGATAGTTGAGTTCTCACCACATCATGTGGTTATTCAGGACCTCCATGACTCTGATTTGATTGTGGCTATTGGGTACATGTTGATACTGCATCTCGTCTTTAAAGATTTGATGGATTTGAGCCTTCTGTGGGTACAGGTTCATCTCTTATAGCACATGCAAATTCTGTGAGTAAGCTTTGGCATGAGCGTTTGGGCCATGTCAATTACAAATATCTTCAGCAGATGAGTACTCAGGCACTTGTTCTTGGTCTTCCACAAATTTCCTGCATAGATGGTGTTTGTCATGGTTGTGTGCTTGGCAAGCATCACAGGGATCCCTTTCTGAAGGGAAGTGCCACTCGTGCTTTGGCACCCTTGGAGTTGATTCATAGTGACCTCATGTCATTTCCCACTCCTTTTTCTGGGACCAAGTATGTAGTCACATTCATTGATGACTTCTCTAGACGCACATGGGTGTACTTTCTTAAGTACAAGTTTGATGTCTTTGATTCCTTTCGAATCTTCAAGACGTTTGTGGAGAAGTAGTCTAGCCTTTCTATTCAGCGGATATGTATAGATAGTGGGGGGGAGTATGTGAATCAGGCTTTCAAATTTTTTTGCACTGAGCATGGTTTGCAGCATCAGTTTACTATTCCCTACACCCCCCAATAGAATGGTGTCGCTGAGAGAAAGAATAAGACTTTATGGGAGATGGCGAATTGTATGATTCAGTCCAGGTCCATGGATCTATCTTTTTGGGCTGAGGCAGTTAATTGTGCCAACTATATTTAGAATTGGATGCCTCACAAGGCGATTCGACATATGACTCCTGAGGAGGCTTGGTCTCATGACAAGTCTGATGTTTCATCATTTCGAGTATTTGGTTGTGAGGCATGGGCATTTCTTCCTGATGCTCAGAGGAGAGCCATAGAGCGGAAGAGTCGACCCCTCATTTTTGTCGGCTACTGTGAGGATGTTAAGGCATACAAGTTGTTTGATCCTGATTCTAGAGAGGTCCTATTTCGACAGGATGTCCAGTTTGATGAGTGCCTTCCCACAGTGGATACCCTGTCTCCAGTGTCTCCTTCACTACCTACTCCTCACACTGTAGCTCTTCAGGATTATGTTGAGGATGATTCTGATGAGGATGCTGATGATCCCCCATCTCCACCTCCACTTGCTCCACCTCAGATGCCCAAATGGGATTGCTTTACTGTTGAGGCAGTAGGATCTATGGCTGGTGATCCTTCAGACACTCGTCGCACCCATTCTCATCTTGCGAGTTCTAGTCTTTTGAGTCATGCTCTTTCAGAGGATCCTCAGAAGTTTTCAGAGGCAACAGGTCACCCTGAGTGGGATAGTGCTATGGAGGAGGAGTATTCTTCTTTGATGAGGAATAGTACTTGGGATCTTTGTCCTCTTCCTAAGGGCAGAAAGATGGTTCAGTGCTATGGTTGTATCGCACCAAGTATGCTGCTAATGGTTCTATTGATAAGTACAAAGAACGTCTTGTTGCGAAGGGTTTCTCATAGGTTGAGGGTATTGATTACTCTGAGACATTTGCCCCTGTCGCCAAGATGAATTCTATTTGCTTCATACTATCCCTTGCAGCTTCTAGGGTGTGGTCCATTTATCAGATGGATGTGAAGAGTGTGTTCTTGCATGGTGACCTACAGGAGGAGATTTATATGGAGCAGCCTTAGGGCTTTGTTCAGGATGCTTCTTTGGTTTGCAGACTGCGGCGTTCATTATATGGTCTCAAACGGACCCCTTGGGCTTGGTATGAGAAGATGGACTCTTTTTTGCTCTCCACTAGTTTCACACGCTGTCATTCTGATCCTACAGTCTATATTCAAAATCTTGAGGGTGAGATCCTGATTCTTGTGCTATATGTTGATGATCTCCTCATCATAGGTAGCTCATCCTCTATGATTCTGCATGCTTAGCGAGCTTTGATGGAGTAGTTTGAGATGACAAATCTCGGTCTTCTGCACTATTTTCTTGGTCTTCAGGTGATTCAGTCTTCTGATGGGATCTCCATTTACCAGTAGAAGTATGCTCTTGATATGCTTCAGCGCTTTGGCATGCTTGATTACAAGCCTGTCCCCACACCTTTTCAGTCAGGGGTTGTTTTGACTCCTACTTGCCCCACTCCTTCCATAGATTCTACACTTTATAGGCAATTGGTTGGTAGTTTGTTGTACCTGACTCACACTCGTCCTGATCTTTCCTTTGCGGTTGGCCTTGTCTCTCGATTCTCCCATGATCCTCATGAGAGTCACTGGCAAGCTGCCAAACGTATTTTGAGGTACATTCAGGGCACCCTTTCTTATGGCATTCACTACCCATCAGGGGATCCTCACATTGTTGGCTACACTGACTCAGATTGGGCTGGTGATGTCAATGATCGAAAGTCTACTTCTAGCTTTATTTTCTGTCTTGGCTCTGGTCCTATCACCTGGTCTTGCAAAAAGTAACTGCTCATGCATTATCATCTATAGATGCTGAGTACCGAGTTGCTGTTCTCGCTAGTCAGGAGATCTTATGGCTTCGACAGTTGATGATTGATTTTTTTTTTCCTCCTAATAGTCCCACTATTCTTTGGTGTGACAATCAGAGTGCTATACACATTTCTCGCAACCCAGTGGAGCATCAGCAGACGAAACACATTGAGCTTCATATGCATTTCATCAGACAGTTGATTTAGGATGGTTCTCTCATCTTGGAGTATATTCCCACTGCCGAGCAAGTTGCTAATATCTTCACGAAGCCTTTTGCCTCGCTGCGCTATCTTTAGTTGCGCTCTATGCTTGGGGTGAAGGAAGTTGTCCTTAGGGGGTCTTCATGAGGCCTTCCTTCATGTTTCTTTCAGCATGTTCTTCTATCTCTTTTTGGAGAGGATTTTTTCCCATTGGGTTCTCCTTTTTCTCCATTTCATAGAGATTTCCTTGTACTTGCGTACCTAATCTGGCCTTGTTGCCGGGACTCATTGTTCTTTGCTTTCAGTAGCTTCTTCTAGGTTTTAGCTTCTCTCTAAGTCTAGCTTAAGGGGGGTGCTAGAGTAATTGGTTTTACTTGATTAATTAAACTATATCTGGTTAATTAATTAAGTTACCTTTTATCTCTTATTCACTTAAGCTAACTTTAGGTGCATAATAATTAATTATTTTATTAATTATTATGTGCAAACCTAGGGTTCCTTTTTTTTAGGTTTTTTACCTATAAGGTTGTAATCTTTTCTATGAAAATCAACTCTTTTACATTTTGGCAATATTGAGCATACTTTTGCTGTGTGTTGTTTTCTTGGAATCTCCCTTGTAACAGGTTTGAACTTTCAGAATTCTTGGTGCTCCTCCAGCAACAAGAGACTTTTCAAATTCCAAGAAGTTGAATCACTTCAACTTCCAAAAGGGACACCACTTTAAGCATTTCACTTTTTGAAATAATAAAATATTAATCAACCTATTTTAGGCATCCAACTTCACTTTGCAACAATAAAGCATTTAATAATTCATTAAATGCACCATTGACCCCTTAATGATCCCCTTTTAAAAACAACATGAAGTGATCATTCATAGGTGTGGGGGTACAACTGAGAAACATAAAAATGACTAAGTATAAAACTTAATCCATGGAGATAAGCAAAGCCAAACTGAAATTGAAGGATAGCAAGATGACTTGAGCTGAATTGCTAATGATGCTACTACCAAAATTAGACTTACTAAAAATAGCCAATTGCTATAAATAGTAAGTTCACATCAAAACAACAGAAAGCCAAACTGAACATTGAACTACAAAGGATTGAACTACTGCTAGACAGATATTGCCAAAAGATAGACTTGCTAAAAAATAGCGAACTGCTATAAATAGTAAGTCTGCACAACAACCTCAGAACGCCAACTGAGTAGTATCTGAAAGAGGAAACCCTAATTTTCTGCCTCAACTTAGCCTATGGATTTCCAGAAATAGGCTAAATCCAAATGAAGAGTGTAGGGCCAAAATGGGGACATTACAGTAGAGGATTGAGGCTATAGGGTTGGGCGATTAGGGTTGAGGGTCCAATGTATAGGATAAAGGGTATAGGGGTTGAGGGACTAGGGTTTAAGGGTTAAGGGATTAAGGGTCAAGAGGGTTGAGGGATTAGGGTAGAGAGTTTACTAAGTGGGTTTAAGGGTTTAAGGGTTGAGTGATTAGGGTTGAGGGTAGAGGATTGAGGGTATAGGGTTGGGGGATTATGGTTGAGGGTCCAATGTAAAGGGTAGAGGGTATAGGGGTTGAGGATTTAGGGATTAAGGGTTGAAGGATTAAGGGTCAAGAGGGTTGACTGATTAGGGTAGAGAGTTTACTAAGTAGGTTTAAGGTTTTAAGGGTTGAGGGATTAGGGTAGAGGGTAGAGGGTAGAGGATTGAGGGTAGAGGGTAGAGGGTTTAAGGGTTTAAGGGTTGAGGGTTGAGGGTTTAGGTTTGAGTGTTTAAGAGTTTAAGGGTAGAGGGTAGAGGGTAGAGGGTTTAAGGGTTGAGGGTTTAAGGTTGAGGGTAGAGGATTGAGGTTATAGGGTTGGGGGATTAGGGTTAAGGGTCCAATGCATAGGGTAGAGAATTATAAGGGTTGAGGGATTTAGTGTAGAGGGTTGAGGGATTAGGGTATGGGTGTACACTAGAGTGGGTTTAGGGTTTTGGGGTTGAGGGGTTTGGGTTGAGGGGTAGGGGATTGAGGGTTAAATAAGGTTAAAGGTCTATCTCTGCAAGAATTATAAAATTTGAGGTTCGAGATTAGGATTAAAGGTTAGGGTCAGGATTGAGTTAAAGTGGGATACGTTTAATGTATAGAGGTAGATGAGTGAAGGGTAGAAGGTTTAAAGGTTGAGTTGAGGTTAGAGTAGAGTGAGTGAGGTTCAGGTTGGGTTTAAGGTTCAGAGTGGGAAAGTCAGGTAGAGTGGAGTGAAGAGGAGAGGTGATAAAGGGCAAGGGAGTGGGAGAGAGATAGAGGGTAGAGGTTAGAGGGTATAATGGTTAAGGGTAGAGGGTATAAGGGTTAAGGGTAGAGGGTAGAGGGGAGCGAGATAGAATTAGGGTATAAGGGTAGAGGGGAGAGAGATAGAATTAGGGTATATAGGGTATAGACAAAGAGAGAAAATAAATCTATAAAAAACCAACTTTCTCATAACACAAACACATTTTGAAGAAGTAGAGATATGCTTATTTTTAGCAAGAAATAACACACTCACGTTATAACACGAGTGCATTTTGTCTTGCTCTAAAAATGGTAAAAATCTCAATATACCCGTGATCTCAAGGCCCACATTCTACATATTCTCCTGGTTTTGCACGTGCTTCGACAAAAAAGTAGCTTTTTGATGATGTTGTGAAGTGTGCTTGCACATTTCTCACATTCCACCAGCTTTTTCATGATCTTTCCACCACCTTTGCATGAAATAGCAGAGTTTTCACATTGAAAGACATATAATATCAATTCAAGTTTGAATTCCAGTGAAAATTGATATACAATTGAAGTTTGGAGGGGAACAAACTTTTGAAAAAGTCAAATTGTTGAGGAGTTTGAAGAAAGAAGCTAAGGCTACATAATTGGGTAAAACTCCTCCATTTGAAACTCTAGTTTTTTAGGTATGTGAAGTCTTTACACATTTTCTTTCATTCTATTATAGCTTGCTTTCATTTTTGTTATTTTGCATATTCCATGTTGATCATTGTTTGTTTGTCATTATAACCTTAGGTTGTCAATGCACATTTTAAATTACACAATTCTATACACTTGCCAATTACATTTTTAAACCATATCTATTTGAGGCATTTTGTTATTTAACAATTGACTTACCTTGTGTATGCCTCCACATTTTGTATACACATAAATATGATATATGTTTTAAGGAAGTAAAATAAAACATCATTTCTCAATCTTTTATTATGGATGTGCATACCACTCTCTGAAGCTTTCATTGAGGTATTTTGTCAAACAGTTATACCAAGCAATTGATTGCCTTGTCTATGCTACCAAATTTTCCATACATGTCTCTAAAAAATTGGAATATACTCCCCCCACATTGATAGATCTTAGAAACTATTTTGGTTTTCATCTCTATTTCTAAATTTACCTCATCACTAACCTACCTCATCACTTTTAGTTGTGATATATTTTAAAATTTTCCTTGATTAGTCTACCTACAAGGGATTCTAGCCCTTCTCTCCATTGTTACAAGACTCTTTATTCAAGGCTAAGTTAGCAACATGGGGAAAGGTGCAACCTATCTTGCAATCATGGCTCAAAATGGAAGCATGGACAAAGCATTTGAATTGTTTGACAATAATGTTTTCATATAAATGTATGCAAAATGATCAAATTGAAATAAGAAACCAACCCCTTAAACACTATACACTTAACCCAAACACACACCTAAAGGTTGTAGCCCTCCAAAACTGCTTTTTCTCAATATTTTTTAGAGAAGGTCATACAAAGACCTAACAAACATCATCTGAGACACACTTCAACTCCTAACACAACATACCAAAAGGTTTCAAGAGGTTTATTTGCAACAATATTGAAAACCAATAGGTTTCCCTACCTTTTAGGCCACCAAATAGCCCTCTTTTACAAAGGATGTACCTCCAAAACACTTTGTTTTCACCAAATCTCAACTAAAAATCACTAATTGTGTTACAAAAAAACAAATTCCACCATTATTTCTCAGAGCCTTGACCTCTAAAATGTTGTACCACCAAACACTCAACTTTCATGCAGATAACCTAGGGTTTATTGAAAGTCTTGACAATTGGGCTTACCAGACCTCACTAATGCCAACAACACTTAAAAAATACCTTGCACAAACTCAAACAACCATTACATGGAAGGTTCCTTCAACATTTCATCAAAACTATAAGGAAAGCAATAGTGCGGAAAATGCCTTCCTAATGCAAAATCCTCAGAAGAGAAGTGCAAAAAACCTCATTTAAAATTTTTCATACATTTGAGATGCACATTCACATAACAATAGGAGAGACAAAAATAAATCACACACATAGAGATAACACTAGATATACGTGGGAAAACCCTTACAGGAGAAAAACCCACCACACTAAGTAAAGTCACTTTGTATTACAGTAAATAAATTACATACAGAGTTACAAACTTCACTCTTAGATGCTAGCTCACAACAACATCCCCTTGGTCGACCTCACTCATAGACAGTTGTTCTCAACACCATCTCACTATTACAATGCTTGTAAAGCATACAATTCAATTCTCTCAACCAACAACCATACTTCACTGACAAACTTCCTTTCTCTCAGGTTACACACACCGCCATGCAACACACATCGGGCCACCCAACATTAGATTTCGGTTACAAAGAATATTACTATATTTGCACTCTATCAACTCCTTGAGTTAGAATATGCATTTAATGCAAATATATTGCTAACAAAAAATAAAGCTTTCGACCAATGATTGTTGATTTACAACAACGATGTAAAATCAACAAATAAAATTGTGCCACGTGTTGACACATCACTCGTCCATCACTTTTGACTATCACACCAAACTGTCGGCTATTCCTTGTGGTTGTCACCATCCACCGTGCTACCGCTCAACAACCAAAAGACCCTCGAGGTATGGTAGTATCCCACGCTATCGCTAGATAGGTGAGAAGCTCCTGCGGTATGGTGGTATACATTGCACTAACACTAGACAACCAAAAGGATCCTGTGGGATGGTGGTACACCACACTTCTACCAGACAGCTAGAAAGCTTCCGTAGTATGGTAGTATACACCACACTACCGCACCTTAGTTAGAAACCTCCTGCGGTATGGCGGTATACTACACTACCACACCTCTCTCACCATTGGTTGGCTGTACATCGGTACACTAAAGGAGATCAGCCAGTCAGGAAGTTAAGAAACTTCTAAAATCTGCAACAAGGTTCCAAGGTTAGAGAAATTAGCAATCCTACAACCAACACACTGTCGCTTAGTTACAAACTTTCAGAACCCCATGACATAGGTTACAAGGTTCAAGATTTGAGTGATAGGCTGACAATGAAGACAAACAAAGGGGAAATCTTCCAAGTCATTAACAGAGGTTCAAGCCAGCAAGTTGAGGCACATTTTCCAACAAGCTCCCACTTGATGAAGACTTACCAGCTTCCTCCAAACTCAAACTTAATGAAGATCATAGGCCCCAAGGCTCGTCGAACTGGCACACCACTTGTACTTGTCTGTGCTCACAGGCTTTGTCAATGCATCAGCAAAATTCTTTAGAGTATCCACCTTTTCTAGATTAAGGTTTCCATCATCCACCATATCATGAACGAAATGATACTGTACATCAGCGTGCTTCATCCTGGCATGGAAAATTGGATTTTTTTCCAAATAAATAACACTCTGACTATCACAACAAATCGTAATCTACTATTCATTAAACCCGATATCTGAACATAAACGCCTAAGCCAAACAACTTCTTTGTAGGCATGTGTTGCTGCCATATACTCTGCCTCTATAGTAGATAAAGCGACTACAACCTACCGCTTGCTCATCCAACTCACTACTCCACCAAAAAACATGAAAACGTATCCACTGGTGGACCTTCTGCTATTAATATCCCCTTCCCAATCAAAATCCACATACCCATGAATGCTAAGAGATATTTGTGATCTTGTCGAGTTGCCATGATAACATAGAGAAAACTCTAAGGTACCCTTCAAATATTTGAAAACCCTCTTCACAGCATCCCAATGTGGTCTTCCTAGGTTAGCCATAAACCGACTAAGAACTCCCACTGCTTGGGAAATGTTTGGCCTAGTACAAACCATTGTGTACATTAAACTGCCAACAACACTTGCATATGGTACCTTGGTCATGTCCTCCATCTCAACAAAATACTTCAGACAGTCTTCAATAGATAGCTTTGTTCCTTGCAACACTCGAACAACTAGCTACTTGCAATCGGTCATTCCAAATCTCTCCAGGATAAAATTGATATACTTACTCTAGCTGAGCCAAAGCTTTCCATTTCCTTTGCCCCTTTTTATTTCCATCCCTAGAATATACCTTGCTGCACCGAGATCTTTCATTTTGAACTTTGTAGACAACTGAGACTTAAGATCAAAAATTAGTCTTACTATTTCCTATGAACAACATATCATCCACGCACAGGGTAATAATAAGCACATGATCATTTTCAGTTTTGTAATACACATAATGATCAAATTTTGATCTCACAAATCCCAATGACAACACAAAGGTGTTAAACTTTTGGTACCACATTCTAGGCGATTGCTTCAAACCATATAGAGATTTCTTTAACTTCCAAACTAGGCTTTCTTTACCTTTTTCAATGAAGTGCTCAGGCTGGGACATATAGATTTCTTCTTCCAGCTCTCCATGAAGAAACATTGTCTTCACATTCATTTACTTGATCTCTAAGTAATAAGCGGTTGCAAGTGACAAAAGAAATATGATAGATGTTAGCTTAGCTATAAGAGAAAATATTTCTCCATAATCAATTCCCTCCACCTGGGAATACCCTTTCATGACCAACCGAGATTTATACTTTTCAACACTACCATCCAGACCAATCTTCTTCTTAAATACCCATTTAAAACCAACAGGATTTTGCCCTTCAGGAAAGGGTACCAAATCCTAGGTTTCATTCTTCTTCAATGATGCCATTTCTTCATTCATGGATTCCAACTAGGAATTTGAATCAGACATATTAATCACCTCTTTCACAGTCCTAGGCTCATCAATGCTAGTAATCAAAGCATAGGCACAGTTCAAATTCAACATAGAAAATCCATACCTATCGGGTTGACACTTTTCACATGTAGACCTCCTCACAAGCTAAGGCTGAGGATGTGATTCTTCTTCTTTAGAACTCTTAGAGCTGCTAGAACTCTCCTCAATTTTAGGTACACTATGTAGTTCCTCTTTTTCTGGAGTTCGAGGAATTTCAACTACATCATTCTTCTTTTCCTTTTTATCTGTCTCTAACTACAGATCAACTACTGAAGGCTTCAACTCATGAAAGATTACACTTCTGCTATACAAAACCTTCTTAGTAATAAGATTCCAAAGCTTGTATCCTTTCACACCAACACCATAGTTGATGAAGATACATTTAACAACTTTGTTTTCCAACTTTGATCTTTTCTCATTCGACACATATGCATATGCCTCACAACCAAAGACATGAATATGTCTTAGAGAGGGCTTCTTACTAGACCATGCTTCCAAAGGTTTTTTGTCAACAAGAGCTGAACAAGGTGAACGATTTACCAAGTAACATGTTGTAGCCATAGCCTCAACCTAGAACTTTTGCTCTAGACCAACACCACTCAACATACATCTCGCTTTTTCCATTAGCGTCTTGTTTAACCTTTCAACAACTCCATTTTGTTGTGGAGTATAAGGTGTAGTTTTATGCCTTTTAATCCCATGGTCTTTGCAGTACCTTTTAGAATTCGCAGAACAAAACTCACCGCCATTTCCCATCCTCAAGCATTTAATTTTCCTTCCAGTTTGATTCTCTACCAAGTTTTTAAACTCTTTAAACCAACTAAACACTTCTGATTTACTCTTAAGAAAGTATACAAACGCCCTTCTTGAACAATCATCAATAAAAGAAACATAATGTCTAGACTTCGATACCGAAGGAACATTCACTGGACCAAATACATCAGAACAAACATAATCGAGTATACCAAAATATTTATGAGGACTCGAATAAAAGGGAACACGATGTTGCTTTCCATAAATGCAATGTTCACAAAAATCAAACTCGAGGTTGCAATCAAGAAGCCCTTCAACAAGATTTTTAATTTTCAAGGTTTTTAAACCTTTCTCACCTATGTGACCAAGTGTATGATTCCATAGCATGGTCTTTTCTGCTGGGAGTTTCACCTCTAAGGTATTTGCATCTAGAGGAGCATCATTCTCCTTCTCTACACAAGTAGCTTTGCTTGACTTTACAAAGACGTTACATTGAACAAGACATGCATCCAACTGTACAGAGTGCCTGTGTGTACACCCTTAGCCAACACCATTGTGCCTCTAGTCATCTTATAGCCTCCACTTGAGAAAGAAACTTGCACGCCAACATCATTCAACTTACTGATTGAAAGCAGGTTACGAGCCAAACCTGGTATGTGTAGTACATCACCAATCCCTTTGATTCTTCCATCAGGGAATTAGATTTTGACTCTTCCACAACCAACAATTTCCAGAGTTGAATCACTTGCCAAGTACACCTTTCCACCATCATACTTTTGTACTTAGTGAACCAATCTCAACTGTGAGATGTCATGTGAAAAGATGCACTTGAGTCAATCAACCAAACATCATCTAATGCCTAAGTCACCAAAGCTACAATGAAGGAATTTGCATCACTCTAAGAAGAGTCATTGTTCTAAGAGTTATTCTTCTTCTTCTTTTTCTCCTCCTTACAATCCTTTCGAATATGACCAGACTACCCACAATTCCAACATTTCACCTTGGAATTTTTACCAGGATACTTTGATCTCCCTTCAGATTTGGATTTAGACTTCTTGTCTTTCTTCTTGCCTCTCTCCTTTTATCTACCTCGAATAGCAAGAGCCTCCTTGGCCATCTCAAAAGACTTCCTTCACATTTCTTCTGACAGCAATGAGGCAACCACATCTTCTATCTTGAAAGTAGTTGTTTTACTTCCAATAGCCATTACCAGATGGTCCCAAGTGTCGAGTAAGGAGCATAATAGAAGCATGCAATGATCCTCCTCCTCTATCTTCACACCCATAGATGCCAACTGAGAAACAATCATATTAAATGAATTTAGATGGTCTGCTATAGATGCACCTTCTTCCATCTTCAAGGAGTATAACTTCTTCCTCAGGAATAACTTATTCACCAAAGACTTTTGCTGATAAATGTCACCAAGTTTCTTCCATAAAAAAGATGCAGTCTTCTCCTCATGGACATTTAGGAGTACAAAATTGGCCAGACAAAGTCTTATCAACTCTCTAGCTTTCCTATCTATGAGGTCCCAATCTTCTTGCTTCATACTTTGTGGCATAGTTCCAAACACAAGAATCCAGAGGTCTCTATCCACCAACAAGTCTTCCATTTTGAGTTTCCACAACTCAAAATTGCTGCCATTGAACTTTTCAAGTTCTATTATGCCTGATGTACTTGCCATCTTATACAATAAACTAAGTAATCAGTTCTTCCTTTGTAAGGCTCCCACTGAAATAGGATTAGCACAAAAAATCAACTCTACTCACAAGGATAACACAACTAGCCAGGCTCTGATACCACTTGTAAGGAAAGCAATGGTGCGAAAAACACCTTCGTAAAGCAAAATACTCAAAAGAGAAGTGCAAAAAACCTCATTTAACAATTTTCATACATTTGAGATGCACATTCACAGAACAATAAGAGAGACAAAAATAAATCACACACACAAAGATAACACCAGATATATGTGGAAAACCCTTACGAGAGAAAAACCCACCACACCAAGTAAAGTCATTTTGTATTATAGTAAATAAATTACATAGAGTTATAGACTTCACTCTCAGATGTTAGCTCACAGGAGCATCCCCTTGGTTGACCTCACTCACAGACAGTCGTTCTCAACACCATCTCATTGTTACAATGCTTGTAAAACATACAATTCAATTCTCTCAACCAACAACCATTAGTGTTTTTTTGAATTACTTCACCGACAAGCTTCCTTCATCTCAAGTTATACACACTTCCATGCACCACACATTGGGCCGCCCAGTATTAAATTTCAGTTACAGAGAATATTACTATATTTGCACTTGTCAACCCCTCGAGTCACAATATGCATTTAATGCAAATATATTGCTAACAGAAAATAAAGCTTTCAACCAATGATTGTTGATTTACAACAACGATGTAAAATCAACAAATGAAATCGTGCCACGTGTCGACACATCACTCGGCTATCACTTTTGACTATCACACCAAACTGTCGGTCATTCCTTGTGGTCATCACCATCCACCATGCTACCACTCAATAACCAAAAGACCCCCGAGGTATAGCGGTATCCCACACTACCACTAGATAGGTGAGAAGCTCCTGCGGTATGGCAGTATACACCGCACTACCACCAGACAACCAAAAGGTTCATGTGGGGTGGTGGTACACCGCACTACTACTAGACAGCTAGAAAGCTTTTGTGGTATGGTGATATACACAACACTACCGCACCTTAGTTAGAAACCTCCTGTGGTATGGCGGTATACCACGCTACCGCACCTCTTTCACCATCAGCTAGTGGTACAGTGGTACACTAAAAGAGATCGACTAGTCGGGAAGTTAAGAAACTTTTGAACTCCATGACAAGGTTCCAAGGTTAGAGAAATTAGCGATCCCATGACCAATACACTGTCACCCAGTTACAAATTTTCAAAACCCTGTGACATAGGTTACAAGGTTCAATATTTGAGCGGTAGGTCAAAAATGAAGACAAACAAAGGGGAAATCCACCAAGTCATTAACAGAGGTTCAAGCTAGCAAGTTGAGGCACATTTTCCAACAAAAACCCTTCTTTAACACCCCCTTTACACAAGGAAAACAATGTAATTCTACCCTAGGGCATCACCCAATTTCAAACAACTTACTTCCTCTACCTTTAGGACCATGTGGAAACCTAACTTGTCATATGAAAAGTCATTCCATTGAGATACAGGTCATGACAGTAGGTGGAATGACTGGGACATCATTTAGACTTCAATCAAACCCTTGATTGGCCTTTAACAGTCTGTGTCAGAAAAATAAAGAATTCTCCCTCAAATCTAAATGTTAGACTCTCAAACCAAATGAAAATGAGAGTTAAACATGATTCTACATGATACAATGAATTTCAAGCAATTGCAAACAGTATAGGTCCGTATAGTGCTTGAAAAGTTCAAAAATACAGAGAAATAGTAGAAATAACGTTGTATTTTGATTGGAAATCTTCCTTATAGCATTCAACAACCCATCTTCGAGCCTTTTGGAGGATCTAATACATATTTCCTTTAAATTCCAACCAACCAATGCCTATAACTAACTTTTAAACTTCTATGTCCCTCCAACTTCCTAAAAGTTGCATTTTTTGCAATTTTTGCTTGTGACAACATTTACATTTTTTGCAACTTTTTACATTTTAACTCAAATGACTCAAAAACCACCCAATTACATAGAAAATGGTCACAATAGACCTTATTTAATATAGATAGACTCAAATTACTCCAAACTCCCTAGACTTACCTAATGACCCACTTATCAAACCTTTAAATGATCAAATTTGCAAATAAGGGCTTAGGTGCCCCTGCACCACAACGTATGCCTCATAGAAATGGGGTCTCACAATGATGTACATCACCATGAGAGCCCATTTCTATGAGGCATATGCTACCCCTACCTTCTCAACCCTACCACGTTGGCAAGCTAGTGAGTGAGCTAGCTTGCCAATGCTCCACTAGCTTTCCAAGGAATTTGAATTCGCATGCCTTGTCCATGCTTCCATTTTGAGCCTATCTTGTAATCATGGCATGCCCTTGCACCACCTTTTTCTATGCTAGAAATACTCTTGTATACGATGATTGTGATCTATTTAGGATCTAGGGCAATTGCTTATAGAATGCTTAACGTAAACGATAACTTAATACAATGCTTAAATGAATAAATTAACATGATATAATTGCCAAGATAATGAACTGAAAAGAAAGAGAGAAAATAAAGAGGAGAACAAACACAATTGATAACGGAGTTCAACTGTAAGGACTACGTCTCCGGGCCCCTCTCCAACGGAGTGACCGATCCGATTATACTCCAAAAACAGTTACAATTGCTTCAAGATCATCTCCCTTAAGCATAGTAGCATGGCGTTCCTCTGATGTGCAGAAATGTCTTTGATACCTCCCAAGCATTCTCCCATTCTCACCACCTGGACTTGGGAAATCGAATCTATACCCCTCTTTTTATACATAAAATATGCCTAAAAAGGCTTAACCAATTCATTAAATGCATAACTCCCCTAACCAATTCGTACAACATCCCTTTTGTCCCCTATTAGCTTTTTGGTTTTGATTGTTAGGGATAATTTTACTTGTTTATGGCTTAATAAGCCATTTGGTTAAGGCCCAGCCAATAGTTATATAACAAAACAAATTGTGGCCTATATATACCTAAGAATTATCCCGCGGCCTACCAGTGGCTTATTTTTTTGTTAAATGGGTGGTCGGCGGATCCAACCCCGCCGGCCACGCTTTATCACAAACCACCAAAACTTGAAACAACAAAACAAAACCCTTCATTGTTTTTTATTGAAGGCATGTGGCGGGCGCGCCGGCTAACTGCTCGGCTGTTTCAGCATTGGTTACGGGTTCGAGCCTGGCCAAATATTTTTGGTCAAACAAACTACCAAACTCACCGAAATACGAAATACACGTGTCATGTTACTATTCGCTGACGATGATGACGTGTATGCTGACCCGCTGCCTGCGTGTTGTTGACTGTGTTGCCGAGTTGTTTGCCACATATGTCGCCACTGTGATGCCACGTCGGGGTACGGAGAGCCATGTCACCAGTATGGACGGACACATGTCAGTCAGTGATTGGTCCATATAGGTTGAGTCACTTGCCACGTATTGGGCCAGAATTCGCACACTTGTGTCCATATAGTACAGACTGCCACGTTAGCATGATGACGTCATCATCTCTACCCTCAAGTCAACCAAACTTTGACTACCAATATCTTGAGCATACGATGTCAGATTTTGATGAAATGAGCGTTGCCGGAATCATCTCGACGAGCCCTTCGATTTGATGCTGCTTCCATTGATTTCCAAGATGATCATTTTTCACCTTTTGGATGACCCTTGTGGCAGTTTGACTGGAATTTTGACTAGCCGTAACTTGAGCAAACGGACTCCTTTTCACTCCGTTCAAGTTACGTTGGAATCAGGACGCCGAACTCTTTCTGATGGTGCTGAATTCTGGAGTATTGGAGACACTTCAAATTTCACTGAAAAATGTCCCCCGGATCAGGCCTCCCCACTGGAGAGCTTTTGGACCTCTGAAAGCTTGATTACTTAGAAAGTAAGTGAGGGTAAAGTTCCCTCACTTTACCAATCTCCATCCATCTTGCTTTGCTTGGATGCATCCCCTTAAGTCCCACTCTGAGGTACTCAACTGCTCCTCTTCATGAAGTCCTGACATTTCTGTCGAGAATGACATCTTCTGGCAACTCTGACATGTACTCTAGTGAAAGGTCATCAACTGATGGAACTTGAATGTCTATGACTTCATCTAGGATCATTGGAGGCTCATACAATTTCAAATTCTCAACATTGATAACCGAGTAAATATGCACGTATGGAGGAAGATTAAGGCGGAAGGCATTGGTACCAATCTTCTCAAGGATCTCAAAAGGACCATACCTGATTGGCTTAAGCTTTTTACCTTCACCTTGCATCCTTTCCTTGCTGATGTGTAACCAAACTCATTCTCCAACCTGAAAATGATGATCAGTGCAATGCTTGTCATGGCGAACCTTGTATTTTGCTTGGCTCTATTCCAACTGTGCTTCCACTGCCTGATGAATTGCTTAGACTTTCTGGATAAACTTCAAAACCTTCTTTGCATCATGGCGTCCATCTTCAACATCATTTTTCCCAAAAGCAAAATCCATCGGTGTCTTGGGCACATAACCAAAGCATGTCTCAAAAGGAGACCTCTTAGTAGAAGAGTGTGCTGCATGGTTGTAGGCATGCTGCACATAATGAAGACTCTCATCCCACAACTTAGGATGCTTGCTGCAGTAACCTCTGAGTAGATACACAACTGTCCTATTTACAACCTCTGTCTGTCCGTCAGTCTGCGGATGGAAGGCGGTACTCTTCTTTAGTCTAGTGTCCATGAGTCCCCACAAAGCTGACCAAAATTTCCCCAAGAATCGAGAATCTTGATCTGATACAATAGAAGTAGGTAACCCAAAATGAACCCATACAAATTGAAATTACATCTGAGCTATCAGTTCAGCAGTGACCTGTTTCTTACAAGGCATCAAAATACACATTTTACTAAACCGATCAACTACTACATACAAATAATCATGTCCCTTCCTAGACATAGGTAACCCCCCAACAAAGTCCATTGACACACTTTCCCATGGACGAGAAGGTACAGGTAGAGGTGTGTACAAACCCAACTTCCTGTTACTAGGCTTACTAGTTGCACACATAACACAACCTCTAATATACTTAGTTACAGTTTCTTGCATACGAGGCCAGTAACAATATTTCTGCAGCTGAGTCAATGTTTTGTTTACCCCAAAGTGTCTTGCAATCAATGAGGTATGTGCTTCTCTAATAACCTGTGCTTGTTCATCCTTTGGAACACATAATTTTCCCAAGTGATATAACAATTTATCCTGCACATAATAATCTTTCTCTTCTACATGTTTACCTTTCATTAAAGCAGCATAGATATCCTTAAAGTTCTCATCATTAGCATATTGTTCCTGAAAACTTTCATGAACCATAAAACTATTCTGAAGGATTATCAAAGCATTCTTCATAGGAGGCCTAGAGAGCATGTCTGCTACTTTGTTATGGGTACCTTTCTTATACTTAATAACCAAATGAAACTGTTGCAAAAAACCCATCCACCGAAAGTGCCTACTTTGTTGCAGTTTAGATTGTGAGTGTAAATACTGAAGTGGCTGGTGATCAGTGTGGATTACAGTTTCTTTCCCCATTATGTAATGTTTCCATTTTTTAACACTCTGAACTAAAGCATAAAGTTCTTTATCATAAGTGGGATAGTTACTTACTGCTCCTGAAAAAGTTTCAGAGTGGTAGCAAACTGGTTTACCTCCTTGCATGAGTACTGCTCCCATGGAAAATCCACTCGCATCTGTCTCGATCTCAAATGGTTGATGTAGATCTGGTAAGGCCAAAACCGATGCGGTGCTCAACTTTCCCTTCAAAGTGTCGAAAGCCTTCTGCTGTGGACCTCCCCACTGAAAAGTTGTTCTCGTACTGGTTAATGCATGCAATGGTGATGCTATATAAGAGAAATTTGCAATAAACTTTCTCCAGTACTGAACTGCACCTAGGAAACTTCTAACCTCTGTGACTGTACTTGGCTTAGGCCAGTTTACAATAGCTTCGACCTTCACAGGGTCTACTTTCAATTGACCACCCCCTACGACATAGCCTAAGTACACTAAGGATGTCTACTTTCAACCGAACTTTGACTGCCAATATCTTGAGCATACGATGTCGGATTTCAACGAAACGAGCGTTGCTGGAATCATCTCGACGAGCCCTTCAATTTGATGCTGCTTCCATCAATTTTGAGATGATCATTTTTTTCACCTTCTGGATGACCCTTGTGGCAGTTTGACTGGCCATAACTTGAGCAAACAGACTCCTTTTCACTTTGTTCAAGTTGCATTGGAATCGGGACGCCAAACTCTTTCTGATGGTGTTGAATTCTAGAGTATTGGAGACACTTCAAATTTCACTAAAAAATGTCCCCGGATCAGATTGTAAGTATTTTTTATGAAGCCTTGAATGACATTTATTTCATTTATTTGAATGGATATTTTTTTTAGGAACTAATATTCGTCTCATTACCATGCTACAAGTAAAATTATCCACCATGCCAAAGAAATGAAGGAATAAACTAACAGATGAAGAGTATGAAACCTTCAAAGCAAGGGAGAGAGAACAGGTGGTGGCATATCATGAAAATAAGAAATTGGATACGATTGACGAAAACAAGCCAATTGAAGAGGAACCTCAACCATCGAAAAGAGAATAGGCCTTGGCAGCACAATGGGCATGAATGCGAAAGAGTCGTGGTAGGATAGATTTAGATACTATAGTTGGAGACACTCCATCTACCACAAGTGAATACAAAGGGACACCATTAAGCACTAGTGAATATGAAGGGACATCATCTACCATAAGTGAATATGGAGGGACACCATCTACTGCAAGTGAATATGGTTGGACACCATCCACCGCATCTCAAGTTGAGAGTACATCATCACTCGGATTTGACGAAGAAGGTATGCCATCATCCCCACGTGAACCTCAAGGTATGTCTTCTACTCCACCCTCGATCGAAGGTACACAATATATCCAACCCCAATTAAATATTGATGAAATTCCTAATGTTGAGATGTATGTACCTAGGAGAACACCACCTAGAATTTTGCGTAGAAAGCCAAAGTATTTGATTAATATTGATGAGGATATTTTGCAGCACATGGAAGGCAAGATTTCAGCACCCACTTGTAAAAGATATGTTGATAAGATTTGGAAATTCTTCTTTGAAAGGCTAAATGACACTGCAAGATGTCAAATATTTGTTGAAATGATGTGGGGTATTGAAACATAGATTTTTGGGACCTACTTTCTTTCTAGCACTTCTAGGATTTTTCACCTAAAAGGAGAAAGATGGGCCCAAAAATGCTTATGTTCACATTCAAAAGTTAAAGTGATGTGAATGAAAAATGCCTAGATGTGATGTTTAAATGCAAGAAACTAATAAGATTACTTGACTAATGAATAGAAACTAAGGGAAAACAACTTGTTTGAAAACACATTATGTATTGCAAAATCACCTACAAATAAAAGGAAAGATGCAACAAAAATATATCAGACTGAAAGTGTGCACCTGGAATGTTGAAGAAGACTGGAAATTGCTTTTGAAATGTTGTTGATGATTTTTTTCAGGCTTGGAGGAACTCATTAGCCATTCTAGGCAAATCAGTCCTAGTTTTGGTAAATTGAGCCAGAATTTGTTTCTATCAAAAGGGTGTTAGAAAATGCAGAAAAAACAAAATTGACCTGAAAATGGGACTCATTCACCACCCATTGCAAATGAGTCCACTTTTGAATTTGTGTATTTTCAAAAGTGGATTTTGGAGCTTCCGATCTGCACTCCGACTTCCTACAGGTGTTCGCTTCTGAAACTCTAATTCACGGGTCTAAAAATGATATTTTGTTGATTCTTTGACTTGTTGAATGAAGAGAAGACTTTAACAACTTTGCAACTTGATCTACAAGGATTTTCAAACTTTCAAGGGACCTAAATCTGCAAACACATAAGAAGAGAAGAAGAAATGGTGAATGTTAGGGCGTGGGGGTTTGCCTTGGTCAAACCTCTTTTAGGTAATTAAACCAAAATGATGAAAGAATGGAATGCAACATGCAACAATGGAGTAAATTACCTTGCCATGATGATAGATCTCGAAAATCTATAACAAAACATGTAGAATTTTCCCTTGGATGTCTTAGGAAGCTAAATTTATGACTTGCAATGTGAAAGCCCTAGCTTGCTTTACTTGAAATAGAAGAATGTTGGATGAGTAATGAAGAATGGTTATGAAATTGAATGGGGTGTTCAAATGATGAAAATCACTTATTTATACAATCTTGTGCCTTAGTAACCCATTCATACCTCATCACAGGCCGACATCAAGTGTTTTTGAATAAAAACCCAAAAGGAAATTTTAAATTTTTTGAATTTGGAGCCAAGGGGGACTCATTCGCCACCCATAGCGAATGGGTTCCACCTAGGACTTGAAAAATGGGTGTTAGGAATTATGTTGTATTTAATGTTGTTTATCAGGTTAACATTAAAAATTACACTTAATTAAAGCATATGAGGGCATAAAGGGACCAAATAAAACATAAGAAAGGGATAAATAGTGAAGTTATGCCTAGAAAAACATGAAAATTTGCTACAAGACTTTACAACACTTCAAAATAGGACTTGTTTAGTGATGAAAAGGTGATTTTTAGGTGAATTGTAACAAATAGAGTCTAGAAGAGTGTAGAAATGCCTTACAACACTTCACAACACCTTCACAAGACGTTGATAAATTTTTTTTTATTTAATCTACAAGGGTCCAAGACGTAGTGTGGATGCATAAAATACCTCACAACACTTGAATCAAAGCCTCATTAAGTCCAATTAACCATGAATTAATCCCATGTCAAGCAAAGGGTCCTTTCTTTCTATGACACAGGTATAAAGTATAGAAAAATCATGAAGACTTTTGGGTTGAGAACATCGAATGCATCAAGTGAAAACACTATTATGAAGAATCTAATGTATGCTTATGAGAGTGTGGGTAAGACCTCATGCTCAAAGGATAGTAATGTCACTTGACATGTCATTACATCAACTTTGGTAAGCAGTCAAACAAAGAGAGCTTGTCTCATTAGAAAGACGAGTGAACAAATAAGAATTAGTAGAAAAACTTTATCAAAAGTCGTTCAAAGGTGACAAAGAATTGAGGGCACTGATTCAAATGAATTATGGGAATTCTCGGGGAGATTGCCACAAAAAGATATATTTTTTTTTGAAGCATTGAGAACACTAATTGAAGAGTATTGGAAGAATAACACAAGGCCATATATGAATCTTGATGGGATGTGGTAAGAAGAAGAATCAGTAGTTAGAACCATGAGCCACATCCAAAGCATTTTTTGAATATGACTCAAACCCAATTTTTTCATAAATTTCAAAATGATTATCCTCAAATTAGTATTTGTCAAATATTTTTTAAAATGCTTAAACCTTTTTATGCCAAGATAAATCACACATGTACTACTTATTGTTGTAGACTACATATTGAATTCTCTAACCATTATGATGTTTATCATTCTATATGTTTAGATTTGCATACTAACGATGTTTTTTAGGATTGTGGCATAGAAGCCCCACCAAAATCTTCAAGAGAGTTCTTATCAAAAAATTTATGTGAAATAGAGGATGGCCAAATATTCTATAGGACAACATGCTTGGATGGTTTATGTGAGCATTGTGGTGGCTTGCAACATATGTCAGTATGTCAACATATGGAAAGCAAAAATGAGGTGGGATAGAAACTAGTAGAGTTCAGGAAGTATAAAATAGTGGCATATGTTACAAAAGATGGGTCTCAAGCAAAAAGGTGTGATTTGGTAATTCAAAAGATTCCAGTGTATCAATTTATGTCCATGTTTTGTGACAATATAGTGTATGAGTATGCAAGGCATACCCATAGAGCCCGACGGCTAGACTTGCAATTCAAGCTATGCAAGGACACCTTTCAAGTTGGCAGCATAGTATCAGTGGCTGACTTAGTAGAGAACTACACTCTACAGCCACAACGTGAGGTGTAGTCATAGTATTACATCTCCACACAAGTTTTGATATTTGTGCACATAGCATTCATTAATGTAGCTAATAGTACAGAGGACCAAAGGAAGGTATTGAAGGAGTATCACTTTTATATTAGTGATGATCACACACATTCTCTAGAGTTCGTGCAAAGTTGCTTCCAGATGTTCTACAATGATTTGGATCAGAGAGGCATAGCATACGGTCGACATATAATATAGTCGGGTAACTATGCAACATAGTTCAAGAACTCACACATGTTCTACTGGTTGAGTAGGATGCATTTCATTACAGGTGTTCAACATATGTGGAACTTTTGTGAGGCTGGGCATGGAAAGGGGGAGCATAATGGTATAGGAGCATGCATGAAAAGAGCATTAGCATGAGGAGAGTTAAAGTATAAAGACAGCGCAAAGTTGACAGATGCAAGATCAATTGTCGAGTGGTGTAATGCTTTGATGGGTCCAGGTAATGAAGGTACGTCTTCAGTTCATATATTTTTTTGGTTGATGGATGATATTGACATTTCACCATATGAGGATTGTTGTACACTAACATGATCGAGTGAGTTACACTCTTTCCTTAGCTCAAATGTAGGTTCATGGAGTATCGATACACGAAAGATGACATGCTTTTGTTCTTCATGTAAAATGCAAGCCTGGAATGATTGTGAGTCAGGGGAGTGGGTTGAAAAATGGTTGACAAGTTATCTTAGCCCACTTCACATGTATCACCCTTTGACGACATTGGAACTAACACAGATGGAATCATCGGTCGACTTTGACCACGTATCAAATCTAGTTCAACTAGGTAATATATCTACTTGCTTAGTTTTTTAAATTCCATTTTGATGATCTTACTTTGTAGTGTATTCGTAATGTTGACTAATTTCAAGGGATTTGTTGCACATATCAATGCAGGGCATGTTTATGCAATTATTGCAGATGAAGACAATGAATAGGGAATGGACTATTACTTGTGTTGTGTTGAGGCCAAAAAGAAATTGGAGGCCCTAATTATAGATGGAGAAAACATCGAATACCCTACAGGGTCAATTGTTGTTACTGGAACGTGGCTTAGAAGGTACCCACATAAGAGTGTTAAACATTGGTTGTTTTAGGACTTTGACACCAATCATAAGGTTCTTCATTACTCGAACCTTGTCATGGCATCCAATGTTTGTTTGACCAAATATAGGGGTAGACCTTTGAACAAGACCTTGTGGAAGGTCTGTGAGTCTGACCATGAGGCAATAGTTGACACAATAAAGAGTAGAGAAGACCCAAATGGTTCATTGGATTAATTTTTAAGTATGCACATTGGTTCTTATTAATTTATACTTGTATGCACATTAATTTTTTTTATGCCAATGCTATCATCTTCTCTTATTTTTCCTATTTGTAAGTAACCTACTAAAAATTGCTTGTCTCCCCTTGCAGAAAATGCAAATTTATGAGCCATCCAAGAGAATCTCAGCTAGAAAAGCAATGCAACATCCTTATTTTGATGATTTTGACAAATCTCAATTATGATTTTAAGCTATTACAAAAGTGTGTGCAAAGCTTGGTGAGGGAATTTCAAGTTATTCATTTGAAGTTAACCTTATCATGAGCACCTATGATGTAGACATTATAAGAGCATCTCAAATTTCAAGTTATTTTATTCATGAGAGGTTGTGTGCAATAAGTATCTTGGAACTCCCAGTGAAGATGTATGACTAGGATTGAATAAGTTGAGAGACTGGCATGCCTATCTATAAGTGCCTTCCATCTATTTTCATTTTATTTCCATTTTGGATGTTCTTTCTTTTTCTTCTTTTACTTTGTGTATTTGTAAGTAAACTACTAAAAATTGATTGGTCTCTCATTGCAGAAAATGTTCATTTATGAGCCATCAAAGAGAATCTCAGCCAAAAAAACAATGCAACATCCTTATTTTGATGATCTTGACAAATCTCAATTATGATTTGAAGTCATTATAAAAGAGCGTGTGAAGCTTAGCGAGGGAATCTCAAGTTACTCATTTGAAGTTAACCTCATAATGATCACTTATGATGTAGAAATTATAAGAGAATATAAAATGTATGAGTGGAATTGTAAAATATCTATGAGAACGAAGTACCTAAGGCATTGTAATGAGATTTACTTGTAATAAGATTTACTCAAATATTGAAATTTGGTGTAGGGGCACCAAGGTTATTGAGAAAATTTGGTTCATGGAAGTCTTAAGTTAGTTTTTTGTTTTGAGTTTTGTCAATTGAATAAAGTCATATTAGACCAATTTATAATGTAATAAGTCATATTATTTGGTTTTGGGATCATTTTGGAGTTCATGTTTGGTGCAAGAGCACCTTGTTCTCTAAATGCCTTTAATAGGAAAATTTGCATATTTGAAATTTCAAATGTAAAAAATGTGAAAAAGGTCATGTGAAGGTCATATGTAATGTATTTAAAGACTCAAATAGGTCATTAGGTGATTAGAGAAGTGATATTTCACAAAACTTGTCATTTGGTGTAAAAATGCAAAACTTGCATTAGTTGCACAATTGCAAAATTATAGAAGACGAGGAGTCCTCTTGTTAGAAAGGGTAGTTATTTGATGGAAGATGTAGGAGAAACATTCATAACTGATTGGACTAGCTATATAAAGCATTGTAAAGGTATGGAAAAGAGCAGAACTTGTATTCTTGAAGAAATTAGTAAACAAAGGACCTTGTTTTATGTATTTGCAACACTTTTCCTTTTTTGTTTCAAGCTTGTGCAGATTGTACAACACCTTATAGTTTGATTGTTGATTATTTTTCTTCAGATCAAGGAGTTAGGTTACTTTTGAAAGTGTTTTGATGTCTTTTAACTCATATTTGAGGAAATATGAACAATTTTATCATAACTGGTTCGTAACCCTTAATAAGGGTTTTGAGAGTCCATTAAGTGTTAAGATTTCCATTCCACCGATGTAGGGTTAAGTAGGTTAGTGGAATGGATTGAAATTATATTTTTTCAATTTGAATATGTGTGTAGATTTAGGGGAAGACAGGAATGTGAAGTTTTGTTGCTGCTCCAAATAAATTTCTGAGTTTTCACACAATAAATGGTCCCTACAGACTAGGGTTTGGAGAAATGACAGTTGTAGAGGCTTGATGGTGGTTTGATTACTATATGCAAACATATTCCAACATTTCTACGGCATTTACAAGTTTATATGAGGTTTGGTATGTGGATTTTTAATAAACCTCAGTTTTCTTGAGCCTATAAGGGCATTTGATGAGGGTTTTGTTGCTTGATGTTATATTGAAGCTGTTAAACTATAAAAGTAGAAGATTTGAAGGTTTTGAGACTTGATACACTACTGCCCAAGGTTATTTTATGGTTTGGAGTTTATTTCTTGATAGTTTCTTAATAAAATTGACCTAATTTGAGGCACTTTCTAGTGAATAGTTTATTGTTCTTAGAAACTTTCCAAAATAACCTCTTCAAAGCTTTTGTTATGTATTAGTAGATCAAAATAGGTTTCTAAATATGTATTGGGTCTATGGAAACACAAAGATATTGAAAAAGAATCACCTATTTTATGGGTTTGGTGACCTACTAGAGATATGGTGGTTTGCTTGCTAAAAACAGTGAAAAGAATGGTTGTTAATGTTTGGAAACTATCTTATTGATGTTGTTACAAATGTCTCTATGTTTGGATAAGGTTTAGAAAGAAAAATTGTTGAATTTTTTGATTTGAGCAAGGTTAATTTTATGTTTAAAATGGTTTTTGATCTAGAAGATTCAAAGGATATGATAGATTAGTGTCATGAAGGTGAGTTACTGATTTGTTTATGACAAAATGTGATCGTTCAAAGGTGTTACAAGGTCTGGTAACAGGTTTGAATCCAAAATGGATGAGCGGTGGTATTTTTTCCTTAATGACACAAGTTGAAACTTGGTGAGTGGTAGATGGTTTGGTTGGTTCAGTGTTTTTGATGGTGATTTTGATCAAACCCTCATAAGACTCTTTTGGATCAGCTTTCACAAAACAAGCAAACTACATTGTCCACAAGGCCAATTAGGCCAAATTAACAAAGAAAACCCCCTTTATTCTTCCTATCACATGTAAACCGCCATTGGGTAGCATTAAATAGTTTTCCAAACCACTAATTCCTCCACTTTTAGGGCATGCTAAGCCCTCTAACATAACAAACCCCAAAACCCTCTTCTTTCACAAGTTAGGCAAGGGTTTATTGAAAACCCATACTCCAAACCTTCCCACAGCCAACCAAAGCCTGAAACACCTTCAAAAAGGTTTGCAAAAGCTTACAAGTTCAAGAGATATTGCTGCCCTCAAAGATTTCTTCAAACCCTAGCACTAAACCACCATTTTCCACTAAAAAATGCACCATTTGACATCTAGGGCATCACCTAAAAACCCTCTATTCACTTCCCTTGCACATAAAACTTTGCACACATGTTTTATAACCCTAACTAAGCATTTCCACTGAGTTACAAAAGCATACAATGGGTGGAAGGCTTAATATGACATTTTAATGCACTCAAAACCCTTAATACAGGGTATATAAACCAACCCTTGGTAATTGGCTTCTAAAATGCACAAAATCACTTGAAATCCAACCAAACCAAAACTAAAATGGATTTAAGTTTGTTTCCCACCGAATTCCATCCAAAAGAGAGCACAGTCACCCTATACGGAACCGTAAAATTCAAGGAAACATCAATTTTTTGGTAAAAATATTGCAAGGAAACAATGAATTTTATTTATCTTTTTCTAAGTACATGGTACATTTACACTAGGCATGGTACATTTACACTACGAATGGTACACTTATGCTAGGAATTCTCCTCTTTTGCACCCAAACATGCCAAATTTCTCCACGCTACGTTCAACCGACTCGATCCCTTAAAGGTCCAAAGTGCAAAAGGGCAGCAATCTTTAACGAGGTATTACTTAGAAACCATGGTGCTTACAAAATCTCTATCCAAGCCTACAAGATCATGTTGGGCCCCTCTACAATAACCTCTCTCATTTTTTGTTATCTCGAAGTGGTTTTCCCATGGTGTCTAGTTTTCACTTGATGGAAAAAGTGTCAAATGCAAGCAATGCAAAGTGGTGCAACTTTCGTTCTGCAACTCATGTGAGCAAAAAAATAGTTCCAACACGTTCGAATAGGTATTTTGTCCCACTAGGTTTTCTCCTTTTCTCTGTTTGTGAGAGATTACTTTGTCAATGCATTGCATATGTACATGGGTACCTAACATAGCCTAGTAGTCGAGACCCATTCTTGCATCTTTGCGTCATTTGCATAATAATCTGCTACTCCCTAAGTTGCACTTAAGGGGGGGTGTTGGTGTAAATAAAGTCTTGTACCTAGTTAATTCATTACTAGGGGACTTATTTACATGTTAGTTAAGTTTACTTAGGTCATAGGAAGGAATCTTTCTAGAAAATGTTAGTTGTCATTAGTTGTTATCTTATCCTTTGACAACTACTACATGTGAACCTAGGTAAGTATGATTAGTTGTCTCATGGCATATGATTAAGACATTTGTCATAATCCTATGGCATCTTGCATCTCACCTTGGATATATAACCAAGGGGTCTCTCATTGTACAATCATCTCATATCATTGACATTGAATACAATTTATTCTTGTCATATTCATTCTCTCTTTTGTGCTTTCCATTTGGTCTCAAGATCTTGGAAGCCATAGCCAATTCTAACATGGTATCAGAGCAGGTTGGGTGCCATTGGAGAGTCTTTTTCTGAAGAGAGATACCAGATTTGGGGGTGTTCCATTTTTGGATCTTTATTGTAGGTTCATATCGAAGCTTGTTGGTGCAAATCTAAGCTCACCATTACATCTAGAAGGTTCAATAAAGTCAAATTTTCCTTTTGTTTTGTCCAAATCAGACATTCGAGGCCAAATTTATGAGGGTTTGAAGCTAAAGAGTGGTTGCCAGATCAAGAAGGTAGCTACATTTTTGGAGCATTTTGGGTCAAATTTGACCCTACCATCGCGTCTAGAAGGGCTAAAAACCCTAAGATCAACTACCAATTCATCAAGGAGTCGTACGACCCCCCAAGTCATCATAAATGTGTGGTACAAAATTTTTGAAAAAAAAATAATTGAAAATTTTTGAAATTTTTTTTAGAAAAATTGAATCGGGTGATTAAATTTTATTTGTAAAATTCTTTTGAAATTTTTTAATTAGAAATCTAAAAGAAAATCTACGTACCCTGCATATGCAAGGTACTACAGACCTTGTGCAGAGGCAGGGTACCACTCCAGGTACGCATCTCGCCATGTGGCGCGAGTGGCGCGGGTGGCCCCATGCCCACATCACCGACGGACTAGTCACATCTAAAAGTCGGTCGTCACTCTTCAAATCCGATCTGCATCCATCTTTTAATCACCGAAAACCACAAACACTACCAATCAGTATTCACAATGGTGGAAAAATATCCAAACACTGGCGGTAGAGAATATTCTGTCGGCTTATATAATATTATGTCGAGATTCTTTGATTCGCCAGCCCCTGAAGATTCTCAGAATATTTTGGCAGAGGATTGACACAACTTTGACAGTCATCGACCCATCAAATTTAATCATGTGAATGGCTGATTTCATCCTCGTCATTAGTGACATCAACATCCTTTTGAAAAAAATTGACCCCTCATGGTTTGCATTTTCAGTTTTGAAGTTGATTTTCAAACGCACATATCTTGCTCATATGACCTCCAATTTGCAAGTAATTTTTTTTTATTTGGGATAATTTTTCGTGCTCTTCATAGAGATGCAATCAGTTTCTAGTTTTGGTGTCTCATTTTTCCAAATTTTGTAGATTCTCACAGGTGTTGCTGCTTCATCCTCATTTTGGAAACTTTAGGAGCTCATATCTTGCTCCTACGGTAACATTTTTGGGTGTAGTTTTTTTTTGAAAGTGCATGATTTTTCGTGTACTTCTCATTGGTTTGATCAGATTGATCTCATTTTTTACCCTAAATTTTACTTGATAATGTGGCCTATATTGGCTTCTATAAGCATTAAGATCAAGTCTAGCTTGCTGTTTTTGGCATCTAGCAACTATAAACGCACTAAATATAAAGTGCCAAATTAGATATTTCTTGGGGGTTTCTTGATTGAGTGATTTGGGGGGGTCTCTTGGTGCATTGCTTTGATCTATTTGCTTTTGCTCTCTCTTTTCATGGATAATTCTAAGGTTCCTTTGCTCACATCATATAATTATATAATTATTCGAATAGGTATTTTGTCCCACTGGGTTTTCTCCTTTTCTCTGTTTGTGAGAGATTTATTTGTCATTGCATTGCATATGTACATGGGTACCTAACATGGCCTAGTAGTCAAGACCCATTCTTGCATCTTTGTGTCATTTGCATAATAATCTGCTACTCCCTAAGTTGCACTTAAGAGGGGGTGTTGGTGTAAATAAAGTCTTGTACCTAGTTAATTCATTACTAGGGGAATTTTTTACATGTTAGTTAAGTTTACTTAGGTCATAGGAAGGAATTTTTCTAGAAGATGTTAGTTGTCATTAGTTGTTATCTTATCCTTTGACAACTACTACATGTGAACCTAGGTAAGTGTGATTAGTTGTCTCATGGCATATGATTAAGACATTTGTCATAATCCTATGACATCTTGCATCTCACCTTGGATATATAACCAAGGGGTCTCTCATTGTACAATCATCTCATATCATCTCATATCATTGACATTGAATACAGTTTATTCTTGTCATATTCATTCTCTCTTTTGTGTTTTCCATTTGGTCTCAAGATCTTGGTAGCCATAGCCAATTCTAACAGTCTGATCCTATGGGATCATGTTGGGCCCCTCTATAATAACCTCTCTTAGTTTTTGCTATCTCAGAGGCATTTTCTCGTGGTGGGAAATTTTCACTTGGAGAAAAAATTATCCTATGCAAGTAGTTGAAAGTTGCAAAGTGGTGCGACTTTCGTTTTGCAACTTATGTGACCAAATGGACTATTCCAATGCATCTGAATAGGTATGTTTACGCTAGGAATTATCCTCTTTCACACCCCAAACATGCGGAATCGCTCTGAGCTACGTTCAACTAGATCAATCCCTTAAGAGTCCAAAGTGCAAAATGGTTGGAAACTTTAGCATGAGGTTACTCAAATATTGTGATGCTTAGAAAATTCTCGTCTGATCCTATGGGATTGAGTTCAGCCCCTCTACAATAACCTCTATCAGTTTTTGCTATCTCAGAGGCATTTTCCCGTGGTGGCAAATTTTCACTTAGGGAAAAAGTTGTCAAATGCAAGTAGTTGAAAGTTGCAAAATGGTACAACTTTTGTTCTGCAACTTGTGTGACCAAACAGACTGTTCCAACGCGTCCGAATATGTATGTTTACACTAGGAATGGTCCTCTTTCTCACACAAACACGCAAAATCGCTCCCAGCCACATTCATTTGGATCGATCCCTTAAGAGTTCAAAGTGCGAAATGACTGCAAACTTCAACATGTTGTTACTTGGATACTATGATGCTTAGAAAATTTTCATTTGATCCTATGGAATTGTGTTGGGTCCGTCTACAATAACCTCTCTTGGTTTTTTTTTTTTTATCTCAGAGGCATTTTCTTGTGGTGGCAAATTTTCACTTGGGGAAAAAGTTGTCAAATGCAAGTAGTTGAAAGTTGCAAAGTGGTGCAACTTTCATTCTGCAACTCGTGTGACCAAATGGATTGTTCCAACATGTTTGAATAAGTATTTTTACACTAGAAATGGTCCTCTTTCACATCCAAACACGCATAATCGCTTTGAGCTACATTCAACCAGATCAATCCCTTAAGAGTCCAAAGTGCAAAATGATTGCAAACTTCAACATGTTGTTACTCAGATATCGTGATGCATAGAAACTTCTCATTTGATCCTATGAGATCGTGTTGGGCCCTTCTACAATAACCTCTTTTGTTTTTTGTTATCTCAGAGTGGTTTTCCTGTGGTGGTGAATTTTCACTTGATGGAAAAAATTGTCAAATGCAAGTAGTGCAAAGTTACAAAGTGGTGCAACTTTTGTTCTGCACCTTGTGTGACCAAACAACTTGTTCCAACGCATCCAAATAGGTAATTTTTATGCTAGGAATTTTCCTTTTTTGCACCCAAACACGGAGAATCGCTTTGAGCTATGTTCAACCAGATTAATCCCTTAAGAGTCCAAAGTGCAAAATGGTTGGAAACTTCAGTATGTTGTTACTTAGAAACTGTAATGCTTAGAAACTTCTTGTCTAATCCTATCATATTGTGTTGGGCCCCTTTACAATAACCTCTCTCGGTTTGTGCTATCTCAAAGGAATTTTCTCGTGGTGGTGAATTTTCACCTGGGGAAAAAGTTGTCAATTTCAAGTAGTTGAAAGTTGCAAAGTGTTGCAACTTTCGTTATGCAACTTGTGTGACGAAACAGATTGTTCCAACGCATCTAGATGGGTACATTTACGCTAGTGATAGTTTTTCTTTCACACCCAAACACGTGGAATCACTCCGAGCTATGTTCAACCGACTTGATCCCTTAAGGGTCCAAAGTGAAAAAGGGAAAGCACTTTGACGGGCTATTACTCAAAAATTGTGATACTTACGAACTCTCTGTTTGAGCCTACGAGATCATGTTGGGCCCCTCTATAATAACCTCTCTTAGTTTTTGTTATCTCAGAGTCAAAAACTTGTGGTGTCCAATTTTCACTTGATGGAAAAAGTGTCAAATGCAAGCAGTGTAAAGTTGCAAAGTGGTGCAACTTTCGTTTTGCAATTCCTGTGACCAATCAAACTGCTCCAACACGTCTCAATAGGTACATTTACGCTAGGCATGGTCCTCTTTCACACCCAAACACATGGAATTGATCCAAGCTACATTCAATTGTCTTGATCCCTTATGATGACATGCAAAACAATTGAAAAGAGAAACATGCACACAACAGTTGAGAAGTTTGAGTTTTCCACACAAAAAGCATATGATCATTGGTGCAGAGCACCTTATTTTTGCATTTGATGAAGTAGGTCTATTTCAGTGGTTTTAGTCATGATAATTTCAAATAAGGACACGATAGGACATTTTGTAGTGTTTCTTTTAGTTTTGAGTTAGTGTCGGATCATTTGAGTCAATTATGTAAAAATTGCAAAATTGTCAAAAATGTTGTCAAGCAAAAATGTAAAAATTGCTCTCATGTGGAAGCCCAATGATCATGGGCAGTTGAAAGTTACTTTTAGGCATTGTAAGGAGTTGGTTGATGTTTCTATATTGAAGAGTTTTAAGGAGAATATCAGTCAAATATCTCTATTTCTTTGTTAATTTCTATGCATTTTCTTCATTTCCAACTTGTGTACGAGTTCGTACATCAGGAGTTTTCTCTAAGATGATCTAAATATGTTGTAGAATGGTTTTAGCTTTGATTTGAATCCATTCTTGTGTAATTCTATTAAGTTCCAAGCAACTTAGAAGTCAATTTTTGAAACTGGTATGAACTTGCTCATATGAGGGTTTGAGTGTAATATGTTGAAATATGTCATTGCACCTATTATTTTGGCAGTGTCTCGGTGGAATGGGCTTGATGTAAGTAGGATAGGGAGTAGGAATAAGAAAATAGCATTGGTAAAGGCATTGGAAGAGATTACTAATGCTGCCCTTATTGAAAATTCATAATTTAGGCCTTAAAATCAAGGCTAGAAGAGGTGAAAAGAAGAAATTGCTTGAAAATAGGTTAGAATAGGTTGGAAATAGGGTGAGGTTGTGGAGTTTGATGTGTTCAAAAGTTTTTCAAGGACAAGGGATGTCAAAAGTATGTTATGGCATGATTTCCTAGTTGGGAAAAGAGGGGTTTTGAATGAAAAAGAGAGGTTTGAGGGAGTAAAAGTGGGTAAACTCAAGGGGCAACATAATTTGGTGGTCCATTAAGTTTGTGCAGGAAAAATGAAGAGTGTTGGAAGAGGTTTTGAGGTTGTATGAGGTCTGGATATGTGGTTTTCAATAAACCCTAGTGAAATTTGAGAAAAGTGAGGGTTTAGAGGATAGTGGGGTTAGAGGGCCAATCACGCCCTAAAAATTGTGGATTTGTAGACTGGTAAATGCTACCTAATGGTGTTTTGCAATTGGAAGAGCGATTGAGAGGGTGTTGCTTTGTTAAATAGAAATATTTGGGGGTCTAGGACAACGTTGGAGCACTAAGTTGAGGGTTTTATTGCAAAAGAGTCTCATGGGATTTTAATCCATGTGAAAGTATGTGTTAAAGGGTGTCTGAAAAGAATAAGGGTTGGAGAGATTGTTTAGAAAATTTGACAGTAATTTCAAGAAAGGTAGGTCTACTAACCTACTAGAGAGACTAGGTGAAAAACTAAAAACAAGCCAAGATAGTGATTTGGGGGAAGAAAAGTGGTTGGAAGTTCTTTGTATGGTGAAAGTGGTTTGAAGGCCTCCCTATCATTGCATCAATCATCCTTAAGTCTAGCAAGCGTAAGACGTTTTCCAATTATCCTCTTTGCCCTTACAACAATATACAACTAATTGTAAATGCGTACAATGGTGGAACTTCGAAACATTTTATTTTCCCTCAATTAACAACTTTGGTTGTGAAGCATTTTGTCATTTTCATTTGAAATAAATTTCTATTCTTGAAAATTGGAGTCTAAGAGAAACAAGTGATGCTCTCACGTACATTTACTATTTTGTGCGATAAATAAAGTTTCCACTATTGAGTCCATTTCTCATTTGTATTATAAATTATAACTTTCTTTCTCCTGAGTCCATTTCCTATACAAGAAATAATATTGCAAAACGCTGACATATAAATCTTTCGATGTGTTTATATTCATGGTGATGGATCAAGAACATAACAATTCATTCTACACTATGAGGACTATGCTGTGAAAATGTTTAAAGACTATTCTAAATAAATGTTTGTATGATAATGTGTCAAGAAGTTAACTACTTCATCTACTATGAATATTATGTTTTGCAAGTGTTGTGAAGATTATGTATCCTTTGCTTAATTGAGTTGTTCCAATCAAAGGATTAAATATATTTGAATATTTTTATGAATCATTTCATGGAATACCAACTGAAAACGTGTTTTTTTTTTAGATAAAGTTGTTTAGCCTCAATCAATTAATATTCAAGACAAACCATGAAGGACAACAATGATCAATGCTAGGGATAACCAATTAATAAGTATACAAGTGATTAAGTCAAGCATGTACATGTGAATAAGGGAAGCACAAGTAATAAAAAACATGTAAGCTTTGAAGTATACACATGAATACATAGTATACGAAAATTAATACAAAGTATATGCATGAATACAAGGTATACTCATGAAAACACATAAGTTGCAAAGTATACATTGGAATACACATAAGTTGTAAAGCATACACTTGAATACATGTAACTCATATCTATTGAACCATGGATTTATAATGCAAATATGGACACCATCAATAATATAGATTTGTATTAACCAAATATCCATGTAGGCATACATCAATATATGTCGATATAATTATAAAATATAGGAACAAAATAGCCATATAGGCTTACGAGAATTCCATATAGGCATATAATGTCAAATATATCCAATACAAAATATGTACGAAAATGCCATATAGGCATACAACAAAGGGCTTTGGAATCATAATTCATTGCTCTCCAGGATCTTGAAATAAACTCTTTCCCTTTGCTTGTCGATCAGATGGTGATACATCTGTCACTCGTTTATGCTACACTCGAGGAGTGCTCTAGCTGCTCCTCCTAGTGTTTAGTTCTTGGTGAAGTCTTATATGTTACAATAAGAAGTAAAGACATTAATATATAAAAAATAATTTAAAAAAATGATATTTAACAAAATAATTAGTTACCACCATTTGATGATCACTCTCCATGAGGGAAATATTCGAATGCCCATGTTGAGGCATGTTGAGGCTTTGTATAAGCCATCCAAATAGAAATTAAACTACGAATCAATAATGGTTTGATTTTTCACTAACTAACATCTATAGCAACGAATATAGATTGAAATATTGTAATTTGCCTCATACTTCCCCTGTCAATGCCATCGAGGATTTTATAGTGCAGATGAAACATTGATGTCCATTTCCATCTAAACATTTGGAGGTGTCTCCGCTTACAACATCTAAAAATAAAACAATAAATTATTCAATCACAAAAACTACAATAGCGATCCACGTCATGACTTATAATGTATGAGATAATGAACAAAATTTTGAGTACTTATTAAACTATATATTTCTGACTATCATGCTTACTATTTTCCCTATCAATATCTTGTTCGAAAGCACATGTTTTTAGGCTTTTAATCATATCAGCAAGCTAGTGAGCCGTTTGATAAAATGATTTCGTAGACATGTATGCTAACTATGGTGGCATAGAGAAGGAAGTGAACTATTTGAAAAAAATGCCTCAAAGAAATGGGGTCTCATGGTGATGGAATGCAACTACAAACAAATTCATGTCATGGCATTCCATCACCATAAGACCACATTTCTTTTAGGCATTTTTTCAGACAGTTCATTTCCTTCTGTATGGTATTATTGCTTCATATTATGCTTTGATAGAAATTTTTCCAAGCATCCATAGTTTGTTGGAAAGCACCTATTTTAGGCTTTTAGCTATAGTAGCAAGGAAGTGAGTAGTTTGATAAAATGCTTTGGTGCACATGTATGGAAAATGTGGTATCATAGAAAAGGCAGTGAGCTGTTTGAAGAAATGCCTTGAAGAAATGTGATCTCATGGTGATGGAATGGCATTCCATCACAATGAGACTGCTTTTCTTCAAGGTATTTTTTCAAACTACTAACTGCCTTGTCTATGCTATTGCTTACTATTATGCTTTGATAGATTTTTTCCAAGCATCCATAGTTTTTTGGAAAGCACCTTTTTTAAGCTTTTAGCCATAGCAGTGAGGAAATAAACTATTTAATAAAATGCTTTGGTAGACATGTGTATGGAAAATGTGGTAGCATAGAAAAGGTGGTGAGCTGTTTGAAAAAGTGCTTCAAAGAAATTGGGTCTCATGGTGATGGACATCACCATGAGACTGCATTTCTTTGAGGCATTTTTTCAAACAACTCATTGCCTTGTCTATGCTATTGCTTACTATTATTCTTTTATATATTCCTTCCAAGCATCCATAACATAGACAAGGCAATAAACTGTTTGAAAATATGCCTCAGTAAAAAGTGGTCTCATGGAATGCCATAACAAGCAAATGCAATTGGAAGTTGCTCCTACTTATTACATATGCTATGTGAAGTAATTGCATCACTGCTTATGTTGACTTTCTAAACAACTATATTTTAGTTGAAATTTTATCATCTATCAACATCAAGTTATTAGTTATGGAATGTGAAGTAATGCTTTGAGTTTGAAAGATGTGCAATGCAACGTAATCAACGATATGAATATAAACTACACAAATCTATTAAGTACAATTCATTAGTTAAACTCTTTATTCTACTACCTGCGTGTAGGTTTGACTAAATCAACTGGCATTGGGAGGTGTTCCCATGAAACCTCCAATATTAGCCTATTCAACATCAAAAATCACATATTAAAATACCATTCATCAAACAATGCTATTAACATGTAATAAATTTATAATTGTTTACTAGTTACATACCTCAACGGTAGGTGCCGTGGAGAAATAAGTAGGTGTAGGGCCGGTGCATCCAATATCAACACTGTGACCCTACAATTTTATTAAAGTCATAAAACTAAATTAGTTAATCTTGCATTTCAAAATCAAAATTTAATAAATTAAATTCAATGAACATGCTAACTTTTACCTGAGTATCAATGGCATACGCCTCATGCAAAATGTTAGCTTCCCTCTCCATCTCCATAGCTGTAGATAGATCCTACATAGCAACCTCCTGAGTGTCGGTGGGGTCATATGAACAAGTCGCCCCACAAGATTGAGACAAATGGGTTTGAAGGCCACCACTCGAAGACTCCCCTAGATGGCATTGTAGAATAGGGATAGAATGCTGGATGACACTCTGGGTCAAAGAGTTGATTGCTTGCAAAGTCTCTACATCGGCACTCTCCTCTGTGATGGAAGGGATAACAACGTGCTCATGAGGTGACTTAGTGAGAGGTCGTCTCCCTTGCCATGTAGGATCCAGTTGTGCACCAGGTCTATCTTCAGCTGACCCCCCACCTCTCCCTTGGAAGTCCCTCATATCAAAATAATTTAGTATTTTGTTCAAGATGAACTCACAGTATAGTTTCCTAAGGAAATACTGCGGGACTTCACAATTGTTGCACGGTGGGTAATCAAAAACCATGTGCCACCTATCATAAAAAAAGTTCCTAATTTGTTGGTGGTGGCACCAATAAATAGGAAACCTCTTTGCATTAAGGGTAAGATTTTCATTTGTGTGTGGGCCAGTGAATAATGAGCACAAATCACCTTTTGTAATTTTTAAATCTTTTACATCTTTATATGATAATTTATCTGTGTAATAAGCCCTACCCACTTGCCTCCTATCTTGCCATCCAATTAATTGTTTGCTAATTGAATAGATATATTTTTTAACATTTCTTTTAGTGAAGTTGTTAGGGTCATTCTTTCTGCAGTTGAACCATTTGGATCACTCAACCTCCTAATTAAATCCTCATTTTTTTATTGTTCTCAATTTCACTCATTAAATTTTGTTGAGTGCTAGGAGGGTGTTGAGGGATTGGTGGAGGAGGTTGTTGTTGTGGTTGATTAACTTGAGGATTTTGTTCCTCTTGTTGTTGTGCTTTTTGAGGATTTTGAGGAGGGTTTGCAGGTTGATTAGCATCTCCTACAAATTCAAAAAATAAATATCAAATACAACCTTAAACTAACAAATTCAAAATAAAAAATAAACAATCCTTACCTCTCAGACCTCCTCATCAACATGGCGGAATCCTAGCGATGAAACAACAATTATTGATGAAGAATTTTGCAAAATAGCTCCTCCTAGAATGCGAGCGTGAAATATTAGGGTTTTGGCAGCAGGCAACAAAAAAAACACAGTGAGAAGTGAAAATGAATTCATTTTCTTTTCCTTTTTTGCTTTTAATAGGTCATAATGCAAGAGCATTATAATGTGCTCACGTTATGGGTTTGTTGTGGCTGAGCCTCAGGCTTGACACACCAAGCCATAATGCGCTCGTGTTATGATTTTTCAAAAAAAAAATCAAAAAGTGGCCACAAATTGGCTACCCATCTTCATGCACTACCTTTTTATGTGGTCGAATTTTAGAATTTTTGTTGTTGTTAGTCGATTCCTTTATAAAGTGTGATACAAGATTGTGCTTTTACCCTTGAGCGAACCCCCCCTTTTCCCCCTTCTCCCCCTCTTCTACCAAATCTCTGCAAAAAAATGCCTTTCAAAGCTCGGGTTGATGATGAAAATGGAGGAGCTTCATAGACCCAACTTGAAGATGGTATTCCTCGGAATGAGCTATCCATCAAATATAATTTTAATATGTTTTGGTTTTATTATGTATTTTATTTTTTAGTTTGATTAAACATAGGGTTTTCACCAAAAATCAAGCTCTCTATTATGCTCATGTGGAAAAATAGCAGATTATTAAATTATTTTTTTGAAAAATATCAGTGCACTAGATATTGATGTCCCTGATCCAACAAAAAAAATTGAATTTCGATACATACAAAAAAGTATGCTTTAGCCAATGAATCATGTCTAAATTGTAACTAGTTTGGCTTTGAAACTTAATTAAGAAAAAAAATTCAATGAAATGCTATGAAACTAATTCCATGCACTAGATATCGTAGTTATGAATCTAAATTCAAAAAAATTAGAATTTTATCCTTCATAGAAAAAAAGTTATGTGTTAGCCAGTAATGTCACTCTTTAAAAATGGTGTTTACTGTTAAAAACTAATTTTTGAAGGAGATGGAAAAAGAAGTGCAATTTGATTCCAAAAATTTTGAAAAAAATATATTTAGAATCTATAGACAAAATTTCACAAGACACTAGTTTGCATCATCTTCAAATTCCTCATAGTTTAGCCGCTATAGGTGCCTGGAAGTGAAGATTTAGTTAAAAAAAATTAACTATTCAATGTCTTGTTTGGCCAAAAATTGTAAACCAGTATTGTGGGATCACCCACCTACTTTTGTGATCTTTTCTATATTAAAATTGAAAGATTGTTAATTACTGATATAAAAACAACAAAGCCAACCTAAAATTATCAATGAAAAATATAAAATTGAAAGGAAATATAGCAACCATTCACTTGATCACCTGATGCAACAAGTTCATGGATACTCCTTGCAAGTTGTGAGTAAGAAAAAGGCTATAAATCACATTTTCCAATAAGTATTCTTGTCAAGTCAATGGAGACAGTCCAAGCTATGACAATTTTTGGCATAGCCCCGACTCATAGAATGCTCATGACAAATACAAGAAACTAATAGATACCATTATCAATCTTGTGTATGCATAATCTTATATTTTATTGCCAACACTGGTGATAATGTATTTTGTATGTATAGGAAGATAAAGAGAGAGATAGACATATGTTAGAAGAGAAAGGGAGAGAGATAGATCTATAGAGAGGTAAATAGTCGAGATAGGGAGGAAGCAAGAGAGGGAGAGAAAGGGAGAGAGATAGGTAGATGGGGAGAGATAAGATTATTTCCTCTCTCCTCTCCTCTATCTTTATCTCTCTCTTTCATTCTCTCTCTCCATAGGTATCTCTCTTTATCTCTCTTTGTTTCATTAAATTTGTCTCACATCCCCCATCTCTCATGTTCTCTATCTTCCTTTTTTTTCTTTATCCCCCTCTCTCTTTTTCTTAATCTCTATATTTTTTCTTTATATTTGTCTTCCCTTTTATATATTATATATCTAATATATAATCAAATATAAATATAATATAGATTGTATTTATAACCTAAATAACAAACATATAAATTTTAAATATATAACATAGTTAATATAAATATATAATTTTATTATATAATAATATTTGAATTGTTTTTAATAATTTATATTATGTAAAGTAAAATATTTTATATAATAATGAATAAATATTTAATTTAAATAACAAGTTTGGTTTAAAAATTTAATTTGAACTTTAACTAATGATATAATACCTCTCTCTAAATCAATTAAATTATTTTTTTATAAAGTAATTTAAATAATAATATATGTTAAAAATATATTATAATTTTATTTTATTTTATTTAATAATATAATATATAATAATAAATATAAGAGAGGTACTTCATATAAATAATATTTATAAAGTAAAACTGACCATACATGTTTTGAATGCATAATTAAGGATAAATTTATCACTTATGTTGCATGGAGATATATCATATAAGAAGCGAAACCGTCTTTCCCTATCAACTTCAAATGTGCTATCTAATTAAAAATTAAAAATATAATCTATCAAAATGGATAATACCTCTACACATGAATTGAAAGCTATGACAATATATAAAATTTAATAAAATAGGTATTCAAGAAAAGGAACAAAACTGAAAATTTCAGCCAATCAAACATTTGTTTTGTCATTTTTTATAAAGAATATTCTAGGTCAAGTTTTCTGAGCCCCTTCTTCTATGGCTAATAACATATAAACCTTGTAGAATCTTGCACATTAAAGACTCTGAAGTTAGGTCTCCACTCTGTCTTTGCTATGTTGTTTCATTTCCTTTCTTGAAACACAAACATGGTGGCATAGACTATGAATTTACAAATATAAAATATAACAGTTTCTAAGTGGCAGGTCTACAAGAATTTTATTTCAAGAAATGTCTTATCATGACACATTGTCCTCACCATAACTAAGTACATTTTGATTTATTAACTAACTTTAACTCACAAAAAATTTATTTCAAGAAATGTCTTATCATGAGACATTGTCCTCACCATAACTAAGTACATTTTGATTTATTAACTAACTTTAACTCATTGCTTACTTGTGCATTGGTAAATGGCTGGCTCTCTTTTCTATCCTCCAATCCAAAATTTGTTCTAAAATAGATTTACCATATGAAAAATTGTCTCCATAGTACTGATTAATGATAATTTACACAAAATGCCTATGTCTTTCCATCTTAGATTAGAAACAACTTGAAGGCTATATCCTATTACCTAATTTATGTTCAATTTTATTTTCTAACACTATGAGTAATACTGACGACATCAAATTTTCATCTATATTTCACTTGACATATGTACCGGAAAGGCTCCAAATCTTTTTCCCCGCTTCTTCACCTCCAATATTTTTGATGGTAATGTTGTGGAACAATCTAAATAAATAACTTCCTATGTTGATCTTGTCACAACTTGTAGTCATATCAAAAAAATTCTGTAATATCCCTTAAAAGTTCATCCTTTGTAGTGCATATACTATATTCTCTTTCCAATCTTAGAAAATTCATCAAAAATTCATCAAATCCCGCATTCTCTTCCTTGCATGCTTCCTTTCAAGCAAAGTCCAACAAATAGAGCATGCACTTGATTACTTATCATCTTTAACTTTTGCTTAGCCATATCACATTAACATGAATTCATAAGTACCAATTTATTACGTTTAGTGTTGATCGTGTTGTTTCAGCTCACTGTATATGTTGCTGATCTACGTTTCTACTGTTCTATTTGGTCATTGTAATGTTGTTATTTCAGTTTGCTGCTATGTATTTAATGCTGTTTATGTAATTTAATTGTAATACTCTGTCCTCTGCTGTTATGTAGTTTGTTACAGCTGGCAGCACTTTCTGACTCTCATATCTTGTTGATATGTTTTTCTACAGTTTTTAACTGCATTTTATCTTATGTACTTCACATTTTCTCAATATAAAAAAAAAATCTACCAACTTGTACAGTTGTTTATGAATTTTATTGTTTCGAGAGTAAGGAGATAGTGAGTACTATGCCCAGAAATGCCCAGAAAAACTGCTGAAAATTTGTCAAAATGAGGGGTTAAAATAAGTCAATAGAGACAATCTACCAAGTACCAACGTAGGCCATCAATGGGAAACCACGTGACAAAGGCAGTGAGGTAAATGGGCGGCCGAAATCATGATCCAAAAAAAGCGGCTCGAGTATGGCTGGATACTTTCCTGACTACGGAGGACGCAGCAGAAGCTTACGACGAGGCCACTTTAAGATTCAGAGGCACAAAAGTCAAACTGAATTTCCCAGAGAGAGCCCATCTCGCCGACTACAATAACATCAATCAAGTAAGTGTGATATCAAAGCATGGAGGTACAGACGGTGTTGGAGTTCCAGTCGCGATCTCGATATCCACAAATTCAACATTCACACTGCCAGAAGAAAAATCGGCGCTGTTAGAGAGCCGTGGTTTAGTTGTGCACGACACCGCTTCTTCTGACTTTTCCAAACGCGTTTACTTCTCTCGGTGGTTTAATAAATTTCCAGCGCTCCATCACCATACCCAGTTTGCCAATAATCCCATGTTTGATCTGCAACAGCAGAATAACTGTCTTCCTAATTACCCGATTCAGCGCTATGCTGCTCTTCCAATATCACTTCAGCAGATGGCCCTTCCGTCCATCCAGTATCAGCAAAATCTGATCCACAGGCAGTTTCTTACCAGGCCAATATTGGGGCCCTTGTCATTTCATTCAGGCCAAAGCTTATCAGTGTATAATAATAATCAACATCAGCGGATGCTTCTTCGACCGCATTGCACTGTGGTGCAGCAACCATTGCAAACTATTCCAGAGTCAGTGTTCGATCAAACATGTAGCAACATTGTCCCTCCTGAATCTCGCTCTGATTCCTGCAATTCCTCACAGTACTGCATCCTCCACACTGCCTAGATCCATGACAATTATTGTCAAACCAAGCCATCAATGGGAAACCTCATGAAGACTCCTCGCCATAACACACACGACAGGACGCTTTCAATTGTGGAACATATACATACAATATTCGCGCGTGCTGTCAGCAAAAATGGGCAAAGTTGCAGGTAAAATTTAAGAGTGGACGATGGCAGCGAAATCGGACGGTCAGCAAGCGTTCAATCGTGTTGCATGCCTATCCAATACTCCAAACCTTAGATCCCAACAATCAGGCGGCTTGTTCAAATAGGATACGCCTTCGCGTAAATTATTTGTAGAAATAAATACAATAAATTATTTGTAGAAATAAATACAATTCTTATTGTAAAGTAGAAAAAAAATAAAATAAATTAAAATCTATATAAAAAATTTTTAAAATTCTTCAAATAAATCTTCTACATGATCATGAACATACATTCCAAGCTCTAGGCAATGGATCTACACTTTTAACTATTTAGTAATTTGAGTTCTTTTAGTGAAAGTCTATTCAAATAGACTTCATTAATTACCATTTTTGGTAAGGATGTAGTGTAGAATTGCTATTAACTATTTGATTGTTGAGTGTAGAAAGATGGAATACCTTGTGCACAAAATTCTTCTACATAGTCTACTATATTTGTATCATGATTGGTATGGTAATACGAAATGGTTAAGTAAAAGAAATATCCTAAAAAAAAGTATTTCGATCGCAAGGTCATAAATTAACAATAGAAATTAAATGATCTCATATAATATCTTTAAATAATATTAAAGACGAGAATAAAATTCATAGAATATCAAAAAATATTAAATTTGAGAATTAAACTAATAAAATATTAGTCAAATTGTTAGCATATATTTTCACAACCAAGCAATTGTTGGGTTGGGTACAAATACATAAATTTTTTAAAAAAGTGTCTCTCTTCTAGCATTGGGTAGCAAAGGAGTGTGGTAAAATTATCACATCCTTTGTGTGAATCTCTCACGTGAGGAGAGTTAGTTTCACTAGGTAGATCTATTCGAGCATGATAACTAAATCCATCATGAAAGCCTAATTCAATCCAAGCTCAATACATAGATTAAAAACATCTATACCAAGCATCAGTCTTATGCCACCCACTTACATTTCACCCACACAAAATCCTTTCACTAGAAGATTTAAAAAAAGCCATTCTTCCATAGACATGGAAGAAATAAAGAAAAAAATGAGGAGGCATTGTTTCATTGGTAAAATCAAATACTTCATTACAATGAAGAGGGATTTTTGACCATCCAACTTATCTCCAAACTAGCCTTCTCATCTCTACTACATAGATTGGGAAGCTGCAAAGGAATGTATAAAAACATATGCTCAATTAAATAATATAAATATGCATAACAAAATGTAGAACTCTATACCTTATGACATAATGTGTGAGAAGTGGTTTACCCTAGGAATCCATGAGAATAAGGTGGTTCAAATTAAGGACTTATGTGTCCACTTTGAAGAGAATATCTCCATTAGAATTAAAGACGATGAAGTCCTTGTGAGAATTTATAGAATTCAATACAAAGAAAAAAATTCCTAATTAAATAAAATCAAAGATGATAGTTATTATGAAATCAAACATAAAATCACATAATTTATAAATTCTACAATAATAAATTCATACAAGGTTTCCTCAAAAAACCATAAAACTCTATTAATGGCTTCTACCAATCTTTTTTCAAGAAAATATGTTTAATAACCATTTTGAGCACAATCCTTAAAATATAGAATAGTTAGCACAAGAGAATCCATATGTTATCTCTTTATTTTTTTCCTATTGTATAATGATGAATGAATATGCTATATGGTTTCTCTCTCTTTGTGTGTGATTTAGTAAGAAAAATCATATGTTATGTACTTGTAATTTTTTCACTGTGTAATGACTAAACACACATGCTATATGGTAAAAAGAAAATGAATGGGTCATATGGTTAAAATAATTCAATCACTTTTTTATACTTATGGAGAAATGATAGATGTAGGACACTTCTATTGTTTACTCCTACACATGTTTAACATGAAAAAATAGAAGGAAATATCATATTACATGTTTATAACTACAACATAATTTTTCAAGGAAATGTCATCCTATAACATTATTTATTTAATGCTTTTTGATCCAAATACATTTAAGACATGCACATAGGATCAAACAATCATGAATTCACCTAACAAAATATCTATGAAATAAAATCTTAAATACAAGAATTGTGAAGATTAAATAAAAAGTCATATTCATTCAAGTAGTTTTATCTCATTTATTATGTATTTCTTCAAAATATGGTAATCATGACTGAATTTATAAATTATCATAGCATTTTATAGAGTAAAAACACTAATATATTATTTGACATCATATACTAACTCAAAAATAATAATTACACTTAACTCACATATTTTCTCAATGATGAAATACACAATAAATTAGCTAAATGAAATGTGTTTATTTATATGAAGACTTAAAAAGATTCTTATTTCCATCTAAATAAATTAAAATTGAATAGAGAAATAAAATTAAGCTTGAGACCTTATTACTATTTAAATAAAGATTATTTTAGAAAATGTAATAAATGTAAGGTCACGATCTTTTTCATATATCAAAAGTATGGATTTATTACAACATGATAAGGTTCTATAACACAATCACATATTTATTGCAAATTTTATGGTCAATATTTGTTTGATGGTAGTCCTTTTAATCTTTGTCATCAATTTATCCATTTTTTGTAGTACTCCTCACTAAGGGAATGCTTATCAATGCAATTATTTTATCTGTAAAATATAATCAATTTTTTTTTATAGGTAACTCACAACATAGGGCTGCTCTATATATTAATTCATAATAAATTTTACATAAGATCTTGGGCTCCTAGCCTTTACATTATAAAATCCAAGTAGAGAATGGAGTTATCTTGCCTAGTGCAATCTTCTTATTAGGTATCTATTCTTCTATTGCATCAATTTATAAAAAATCTTGAGCTCTTTTCTAATTTATCTCGAATTACATATCTTATATATCAAGTTTGCTAAGATCTTTTACCTATTTTTTTCTCTTGTTCTTGGTTGATGAATTTGAACATCCACTGAAAACCAAATGTGGGTTTCATGTTTGTTACTTTCTTGAGGAAGTGATGAGGGCCACACTTCCCAAAACCCATAGAAATCACAACAACAAATACCAACACAGTAGATGCGTGACAGAAAAATGACTCACTTTCAATTATATTTAGAAAATGAAATTACAGATTCAAATCTTACATGCTACAACCTCATGGGCTTGATTCATTACAACAAAATTCAACTCTAAAAAAAAAATTCTACTATTCGGAGCCATAATCTGCACTAACAGGGCCACCTTCTACAACCCCCACTTAACCCTTTTTATTTTCCCCAATAACTGCCCTAGAATGTTCTAGTAAGATCAAATTTCCCCTTTTCTTTTGGTGCCAAAAGTCTCGCCATTTGATTTCTGGCCTAGGAAGAAAATTTAATGAAATTCACTTTTTAGAGGGTTAACTTCGCAGGGCCATAAATTTTGATCTGTGTGTCTGATTTGCTATTGTTGCATATCGTTGGAAAGCTCTCAACGAGCTCTACAATGCATAAGCCTACTGTAGGTTGGTTCGACTACTTTTTGAGCTATTTTGAGGCCTCCAAAGTTTTATATATGAATTTGAAGCCGCATTGGAAAAATTTCCAAGGACAGATACTTTAATTTCTCCCAAACCATGCAGGGTATTGAGGTGATTCTTTCACGATCGGAATTTTTTTTAGCTCTGCTCCTTGGGGTAAATTTTCACATCCATATGAGCACGTTTAGGCTGACTTACTAAAAGTAGTAAGTGCCCATTTTTCACTATTCTTGACACTTAACAGTCGAATACCCCTTAAGTTTCATCATGGGACTCAAAACAACTAAAGAAAATAAAGAAAACATTTTTTTTGGGTGATGCAAGATTGCCCTACACTGTTGGATGCTCTTGCATCAGACACCTAAGGTAATTTAAAAAGTGACCCTATCACTTCTTAGGAGTTAGAGGGAAACCAAGATGGTTAATCTCAGCCTCATACAACCATGATGAATATTCAACAAGCCTTCCTCTCCATTTCACCAAATACTCTGCATATTGCCTATTTCTTGTGCTTCTACCCACACAACTATCCAAGATTTATTCTATCTCTTCCTTCTCTGAAGTAGATGTTGGAATTTTCAACTGTTCATTTATCGACCCCTCCTCTATATCACCTTCATGATACTTTGTCAAATCAACAATTTTAAACATAGGAGAAATGTTTATTCCATTAGGCAACTATACCTCATAAGCATTTCCTAAATCATGCTTCTTCAAGATCTTGCATGGTCCAAACTTCTTCATATTTAACTTGTATGTACCAACTGGAAACCTTTCCTTTTGTAAATGAACCATGACTTCATCTCCTACTTGGAACTCCTTATACCTCCTTTTTTGATCTACCTAAGCCTTATATTGTGAGTTCATCTTAAATTGATATGTTTCTTCACCTCTTCGTGCACATTCTTTAGGTGCTCAGCAAAATATTCAGCCTTAGCACTACTATTCTCCCCTTATCCATCTTTCTAAGTTCAGAAACAGTTCTTGGACTACTTCTATATACAATCTGGAATGGTGATTTACCAATGCTCCTGTTGACAAAATTGTTATAACCAAATTTTGCTTGTGGTATAATCAAATCCCATCACTGGGTATGTGCAGGATCATCATGGAAAAAATAGGCCCTTAAGTGGCAAAAAATTAAAAAAAAAAGAGTTAGGGAACTTGACATAAAAATTTGAATAAGTTATCTATATTATTTCAAAAATATGTAAGAATAGAATCTATAGAAAATTGAATGTAGTTTCTAAACTACTAGGTTTATTTTAAAAAACAAAAAATCTATTTAGTGAAAATTTGAAATTTCCAAGTAGTAACTATAATATTTTTTTATAAGTAGAGGACTCATGTCCGTATGTATGCATATTTTTTGTAATTTTTTCCAAGTAAACAATTAATTATGAATTTTTATTACAACTTTTATAAAATATAAAACTCATATGCCTAACCACCTTAACTTGGTCAAAACTTTATGAAATTCAATTTTTATTAGAGTATGTGAAGCATAGAATGTGATGCATTTTTGGATTAAAAAATGTGATACCATTTGAAAGCTATATATTTTTTTCAATCAGCCTATCAATCAACACTTTAGTCATAATTCAAATATAAAATGAATAATAATAATTTATTAAATTCAAAGTAAAACATAATTTATATTGGTGGAAAGTTGGGAATCTTCTTTAAAAACCCTTTTCATTTCATCAATTTTGGGTAAAAAAAAGTTGTCAGCCACATACCCTACAAATACCCATCATATTGCCACTTTTTGGCCCATCATAATCTTGCACATACCCCCCTTAGGCTTATCTCCTATCAAGCATCTTAGCAAGTTACCCAAACTCCTATTCACCACCTCTATTTGTCCATCAGTTTGTGGATGGTGTGCAAAACTGAACTTCAAATATGTCTTCAACTTGTTCCATAATGTCCTCCAAAAATAACCAAAAAATTTGGTATCTCTATCTGAAACTATACTCTTTGGTAGACCATGTAGTCTCACCACCTCTTTGAAAAAACAACTCTGCAACATGAACAATATCACTAGTCTTATGACACAGAATGAAATGTGCCAACTTTGAAAATCTATCCACCACCACAAATATGGAATCATGCCCTCTCTTTGTCCTTCACAAGCCAAGAACAAAATCCATGCTAATATCCTCCCATGGCCTCTCAGGTATAGGTAATGGCTAATACAAACTAGTATTTTTACTTGTTCCTTTTACCATCTAACATACTCTACAACTTTGTAAAAACTTCTTCACATCTTGTTGTAACTATGGCCAATAATAATTCTCATTGATAAGAGCAATGGTCTTATCTCGACCAAAATGTCCAGCTAATCCTCCACTATGCTTCTCCTTGATTAGATTCTCTCTCATAGAACTCCTTGGAATGCACAATTGGCTTCCTCTAAACAACATCCCATCTTGGATTAAGAATCCAACCATCTCGTTGTATCCAATGTAACAGGTTCCAAACAAGCCTTCCAAGCTTATGCAAAGTCTAGATCTTCTGGATACAAACTCTTGAACTCATTGAATCCAACAACCTCTATATTCATCTCTATCAACAAATTTTTCCTTCTACTTAAGGCATCTACAACTCTGTTTGACCTTCCACTTTTGTGCTTCAAAACAAAATTATAACTCTGCAAAAACTCAACCCATTTTAAGTGCCTTTGATTTAACTTTCCTTGGCTATTGAGATACTGCAAAGCCTGGTGATCAGTATATAAAACAAAATTTTTTGGCAAGAAATAGTGTTTCCATTTCTTCAAAGCTTGAACTATAGCATAAAACTCTTGATCATAGACATAATATTTCTTCTTAGCATCATTTAACTTCTCACTAAACTAGGAAGCATGCTTACCTTCTTGACTCAAAACAACTCCTATGGAAATGCCACTAGCATCACAATCTACCTGAAAAACTTTATTGAAATCTAGAAGTGCCAAAATAGGTTGCTCAATAACTTTCTTCTTCAACATGTCAAAACTCTTGGCTGCTCCTGTAGTCCACTTTAAAAAATTTCTATCCCCTCTCATTGCTTCAGTTAGAGGTGCAAAAATACTACTGAAATTCTTAATAAACTTTCTGTAAAAGCTTGCTAGACCATGAAATGATCATACCTCTGCAACACTCCTTGGAGTAGGCCATTCAATGATAACTCTTACCTTCTCTGGATCCATTAAGCTCTAGGCAATGGATCTACACTTTTAACTATTTAGTAATTTGAGTTCTTTTAGTGAAAGTCTATTCAAATAGACTTCATTAATTACCATTTTTTGGTAAGGATGTAGTGTAGAATTGCTATTAACTATTTGATTGTTGAAGAGTGTAGAAAGATGGAATACCTTGTGCACAAAATCCTTCTACATAGTCTACTATATTTGTATCATGATTGGTATGGTAATGTGAAATGGTTAAGTAAAAGAAATATCCTAAAAAAAATAATTTTCATCCCAAGGTCATAAATTAACAATAGAAATTAAATGATCTCATATAATATCTTTAAATAATATTAAAGATGAGAATAAAATTCATAGAACATCAAAAAATATTAAATTTGAGAATGAAATTAATAAAATATTAGTCAAATTGTTAGCATATATTTCCACAACCAAGCAATTGTTGGGTTGGGTACAAATACATAATTTTTTTAAAAATGTGTCTCTCTTCTAGCATTGGATAGCAAAGGAGTGTGATAAAATTGTCACATCCTTTGTGTGATTCTCTCGCGTGAGGAGAGTTAGTTTCACTAGGGAGATCTATTCGAGCATGATAACTAAATCCATCATGAAAACCTAATTCAATCCAAGCTCAATACATAGATTAAAAACATCTATACCAAGCATCATTCTTATGCCACCCACTTAAATTTCACCCACACAAAATCCTTTCACTAGAAGATTTGAAAAAACTCATTCTTCCATAGACATGGAAGAAAAAATTAAAAAAATGAGGAGGCATTGTTTCATTGGTAAAATCAAATACTTCATTACAATGAAGAGGGATTTTTGACCATCCACCTTATCTCCAAATGAGCCTTCACATCTCTACTACATAGATTGGGAAGCTGCAAAGGAATGTATACAAACATATGCTCAATTAAATAATATAAATATGCATAACAAAATGTAGAACTCTGTATACCTTATGACATAATGTGTGAGAAGTGGTTTACCCTAAGAATCCATGAGAATAAGGTGGTTGAAATTAAGGAATTATGTGTCCACTTTGAAGAGAATATCTCCATTAGAATTAGAGATGATGAAGTCCTTGTGAGAATTTATAGAATTCAATACAAAGAAAAAAAATCCTAATCAAATAAAATCAAAGATGATAGTTATTATGAAATCAAACATAAAATCACATAATTTATTTTCTACAATAATAAATTCATACAAGGTTTCCTCAAAAAACCATAAAGCTCTATTAATAGCTTCTACCAATCTTTTTTCAAGAAAATATGTTTAATAACCATTTTGAGCACAATCGTTAAAATATAGAATAGTTAGCACAAGAGAATCCATCTGTTATCTCTTTATTTTTTTCCTATTGTATAATGATGAATGAATATGCTATATGGTTTCTCTCTCTTTGTGTGTGATTTAGTAAGAAAAATCATATGTTATGTACTTGTAATTTTTTCATTGTGTAATGACTAAACACACATGCTATATGGTAAAAGAAAATGAATGGGTCATACGGTTAAAAAAATTCAATCACTTTTTTATACTTATGAAGAAATGATAGATGTAGGACACTTCTATTGTTTACTCCTACGCATGTTTAACATGAAAAAATAAAAGGAAATATCATATTACATGTTTATAACTACAAAATAAATTTTCAAGGAAATGTAGTCCTATAACATTATTTATTTAATATTTTTTTGATCCAAATACATTTAAGACATGCACATAGGATCAAGCAATCATGATTTCACCTAACAAAATATCTATGAAATAAAATCTTAAATACAAGAATTGTGAAGATTAAATAAAAAGTCATATTCATTCAAGTAGTTTTATCTCATTTATTATGTAATCTTCAAAATATGGTAATCATGAATGAATTTATAAATTATCATAGCATTTTATAGAGTAAAAACACTAATATATTAATTGACATCATATACTAACTCAAAAATAATAATTACACTTAATTCACATATTTTCTCAATGATGAAATATGCAATAAATTAGCTAAATCAAATGTGTTTATTTATATGAAGAATTAAAACGATTTTTATTTCCATCTAAATAAATTAAAATTGAATAGAGAAATAAAATTAAGCTTGAGACCTTATTACTATTTAAACAAAGATTATTTTAGAAAATGTAATAAATGTAAGTTCAAGATCTTTTTCATATATCAAAAATATGGATTTATTACAACATAATAAGGTTCTATAACACAATCACATATTTATTGCAAATTTTATGGTCAATATTTGTTTGATGGTAGTCCTTTTAATCTTTGTCATCAATTTATCCATTTTTTGTAGTACTCCTCACTAAGGGAATGCTTATCAATGCAATTATTGTTTCTGTAAAATATAATCAATTTTTTTTTATAGGTAACTCATAACATAGGGCTGCTCTATATATTAATTCATAATAAAATTTACATAAGATCTTGGGCTCCTAGCCTTTACATTATAAAATGCATGTAGAGCATGGAGTTATCTTGCCTAGTGCAATCTTCTTATTACGTATCTATTCTTCTATTGCATCAATTTATAAAAAATATTGAGCTCTTTTCTAATTTATCTAGAATTACATATCTTATATATCAAGTTTGCTAAGATATTTTACCTATTTTTTTCTCTTGTTCCTAGTTGATGAATTCAAACATCCACTCAAAACTAAATGTGGGTTTCAAGTTTGTTACTTTCTCGAGGAAGTGATGAGGGCCACACTGCCCAAAACCCATAGAAATCACAATAGATACCAACATAGTAGATGTGAGAAAGAAAAATGACTCACTTTCAATTATTTTCAGAAAATGAAATTATAGATTCAAATCTTACATGCTACAGCCTCATGGGCTTGATTCATTACAACAAAATTCAACTCTGAAAAGAAAATCTACTATTAAGAGCCATAATGTGCACTATCAGGGCCACCTTCCACAACCCCCACTTTACCCTTTTTATTTTCCCCAGTAACCACCCTAGAATGTTCTAGAAAGATCAAATTTCCCCTTTTGTTTTGGTGCCAAAAGTCTCGTTATTTGATTTCTAGCCTAGGAAGAAAATTTAATGAAATTCACTTTTTAGAGGGCCAACTTCGCGGGGCCATAACTTTTGATCCGTGTGTTTGATTTGCTATTGTTGCATATCGTTGGAAAGCTCTCAACGAGCTCTACAACATGGGAGTCCATCATAGGTCGGTTCAACCACTTTTTGAGCTATTTTGAGGCCTCCAAATTTTTATATATGAATTTGACGCTGCATTGGAGAAATTTCTTGGGACAAAAACTTTAATTTCTCCCAAACCATGTAGGGTATTGAGGCGTTCTTTTGTGATCAATTTTTTTTTTCAGCTCTGCTCCTTGGGGTAAATTTTCACATCCATATGAGCCCATTTAGATAGACTTACTAAAAGTATTAAGTGTTTGTTTTTCACTATTCTTGACGCCTGACAGTCGAATACCCCTTAAGTGCCATTATGGGACTTAAAACAACTAAAGAAAATAAAGAAAACAATTTTTTTGGGTGATGCAAGATTTCCCTACACCGCTAGATACTCCTACATCAGACACCCAAGGTAATTTGAAAAGTGACCTTGTCACTTCTCAGGATTTAGAGGGAAACCAAGAAAAATTAACCTCAACCTTAGACAACCATGATGAATCTTCAACAAGCCTTCCTCTCCATTTCACCAAGTACTCTGCATATTTCCTATTTCTCGTGCTTCTACCCACACGGCTATCCAGGATTTCTTCTATCTCTTCCTTCTCTGAAGTAGATGTTGGAATTTTCAACTGTTCATTTATCGACCCCTCCTCTATATCACCTTCATGATACTCTTTCAAATCAACAATGTTAAACATAGGAGAAATGTTTATTCCATTAGGAAACTCTACCTCATAAGCATTTCCTGAATCATGCTTCTTCAAGATCTTGCATGGTCTAAACTTCTTCATATTTAACTTGTTGTATGTACCAACTGGAAACCTTTCCTTTCATAAATGAACCATGAGTTCATCTTCTACCTGGAACTCCTTATACCTCCTATTTTGATCTTCCTAAGCCTTATATTGTGAGTTCATCTTATTGATATGTTTCTTCACCTCTTTGTGCACATTCTTCAGGTGCTCAACAAAATATTTAGCCTCAACACTACTATTCTCCCCCTTATCCATCTTTCTAAGTTCAGAAGCAGTTCTTGGACTACTTCCATATACAATCTGGAATGGTGATTTACCAGTGCTCCTATTGAAATTTTTTTTATAACCAAATTATGCCTGTGGTATAATCAAATCCCATCCCTTAGGCTTATCTCCTACTAAGCATCTTAGCAAGTTACTCAAACTCCTATTCACCACCTCTATTTTTCCATCAGTTTGTGGATGGTGTGTAGAACTGAACTTCAAATATGTCTTCAACTTGTTCCATAATTTCCTCCAAAAATAACCAACGAATTTGGTATCTGTATGTGAAACTATACTCTTTGGTAGACCATATAGTCTCACCACCTCTCTGAAAAAATAACTCTGCAACATGAACAACATCACTAGTCTTATGACACGGAATGGAATGTGCCAACTTTGAAAATCTATCCACCACCACAAATATGGAATCATGCCCTCTCTGTGTCCTTGGCAAGCCAAGAACAAAATCCATGCTAATATCTTCCCATGGCCTCTCAGGTATAGGTAATGGCTAATACAATCTAGTATTCTGACTTGTTCCTTTTTCCATCTAACATACTCTACAACTCTGTACAAACTTCTTCACATCTTGTTGTAACTGTGGCCAGTAATAATTCTCATTGACAAGAGCAATGGTCTTATCTCGACCAAAATGTCCAGCTAATCCTCCACTATGCTTCTCCTTAGTTAGATTCTCTCTCATAGAACTCCTTGGAATGCACAATTGGCTTCCTTTAAACAACATCCCATCTTGGATTAAAAAATCCAACCATCTCGTTGTATCCAATGCAACAGGTTCCAAACAAGCCTTCCAAGCTTCTGCAAAGTCTAGATCTTCTGGATATAAACTCTTGAGCTCATTGAATCCAACAACCTCTATATTCATCTCTATCAACAAAATTTTCCTTCTACTTAAGGCATCTACAACTCTGTTTGACCTTCCACTCCTGTGCTTCAAAACAAAAGTATAACTCTACAAAAACTCAACCCATTTTAAGTGCCTTTGATTTAACTTTCTTTGGCTATTGAGATACTGCAAAGCCTGGTGATCAGTATATAAAACAAATTCTTTTGGCAAGAAATAGTGTCTCCATTTCTTCAAAGCTTGAACTATAGCATAAAACTCTTGATCATAGATATAATATTTCTTAGCATCATTTAACTTCTCACTAAAATAGGCAACAGGCTTACCTTCTTGACTCAAAACAACTCCTATGGCAGTGCCACTTACATCACAATCTACCTAAAAAACCTTATTAAAATCTAGAAGTTCCAAAACAGGTTGCTCAATAACTTTCTTCTTCAACATGTCAAAACTCTTGGCTGCTCCTGTAGTCCACTTAAATTTTTTTCTATCCCCTCTCATTGCTTCAATTAGAGGTGCACAATTACTACTGAAATTCTTAATAAAATTTAAGCAAAAGCTTGCTAGACCATGAAATGATCTTACCTTTGCAACACTCCTTGGAGTAGGCCATTCAATGATAGCTCTTACCTTCTCTGGATCCATTTTGAGACCCTTTGCTGAGACAACAAATCCCAAATACACCAAATCTCTCTTCACAAAACTATATTTCTTCAAATTAATCAACAACTTCTCCTCCCTTAGCTTCTCAAAAACTCTTCAGATATGCATCAAGTGCTCCTCCATTGTCTTACTGAAGATCAAAATATCATCCAAGTAAATAATAACAAATTTTCCTAAAAATTCTTTCAATACCTCATTCATAAGTCACATAAATGTGCTCAGTGCATTGGTTAGCCCAAAAGGCATGACTAACCACTCATACAAGTCCTCCTTGGTTTTGAAGGATATCTTCCATTCATCTCCTTCTCTAATATGGATCTGGTGATCAATATCAACTCTTCAGATTTATTTTTGTGAAGTACTCAACTCCACTCAAACAATCCATAATGTCATCCATTCTTGGCAATGTAAATCTTTACTTGATGGTGATCTTGTTGATGGCTCTAGAATCTGTACAAGTCCGCCATTCCCCATCCTTCTTTGGTGCTAGTACTGCAAGTACTATACATGGACTCAAACTCTCTTGAATCAATCCTTTTCACAACAACTCTTGCACTTGTCTGTTCAACTCTTCACTCTCTGTTGGAGCCATACGATGAGCTACCTTATTTGGAAAACTGGCTTTAGGAATTAGGTCCATCTGATGACTAATCTTTCTTATGGGAGGAAAACCTTCAGGTACGCTATCAGATTTAATAGCTTGAAACTCATTCTACAAATTTGAAACCTCTACAGGTACCTTAGTAGAATCTTCTTTATCAACTCTAGGGATCAATGCAAAACACATATGCTCATGCTTCATACCTTCTAGGAACTTTCTTCCATCAACCAAACAAATTCTTGCATTACTGCACACCTTTTCCTCTGTCTCTTTCAAGGGCTTCACCTTATGACGAACTCCATCCTTTTTCAAAGAATAGGTGTTGGCATGTCCATCATGCATTGCTCATTGATCAAACTACCACAGTTTTCCTAACAACATATGACAAACATCCATAGGCATAATATCACATAATACCTCCTCATGGTAATTTCCAATCTTGAACTTTACTAGAAATTGTTCATTTACCAAGGCTTTATGGTCCTTCTACAACCAAGCAATCTGGTATGGGTTCGGATGCCTTCTTCTCTCCAATCACAACTTACTAACCATTTCTTCTGAAACAAGGTTATCAGTACTACCTCCAATAATAACATTGCAAACTTTACCTTCACACTTACATTTGGTGCAAAAGAAATTCTTCCTTTGAGTTGGCTTATTCTCCTCATTCAACAAGGTTCTTCTAGTAATAAGAACCTCTTCTCTTTTTGCATCCTCAAAATGTGAATGTACTTAGCATCTTCATCAACATGTGCAACTTGTGCATTACCCTCAGGTCTTCTATTTGTCCTTCCTTGATGTTGAGGACACTCATAGGCTCTATGTCCTTCTTCTCCACACTGGAAACAGGTTCCATGAAAGCCTCCTCTTCCCGGTACTCGTCCAGATCTTCTCTTTCCTCTTTGGTCTCCATTATTCTAATCACAAGGACGGTCTAGGTGTTATTTCATTTCTAGTTCTGGCCGTTACTGGAGCCTTCACCCTTCTTTTGATCTTCATTTCAACCTCCATATGACCGTCCACCAGTCTTTCCTCCACGACCTCCACCTCATTGCTTGTTCTCAAACCTCTTGTTCAGTTGTTCTTCAACCTTTAGAGAAAACTAATAAGCATCCTCAATAGTGGTCATTCTTACATGTGCCAATTCTTCTTGTATGCTTGGCTTCAACCCATTAATATAAAATACAACTTTCTCTTTATTCGCCTCATAATTTCTTGTCTGAATCAAGATCTTGTGAAATTTCTCTATGTATTCTTTCACCATCCTTGTCCCTTGCCTCAAGCTCTGCATCTTCTTGAGTAGCTCCAATTTGTAATCAACTGGAATAAATTGTTTCTTATCTTTTGACACCATTCTGTCCCATCTGGAAATTTTATATTTCCCTTGTCTTCCTCTTTCTAACTGGACCTCTTTCCACCATATACTACCGTGACCTTTCAATTTTGTCTTTGCAAACCTCACTCTGTGAGGATCTTCAATCTCCTCAAACTCAAAAAATTCCTCCATGTCATTGATCCAATCAATCAATTCTTCAAGATTCAAATTTCCACTAAAAGTTGAAACCTCCATTTTAGGTCTCTTCCCAATGCTTGAGATCACTCGCAATAATCTTCTTTCTCTAGGATCCATTGGATCTTGCTCTTCCGCTTCCATTTCCTCTTCTATTTTGTCTTCATTTTCATCTCTATCTTGTTGCACATCTCTTCTTTGAACCTCTTGTTGCAAGGTTTCTAATTGCCTTCTAAGGGCTCTAATTTCATCTCTAGGTGGACCTCCTCCACCTCGGCCTCTACCTTTGCCATACTGGGCAAGTCTTCGAGGTATCTTGAATTCAACCCACACTCACAGGTCTTGTTGTGACTGCCTCATGTTCGACATTCTGTTACAGGCTCAGGAATGCCTACTCTGATACCACTTGATGAGGGTCACACCGCCCAAAACCAACGTAAATCACAACAATAGATACCAACACAGAAGATGCAAGATAAAAAAATGAATCTTTTAATTATTTTCAGAAAATAAAATTACAGATTCAAAGCTTACATGCTACAGCCTCATGGGCTTGATTCATTACAACAAAATTCAACTCTGAAAAGAAAATCTACTATTCAGAGCCACAATCTACACTATCAGGGCCACCTTCTACAACCCTCACTTAACCCTTTTTATTTTCCCCAATAACCACCCTAGAATGTTCTAGAAAGATCAAATTTCCCCTTTTGTTTTGGCACCAAAAGTCCCACCGTTTGATTTTTGGCCTAGGAAGAAAATTTAATGAAATTCACTTTTTAGAGGGTCAACTTCATCGGGCCATAACTTTTGATTTGAGTGTCTGATTTGCTATTATTGCATATCATTGGAAAGCTCTCGACGAGCTCTACAACACATGAACTTATCATAGGTTGGTTCGGCCACTTTTTGAGCTGTTTCAGAGCCTCCAAAGTTTTATATATGAATTTAAAGTTGCATTGGAGAAATTTCCCAGGACAAAAACTTTAATTTCTCCCAAACTGTGCAGGGTAGTGAGGTGATTCTTTCGCAATCGGAAATGTTTTTCAGCTCTGCTCCTTGGGGTAAATTTTCACATCCATATGAAATTGTTTAGGCTGACTTACTAAAAATATTAAGTGTCCATTTTTCACTATTCTTGACGCCTGACAATCGAATACCCCTTAAGTGCCATCATGGGACTCAAAAAAACTACAGAAAATAAAGAAAACAATCCTTGCATCAGGAAGGAACACCCTTTCACTACCTTGTTCTAGTGTTGCATCAAAGTTGTGGTTCTAAAATTTGAGAGGAATGGAAACCATTGAGCAACCGTCTTTGTCTCCAAAAATATTTTTATGTCTTCTAACATTGGAATTCCCACACCTAACCTTGTCACTTGAATCACTTCATTGAATTCCCCTGGGAAGTTTTTCTTTATCATCTCTTGTGTGAGAGCCTTAACAATCTCCTTCAGCTCCCCCAAATCCAATAATGAGGCCATAAATATGTATGGAATATCCATGTTTTCCCTATAGAAATTATCTTCTACTACAAAGTCCTCGCATAACACCCATCTTACTGTCATAAAAATGATCCCATGGTGTGATTTAAACATCCTATTTAACCGCTGGTTAGAGATCTCACTAAGAAAGGCCATCTTCCTTCTAAGAGCTAACCAGTCTTATGGGAGTGTCCATTTCTATCTTTCCAGAACACTTTTCTAGGAATTCATTGTGAGATTAATCTTTTTTCAACTCAGGATTAATAAGTTGCATACTCTTCATTTTGCACATGACTCTCAAGCCAAATATGTTCAGTGGGGATACAATATCCTCAAAATAATTTTGCCAACTATACAATGTCCATTGCTGAATTGATTGCTTTGTACTATATAAATCTCTTGTGAGATTATTTCATATGGTTATTGCCACCCAATATGACAGGAGGAAAGAACATAAGCCACCATCTGCCATCAATTCAATGAGATCCACATAGCCTAGCTTGTAACCAAGATCATGCAACCAGATGATTCTTATCAAGTCATAATTTTTGAATATTTTTCTTGATCCAATTGGAGATAATAATTCCCCATTTCTTGTCAGTTTGGTCTCATCACAATTTGTTCTATATTGTATACCACCATATTGGCTAAGGAGTTGGCCTCCACGTTGGCCTCATGATAAACATGGTTGGCTATATAGTCTTTTAGCTTTGTTGTTAGTTCTAAAGCAACATCAAGAAAGGCCTTCAATTTCTAATTTTGAATAGATCTATTTTTAGGGAGTTTATGATTACAAGTGACTCACCTTCAATTTCTAGTTCACCAATTTCTAAGTTTAGACATATTTTTAGGTCAAAAGTGAGGACATGCAATTCTCTTAAATTATTGTTTGTTCTCTAGATAATGGTTTTGCAGCTCTATAGATGACTTGTCCATTCCAATCTCTTATGATGCATCATGCCCTAGATATTCTCATATTGGCTCTTGATGCTTAGTCAATCTTTAGCTTATACCACCTAGATTGAGTTGTTCTCTATTATGCCAAAATTCGAGTGATACGAGACTTAACTCCCTTGACCTCGTTAACAAGAAAAAATATAATCAAATTTTAAAAATCTATTATAGGAAAGAAAAATTTTAGGTGGATTTTGAGTATTTTCTTGTGTATTTTATGCATACAAAAGAAAGTATTCTATATTAAGAAAATGAAGCTAATTGTAAAAATCAGTAAGCTAAATAATTCATTTCTCTTTGCAATTTAAATGACAAACTAAAAATTATAAGAAATAGGCCAAGTGAATTACATTAACTAACTAATTCATATATTTTTTATCATTCACAATTGAAATAATCCCAGCTACACTTGTTTTGTATACAATGATGACCATTATAATAGACTTTTGTTGATTTTTTTTTTTGTTCACAAGTAAAAATGCTCATTTTATTCTTCCTTGATGATTTTAAGATTTATGGAAAGAATAAAAATGTTATTTTCAAAATATATTAAATTAAGAAAATAAAAATAATATTATCTTTTTACTAGTTTTGTTGTTCACAAGTAAAAGTATTCATTTCTTCCTTCCTTAATTTACTAACTTCCTTAATTTACTAACTTTATGTAATGATTTTAAATATTCTGAAAAGAATAACAATACTACTTTGAAATAGTTTTTTGAAAGAATAAAACTAATTCAATCCAAAACAACTAATAAAACTAATATGGAGTGTAACAAAATGAAAGAAATGAAACAACTAAACTTAACTAGTGACCATTAATCTAATATACTAAAATAAAGTTAATTAAATTCATACTTGGAATAAAAAGCAATCCAATATGAAGAAAAAAATGTTGGTGGTAAAGTAGTCCTTAGAGACTCACTTGTTTGATATCCTTTCTCCTCTCAACTACAGACTCTCTCCCTTTAATTAAAGGAATGTGGGAAAATCAAATTGATGGACTAAAAAAAGAAAAAAAAGTGTTGTTGTTTGTGACTAGTATAGAAGCCTAGAAGTTGTTTAGAGTAATACATTTGATTAAAAAAATGGTATTATTTAAGATCTTAGAGGCTATGCATAGTTTTCAAAAGTATGAGAATCCTAGCACAATCCTTCAACAAAACTTAGATTTGTTATTAATCATAACAATGAGGAAGTAAAAGAAAGAAATTCTCAAGAAGAGATGATCCAAAGACCCTTACAAAATGTTTTATCCACTATGTTAATATCAAGGGAGCCATAAATAGGAAGAAAAACTCAAGTTTAACTATGTTGGGTGTGTTCATTTATAATTAGAATATGAGAAAAAAATGGTGAAATAATAGATGTATGCAAGAAATCATGTATGCAAAAGAAATAAGTTCACTAATTAATTTTAATAGTAATGAATTAAATAGGGTAGATCCAAATTTAACAAAGGGGAAAATCATTTAAAAATAGGTGAATTCATTAATTAACTACCAAAATATAAGTTTTTGTGAAGAGGAGATTTTCTACTCCTGAGTCTTTAGGACAAAGAAGAGTCTATAACTTGGCGCAAATGGTCCTCAACTACCTCAAGGAGCAAAGATCAAGTGACAGGATAAAATGATGAGAGTTTTAAAATCAGAAAGCGTAGATCACAAAGGTTTTCTAGATAGATTGGTGATCTCTCGATCAAGGATGACAACGTGAAATCAGAAAGAGTAGATCAAAAAGTTTTTTTGGATAGACTGGTGAGCTCTCAGTTAAATATGACACCATCGAATCAAAAAGAGTAGATCACAAAGGTTTTCTAGATAGACTGGTGAGCTCTTGGTCAAGAACGACATCGTGACGTGCTCACGTCTCAATGGTGCACTAACATCTCATATGGACCAAAAAATGAGAATATCATAGAAACAACTTAAGTGACTAGTATTGTTCTGATTGCTAAGAACTCTTAAGAACACACATAAGGGTTAGTGCAGGATCATGGGGGTCCAAACTAGGCCTCTAAGTGGCAATGAAAATTAAAAAAATAGAGTTATGAAACTTGACATAAAAATTTGTATAGGTTATTAACATAATTTGAAAAATATGTAGTAACAAAAGTTGTAGCAAATTGAATGTAGTTTCTAGGATACTAGTCCCTTTTTGGAAAAAAGTAAATCTGTTTTGTGAAAATTTGAAATTTCAATGTAGTGATACTAAATTTTGAAGAAAAAAATAAGAAGCAAGTGTATGTCTGACCACCCTAAGTACAAGATTTTTTTTTTTTTTGGAATCTTTCAATATAAGTAGAGGACACATGCCTGGATGTGCTGAATTTTTTTTTATGTAAATAATTAGTTATGATTTTTTTAGTAGAACATTTCATATTTATTAAAATGTTTGTGTCTAACCACCATAATTTGGTCAAAAATTTATGAAATTCAATTTTTTAAATCCTATAGTATGTGAAGCATGGAATGTGATGCATCTTGTAGGTTTAAAAAATCTTAAGTAGTTTGAAAGTTATAGAAGTTTTTCTATTAGCCTATCAATCAGGACTTTAGTCGTAGTGTATGTAGAAAATCAATAATAATTATTTATTAAATTTAGAATAAGGCATAACTTATATTGGCAAAAAGCTGACAGTTTTTTCTATAAACCCTTTTCATTTCAAGAAATTCAGATAAAAAAAAGTCATCAGCCACAAGGGTGAACTTTAGAAAACTAAGAAAATTTTCTAAACACATTTTTTGTGTTGACTTTCTAGGTTAGGCAATCTTGAACCAAATCCTGAGCCTACTAATTTTGTAAAAAAAAATGGATATCCATTTAAAACAAATATCTATTACCAAGTATTATTTATAACACATAATATTTAATATTATGTATTATATAATATTATATTATATTATATACTATATACTACATATATTTTTTATAGTATATTATATATACTATATGTATTAAATATTAAATATTATATTAATATTATGTAATATATATAATATATATTATATAATATATTTAATACATAATATATATTATATAAGTTACATATTATATATTATATATTTATTTATGTGTGGTCAATTCACAAGAGAGTGCGAGACCTGAGAGAGAAAGAGAGAGAGAGAGAGAGAGAGAGAGAGAGAGAGAGAGAGAGAGAGAGAGAGAGAGAGAGAGAGAGACCTAAGAGAGAGGGAGAGAGAGAGAGTTGAGAGGAAGAGTGTTTTCCAGTGTTGGGATCCTCTAGAATAAGAAGTGATGCAACCATCAAATAAGACCATTATAACTCAATTCAACATGAACATGCCATTAAAACCTTCAAGCTTAATAACATGTCATTAGATCCTTCATGTAAAAGGTATAAAATCATCATGAATAAGAATCATTATCTTTGAACCATGATACATAAACATGAACATTATGTACACCATAGGGGTTCAATGCAACCTTTAAACAAAATCCTTACAATACAACATGATATATGTTCATTAGATTGTTCATGTTGAAATCTATGCAATAATCATGATCAACAAATAAGACATCACTCAACCATGATGCATGAACAAAAACTATATGTATGCACACTATATATGAGCAAACACTAAATTAATAGATTAATTAATATTTATTACTATTTTTTTTTCTCATCATTATACTATTATATTCATAAATTCACACTAAAAATATCCATCCAACCAAATTCTTTATAAAATATCCATCCAACAAAATTCTTTATTAAATATCCATCCAAGTTCAAATTCTTTATAAAAATAAGATCATTGTCAGTGTGAACTTCAAAATTCAATAAAATTCAATAAGATCATTGTCTTAATAAATTTTTGCAGCTCCCTGCTGCATCTCTTCATTTCTTTGTGTTTTCCTTTTCAGAATGGGACTGTCTCCTCTCCTCTAGCCATCATTGATACTCATCTAAGTCCACATCAATGGACCTAAAAACATCAACAAAATTTTGCATTGTAGATGCAAAACACCTGAAATATGGTGGAATACATTTTTCATTCTGAATAGCATTAACTTGATCCTAAATGGATTAAACATTCTCATTCCTGAATGGATCTAACATTCTCATTCCTGAATGGATCTAACATTCTCATCTATTTGTTCTCGAAAGTGAGCACCATTAGATGAAGGTGGTAGAGGTGGGGGGTTACAAGGTGGAGTGGGTGGAGCTGGAGGGTGTGGATCCATGATTAGATATAAGTGAACCTACATTAAATTTGTAATTTCAAAATGTGAGATACATGTTTAAAAATCCCCTTAAACCATTCAATATAAATGACTTAATTGAATACAAATGAAAAAATGGGTAAATCTCATTTATGTCTAAGGAATGTAAATGTTTTTTTTTATTTTTAAAGTGACGTAAAATATCATTAAAAAATACATTAAATTTTTATCTCACTGCAATGTGGAAGTGTTAAGCTCCAAAATTCCAATACTTAGTGAATCTAGATACATAGTCAGTAATGGTTTAACAAAACTTATCCCAACAACCATAGGGAAATGGGAAAATTTAATGGGTGATAATCAATGGGCTATGTAGGAGGCTATCATACAATATGATACAATATGATAGCCTCTTGCATAGGCCATCAATTATTATCCATTAACTTCGCCCATTTCCCTATGCCTGCTAGGACAAGTTTTGTTTGGCCAGTACTAACTATTGATCCATATTCACTAAGTATTGGAAATTTAGAGCACTTCCAACAAGGGTCCTTTCTATTTTGAGAGCTGAGGAGAGTCAAAAGAATTATTTTGTTTAGCAAAGAAATACTAACTTAAAAATACGCAACTAAGAAAGAATTTAAAAAACATGAGAATAAGTGATAAAGAAGAAGGAAAAATAGACAAGAATGTAAAAGAGTTTAAATAAATGTAGAAAGGGGGTAATGAAGGTTCAATTTTATGTTTTTTTCCAGTAATGAAGGTTCAATTTTTTTGTTTTTCACTAACTAGGGTTTCAAATTTTTTTATAGGTCTAGATTGAGGGAGAGTGGGAGAGGGGGGAGGGAGGGAGAAGGAGAGGGATAGTGGGAGAGAGGGAGAGAGATAGATGAGGGAGAGAGGGAGATGGGTAGAGAGACAAAGGGATAGTGGGAGAGGGAGGGAGAGGGAGAGGGAGGGGAGGGAGAGGGGAGAGGGGGAGAGGGAGAGAGAGAGAGAGAGAGAGAGAGAGAAAGACTTGAGAGGGAGAGAGAGAAAGACCTAAGAGGGAGAGGGAAAGAGAGAGAGGGAGAGGGAGAGTGGGAGAGAGGGAGAGTGGGAGAGTGGGGGAGGGGGAGAGGGAGAGAGGGAGATAGAGATAAAGCAAGACCTGAGAGGGAGAGTGGGATAATATATATTATATATTTAATATATTATATGTATTAATATAATATTAATATATATATATATAATATAGTAATATAATATTAATATATATATATATATATATATATATATATATATATATATAATATAGTAATATAATATTAATATATATAATATATATTAATATATATATCATATATTATAACAAATAATAATTCTTAAAACTAAAGTAAACATATATTCGTTATGAACGTATATCCATTTTCTTTGATATATGTTAGATACTCTTGCACGAGCAACAATATATATTAATATAATATTAATATATATACTATATTAATATATAGTATACAATATATAAATATATATAATAAATTAATATAGTATATTAATATATAATAAATATATATAAATTATAACATATAATAAAGTAAACAGATATTCGTTTAGTAAGTTATATAAAAAACAAAAATGGGACTGTTTTGAGTATTTCAATAGTCCCTACATTCTTTATATCATGCAATTCTCATGCTTTGTCTTCATCAGACAAAATTCTGCTTTTGAAAGATTCTCTTGCACTTTATTTACAATTACAATCATTTGTTTGTGTAATGGGGAGCAGCAGTCGCCATAATAGAAAAGGTAAAAGGAAACTAACAATAGATCAAATTGAAGCATATAGAGCAAAAAATAGAGAAATTCATAGGAAAAGAAGATAAGGTATGGAAAATATTCAAATTGAAGCTTTTGTTGTACCGTTATATGTTAATTCAAGTGAAGATGAAATAGAATTTGAAAATATTGAACATCATATTGAAATTGAAAATGAAAATGCGAACAACATTAAGAATGAAAATGTTGTTGAAAATGTTATTGAAAATGAAAATGTTGTTGAAAATGATATTATTGAAAATGAAAATATTGTTGAAAATATTGAAAATAAAATTGTTATTGAAAATGTTGGAAATATTAAAAATAGTGAGAATGAAAATGTTAATAGCATTGAACTTGAAAATGAACCTTATATAACACCTAATTACATGAGAACCCCTAAATGGTTGCTTGAAATAGATGAGAACATAATAGATAATCTTGAAGGGAAAAGGTCACAACGAATGGTTCATTTGCGGGCTACCAAAATGTTTAATGAATACTTTCTGATAAGACATTAACCGAACAATGTCAACTTTTCGTGCAATTACTTAAGATTTACAAAATGAGACAATTATTAAAAAAATTGAAGATTCATCTCACCAAAAAATTAGAAAAAATTAGTATTATTGTAAAAAATATTTTTAATGCTCTAACCTCTATTGGAAAGACTAGTAAGGAAGAAGATAAAAGGGTTGCTCGTAGAGTGATCACAACCTCACTAGTAATCCATCATTTGAGAAAGGCTCATTTAATGAGACAAACTTGTATTGATTTAAATATAAATTATAAAACATTGAATAGAGCACTCTCAAGAAGAGGAAGACTCGATAGTCCTCTTCAAAATGATACGTGGGCTTTTAGTGGGGGCTTCCACGTGTTGATAAGAAGCTAACCAATAATGTAAAGATGAAAATTGAACATTTTTCGAACTCTCACTCTAGAGTATCACTGAATGTAAAAAATGTTTTAAAGTTACGAATTGGTAATTGAGATTTTACACCGCATCCTAAACATTTATTAGAATGTATCCAAACAATTTTGTACAAAAGATTTTTTCAAAAAAATCCAAATTTGCAAATCTCACAAAGGGATTTTGGGTCTTGCAAGCCATTTTATTGTGTACCTATTAATGTTCGTAATACATGTTGTAAATACCATGTTGAATTTTCAATGTATCATGAATTATTATGCCATATTCATTCTATTATGCATACTGACAAAATGTTGCAAGAGTGTCATGCAATACAACTTCCCAAGTCATCCAAGGACTTGTTAGATTCATTTTTATGCATTAGAGGTGATGGTTGCTTATTTTATAGAAATGATTGTTTAAATGAAATGTGTTTGTAATGTGGTGGTTTATCGAAGTTTGTAACATGCTTTCATGAGGGCAACGATCATGATTTTGGTAACAAGATTGTTGAGAAAAAAAGGTTTAAGACAGTCAAATACACATTGAAGAGTGGAGGTAGGGGTTCTAGATGTGACTTGGTTGCAAGAGAGGTAAGTATTGCTGATTTTATTTATGATTTTAAGAAAAATATTTTCTATAAGTATGCAAGGCATAGCCATAGGTCGCAATGGTTGGATCGGAAATTCAGGATGTGTAAGGACTCTTTCCCCATTGGAACTATTGTATCCATAGTTGATTTTACTGAAAATTACACATTGCAACCACAAAATGAAGTATAATGACAATATTATAATTCTATTCAAATTGTTATTTTTGTCCACATAACATATAGACATTCCCCTAATAGTACAGAAGAGGATATGAAGATAATCGGGCAGTACCATTTTTATATGAGTGATGATAGATCTCATTCATTTGAGTTTGTACAACATTGTTTTGAAAACTTTTTTGAGTTCTTATAGGAAAAAGGTATTGTAATGGGTCCACATTTGATTTGGTTAGATAACTGCATAGGGCAATTCAAGAACGCTCGCATGTTTTATTGGTTGAGTAGGATGCATATAGAGAGGGGTGTACCACATATTTAGAGTTTTTTCGAAGTTGGGCATGGAAAAGGCAAGCTTGATGGCGCAAGTGCATGTGTGAAGAGAGCTTTGGTTAAGGAACAAATGAAGATCGGAGGTGGTGCACCATTCAATGATGCATGTTCTATTGTTGATGGGTGCACTTATGCATTATCATGATGAGGGACACTTGATTCACAAGTGTGTAGGTTCTTTTGGTTGGTTGAGGAGGGAACAGTGGGAGACAAAGTGGAATGCCAAAAAATTAGAGATTCTTCAAAGATGCATTGATTTCAAAGCTCAGATACGGGTGCATGGACCATATGGACATGAGAGATGACTTATTTTTGTTAGAATTGTATTCAGTGTGATTGGGATCAGTGTGAGTCAAGTGAGTGGTTACATACATGGATTCCACAATACCTAACCCTTTTATCTATAACACAATCCTCTTTAGAAGATGGAATGGAAAGTTAACTTGACTACGACCATCTTTCAGATCTTGTACAGCCAAGAGACATCTATGCAGTTGTAGTGCTATAGGGGAATGAAGAGGGATAAGACTATTGGTTGGAACGATGTGTATAGGGAAAGAAAAAGCTAACACAATCAATGATAGATGATGATGGGTTCATGTATCCTACATGTTCAGTTGTTGTTTCTCGAACTTGGTTGCATTACCATTTCATCATTGTTTAGGTTGTTTAGAATAATATAGATTTTTTATTTTAAGAATATTTTCTAGTTTGCATAACAATTTCATCATCATTTACGTTGTTTAGTATAATATATATATATATTATTCTGAGTATATTTAGATTTTGATAAAACACTTATGATCATACAATTTCAGTTGTTGTTTCTGGAACTTGGTTGCAAACATATATGATTAGAAAGAACAAAATACCTACATTTGAAGACTATGAGAAACACAAAACCATTCTCATGTATTCATACCTTGTTATAGCAACAAATGTTAAGTTATTAAGACATCATGCTAGACAAAAAACAAAGGAACTATGGACAATTAGTAGTGTTGATCATGAGACATTACTCAAAACTATGAAGGTAAGAGATGACCCTTTAAGGTCACTTGAGTAGCGAATAATTTGTTGTATGAAATAGGTATGATATTGTTCATCACATTTTGATATTGTTTATCTGTTAAGGTTCATTATTTAGGTTGTTTATAATAATATAGATTTTTTATTCTAAACATCTTTTCTAGTTTGCATTACCATTTGATCATCATTTAGGTTGTTTAGAATAATATAGATTTCTTAGTCTAAACATCTTTTCTATTGTGATCATATAGATTTGTCATTCAAAGTATATTGTAATGTTCGTGGCAATTTTGATCATGGAATTGTTGCAACAATAGCTAGCTCTGATCCTTTGGCAGAGGTATGCGACAGATTAGAATAATATAGATTTGTTATTCTAAGCATATTTCCTAGTTTGCATTACCATTTGATCACTATTTAGGTTGTTTAGAATAATATAGATTTGTTAGTCTAAGCATCTTTTCTATTGTGATCATATAGATTTGTCATTTAGAGTATATTGCAATGTTCGTGGCATGATGGATCATGGAGCTGCTATAACAATAGCCGACTATGATCCTTTGGCATAGGCATGTGACATATTAGAATAATATAGATTTTTTATTCTAAGCATCTTTTCTAGTTTGCATTACCATTTGATCATCATTTAGGTTTTTTAGAATAATATAGATTTGTTAGTCTAAGCATCTTTTCTATTGTGATCATATAGATTTGTCATTCGAAGTATATTGTGATGTTCGTGGCACAATGGATCATGGAGCTGCTACAATAATAGCTAGCTCTGATCCTTTGGCAGAGGTATGTGAAAAATTAAAATAATATAGATTTGTTATTCTAAGAATCTTTTCTAGTTTGCATTACCATTTGATCGTCATTTAGGTTGTTTAGAATAATATAGATTTGTTAGTCTAAGCATCTTTTCTATTGTGATCATATAGATTTGTCATTCAAAGTATATTGCGATGTTTGTGGCATGATAGATCATGGATTTGTTGCAACAATAGCCAGCTCTAATCCTTTGGCAGAGGTATGCGATAGATTAATAAATTCAACATTATATTTGCTCTTCTATGGCTTGTTATTTGTTAGTTTTTGTGATGCTTGTATGTAGTTTAACTGCTACCTTGATGGTTTGTACATGTGCTTGTCACTCCAGAACATCAATGTGGTACTGCCATGGAAGAGTGTGCCAACCGCAAGGGAAAAACATGATCAATTTCCTTCCCCTACTAGGAAATGACTATGTATTAGGGCCATTTGTTGTATGCCTACATGGCATTTTATAAATGATGCAGGGGCATCAGGAGCCTCATAAGCATACCCTTTTTTCATTTTTGGTTTTTAGGTTTTTTGAGTGTTTTGGAGTCTAATAAGGTCATTTATGACCATTTGGGATCATGTTGATCCATTTTGGAGTGTTATAGGATCATTGGTTACAAAATGTAAAAGTTGTCAATGTTGCTAAAAAAGTTGTCAAGCAACTTTAGAAAAAGTGTCAAGTAGGTGTTTTGTTAGCAAACTAATAAAAAAGGTGGTTTCCAACAGTTGTTTTGGATGAGAAATTTATAAAAATACCCTCAAAACTTGAATGGGGGTTGGAGACATTGTTTTCGCAGTTTTGGTGAATGAAAACATTGTTTTTTTTGTGCATTTCTAACATTGTAGATCTATTTCTTCATTTTGTATGGATTTGTACTTGTACAAATGTGAAAATTCCTACAGAAGATGGAGGAATGATATACCTTTCATTTGCAATTGGTTTGGTTAATTTTTATTATGGTTTAAAAAAATTATTGTCATTTTGGTGAAAATAGTCCCAAACCCTGCCTAGGGTTTCCAACCTTTGAAATAATGCCATAACTCGAGTTTCCACCATGGGAAAATGCTAAAAATTGGTGAAAAATTCTATCTTGGCATCATCTACATCCCTAAAAGTTTTGGAATCATTTCATGCACGTGGTAAGGAGATCTCTTTAATAGAAACTTCTGATTTGTAGTCTCATTGGGATAGTCATAAAACCTATTGTATGGTTTCTTGGTAAATTCTTTGCATTGTCTCTTAAATTTTTAGTTTAATAAACATTTTTCCATGTTGTTGAAGGTCTATACATGCCAAGGAGTCAATTGGGAATCATGATCCTTCATTGTTTAGCCTTTTGTTTGAAGTCATTTCCTTGTCACACCTAGGGGCAAACATGTCTAATTTGCACAAATATTTGCATTGATCACTTGTTTGGTGTTGTATATGTTTGGGAACCCTTGGAGAATGTTCAAACAAGTTTGAAAAGACCATGTTTTCCCTTGCACCATGCTTCCCTCGAGGGTTGAGTGATGTTAGGGTGTTGTCCCATGTGTTAGGCTTGAGGAACACATTGCCAAAAATGACCAAAGAAGAACTTGTGCCTTGTTTACTTTTATTGGAAAGTGTCAAGACTATTGTTTTGAGTCCTTCCTACTTTGCATCATTTTTGGTATCAGATCCCAAAGATCTGGGCAAGGGAAGTTTTGGAATTTTGTGTGTTGTTTTTGACAAGTTGAAGTGAAGAACTTGGATGCCAAAAGAGTAGGTAGTGAGGAAAAGGGAAGAAAACCTAGGTGAGGTATCACGAAGATAAGAAGATGCAACAACAAGATAAGAAAGAAGGCCTCAAGAAGAAGGACAAGATGAAAGAAAATAGGGTAAGCATAGTTGTAGAGTTTGAAAAACATGTTGAGCTTGTATTAGAACAATGTCTTGAGAAAGCCTATCAATAAAATGTTTGGCATTGGCCAATGAGAAAGAAAGTGAAATGACCCATAAAGAAGATTATTCAGAAAAAGAAGAAAGCAAAGGATGGTGTTGTGCCCTCAGCACACATGCCCCGTTCGTAACGGGGACCCTCTATTCTTTCGCCTTGCTGGGTCGTTCTTTTGCCGCCTCATTTTGCATGCCCCCATTTTTGGTGTCCTAGATGGTCAACATACCTTCAAGCTTCCGTCTTTGGTTGACTGTGTTTTCCCCCCTTCATCCTAGTTATGTCCTGGAGCCTTCTAGACTTTCCGTGGCAGTTTTCTTCTACTAGTGGCCTTGGGCCCTCCTGGGCCCACCTCGTTGGGTTTCCCTTTCTGGGTTTTCACTGTTCCCGAATGGCGGAAGGTTCCCACCTTCCCGAATCTTGGGCCCTAGTTCCCTATTTTCCGCTGGTTTAAAAGTTGCAAATTTTGGGTTACCTTCACATGTCCCGGGTCTAGTCCGCCGAAGTTCTATCCTTGGATTTTCTTGTGAACTTCACCATTCCTGACGGCCGATCTGGGCCGTCTTTCTGCCTCCCAGGTCCCAGGTCCTCCTTCGTCGTCGGCTTCCAAAAGCAAGTTTCCAATGGCCATTTTGGCACATCCTTCTGGACATCGGACCCCAGACCTCCCACCACCGTCCACTGATTTCAAATCCACCATTCTTGGTCGGCCGTACCAGCATTAAATGAGGCCATTAAATGTAGATGAGGGTATAAATATTGGTCCCCAACCTGTCATTTTCATTTGTTAGGTTTGTAGAAGAAGATTAGAGTGCTTTCCAAAAGAGATTGGTGCATCAATCGCCTGTCGCCCTTGTGTCCGAGATCACCATTTGGCCACCCATTGTTGATTCCACACCTTCTGCTATCGGGCTTTCGAGGTAGGTTTGTCGTTCATTGCACTAAATTTTTTTCTATGATTTTACGTTTAAGATAATGAACAACATGGGCAAAAAAATGAATTCAACTGATAGAACACACTAAGACCCACAAAACCCACGTTTTGGAATCTTGAAAAACTCCAAATTGGCCTCCTAACATTGAACCAGAACCAAACGTCGTCGCCGATGTTTGTCACACAGGGCATTCATGCCCTCCAGGCCCGACACCTCTCTCCGCTGTTAAAGAACTCAAACAATGAAATTTTAAGCCGCGAAGTGCCCTCTCGAGCCCCCCACCCCAGGACGCTGTCGGCCAACTGCCGTGAAACTTAACACTCAAAATCGGCTTTCATTTCCACCTCCTGGGCTCGCCTCGCCGAGTCTCCCATCTTGGGTCTTTGTCGGGCATTTGTCGTTCCTAAATGGCAGAAGGCTACCACCTTCCCGGACCCCAAACCCCGTTTCGATGGGTTCCAAATGGTCAAATTTACAAACATTTTTGACTGCCTTTTCCCGTCCCGGGTCTATCCCGTCGGACTTCCATCCTCGAAACTCTGCTCTGCCCTCTCCATTCCCAAATGATGGAAGGAGTACGCCTTTCCTCCCTTCGAGTTCTGTTCGTCTGTTGGTTGTCCAGGGATTGAAACTAAGTTACTTTTCCTTCATGCCACCGGGCCCCGGTGTGCTGACTTCCGTCTACGGGCCGCCGTGGAGACTCCGCCATTTGAAATGGTTGTGGGACAATGTCTCCCCACCTCCCAGGCCCTGACCTTTCATTTTCTATCTCCACTTATTGGACTTCACTCGTCAGGGTTCCCTTCACCTTTGTGCGATGCACAAGAGCGAAACAGTTGCGTCTTTCCGAGCCTTGGGTTCTGACCCATCAATTGCCAAACACTCCACTAGGTCCGTTCTATCGAAGTTCTATCCCTGGGTTTCAGTGCGGGAATTTTTGTTCAGAACGACAAAGTAGGGACGACCTTCTGCCCCTCTGGACCCGAACTAATTTCTAGCTTTTGACTTTCCGTGTCCCGGTCCCTGAAGTTTCGACTTTGAAATTTTGTTTCTTCGAGGCCCTTGTAAACAACAAACTCCTAGCAGCTTTCCGACCCTAAACCTCTGGGTGCTCCTAAAGTGGTCAAAATAACCTCAAACTTGAAAACCAATCTCGACCCACGTGATAAAATTCAGCCCTCTTTGACATAAGCCTTTCAAACCATCAAAATGTGAAGACGAGAGAAACCACTTGGATTGCCCCAACCTGTTCGCCCTTTCCAAAACAACATTCCTGCCAAGGAAATCTGGCCCCTTGGTCCTGAATTGTCCAACAGCCCTTCAAAAAGTGACTAACGACATCTAAAAGATAAAATTTAACTTCGTTATTCATAGGATATCTAATTGGATTGTGTCAACAAGATGTTGACTAATGATAATGCTTTTGGTATTTGGTTTTACTCATTATGTTCATGTTTGCAGGCTATATGGAATCGGGTGCAAGACCCTCGGGGGCAGCTGGAGAGAAAGACAAAGGAAAGAAAGCAAGCAAAACTCCTTGTGGAAGAGAAGATAAATATCAGATGAAATACCAGCTCCAGGGTGAGCCTTTGCATTCAAAAATCATCACCGACTGGAAAGAGATCACCGACACCAATATCGGCCACGTCGATATTGATGAATTCAAGCAAAGGGTTAGAGTCCACGCAAAGACTGATAATGCAAGATCAATCAGACAGAGTGGGATTGCGAAAGTGGCAGGCTTCTCCTCGTCTCTCATTGCCCCTGAATTAGTCATGGTCTGCCAGCAAACCTACCAGCCCCAAACGAGAACCATTGTTGACAAAGATGGGAACATCCTCGCTAACATGTCAGCCGAGGGAATTACTAAAAATTTCCACATTCCCACCTTTGAGGAAATGGAGGTGCCCACCATGGAGGAAGGAAAGGAAACTTGGGATGAAAACCCAATGGGCTGCAAAAAGTTGATAAATCAATATTAGTTCAAGGAGAAAAGAGGCAACACTACGTAGGTTCCCCAGGAACTCTTTCATGGCGATTTCTATGAAGACTAGCACAACCTAGTAACCATGCTGAGCCAGGTAATGGGTCTCCCTTTTGCTGCGTTTTTCCAAGAATAGATGGTATATTTTGTTGAGTAGATCCTCCGTGGGGATGAAGACATCACCACAAAAGCCTCATTCTACTAGGGAGGCATCACAAGTGACTACTTCCATGAGCAATTTATGAATGTGAAAAGGAGTTCCAAGTTATACATGACCTCCTATCTGGTCTATTCACTAGAAGAGAAAAGGAAGTACAACAGATTATTTGTGGCACCCGATGAAGAGCAGGGCCAGAGATTAAAAGCATATGATAGATTACCCCAGCTACAATTCAAAAACTTCAAGAAGGAGTATTGCAGGGTGAATGACGCCTTCATTGGCCACATCATCTGGTTGCTTGGAGGGGATTTTGAGAGAAGGCTCTCTCACAGCACACGAGCGTTCCTGAAATAGTACACCTTCCTGTTTATTCAATTCCACAAATTCACATATATTCATGCACAAGGCTTCATAGAAGGGCCAAATAAGCTGCCCCAATACCCCAATGACCGAATTATACTACTAGAACTCTCCCATCAACTACAACATATACACTCAGTCCTCGGCAGTAAACATTTGGTAGGGATTCCTTATCCCTTAGCCTTCGGTTAGGGGATGTATAAATTGCAAACTTCCCAGTGCACTGGGAATTCAGAAAAGGAGTTGGAGGAGTACCACTTCCACCTACACACTGCTCATCCACGGGTAGACCCCTATGGGCACGTAAGAAAGGCACTAGGACTAGAATATGCTCACCTACATCATGTTGAAGATTTCTGGGTAGACTGCTAGGATGAAAAAGAGGTGCGTGCGAGGCATTACATGCAGATGACCGCATATTTCATGAAAAGGGTGTAGCTATTTCCTATACTAGACCAGGTTGATGAGGATGAAGGCACCGTCATGGACCCCAGGTACATTGCAGTCACTAATTTTCTGCTACCAATGATAGACTGGGATGAGCAGGAGGTCGATGACCTCAACATTGTGACTAAACTAATCATGGCTCGAACCAAAGAATGGATTGATGGACAAGTAGCCCAATTAAAGAAACAAGAGGTTGGCTTGACATATAAAGGGCTCAAGAGTGAGGCTAGTGCCACAGAGGATGTCACTGCTACAACTTTGACAGGCGGGACATCCAAATCTCCTTTGCTCACCAGATCAAAAAAGAGGAAAGGGACTGAAACAAAGCAGTCTCCAGATCCTAAGGTGTATGCAAGGAAAGATTTAGGAGGTTCACCCTCCAAGAGGCCCGAGCGAATAGGAATTGCCACAAAGCAGCCGACAATTCAAGAAGGTGAAGAAGAGAGGGCGGATCAGCCATAACTCCTTCTGACTCCCCTTGTTCTGACTACCCTGCCATGTATTTCCCAGGCCATGGTCACCATGTCCCCACCCGTGGTGGATATCTTAGTCCATCTCACCTCTTCTCCCCTGGCTGGGCCCATCATAATGATTGAATCTTCATCCACCATGACTACTCCTCTTTCCTTCGCCACCATGTCACCCACCACATCACTCCCATTAGCAATGGTGACAACACCAATGCCTGTGCTTGCATTACCAGAGGCTTTCTCATGACACATGCAAAATATCCCCTCCAAGCTCTCCCAGATCTTCATGGACCCCACCATTCAGACTTCCTTAGCACGGGTCCTTGCCATTGCTAAATGAGACCACCAACAATGGAGGCCACAATGTTAATTTTCGAGGAATGGGAGAGACGGGAGCAAGAAGCCTCAAAGGAAATGGAGGAGGAAGTCGATGAGTACCATGAACACCAGACGATTGATAGGGTGGTCTATGAGGAAGAAGGAACATGATCTTCCAAGAGTGGAGATGAAGAGGAGGGTATAGATGGTCGAACTATTGTGTAGACCTTCGATGATGATCTCGAAGAGGAAATGACCAGACAAATGAAGCATGATGAAGAAAAGACAAAAAGGTCACCTCCCAGAGAAGAACAAGAAGGTGGTAGGACAGCAGAAATGGTGGAACTCCCTACAGGGGGACAGTTGGAGGTTGTGCCATCTCATAGAGAGGAAGGAAATGTAGAAGAGGAAAAACTTGAGGAGTATGGGCATGAGGACAAACAAACTGAGGAGGAGAAAGGAAAAGGAATTGAAATAGAGGAAAGTCTTTGAGGGAGATTGACCACTAGGCCTCCTGTCAAACGCCTCACATTCATCCAAGACTCCAATGAGGAAGAAGGAGACAACACCAAAATGAAAGAAAAGACTCCCATAGGTGAATAAATGGAGATTCAGACAGAGGGAGGCAAGGGTGATCGAGAATTGCCCAAGGAAAAATATACCATGCCTGAATGGCTGGACAAGCAACTTGAAAATAAGACTCTTGCCCCAAAGGACCCAAGAGCGAGGCTAGAAGCTATCCTAGCCCAAGCACAAATCTCAACCAAGAAGGAGAAGAAGCCTAAAGTTAGGTCCAGGGTAACGATGGATGCTTCCGGATCTCAAACAGTGCAGATAGCAACACCGGTGGTAGGCCAAAAGGGAGTAAGCTATAACGTCTCCACCATTAACTTGGGGATTGCTACCAAAGAACAAAAGGTGGAACATATTGAAGAGTCAGTAGCTATGGTGGTGCACCTAATACAACAAGATAAGGTGTCAAAAGATGAGCTTAAAGCACAAGTAGCCACCTTGACGGATTACATCCAAAAATGGTCTTCAATGGATGACATGCCTACCACGTCCATGGCTCTGCCCCAACTACTGTCCAAAGAACAGATTGACATACTGGGAAAGAGGAAGAACTTGGATAAAACTACGAAGAGCTAGTTCTAACAAGTCATGTACGTCGGGAACATGGGTATCATCCAGGCTATTCGGATGGCCAACAAGTTTTTAGATTTATAGTAGGCCCTAGAGGGAACCAAGAAGCTCTGCACTGACTTCCCTACAACATATAATTCCACCTATCCGAAGATTGAGGCCATCCTCCGGCTACCAAAGGCCACATGGGAAAAGGAGCTCGCATTCAAAAGGGACGACCATTGGTTGGTGAACGTGTGGAAGCGATATTTTGATAACAAGAGGGAAAGACTAGAGCAGATAATAGATAAGGTGGATCCAGATATCGAATGGCTCAAGGAAATCAGGGTGAACTGCACCTGGTATTTAAAGCTAGTGACAGGATACGACATGCCTACGTGCAAATAGATCTAGAGAAAATAAAGCCTTATTTCCAGAAGGCAATGAAGGATGGGATGTCCAATGAGATAACCATAGATTTCATGAGTTTTTTCACTCGTGCCTTCGCCCAGTTGGAGTTGTTCAGAGATCATGTCACAAAGTATGAAGAAGATTGGAAAAAGCTTGAAGACAACTCGAAAGAATGGAGTTATCAGATGCTATGGTTCAAAATCATAGAGGTTGACAAACTCCAACTAATGATTATAAAATTCATGGCATATGAAACTTTGAAGAAGCAGGAAGGAAACCCTATTATCAGTGAAGAGCTCCTAAAGGAATAGCTACAACAAAACGAGCAATCATCAAAAGACAAAATGCTACAGTACTGTTACTAGATGATGAAATAGGGATATGGACAAAACTGTATTTTAAATTGTAATATATTGGGGGTAGGTAGAACCCTAGTTTGTAGTGAATCTTGGCCACACAATGAGATTGAATCTTGGCCATTTGTTCTACTTTTGGGGCAATATAAATAGGGGGTCTCCTCTCATTTCCAAAGAGAGTTGAGTGTTTGTAAAGACATGCTGCTGAAATTTATAATGAAAATACATTGACTTGGTGCATTTTTTGGATTCTTCACATGTTTCATGATTCAATCTCCTTTGTTAGATGCTTTATTTAGATTTACATTGCTGTTTTAGGTTAGATTTAAATTGCTTGAGTAGATTTTAGTAATGTTGTTCTATAGTTGTGAAAATTGGTGTTGTGTAGATGCCTTCCTTGCCCATACTTTTTGTTGTTTTCCGCTAGTAAATAGTTGTGCAAAGTTAGTCTGGGATTGAATTCAAAGCTTCTCCACACTTTTATCTTTATTCATACATATATATGGTGAATGAATGGTGAAATATTTGCAGGCTTTCGAAGATAGCACAAATTTCATGAGACTGTGAATTTTCTGGTTAAGTGAAATTCCGTTTGAAGGAAGCTGTCCACGATAGGAACTCCATGATTACTGTTCATAGTTTGTCACAAATCCAAGAACCTTCTATCTTCCCTTCTCTTTTTCTCTTTTTTTTAGGAAACAACCAGTGCTAAGGTTCATTACACATTGTAAAGCCAAGCTTAAAGAAAACACTGAAGTTTTAGATTGTTGTTTGAACCCATAGCAAATTGCACCGTAACTCTCATTTTAGAAACTTCAAAATTTAAGATCCACTCCGCATCCAGCTACGTAAGTCCACCCTGTGATTACCAAACAAATCACATCAAACATCAACTTAGGAATTCCATGCAAGTCATGACGTGACACTTGAGAGACCTTAGGGAAATTTTCAGCAACTTGCCCGTTGGAGGTTTCCTTTCAAGAGAGGTGATGCATCTATGCATTGCCTGTGTTGAGAAAGTGTACAAAACACACATCAACAGATGGCTTCTTTGAAAATGGAAGGTGAACTAGAGTCTCATGAATCCTTGGAGATTGCTACATGCAACATACAAAAAGGAGGAGTTTGCAAGCAATGAAGTTATAGAAGAAAGATAATCCATGCAACAGACCATTGAACAGGTAAATGGAAGTACAAATCTTGGTTTTGATCATGTATATGAAAAAGATAATGTAGATATGTAGGTTGATAGGGAGGAAAATAAAAACTTGTCATTACAAGAGGCATGCATTCACCTAACTAGTACATATTTAGATTTGCATGACCAAGATGAAATCTATTGTCTAGAGGGTTTATTTGAGGCAGCGCAAACCTATTTTCAAGACAAAGCACACAAGAAATCTGAATTTGATACTTCAATTGCACAATTTGATGATAATATCCTAGTTGTTGCAACCATGTTGCTAAAAAAGGTCAGAGATGTAGATAATTCAAAAAGGTCAAAGGGAGAGCAACTTTTGGAAATGAATTATAATTTGTATGCCATGTGGAAGAGAAGGGTCATTGCAAAACCTTAGGGAGACCAAAGGTAAAAATGAAACAGGTTTTAGGAATTTTGAAAGAAGTACAGGGCATCATGGAATATAACTTCACAAATTATAGGAGTACAATATGGAAGACATTGCATACCTCTATTCAAGTGGACTTGAATATTTTCTCTTTAGGGAGCATGGTGCAGGGCATCAGGAGCCTCATAAGCATTCCTTTTTTTCATTTTTGGTTTTTAGGTTTTTTGAGTGTTTTGGAGTCTAATAAGGTCATTTATGACCATTTGGGATCATGTTGATCCATTTTGGAGTGTTATAGGATCATTGGTTAAAAAATGTAAAAGTTGTCAATGGTTCTTAAAAAGTTGTCAAGCAAATTTGGCAAAAAGTGTCAAGTAGGTTTTTTGTTAGCAACTAACCATAAAGATGGCTTCCAATAGTTGGTTTGGATGGTAAATGTATAAAAACAACCTCAAAACTTGAATGGAGTTGGAGACATTGTTTTTGAAGTTTTGGTGAATGAAAATATTGATTTTTTTGTGCATTTCTAACATTGCAGACCTATTTCTTCATTTTGTATGGATTTTTACTTTCTTGTACGGATGGGAAACTTCTTGGAGAAGATGGAGGAATGAGATACCTTTCATTTGAAATTGGTTTGGTCAATTTTTGTTATGGTTTGCAAAATTTATTGTCATTTTGGTGAAAACAATCCCAAACCCTGCCTAGGGTTTCCAACCTTTGAAATAATGCCATAAATCGAGTTTCCACTGTGGTAAAATGCTAAAAATTGGTGAAAAATTCTTCCTTGGCATCATATAAATCCTTGAAATTTTTGGAATCATTTTATGCACGTGGTAAGGAGATATCTTTGACAATTTTTTTTGATTTGTAGTCTCATTGGGACAGTCATAAAACCTATTGTATGGTTGCTTGGTAAATTCTCTGCAATGTCTCTTAAATTTTTGGTTTGATAAAACATTGTTCCATGTTGTTGAAGGTGTATATATTCCAAGGATTCAATTGGGAAGCATGATCCTTCATTGTTAAGCCTTTAGTTTGAAGTCATTGCCTTGTGACACCTAGGGGCATCAATGTTTAGTTTGCACAAATCTTTGCATTGTCACTTGTTTGGGGTGGGTTGTATATGTTTGGGAACCATTGGAGAATGTTGAAAAAAGTTTGAATACACCATGTTTTCCCTTACCCCATGCTACCCTCGAGGGTTGAGTGATGTTAGGGTGTTGTCCCATGTGTTAGGCTTGAGGAACACATTGCCAAAAATAGCCAAAGAAGCACTTGTGCATTGTTTGTGTTGAAACCTTGATTGGAAAGTATCAAGACTATTGTTTTGAGTCCTTCCTACTCTGCATTAGTAAATCCTATATTTGATAGAAATTCTTGAATAATAATATCATGTGTATTGTGTATACTTTACATGTATTCAAGTGTATACTTTACAACTTATGTGTATACTTTCTCACTTATGAGTATTCCAATGTATACTTTATGACCTACGTGTTTTCATGCATATACTATGTATTCATGTGTGTAGTTCATGACTTGAGTGTATTTGAGTAAATGATTCACTTATTCACTTACTCACAAGGAGAAAAACGAACCCTAAACCCCTTTGCACCTTTGCACTGCATCCATCTAACCCTTTTTCCATCAACTGAAAACTCAACACCATGAGAAAACGCCTTAGAGATATCAAATATTGAGAGAGGTTATTGTAGAGGGACTCTACATGATCTTGTAGACTCATAATTTTTTTTATATGTGCCACAGTTTTTGAATAATAGCTTGTAAAAGATTGCTCTCTTTTAGCACTTTGGACTCTTAAGGGAAATCACCAGTCCAATGTAATTCAGAGTGATCCGGTGTGTTTGGGTGCAAAAGAGGACCATTCCTAACATAAATGTACCCATTTGGACATGTTGGAACAATTTTTTTGGTCGTATGAGTTGCAGAATGAAAGTTGCACCACTTTGCAACTTTACACTACTTGTATCTGACAATTTTTTCCTGAATTGAAAATTTGTCACCGTGGGAAAATGACTTTGATATAGTAAAAATTGAGAGAGGTTATTGTAGAGGGTCCCATCATAATCCTGTAGCCTCAAATAGAGAGTTTTTCAAGCATCATGATTTCCAAGTAATAGCTTGTCAAAGGTTGCTGCCTTTTTGCACTTTGGACTCTTAAGGGAAATCGTTAGTCCAATGTAGCTTAGAGTGATTCAGCGTGTTTGGGTGCAAAAGAGGACCATGCCTAGCATAAATGTACCCATCTAAATGTGTTGGAACAGTTCATTTGGTCATACGAGTTGCAAAATAAAAGTTGCACCACTTTGCAACTTTACACTGCTTGCATTTGACAACTTTTTCCTCAACTGAAAACTTGTCACCATGGGAAAATTCCTTTGAGATAGAAAAAATTGAGAGAGGTTATTGTAGAGGGTTCCAACATGATCTCGTAGCCTCATACGAAGAGTTTGTAAGCATCATGGTTTTTGAGTGATAGCCCATCAAATATTGCTACTTTTTTGCACTTTGGACTCTTAAGGGATCAAGCCGATTGAATGTAGCTCAAAGTGATTCAACATGTTTGGGTGTGAAAGAGGACTATTCCTAGAATAAATGTAACCATCTAGAAATATTTGAATAGTCCGTTTGGTCATATGAGTTGCAGAACGAAATTCGCACCACTTTGCAACTTTACACTACTTGCATTTGACAACTTTTTCGTCAACTGAAAACTTGTCATTAGGGGAAAACACCTCTGAGATAGCAAAAAATGAGAGAGGTTATTATAGAGGGTACCAACATGATCTCGTAGCCTAAAAAAGAGAGTTTGTAAGCATCATAGTTTTTAAGTAATAGCCCATCAAATATTGTTTCCTTTTGCACTTTGGACTCTTAAGGGACCAAGTTGGTTGAATGTAGCTTAGAGTGATTTGGCATGTTAGAGTGTAAAATAGGACCATTAATAGCATAAAAGTACCCATACAGATGTGTTGGAATACTTTGTTTGGTGATACAAGTTGCAGAACGAAAGTTGCACCACTTTGCAACTTTACATTGCTTGCATCTAACAATTGTTTCCTCAACTAAAAACTCATCATCACGGGAAAAAACCTCTGAGATAGAAAAAATCGAGATAGGTTATTGTAGAGGGTCCCAACACAATCTTGTAGCCTCAAATGAAAAGTATGTAAGTGTCACAGTTTCTGAGTAATAGCCCGTCAAAGATTGCTTCCTTTTTGCACTTTGGACTCTTAAGGGATCGAGTCGATTAAACGTAGCTCAGAGTGATTCAATGTGTTTGGGTACAAAATAGGACCATTCCTAGCGTAAACATAGCCATCTAGACATGTTGGAACAGTCCATTCAGTCGTACGAGTTGCAAAACGAAAGTTGCACCACTTCACAACTTTACACTGCTTGCATTTGACAACTTTTTTCTCAACAGAAAAGTCGTCACCATGGAAACAAGCCTCTGAGATAGCAAAAAACTAGAGAGGTTATTGTAGAGGGTCCCATCACAATCCTATAGCCTCAGAAGGAGAGTTTTTAAGCATCATGGTCTCTGAGTAATATCCCATCAAAGATTGCTACCTTTTTGCACTTTGGACTCTTAAGGGATACCATTGGTCCAATGTAGCTCTAATTGTTTTGGCATGTTTCGGTTTGAAGCAGGACCATTCCTAGCTTAAACATACCCATCCACACATGTTGGAATTATTTTTACAGTAGACTAACCTCCTTTTCATTGACGATAAAATATTCTTCTTATCTTTTCATTCCTTTTGTAAGTGATTAATTTTGGTCTTCAATTATTTTGCTTCAATTTCAACACTTAAGACAACAAGATCCCTTTGTTTGATAGAGTTTTCAACACTTATGACAACAACATTATTTGTTCAAATCCACCTTAACCATCATCTCTCACTTTATTTTCCTGCACAAATTCTTACCAAATACAAAACCTCACTTGCGTTAGGTTGAATGGCATATATGACAACAATTACGATATAGCAAGTTTGGTATGGTTCAAGGTTGATTGACATATATGACAATATCATATCAGTGTTATTGCTTTTGTGTGAAGTGTGCATTATGACTAGTGTACATCAAGCCCATATTGTATGTCTAGTTTGCTTATTGATGCATTATGGTTAGCAACATTCATTATTGTGCATTACAAATTGCATGTGGAAGGTCAAATAATGTGCATGACATGAAGTTGTATTTGGTTTGTTTAATGGTTCTATCACACTCATTTGGTTTGTTTAATGATTGCATCATGATTGAGTGATGTCTTAATTGTTTTGATTATATAGGAAAAATACGTTTTGAAGGGACCTGATACCCTTTACAACTTAAGATACAAATTCTGCTTAAAAGAAACTACCATAAGACACCAGCAACATACCATAATCCATAAAAACAAGACTAAAAGGGTGTTGTACGAGAGACAAAATAATAAACTAACAACAACACCCAACAACATCAAAACAACAAAACAATAAGAAAAAAAACCAAGATCCAACATAAAACATATAGTAGTCAAAAAGAGAGAGAAACACTATTTCATACTGCTTAAGGTGTTGGCCACCTCAATCATTTCCAACAACTCTTTCTTCTTAGCTTTAAAGGACTTTTTCCATTTAGTAGACCCTCTAACAACAGGATCTGGTTGAGTGATGTCTTAATTGTTGATCATGATTATTGTATAGTTTTCACATGAACAATCTAATGAACATGTATCTTGTTTAGTTGTAAGGAATTAGTTTGAAGGTTGCATCAAACCCCTATGGTTGAAAGATAGTGATTCTTATTCAAGATGATTTTATACCTTTTACATGTTATTAAGATTGAATGAATATTAAGTGACATTGATTTTTATCAAGCTGGTTATATTACTTTTGAATGAACACTATAATGACATATATTTAATTAAGTTGTATCCATTTGTTTGAAGTTTTTAATCAATCAAAAGAATCAATGCCATAAGACTGTCATAAGCTGCTTTTTTCATATTTTTTGCCTTGTCTATGAGACAATAATTCTTTGAGGCATATTTTCAAACAATTCTTCTCAACAAATATTATACAGTGCTTCTCATACCATTTTTCATTAATTTTAACTTCTTTTGAAATAAAAATCAACTACCCACTTCATTACAGGGGTTCAAAAAACAAAATAATGTCAAATGTAAATTCATTCAACAGAGCTTGAAATCATGTGTATTCTCAAATTGAGTGTTTGATAAAAATGTTTTGGTAGACATGTATGAAAAATGTGGTACAACTGAAAAGGTAGTGAATTGTTTGAAAAAACTCCTCAAGGAAATGTGGTCTCATGGAATGTAATGTATGTGAACCTTAATATGAATGAACTCTAACATAGATGGATTACCAATTGTAATTCATAAATTCTATTAAAATGCAATTTCATTAATTTATAACATGTTATCGATCATAAATTTAAACCATTCTAAGATAATTATACATTCCATTTTGAAGATTCAAAGTAGAAAGACATGCACATGGGGAACAAATTAGATCGAATATCAATTCTTATATATCAAAATGTAGAATAATTGTGTTTGTGCATATACAAATTTGACATATATGCCTACTCAAAACAAGTTTTACAAATTGTGGCATATATGTCATCTCAAGATCTATCAAACCCTAAGTACATATCAATCTATATTGAATCCTAATCCTATGTTGGACCATCGAAATCAAGCCTCCTTGAAGAACTTGGTTGCTTTGAAGCTTCTTGCACAATAACAATTTAAACCACAAATTAGATTAATTATGTGAATGGTTGACAAGATAGAATAGTAAATAGAAACTTATATATACTATCATTTATAAATTATGAATTTAACATCAAAATCACTATACATGTACTATATTATATCAATAATGCAATTCTTGTTTACCTCAAGTATTGCTCTCTTTTTTTGCAAGATGCTTTGCATATGATTTCGCTTAGGATGATCAAGATTCCTCCTATAAAGAAATGGTCCTAGACTCATCACAGTGCTGAGTCGGGTAGAGGATTATAGTAGGTAAAATAAAAAATGATACAAATTAACATATAACTGTTGAAAAATAATCATATTTACTAAAAATATATCTACTCCTATCTAAACATAAATATTTGCAATATAAAATAAACACATACCTTTTGTGATGCTACGACACTAGATGGGCTTGTGGTGGATGAAGCAACTATGATGGTTTCCTATATAAAAAATGACAAGAAAGTAACACAATTTAAATGCACATGCACATATAATCATAATATCGAGAATAATAATAATAATATATATATATATATATATATATATATATATATATATATATATATATATATATATATATATATATATATATATATACCTATTGTGCAACTTCATCCAATGGGTCATCCCTAGTCAACATGGTTGTAAAAGAGCTAGATTGCTACATAAAAATACAAGATTATATTAGACTATCAATCTATGCAGTACATGTATTTAAACATGATAGATTTCAAAAATTAACATCTAAATAACAATTTAAATAATACCATATACTGATTCTCTAGGGAAAATGAAATGGCTGATTGCATAGCCTCCTACACTTGGGTAATCTACTCGTCTGTCAGCAACTGCTAAAGATTCCAACACATAAACATATATTAGTACAAATATCTCTTATAAAATATGAAAGAATTTAGATAAAACACACCATGAAATTGCTATAAGTCTTATCGATGCTCCCACATCGTCCTTGGTAGCTGATGTCTCTCCTACAAATGGTACACTTTGTGCTCTATCAAGTCCTACATTTGACATATTTGGAACCTCATAGTTAGATGTGTCTATGGGAGCCTCAGTGGACCATTGGAGAGGACCCAAACATAAATTGTTGCACGTCATGCAGTGATGGGGCACAAAAATATGTGTCAAAGAGGATGGTGTACTAGTTGGAGCTAATGATAGTGTACCAGTCGGAGTTGATGCAATAGGTGCACCACCATCATGTTGGGATGTATCAGGTGCATCACCATCATGATGGGATGCACCGTCAAATGGCTGCACAACATGATGGCTCTACATGACCAAATGATCACTTAATGGATGTAAGGCATAAATGCTTTGAGTCCTTGCATCTAAAGCAATCTTAGGGTAAGGTAGTGGAGTCGGGGCAGCAATAGGTAGAGTAATACAAATGGGGGTGACTCAGCGTGCTCTAGGTCTATCCTGTTTCATCCCTCTACGAACACCTTGGAAATATCGCATGCCAAAGTAATTGACATGCCTCCCTAAGACAAACTCAACATATAATTTTCAGAGAAAATAATGAGGGACATCAAGATTATTGGTGGGTGGTTTATCAAAAACCATCCACCAATGTATCCAAAAATTATCTAATATGCCTCTATGGGTGCACTATTTAATTTAAAATTTTGGCTTCTGCACATTAATGGGTTGTCCTATTCTGTGATCAATGAATAACTGGGCTAATTGGGATTTTTCAATATCAAGTGCCCTCACCTCATCATATGATAACCCATTGGCATAAAATTTCATTTGTTCCTCTCGCCACTATGCAAATCTCTTGTGTTGAGTTGCCAAAGTTTCAACATTTGAAATGATTGTTTCTAAAGTGTTTTTCATGTCTAATAGCTCAGTGAGTGTCTCGTAGATTTGACATACATTTCTCAATTGATCTAAATTTCTATGAATAGATTCATGTATTGTTGGCATGTTTTGGTTTGGAAACAATGATTGTGGTGAAGGAGGATTTGGAGGGTTTTCATCTTATGCGGGATTAGGGTTTTCATGTTGATCTAGCTGAATGTTTTCATGTTGAGCGGGGTTGGGATCAACCATTTTAAGCCTGTTAATTGATAAAAAAAATTAAAATTAACAATGATTTTATGTAATAAAAAACCTATAAAATATCCTATTTTTGACTAAAATTCACAAAAAAAAACAATGCAAAACCAATATAAATTGAAAAAAAACATAAAAATCCAAATATACCTTTCAAATTTGGTTGATTTGAGCAAGAAAATTTGCCTTCAAATGGATATCCAAGTTGTGGAGTAGAAAACCTACACTCAAACTGCTAAAAATGAGCTCTCGGGTTTTCACTTTTGATTATATAAAACAGGAAACGGATATCCGTTTGAAACATATATTCATTTCATTTATGTAGTTTTTTTAATATATGTTCGGGTCCGAGACCCGACCATATAATTATTGGCGATGTTTTTTGAAATGTAAGATATCATTTTATATAATATATTATATATATTACATTATAATATAATATACATTATATTATGCATAATATATATTATATTATAATATACATTATAATGTGTATAATATATATTATATATTTAATATATATATATTATATATTATATATTATATGTTTAATATATATATTATATATTAAATATTATATATTATATATATATTATATATTATATATTATATAATATATATATATATTATATTATAATAATATAATACAATATAATATCATTATATAATATTATATTATTATATAATATTATATTATTATATAATATTATATTATTATATAATATTATATTATTATATAATACTATATTATTATAAAATAAAATAATATAATATAATATTATATAATCATATAATATAATAAATTTAATATTATATTTAATATATAATAATATAATATAATATAATATAATAATATATTAAATTGAAAAACATTATTATAATATTTTTTAATTTAATATCCATGCTATATGATAAATATATTTAGAAACATAATTATAAATATATTAAAAAATATTACAATATATTAAATAAAAATATTTGTCGGCCCCGAACTTGACGAAATTATAAAATCTGACCTAAACAAAACGGATATCTGTTTTGGTATGGTTTTAGCTTTAAAACTATGTACTTTCTACCCAAGCCTACAAAAAGTTAAAGCATAATTTTGCATTTTTGGGGTTAAAAAAGCTTCTTTTTTTTTCACATCACCACTTTTTAGACCCCCATGATCTTTCATAGACCCATGAATAATAAAAAATAATAGAATTAAGAGAATGTAAACTAAATGAAATATAGAATAAATGGAATGTAAATGATAAAATGAAAGGAGAGAAAGAAAGTACTCACAATAGACCAAGCAATGAAGCCTCTAGCAATGGAATGTCTTCAATACCTACATACATAAGAGGAAATGTTGGGGTTGTTTAGGGGCTTGCCTTATTCAAATCCTCGTTTCGGTGTTTCCACCTCCACAAACAACCAAATAGACAGATAGATAGAAAGATAAATAGACAAGATAGTAAAATGCATAGATGAGGGATGCGAGAAATCCCAAGATTCTCAAAGACATTAGACAATAAATAGATATTACCTGCAAGGCTTGAGGAAGCCAAAGAGAGAGAAATAAAGAGAAAGCTATGAGAGCCAAGAGAGTTGCAAACAATTTTGTAAGAACGTGGGAGTGTTGTAGCAAGCAAGACGATTGTGAAAGATTGAGAGAAAGAGAGAAAGATTAAGAGAGTGCCATAGGAATGGAAATATAGACTTAAAAGAGAGAAGAGGAGGGAAAAGAAGGTTCTCGAGTCATTATAAGGTGTCCCAAGTCGTTTCTATCAACAAAGGTAGGTGACAAGTGGCAACATGCTTATAAACAATCATTTGAATGTTGAAATGTCATGAGATGCTAATGTGGTGCATGAATGTCCCTGCAACATGCTAGTGTCCAGACAAATCATGCTCAAGAACAATGGGGATGAGGAAAATAAAAGGTTTAACACAAAGCTGACATAAGAGGCTAGCTACCGAAAAGGGGTCTTGAGCATCTTGAGGGGGACAAGGGTGATGCAAGTGCTAAAATGAGCCTACACAAATACTAAGGGAGTGGAAAATAAAGTGGATGCAAAAATGTAGGTGAAATTGCAAGGGGTGCAATTTTATGACACAATAGTTTCAATAAATGATAGAATGTGTTTTTTTATAAAATGAGTAATAAACACACAACAAAGGGTAAGAGAGGTCCTAAGGGTTAATTTAACACTTCTATCATGTTATAATTATTTGAGAAGGATTTTTATTCATTCCACATGAGTTGTGTGTTGGGCCATCAAATCATCATTAGACTTTCCATTTGTGCTTATCCCTTTTTAGGAAATTACAACTATGGGAGTCATGCATGCTATCATAGATATGATGTAGTTTGCTTTAGGTATTGTGTAAGTTTCTATGAGAGTTGTGTGGATTGCTACAAGAGTTGTGTGGGTTGCAATAAGTGATAACAGGTTATTATAGGTACTAAATATTACACATAAAAGGTATGAGGTTATGTGAGGAGTTTTTTAATCACATGTAAAATTATTGGAGCATTAATCTCTTGTTAGGATCATAATTGTAATTATTATTATTATTATTATTATTTTAAGCAATATCAAGAATGCTAGAATGTTATGTATCGAGTATAAGAATGGAGAAAATGCATCTACATGTTCTCTATGATAGTTTGGAATATCATTGGGAGACTTGTAGTGTCAAGTATCTATATCTTCATCTATTTTAAATATATTCTAATAGTTACTATTGTTAAAACCCATTTAAAGGTGGAAGATTATGAAAATGATAGTTTTTACTCTTTTTTTTTGTGGTTATTTGACTTGGGAAAAGGTTAAGTTTATTATTTATTTGTATAGGATAGTTTTTGGGTAAAAAATATCCTCTAAGTAGGTTATTCCTTCACAACCAAGATTATTTGTCTTATATCAAGTTGTGGTGTCTTATGTTGTTTTAGTATACAATAAACTCTTCATTTTATCCATGTTAGAGGTTGTTAAGGCTTAAATACAATTCATTCAAGTCCCCATGTAATGTTTGGATGGGTGGGTATTTATGTAGGGGTGGTCATTTATATTTTAGGGAAAAATGATCCATTTCTCATTGGTACAAGGTAGAGAAAGATAAGAGGTAGTTAAATACCCATTTTGAAGGTTTAGTTGGTTGAGAGGGAGAATTCTTATTGCTATATAAAAAGGATATAGACAATGTTTTATAAGATTCTTATAGATTTTAGGGTATATTAGAGACAAGAGAAGTTGTAAATTATTGTTTGTGTGAACTCCTAAGACTATTTTAATGAAAATCTCCATGATATAACAATGAATAATGAGTGAGATGCCACATGCATACTCTAATTTTTCTACCATGTTGGATTTTCTCCAAGTGCACTATTATCTTATTTGACCATGTCTTTTTATTGCCCTATTTTTACTAGTTATTTTATTTGTTTCTTTTTTTGTTTTTACATATAATTAATATTATACTACAAACAAGATAGAATTCTATAGGATAATTTGACAAGACTATAGATAATGTTAACATCAAAATGAAATGAGGTAGATGAGATGCTAAATTGATTCATGGTATATATATATATATATATATATATATATATATAGTATATATATATATATATATATATATATATATATATATATATATATATATATATATATATATATATATATATATATATATATATATATATATATATATATATATATATATATATATATATATACATATATATATAAATTGTCACCCTTGATAATTTTACACTAGATTTAGCCCCCCCCAATGTGTTTGGACCCAATTGTGCATTTAATTTGTATGTTTAGTAATAATTTTCAAAAAAATAAAAGTGGAATTGAAAATAAATATTTAATATTCAATACCAATGCTTAAGGCTCCAAAATGATAGGTCTGGGCTAGGGTGCCCAACATCCTTTTCCAACTTATTTTGGCTAAATTTAAAATATGTCAGTGTTGGAATTTTAACATTTAAAAAATCCAAAATCATTTTTTGGCTATCGATATTTGATTTTTGGGAAATTAAGGAATTACATATAAATACAAGTCTTTTTCATCATTTGAATATTTCATAAGAAATCCTAGCAACTTTGAGAGAAAAAAATAAGGAAATTAAGACCATAATTGAGCATCCTAAGAGAGTCAAGAGAAAAATTATAGCAACATTATTTTAGTCAAGCATCATGTTAGCAATGCATCATGTTATCATGTGAGTTTGCTTATGTTTCATGTCTATTTATTTTTTGAGTACTAACACTTGCAAGACTTCAAATCAAGCATCCAATTCTCCTTGAAGGTGATGAGTATAATCCATCAAGGAATGAAGATATGAGTGGTGAGTTGCATCAATTGTCAATTTAGCACTTGTTTATTACTTAGCCTCTATATGATCAAGGGTAGTCTCTCTTTTACATTATCATAGCTGTCGTGGAGGTAGAAATACCAAAATGGGGTTTGACTTAGGCAAACCCCTATATGAAACAACCCTTTCCCCTCTTCCTTGTGTGTAGGTTACATATTTGAAGTGAATTTGGAGAGGATTGAAGACCTATCTATTCATTTGAGCATTCAAGTCCTACAAGTCAACAAATTAGGGAAAGTGGATTTTATTAGTGATAGACGAAGATCCGATAGTGAGTCTGGAGAAGAAGAGCCTATAAACAAGGAGCAACAAGAGTCTACGATCTAATTCTGAGCATCTACTTCCTAGTCTAGGGTGCCTAGTGCCCCTATCCAGCCAAATCAATTCCAAATTAATATGCCAAATTCCTTTATGTCCACCCTTTTTTGTTTTGAAATTCGTTTCTATTTATCAGTTCTGTGTTTTCTAGAAATCATCTCATTTTTTTATATTTTCATAGTTAACCTAGGTACACCCTTGCATTATCAAATTAAGTTAATTAGAATCAAATAATCATTATCACACACTCACACACCAAAGGACTGAAACCTTGATCCACCATTCTAGCTCTTCTATTAATGTTAGTAGACAAGTGGCTGTAGAGATCATTTTTAGTCCATTCTATTGTGATATTGGAAGAAGTATGATTTAGACCCTATATCCCTTTTCCCAACATCACAATATACATATCAACACCATTCTAGATGTTGATAGTCCTTGAAATAGAAAACAAGGTTCACATAATAAAATAATTTTATACTTTAATTTATATAGAGTAAATAAATTCTTATTAAGTGACCAACATAATTGAGGTTGAAACTAATGCAACCAAAAAATTGTAGTAGTTTGATCCATATAAACCATCTTAGATTGCCTAAGTGGAAAATTTGGCCAATATTTTAAATATTTTTGAAAATAATTTTCTTTTTTTTTTCTTACATTTTTGAGGTCTTTGTTATCACATAAAATCGCACACTTTCTAGACACAACCCAAAATTTTAGTGAAACATTGGAATGATCTCAAGGCGTGGGACCTTGCAGTTGAGATAAGACCTCTAGAGAAGGTTGGCTTCCTTTCTAAATCTACATGTAAAATGTTGATCGAACTCAACATAAAATAAAACTAAAATCTTATAATATTCTATTCATTTTATAGGGATAAAAGGGAGAAGAAGGAATATAGAAAAGGAAAAGGATGGTGATGCACCTAAATTTAAATGTGTTTCCTCTTGCTCTAAAAATCACAAAGAACTAATGAGGATTACCAAAGCTCACACACGTCTCTTTTTATCAACTCTCTTAGACAAGAATGGAGGTAAGACAAGGATTATACACAACATATATATCTAAAAGGAAAATAACACATCCAAATATGAAGGTAAGAAATATTCACACAACACATCAGAAGGAGAGAAGAGGTAAAATAATAATCTTATTGATTCAAAGGCTTGGGCTTGTTTACAATATCAAGTAAATATGAAAAATATTCAAGTCCATAGTAGAGAAATTAAAATGAGGAACTCTTGAAGAATGTGCATGTTGTTCTTTTTATTCTTCTGAAGAGGCACTTGGAATTGAGAGAAAGGTGGCAAGAGAGGAAATCCTAGTCACCATCACAGTCAAATGATTTGCATACATGTATACTATGATATCTAGAATCGACTAGGGAAATAAAATTCTTCATTTATAACTTGTTAGTCAATCAATTCCACCTAGGAAGTTCATCAAAAATAGTGGCCTAGGAAATGGTGTTGTTAGGAAGGGATGTCTGCAACATCAACACAACACAATCGATCATAAACAATGATTTTTTGGGCCTCTAACATATTAGGTGGTTGTTAAATGAATTACACACTCATTAATGGTGTTATAGGGAAATATGTAGAAGAAAGAAGCATCAATACCATCCTTTTCCACTTGTTGGCAGTTGGTGTTGGTGAAAAGACAAGTTTTGAGAACCCTTTCGAGCTCTTATGGGGTTTGGAAACCTCATTGACAACTAACAATGGTTTAGAAAACCATAGAAACCTTTGAAAAATTTTATCTTTCTTTCTCCTTTCTTCTCCTTTCTTCCTTGTCATTTAGTTTATCTTTTCCTTTATCTTTTTTAATTTCCAACATTTTTCCCTTTTGGTTCTCTTTTGTGTGGGCGCTCTATGTCAGAAAAGTAACAAGTTCTAAGAACCTTTTGAAGCTTTTATGGGGTTTTGAGAGCCTCATCAAGGGTTGACACAAGTTCTAGAATGAATTGAAATTTTTGAAACTTTAACTTTTATTGCTCTCATTTATTTGAAAACTAACCCTTATCTAATCTTCCACAACCTTAGACATATATCAAAAGAATTTGTTGATGTTTGGATGCTTCCAAGAACCTTTTCAAGGGTCATCGAGGTTTTCAAAACTAGTAGAATTCTTCAAAACAAATTGAAACTTGTCTCTCTTCACATCCCCTTCCACCATCAATAGACCTTGTCAATATTTGGACCAATTTTGAGAACCTTGGGAGGTTATTAAACCTTATGGAATCACCAATGAACAATTAATAAATTTTGATAAGGTACAAAGGTTCACAGGTTGGTGAACGAGAGAAAAATTTGAACCAGAACCATTGGTTCTAGGTTCTTGTACGAGGTTTGACAAGAACCAAAGGAAGACCACCCTTATACTTAGCCAATTTGGGATTTTGAACTTGGGAAATTTATTGAAGCAAGGAAAGGGGAAAACACAAGCACCAGAGACACATTTCAAACAAGACTAATCCATTTAAATATCTTAGATTAGTTATAATTAGCATGGGAAATGCAAGGGGGAACAACTAAAAAATATCGTAGAGAGGAACTTGGTGATGTGATTATGATTGTGAAGTGGGATTTCTTCATTTTATACAAAATCCTAGCACACAATTTAAATATATCATGCTCAAATTGATAAATAATGACTAAAAAGAAAGGGGTCAATGTGGGCCCATTTTTAAATTTTTAAATTTAAAAGTCTAAACTTCCAATCTACACTTGTGTATTTGAACCAACTTCATTTATCTAACCCCATATGTAATTTTTACAACTGGGAGAATCTTGAGAAATGTGTGTTGTACACCTTGCATAATAATGTAATATATATTTTAGTCATGTTGTATCTTATAATGTGAATATCACACTAGGATAGGCATTCTTTTGGATACTTATAAGTTATATGAGACATTCTACATGTGTTTAATGTGGGTATTATAATATGTAAATTAAAGTTAATATTAGAGGTCATGGTTTTGGGCTTATATTTTATGTAATACCAATTAGTGATTTTGTGCAAGCTTGTCCTATGAAAATAAGCATTAGGAGGTTATATATGTGGTGACATATAGCATGGATTGTGATGTGTGGCTACATAGTTTTCATTTTATCAACCATATGGAGGACTAAAAATAAGTTTCTTATTACTGCTTAAGTCTTGTATCAATAAGCTCAATGGATTTTTTATAATATTATTTTTTAGATAATACCTTGAGTTGTGCAATACTTAAGAGGCTAAGGTTTCCCAAAAGAGATTTTCCAAATATTTGGTGTCATATTATGTGTATGTTTGAATTTTATTTTATTTATAGATTTTGCATACTATTTTATCATAGTTTCTCTTAAAAATATTATGTATGAATTAATATTTAAGGCTTGAAATCCTAACAAAAATTTCTCTCCAATGAACTCTCAACTTGTTGTTGATGCCAAGTTCTCTATTTTTCTACAACATTTTCTCTAGCATTCCTTCTACATTTTCTTGAAAAATTATTCTCTAGCTTGATATACATATTTATAAGAGCTTGAGAAATTCACTTTGGTTCTCACTATACTTATTGATTTTTTCATGTATTACTAGCCATTATTGTGTGAATAAAAATTTGTGTAGAATATTTCCTTGCAAGATTCTCCCTTTTGTTGAGATCTTCCTCTTTTTATTGTATATGGTTTGTATTTTGAATTATAATATCATTTGTAAGATTTCATAGAGGCTCTACTCTTTGTTAACATATATGGTGACACAAACCAACATCAAATAGAGAGGAGTTTTTAGATAGGATATATAAGGCCCACAAGGAAATGTGCCTTATTGTGTTGTTTGATTGTTATTTTGATGTCGATATTATTTATTGATGATATTTTATATTGCCATAAAGATATTTAATTATGAATTTTAGATCATAAGTTATAGTTTATATGTTGAACTATATCATTATTTCAACTTCACTATTTTCACTTTATATGTAATTGTGATTATATTATTTGGTTCATCAATGTGGGTTATTATGTACTCATATCTTATATTCAGATCAATGTTATTCATTGTTAATTTAAAATTGGATGTAATTATTTAATATTTTTTATATATTATGTGATGATTGTGTATATGTCATGATCTATCTACCCTTTTGTAGGCAAGCATGCAAGGAATACAAATGAAGTACTCAAACAATAAAATTTAAAATTTTATGTCATGCCTAATTTCCACCTTTGATTGAGCCTAAGAGATTAGTGCACCCAAGATGAGAAACTAAAACAAGTATCATACCAAAACCTCTTGTTAAATACAATGTGTGGCTGTGCTTAATATGATTGTTTGATGAGAGATAGTATTTTAGTTCTCAAACTAGTAGCATAACCTTACATTAATGAGTGTTGATAAAAATAACTCATATGATGTATTATTTATAGATTTTAGGGATGTTACATCAATGGCTAGGATTGATTAGAGAGACCAATGAAGGAGAATTCTTGAGAGGTTTGGAACCATGAAAGGCCTCCAAGTGGTACCTTGTAATTGGTGCACAAAAGGATTTTCATGAACTAAAGTATTTGTATGGAGGAGATCTTCTTGGAAAAAAATGTATGGTAAGGATCAAAACTGACCTTTTTGAAAAACTAAAAAAACCTTTTTGGAGTTATGTGAAGGGCTAGGATTTTATAGATTAGATAGATGGAAAAGATTTGATGAGAGAAACTTATAATAATTGAGATGCATGATTCATGTACATGCATAATTCCTTTTTTTACACATGTACAATCTAGAAATTTGGGAAGGATTTATCTTGATTAATTAATCAAAGACTCACCTGAGGGAAGAGATAACCTAAGGAAACATCTCTAAGAAAATAATTTATATCTTCAAGAACTACAATGTTCAAACAAGTATGAAGCAAGAGGGAAACCTTGTTTAATTTATCTATGCAAGGGAGAAGCTTCAAAAAAGTTACCATTAATGCAAATTTGAGCAATGGTGTCCTTAAACAACACAATCTTTTTGTAAAAAAATACCAAAAACCAAAGCTTTAAGGATGATAAGAATAAATGACCACTCTATCGTATCATAAAAAAATTTCAAAATACAAAAGCATCATAACAACATTTTGATAATCTACCTTGGCCCAATTTGTGCCTAATTCAAGAGTATCTAGGTTCACAAAAAATCCTATATCATCAAAAATATTTTTTGATTTAATTTTGTTGCTTTATTTTTTGTGAATTTTGGTATTTGTTGCGTAGGAAAAAAATCATCAATTTTGACCAAGTGAGGAGTTCAAAGTTTTGGGGTAAGTTAGTATTTCAGGGAATTCTAAAAGCAATTTTTTTAACTAAACCCCAAAAAAAATAGGAGTTCAGGGGTGCGGTCAAAGTTCAAACCCATAAAGGAGTTTAAGGATGAGTTCCTTACGAATCTTGACCCTCGACTAATATAAAATACGTAGAGTTTTAAATTTTGAGGTTGGGATTGGGCTCAAAATCTTGATTGAAGGTAAATGTCGATGATAGAAGGTGAAATAATTAGCAAGCCAATTAGGCGATGGCATGTGGCACATGGTTATTGGATAATTTGAAAATGTGTTAGATTATCTGTAAACAATTCAACTTCCTGGTGCAAAGAGCATACGAATAGAAGAATTATACGGTGGATGGAGGGAGACTAGTTGAAAAAGGAATGTTGGTGTGGCAGAAATGTAGGTAGATGAATTAGTGAATGACGTGTTATACACATGACGTGTGGAGCGAAGCAAATGAAGTGGCTTCTAGAGCCATCCAACTTACTCTCTGATTTGACTGGAAACTATACTGCATTTACTCCTTTGTCTACCCACTGTCTAGAAAATTCTAGCATCTATTGTATGTATGATTTGGAATGATTTTGTCAACTACTTCATCTGCCTATCAATTATGATAGAAGTGTGTGGAAGCATGAAAACTTGTATATATTTGGAGTTTTTAAATTTTTTTTTTTTTTTTTTTGGGTGTATGCATGTGTTCACTTTGTATTCTTTGTATCCTCTGTTCTTGTTGTTCTTGTGTGCTCTATTTGTTCTATTCTATTGTAGGTTCTTATTGTTGCTGATAACAAAAGATAGTCTGGGAAAAAGTTTTCCCAACAACTAGTATCAAAGCTAGTCATGGAGACAACAACAATAAGCAATATGGAGAAGTTGAACGGGGCTAACTTTAACTTATGGAAATCCCAAATGGAAGATATACTGATTTTGAAGGATTAGTATTTTCTAATTGAGGGAATATAAAAAAAACCCACAATAATGACAGATGAAGATTGGAACAAGTTGGATGGAAAGGCCATTGCAACCATCCATCAATATCTAGCTAAAAATGTGTATTTTAATGTTGCTGGAGAGAAGACAACAACAAAACTATGAAAAAAATTACATGATTTATATGAGAAAAACACAACTTCAAATAAGGTTTTCTTAATGAAGAAATTATACAACCTCAATATGAAGGAGGGTTCTTTAGTAGCAGAGCACTTAAATGAGTTCAACATAATCACCAACCAACTTGCCTCTGTTAAAATTGATCTAGATGATGAGATTAAAGCCATCCTACTAATGTGCTCCATGCCAAACAACTAGGAAAACCTGATTGTAGCCATAAGCACTTCTACACCTATAGGGACTTTGAAGTTTGATGATGTTAGCAGTAGCTTAATGAATGAGGAGTTGTGACGAAAGTCATTTATAGAAAACCAGGGAGGAGAAGCCTTAACTATAGCTGATCGTGGTAGAAAAATTGATCGAAACCATCAAGGGCATTCAAGGTCAAGAGACAAATCAAAAGCAATAAGAGGCAGGGTGATTTGCTATCATTGTGGAAATCCAAGACACATGAAAAGAGAATGTCGAATCTCGAAGCGAGAACTAAAGGATCAAAAATCGGCCAACAAAAATAAAAAATTAGCTAGCACAAATGAAGGTGAGACCACTGTTGTAGTTTTAGATAATGATGTTTTATTTACCGTTTCAATGGAAGATGCACGTTTATATACCTCTAGCTATAGCATTGATTGGATTCTTGACTCTAGGGCATCTCACCACGTAACCCCAAACAAAGATAATTTTGTTGTGTATAATCCTAGTAATTATGGTAGAGTCCACTTGGGAAACAATCATTTTTGTAACATTGTTGGAGTGGGAGATGTCCATATCAAGACAAAGGATGGAAAAAACATTTTACTGAAATAGGTTAGGCATGTTCCAGAGATGCACATGAGTCTAATTTCTATAGGACGTTTGGATGATGAAGGCTGCTCCACAAGTTTTGGAAAAAGTGGCTAGAAAATTAGCAAAGGGGCAGTGCTCAAGGCTAGAGGATCCAAGGAAGGAACATTGTATACATTAAGAGCAATATCAATGAAATCAGATGTAGCTATTGTTGCAAAAGAAGAAATCTCAGTAGATTTGTGGCATAAGTGTTTGGGTCACATGAGTAAGAAGGGCCTTAAAATTCTTATTGGTAAAAATCTACTACCAGGTTTGAAATCCTATAATCTTGACCTTTATGAGCATTGCATATATGGTAGGCAATGGAGGGTTTCATTTGTTAGAAGTGGTCATGAACAGAAAAAAAATGTTAGAATTAATATATTCTGATGTATTTGGGCCAGTAAACATTAGGTCATTAGGAGGAGCCTCATACTTTGTCACATTTACAAATGATGCATCTAGAAAGGTTTGGGCCTACCCTATTAAAAGAAAAGATGAGGTATTCAAGATATTTCAAAAGTTTCATGTTGTTGTTGAAAGATAGACTAATAAATTGCTCAAGTGTTTGAGAATAGAAAATGGTGGAGAATATTATTCCAATGCATTCAAAGAGTATTGTAACAAGTTTGGCATAAAGCATGAGAAAACTGTACCTCTTACTCCTCAACAAAATGGGATTGCGGAAAGAATGAATCACATTATCATGGAGAAGGGCGTATGTTGTAAAACTCTAGTTTGGAAAAACATTTTTGGGAAGAAGCATTAAGGATAGCTTGCTACCTCATAAATCGACCCCCTACTACAGCCTTGGATGGTGGCATTCCTAAAGAAGTTTGGATTGGTAAAGAGGTAGATTACTCTCACCTAAAAATCTTTGGATGTGAAGCATTGGTGCATATTCCCAAAGAACATAGAAGTAAGCTAGATGAAAAAACCATGAAGTGTATTTTTCTAGGCTATGCAGATAGTGAGTTTGGTTACCGATTATGTGATCTAGATAAACATAAAGTCATTAGAAGCAAGGATGTCATATTTAATGGGTCAAAGATGTTTAAAAAATCTATAGGCAATATGGAGGTCAAGAAAGTTGTTGAACACCAATTAGATATTCCATCATTGCAAGAAAACGTGTAGCAAGCTCAAGAGCAAGTTGAACAAAAAATTGAAAATGATGAACATCAACAAGAAATTATAGAGCAACCATTACAAGAACTCCAACCTAGAAATACACCACCACAATTGACTCGCAGATCTCCTAGGCCTCATAAGCCTTCACAAAGGTATCCTCCCTCAAATTTTATCTCATTAACTAATGAAGGTGAACCTGATTATTTTTAGGAAGCTTGTGAAGTTGAGAACAACAAAGAATGGAAGAAAGCAATGGAGGAAGAAATGGAGTCTTTGATGGAGAATGAAACATGGGATTTAGTAATGCTTCCAAATGAAAGAAGAGACCTACACAAAAAATGGGTGTACATGATCAAGCATGAGGGAGATGGGAAAAAGGAAAGATACAAGGAAAGGCTAGTGGTGAAAGGATTTGCTCAAAAGAAAGGTATAGACTTTACTAAAATATTCTCACCTGTTGTAAAGATGTCATTCATTAGAATTATTCTTGGTCTTGCCACTACTTTAGAATTGGAGTGTGAACAATAGATGTAAAGACATCCTTCCTTCGTGGAGAATTGGAAGAGGAGATTTATATGGAGCAGCCAAAAGCATTCAAAATAAAAGGTAAAGAAAATTTAGTTTACAAATTGAAGAAGAGTCTTTATGGACTCAAAAAGGCACCTCGCTATTGGTATAATAAATTTTATTCATTCATCTTGGAACATGGTTGTAAAAGGCTAGAAGCTAATCATTGTGACTATATTAAGAGGTATGATCAAGATAGGTACATTATATTATTGTTGTATGTAGATGACATGCTACTTATTGGAAATGATAAAAATATGATTAATCAGTTGAAGAAGGATTTGGGTAAATAATTTTCAATGAAAGATTTGGGTCTAGCACAACAAATACTGGGCATGAAGATCATATGTAACAGAAAGAAGAAAATATGCCTATCAAAAGAAAAATATATTGAGAAGGTTCTTGATAGGTTCAATATGATGGATGCCAAGCCAGTTGGTACATCTCTTTCATCCCACTTTAAATTGAGTACTCATTTGTCCCCTTGTGATGAAAAGGAGGAGGAAATGAGTAAAATTCCTTATGCTTCAACAATTGGCAGCCTGATGTATGCCATGGTATGTACTCGACCAAATATTGCACATTTAGTGGGAGCAGTGAGTAGGTTCCTTGCAAATCTAGGCAAACAACATTGGCAAGTAGTGAAGTGTATTTTGAGGTATCTTAAGGGTACTAGCCATCATTGTTTATGTTTTGGTAATAATGACGTGCTTAAAGGTTAGACAAATGCAAATATGGCTGGATATGTGGACACTAGAAAGTCCACACTGGTTATCTATATACCTTTGCAAGTGCTACAGTATCTTGGGTGTCTAGACTACATAAAGTAGTAGCCATTTCAACAACAAAGGCATAATACATAGCTGCAACAAAAGCTTGCAAAGAGATGTTTTGGATACAACGATTCCTAGGAGAGCTGGGAATAAAAGATGACAGATATACATTGTATTGTGACAGTCAGAGTGCCATCCATTTAGCAAAAAACCCAACATATCACTCAAAGAACAAGCATATTTATCTAAGGTACCATTGGATTCGACAGGGATTAGAGAAAGGGCATTTCAATTTGGAAAATATTCATACAGATAAGAACCCTATTGATATGCTTAAGAAAATTCTACCAATAGGAAAGCATGAGCTATGTAGAGACTTGGTAGGTCTGGGGGTGATTTGATGACTACAGTTTATTCTGACCCCCTTCATTGGCTTCAAGTGGGAGAATGTTATACACATGATGTGTGAAGCAAATTAAGTGGCTTCTAGAGTCGTCTAACTTGCTCTCTAATTTGATTGGAAACTATATTACATTTACTCCTTTGTCTACCCACTGTCAATAGTTTTCTAGTATCTATTGTATGTATGATTTGGAATGATTTTGTCAAGTACTTCATCTGCTTATCAATTATGATAGAAGTGTGTGGAAGCATGAAAAATTGTATATATCTGGAGTTTTTAAAAATAAGAATATTTTTTTTTGGGTGTATGTGTGTTTTCACTTTGTATTCTTTGTATCCTCTATATCCTCTGTTCTTGTTGTTCTTATGTGCTATGCTTGTTCTATTCTGTTATAGATTCTTATTTTTGTTGATAACAAAATATAGTATGGGAAAAATTTTTCCCAACATGACATGCTGGTCAGTTGGTGATCAAAGTGCAAAAGTGTAGATTAAATATTGAATGTATATTTCTTGTATGTGTGAATTAATGAAAGATGTCGAAATGAGAACAAAAGTTTAAATTTGAATTGGAAGGTTGTAAGCCTATAATCTGTCATGAATATTGAATCATGAAATCTTGTAATATGTAATAAACATTCAATCCTTGTACTCTTGTAGTTGTTAAGAATACATGAATATTTCTTGCCAAACTATTGTTTTTGTTATGTACAATTGAGGATTAGTTATTGTTGAGGATTGATTGAGGTTGCATGATTGGACATATCCATGTTCGTGATTGCATTAAGTGGTATAAGATCCAATACTAGTTTAAAATTGTGATTGTGTCAAAGAGGGGGTTCTAGAGAATTTTTTGTGGGTAATATAATATTGAGAGCATACTTGCAACTACATAGAACTTGAAGTAGTCATAACATAGAGAGGATGTGGTTGTAGAGGAGGAGCACCATGAGTTGGTGATGTAGCGATTGTAGAAATGTTGAGATGGATAAAAAATAAGCTACATGTAATAGAAGAAACACAAAGAAGAGGGGCACATGTCAAGGATGTCAATGAGGATGAAGAAGAGGAAGTTGAAGGGGGAAATGGAGCTAATGAATGTGCATTGGATCAAGAAGAAGAATGATTTATGAAGTCCATTGATTGGGTAAAAATGTGGTCTAAGATTACGATAGAATTTCATGTTTGTATTTGGTTTATGGATTCCCTCAGTTTTTACCTAGATGTGTCAATCCGGGGTCGTAAACTAATGAAAGGTATAGTGGTTGTTGCTCAAGGGATGAAGGTAATAAGTCAAGTGGGGATGTATGCATATAAAAGTCTAAATAAACCAATAAAGATCTAAGACACACTTCTTCAAATTGTATTAGAATAGAAAGACCTATTTTAAAATCTTATCCACTCTAGCATTCTTGATTCAATTATGCTAATATGTGCTTTGTCTCACAACACCATCAATAACGATAAAAACTAGAATTAATTACTAAGATCACATTAACCTAATGCAAGTGTCAGGAGCTGTGTATTCGGGCGACATGACCTCTGTGTCCTGGTGATAGGATACAATAAAGTCTAATAGATTACTTGTAATGTTTCTAAAGTAGAGTATACATCATCGACATGCTTTATCCTATGGCCTGTATTCAAACCAAACATTAATAAAACTTAAATTACTTCACACTTCATGAATATAATTGAAACTATTCTTCACCACACACACGCTATATTATTAGTCTCAATGAAATTGCATTTAGATAAGATTATTGCATACACATAGAACAAACATAAACAATATCTCACACAACAATAAAGAAGATAACTCCAAACACTGGTAGAGAGCGGGCCCTTTCTCCCAATCGGTTGAATGGAGTGAAAACATTAGAGTATGCACAACTTTAGTCTTTCAATAGTCTTATATTAATTCAAACTTGTAGAACAAAATTCAGATGTTCTCATGCTCGTAGAAGAGCATATATAAAAGTCTTAATACAAAATAGAGTACTTAAAATATCATGTCCACCGATTATACGTGGATCAACTAAAACGTTTACCGATATAGGAAAAATAGTAATATGGCCTGCGACCTACCATTTTTCAATAGATTCTAATAGATTATAGTCCTAGTCACTAACTTACTAACTAAATTTATACTAAGAGACAACAACCGAATGAAAACTAGCGCATCACATGGAAACTATCGCCTTCATGCTTCACCCTTTTTAACCCGTTTCACATAACCACCGAGATTAATATTCATAATCAGTCAATTGCTTAAGATTTTGCATATCATTCAAATTATATCGATTAACTTTAATTCTTAGCAAATATCAAGGCAATAGAGGAAGAAATAGGCTAAAGGGGTAAACACAAAACCAAACAAATCATGGTAAAATTAAGACAACCATTGACCTCATCATTCCCCCTAGCTGAAGACATTGCATGTCCTCATGCAATATGTATTGAATTATAATGATTTGGTTATCCATTTCTGCACTATATTCAATATCTCTTTACCCCACTGGTCTTTTAGACTCTGGATAATTTGTTGGTGCTCAATCTTAGAGATGTAATCAGTGGAAACCCTTTGTTCCATTTCAGCTTTTAATTCATTGACCTTTTCTTGGTGGTGCTCCATAGTCATACATTTCTCAGTAATTTGGTCCTCCCATGATGCTTTCAACTTGTCAATTCTGTTCCTATGCTCTGTCAAGGTTATGTATCTCGATATAACTGGTGTGAATTGTGTGGCTAATTGTTCTATTTGACCCCTCAAATGCTTAATCTCCTCAGTTTTCTATTGATTGGAATCTAAAACTTGTTGCAATTGTGGCTAAAGAGTCAGTACTTGGGCTTCCAATCTTTGGACCCTGGCCTACAGATCTCTAAATTTTTTAACAGAGTATTCCTCATTCTAGGAAATGTCATAGGAGTGTTCCTCTGGATTCTGAATTTCCACATTTGGTTGTTCTTGTGAAGGGGTTGCAGAAGGGTTAGATTCTTGATTACCTATATCCATCTCTTGACTTTGATCATCAGAGCTTATAGATAGTTCTGACATATATTCCTCATCTTATTCTTCAGAGGAGGTATGATATACTACATTTCTTCCCTTTTTCTTTTGGCGATTCTGGCGTTGCAGTTCTCAACTCACCCTATCTTTCCCTACTTTCTTTGTGGCCAGGATTTCAACATCCGGTTCAAGAGTTTCTTGATTCACTATGCAAACAATAGAAGCCAATTGTTGCAAGCCAGAGGTCGCTTCTACATATTTCCATTTGAACCTAGTGTTGTAAGGAGTTACAACCGGAGGAGTACTAACTTCACTAACAGTTTTATCCTTCTTGGTACGAGGTCGTGACCTACGGCTTGTTTGTTTTGTTTCTTGTGAGTGCTCAAATTCTTGGCTAGGGTTTTCATTATCAGAGTCACCTGTATTATGGGGGTTCTTAGGAGCTTTCAACTTAGTTTGTGGGGTTAAAGAGGGATTTGACCCTATCTCTTTTGTAAATTCATCCCAAATACCCAGAGGTACAAAACTTGCTAAACCCCTTAGAACAATTAACTTAATAAGACCGTGGTGAGCCAGAGAATTGTTGTGACCTTTTTGGACTTCTGAACTCATCTTTTTAATGGAATTGAAAAGGTAATATGGGAGATTAACCAACTCATTATGGAATAAATGACAGAGAAATAAAAAATGGTGGGCGAAAACATAAGCATACCTTCCTTCACCCATGACATACTGGATAACTACCTTAGCAACTTCGAGTCAATGTGCAGGAAGGGAGGTGTTGGAGCTCCCAAAATTCTAGTGAATTTTCTCATTCTCCACAAATCTAATTTTCCTTATGATAAACCCTTGTCCTCATAAATGAGTAGGGTTTAATTTTGTGAGCCTTCAAATGCTATAATTTGGTGTTGACCGGTTCTACCAATTCCTGGTCCTTTAAGTCACTTCTTCGAGCCATTGTTTACATCTATTTACTGGCCCCGTTTGGTTAGAGTACAAGTCATTCAACCCGCTCACTGATGTAACCAATCCCTAAGTTGGGGTCTTCATTTTCCTAATAACTTAAGCTTAAGTCATCAGTATGCAAGGGGTCATGTCGCCAACGGCTTAGCCAAATCCTTTCATTAAATGCTAACCGTGATTAATGTAGGTTTTTCAGATTTGAGGATATTGGAGAAGATCTTGATCGTACCCTGCTAGCTCATGGACCTAAGGTGCCGACCAATTATTTGGTGCGAGGTCAATGAAAAGTGGATGCATGTCCCATACGGGATGTGAGGCCCAACCTCCACTACTATTCTTGTGGCCCGTGGTTTTAGATTGACGACCACAATCAAAACCCGGAGTGAATATCTACCATTCCCCGCTAGCTCGCGGGGGGAAGATGAAGACTAGTTAAAAGCCATGGGGTCAACAAGATTGTGACACATGGCTCTAGCCTTTCAGTTTGCAAGATGAATAGGGCTCGTTGACAGGGTAGTTGGTGTCCAAGATGGATTAATGTTATTGGTCAGTGACAGGACAACAATGGTTTGCTGGATTTCAAACCCAGTCAGCCCAGGAGGAACCGTTCGATCTGCCAACTCTTTGGGAGATTAGCGGGCATTATTGAAAGGTGGAAAATGGCACGTGGTAGCTGTTTTATTTTGAAATTGGTGAAACACTAATGAATTATTCCTTGCCTATGCAATCAAGTCGATCTCAATCCGTGTTAAGATGTAATTGTTGGCAATCATGAAGGGTGATCCACAGATTCCCATGTAGTGCAAGTTAAACGGTGACAGTACATATGCCACCAAATTTCCATGTTTGTGCATGTGCTTTTACCAAAAAATGATGAAGGTTGTCATTACCTCACATGATAAATATAGGAGGAATTAATTGCTAATTATGTCATTCATTTTAGCAGTTAGAAAACTTTTTGGGTTGAGTCCTATCAAGTTCGATTACTTGTCTAACAAGAGAAAATGAGTAAGCCAGTGAGAAGGTCTATTAGTTTGAGCTCGCAAAAGGTCGGTCTGACTATTCATGAAGGTGCTTTAGTCGACAAGCCTAGGCTTGTGCCCACCAGATGTAGTAGAAGATTGCAATTTCAGGACGTTGTTGCTCAACCGGTAGATGAAAATGCACTCTGTTACTGGTGTCGACAGGAAAATATGGTATGGACATGGCTTCTTCGGGCATCAAAACTCGCCCATTGATCTCACAAAAAGCTAGTCGGATAGAAATACTGAAACAAACCCCAGTTATCAATGATATCTCTCAACTCTAGGTAAAACTCTAGCCCTAGGTGAGGAGGTTATGTTTGTCCCTCCACTAGCTATTAAGACTCCAAGCAGGCAGACTGGTACTGTGATGCACGCAAGCGAGGATGAGGAGGAAGCTGAGGTTTCATCTCCCTCTCTAGCAACAAATCAGAGCAGGCGTGTATACTGGTGTTTGGGTACTAGAAAAGGCAAGGTGGTCGGTCGATAAGGAATTGCCATGTGGGATGGAAATTTTTTGTTGTGATGTGTTGCTGCAGCGGGTAGTTTCTTCTTCAGCGTACGTGACAATTCTTTTTGGGTTTGGTGTTGAATGCGTGCCCTCGTGGCAATAAGGATGCTTGGTTTTTTGTGGCATGGATGGCGACAAGGGGATTTTGGTGGCACTTTTAGTTTCCCCTTTTGATGACGGTTATAACTTTGTCTTTTCCCATTTGCACCATGAACTTGTAGATTCAACACATGGGGGATTTTGAAATGCAGTCGAAATGATAGATGAAATGAAAATGTTGTATTTGACATGCATTTGGGCCTGAAGCTTGTCACTCCCTTATTCTATAAAAGGGAAACCATGACTCATTTGCAAAGGATGGAAAATTCTAGTTAGGTTTTGGGTTGAATGTATACAATTAGATAGGAATATAATAGATTGTCAGTTTTGAGCTTATGAATGAACTCATGCAATTATCTTAAATTGTTTTACAAATATGACTTAAAATACAAGCAAACATATAATTTTGATATATTTTCTCTCCTTCTGCAACTTTAAGTAAATTTTGAATGAAATATTAATGGTATTTCCATTCTACTTTGAACATTTGTTTGAATGTATGTCTCTGTTCTTTGTTTTGATTCAAGCAATCAATTAAAATACTTAAATAGGGGTCATAAATTTACATTTATTTTCAAAGGATTTGATAAGTAGTAATGTATTAGAAAAATTTGAGCTCCATGATGCAAAGTTATTGTGAGAGTAGTCTATTCCATTAAATTCTTGAGTCATTTTTGTTTTATTGGTTCTTGTATGTGTGACTCCATTTTCCCGATGAATAGGGAACTGATCTATTCCTTAATGATTTACCTAAAGGGTTATTCAAACAAATTTCTAGCGATCGACCTAAAGCCAAGATTTAAATTCATTTAAAATTCATTGATCTCAAAGTGTGTATGTATCATGTCTCATTAAGGATGCCTTCATTTTGATGAATGGGTAGCAAGTTACTAAGAAACAAGCCAATTTCATAGTAATTGTTGCAGAATTATCCTTCATCCAAATTGATCTGTGTGAATGATGTGTTCTACAAAGTAAAATCTCAAATGAACACACTAGGAATACCCTCCTTGGTCCCACAGAGCCTAAAGTGCAGAAGATCGCAGTCATTGACTAGATCTTGTTAGTTGGCCATTCATTACAAGAGTCTTGAGTATAGGAATTGGCTATTCCTTAGAGATTTCTTAGGTGCAATGGAAAACACCAAAAAAATGGCGACTATGTTGGGGAGTTCTCATTCTCCAAAGATGCAGATACAAAATGCAAAGTCAAATGGCGATTTAGTCCAAATACTCTCAAATTCTTGAACTTGTTATACGATCTAAGTGCATAAGGCATTGAGGGATCTGAATGTGAGTCTTTTTTGGAAGATAGCCCAGAACCTATTTTATTTTTCAAAGAAGCTTCATCCTGTTTGAAGCTTTGTCCTCTGAAGGGAGGTGGCAACTCTAACTCAAAGAACCTGTTCAAGCTTACATCAGTCTTTCAGATCTCCGTCCCTAATGCTAAGAAACACTTCACATCTGCCAGCATACATGTACTCTTGTAGAATTTGAAAGAATTTTGAGCATTTTTATAGATAATATCATAATAAGTTTCCAATGCTCAACATGAAAATGATTCCCTAATAAGTGATGTAGCACTAGATTAGGGAATATTCAATAATTTTAGCATGCCTATGGCGGTTGAACTTAACGATCTATCCTGACGCATCCAGCGAAAACAGGCACCGGCATAAACCTGGCGTCCGCACCGACAACGCGGCTGCGCGATGCGCCAACCGCGCAGTCCAGACGTTATCACAGTCCCGGACGAAGATGCTACAATGAAGCTTTTTGTTCAATCTCAGCGAGATGCAGACCAAAGTTCTTTCCTACACGTCGGATACATTGTTGGAATGAACTCGAAGCCACTTTCCTAGAGCAATTTGGTGATAGGATCAACCCAAGTGTGGCAAGGAGAAATTTCATGGAAACCTTTAAAGATAGAGAAGAATTGGTCCCAACCTTCAAGCTTAGATTTGCAAAGTTTATAGGGGAAATCACTAAATATTAAAGACCAAATGATGCAGAATGCTTGGTTGTATATTTGGGGGCATTTGATAGAAAGATGAGTTTCCTGTTGAGGGACAAGGAACCAGTTACATTACAAAAAGCTTACAAGGAAGCTGTAAATATTGAGAATAATCTGAAGTACTCAATTATGAAGAGACCTGCAGTGACCAGTGCTGCTAGCTCTAGTAGTATCTAGACAATTCAACTAGGTCAACTAGAAAATAAAAGTGTTCATAAGGATGAGGAATCTTTAGATATTATGCTCACATCATTTTCAATAAATGCAGAGCAAGCATCAACCTCTAGCTAGCCTTGCAAGGGAGGGATGGACTTGATGTTATCTATTGGGAAATTGTATGAAATAAAAAGGCATACAAATGAGTCACCATATGACTTGTTTTCAAGATTCTTGGATATTTTGATGAAAATTCCCATAGGGCTTAAGCCTAATGAATTGATGTGTATTAACCTATTTTGTGAAGCCTACACACCAGGATCAAGCCAATAGCCTGAAGATGTGAAGCCTCAAAGTGTTGATTAGGTAGTGGATTGGATAAGTATGGTCAAAGAGGTCGATCATGGTTGTATGTATCCCATTGTTTCCCACGATGTGGATAATGATTATCATAGTGAGGAGAGACAAAGATTAACATTAACATATCAAAAAGAAGCATCGGTGTCTAAACAATTAGATATTGAATGTTGTCATTTCAGAAATAGTCTAGAGACAGATGCACCTAGCAGTGATGAGGGTGAAGAAACATAATGTGAAATCAAGGAGGTCATATCTCATTACTTCCCTCTAGATGTCTTGAGCCATGAGCCTATGCAAGAAATGCATGGAATTGCACAAATGGATCGTACATGAATCAATCCTTTGTCACCCAGTAATAGGGTTACCCTTGGTGTTCATGACAAGGCACAAGGAATCAAAGAGGTGAAGTTAAGTCTGAATAGTCTTTAGCTGAATATGGTTCCTCTTATGAATTAGAGATAAAATCCATGTCTTCTAGTTGTGATATCAAAATGTCTAACCTATTCTAAACAATTAAAATGTAATAGAAAAACATAAAGAAACACCTCAAGATTAGCCTAAGAAATTTGTAAATGCAAAAAGGAAAAGTGTAAAATAATACTAAATAGATATAGCTCCCTTTTGCAGCTGAAAACTCCTTGGTTGGCCCTTGATTTTGATGTGCTTTGTATGCTCCTTGATGGCTATTGATGTGGCTAAATGAAAGATTTGACTATGTGCTTGAATGCAAATGTAAATGGATTGAATTGATGGCTAGATGAGTGCACAAAATGGCAACATTTAGTTGCAAAATGGCTAAGTCCTTTTTTTTTTTTTCTTTAGAGGAGGGGGTATTTATAGATAAACTTGAATTCTCTAGAGAATTCAATGGTTGAGATTTATCCAACAAGGTCAAGATGTAGGGCTAAGGTGAGTTGAGGACTCAATCTCTCACATCTTGACATTTGGATTGTGAAGTGGATAAAGGTAGGATGATGTGTAGGTGATGTGGAAGGGAAGTACATGATGTGGAGGAAAGACAAGTACCTTCCAAGTACTTTGATGTGACCTTTCAATGATCACATGGGGAAGGGGAAAGCTTTGGGAGAATAAAAATGAATTTTAAATTCACAATGATTGGAAGAATCTAGTGGATAAGACAAGAATCACAAAGGTGGAATTTATCACATGTGACTTGATGGCGAAGTCAGCTTTATTCAGAAGGTGCATGGGAAAAAGGACTTAGGAAGATTGGAAGGAATTAAAATTCAAGATGTAAGAAGAAACCTAGAATAAAAAAACTGCTGGGGATGGGGAGAGTTGACTGCTGTACTAATTAGGTTTAATTAATTAGCAATTAGAAGATAATTAGTTACGAGGATTACAAGCCAACTTGCAAAAAAGTTGGAGGATGTGACACATCCTAATCAAGGATTAGGCATGTGCACATCCCTAATGAAGAGATTAGGAGATGGATTGGATTAGATGAAAAGGACATGTGAGGAATGAAATAAATGTAATATTTATTTAATTTATTTGATGAAAAGAGGATTAAGGAGGGTAAGGTATTTAATTATTAATTAAATACCTTAGGGATTTGGCAGAATTAAAGATATTAATTAAATAATAGTAATATTACTTAATTAACTCGAATAAGAGGATGTTTAGATGAAAAGTGATAAATTTGGATAAATTAAGTGTCCAAATTTGGATGTCTACATTTTGCCCCTCTTTGATATGGTGTTACGAAGTAGCATCATTTCAAAGAATATTAAAATATAGAACCCAAAAGGAGATGGTTAGTTTGGAAAAGATGCCCCAGTCATCAAAGGGATGACTAGGAAGAAGAAAAGAAGATGGGGGTGAAGATGGAGATTAGGGATTGAGGATGCCCCCTCGAGAGGACATGCGGATTCAAAATAACATGGATGTGCTCTCAAAAGAAATGGATGAGATGATAAACTGGGAGATGAGGAAGAGGAATCCAAGGGATGGATATGAAAGGATGAAAAGGTGACAGGAGGTTGGGAAGCACAAATGGATGCAAGGATGAAGATGATGTTGCCCCAGTCAAGCTACAATCAAAAATGGGTGGATGATGGATGGAGTTTCATGGATGAGGGAATGATATATCCTAAAAAAAAATGAGGATAGGGAAGGATACATGCTGATGAGGGTTGATGAAAGTGTTGTTGATGAGGGAAGGATACATCCCAAAACAACATGAGGATAGGGAAAGATACACCCCGATAAAAAGGGTTGTTGATGAGGGAAGGATACATCCTGAAACAACACCAAAGGATATGGTAGAATACATCCCAAGGATGAGGGCGATGATGAGGATGATTGGATTGAGGCTGGTAACAAGGTTGGGGACAGGACCAAGGATGAGATTAGAAGATTCAGGCTAAATGGAATGGATGGGGACTGGATAGAGATGTGTGATGAGGATGAAGGAGGAATGGATGGGGGGATTGTGATAGATGAGAGGATGGGGGGTGCATGCAAGATGATAGAAATGAAATGCAAATCCTAATGCAATTTTCCATCTTTGGAGCACTAATTTTTGCTATAGCATAAGACAACAAGTGCCAGGGTATGTGGAACCAAGGCATATTAGTGTCTAATGTATGAAACAAACACAACAGACAAGAAGGCTATCCCAACACCCCAAAGTCACGAAGACCTTGGTCAGGCCAAGTATTGAGATAACCAAAAGCACAAAAGGATGCCCCAATGTAACACAAGACCTCAGGGATCTTAGTGGGTAATATGTGGGACAACCAAGAAGACAAAAATAGAAATAAAAAGATCAAAATATGCCCCTATGTTGACCAATCAAAACACACCATAATATGATGGATCATGGCAGCCTTGACAAGTGACGATAGGGAGCTCAAATGATAAACAAAAGCCAAAAGTATCAAAAGATCACAATCAATTTCAAATGTCCTTTGCCATAGGATCAAGGGGATGGATGGGATTGATGAGGTCTATTAGGGAGGATGCATCCTATTGAGACCGATGATGGTTACTAAACTAAAAGATCGATATGACTCAAGATATTCGAAACTGATTGGATCTAATGATACAAGTGGATCTTGTTGGTTAAGAACTAGCTAGATAAGGGCATAGCTTGACGACACGAAACAAGAGACATGAAACAAGATAGGAGACTAACACATCCTAGTGACCTAGGGGCTCAGGGGCTGATCAAAGATTAGCCTTGCCTACGTGAAAGTGTAGAGCCCTTGTAGTTCGATAAAAGGCTGACGACTAACCAAGATGGAGACTTCAATTGATGATAAAGATAGGATGGAGAAAAGAAGAAAAGTGGACAATGGTGATCAATGATAAATGATAAAAGAGCAGATGGAAAAAGTAGAAAGATAGACGCTAGACGATAGAGGAGCCCCGGGGGCGGATCAAGTGATAGACCTTGCCTACGTGAAAGCACAGGGGCAACGTAGTTCGACAAAAGGTTGTCGACTTGCCATGGATAAAAGTAGAAAGAGGATGATGAAGACTGATGGAGGAGCCCTGGGGGTGGATCAAGTGATCGACCTTGCCTACGTGAAAGCGCAGGGGCAACGTAGTTCGACTAAAGACCAAAGATAAATGATGGATAAAGGATGATGATAGGATAAGTTGATAAAAAGATGGGGCCGATATGGTGAGATAGGATAGACCTGTTGGATTGGATAGGATGATGATGATCACATAAAGCTTAGGGATGGGATAGTTATCCAAATCATCAAAAAATGAATTGGGAGGATGGTATGATGGAGAGATGAATGATGAGAAATGATAGGGGATGGGAAAGATGTGCCAGAGAAGCAGGAGTGATGACGATTAGATAAATGGCATTGGGTTGCATGGAGGGAGGCCCATAGGTAGATACCAATGACAAGGGATTGTGAGAGGGGATGAGGATAAAGATGAAAGAATGGATAGAGAGATAGGGATGGGGGATGGAAGACATTGTTTGAATGGATAGGAAGATAAGGATTGGGAGATGAAAGGGATGCTATGCTAGGATAGATGGATAGGAAGATAAGGATGGGGAGTTGGAAGGGATATCATGACAGATGGATAGGGAGATGAAGGGATGTTATGATAGATGATGTCTCCAAGGACTATGTTACAAACGAAGTAGATGCCCCAGCTCTAGATGTGTCATATATGATACATGAGGGATGGAAGACAAGTGGATGGGAAGATAAAGGAGATAACTAAAGGAGGATAGAATGAGTGACTAAGGAATATGATAGAGCATGGATGAAGGAAATTTATACCAAGAGGTGTCCAAAGCATGCATAGATAAGCGCCCTTGTTTTGGAGGGATGGGAGATAAAGGGGATATGATGGTAGGATGTGGAGGATAGGTGGGATGGAGGGGATGAATGAAGAGGACGTATAGCAGGAAGACGGGTGCATAGCTGGAAGCATAGCAGGAAGCATAGCGGATGAAGGGAATGCAAATGGGGATTTACGCATGACACCTATTTTTTAGGTTTTTATCATGGTACTTATCCAAGGCGCTTGTGTGCCAAGTTTTCACCATTGGATAGATTATTTCTCTTTACTATTTTTTTTTTTTAGATTTGTAGATAACAAGGGGATGAAAATGGATAAGGATAGGGATGTTGATAAGGAGATTTAGAAGACATGCGATAAGGATATGGATGAAGGACTCAAGCATCAAGTTCCATATGAGGTATTAAGAGCCCATGTTTGAAGCGACTGTTGGATGTTAGTACAACCTTATTAGGATAAATGGATTATGCAAGAGGATAAATTAGAGGGATTTGAGAGGGGAGATACATGGGATAATGGATGGGATGCTACAAAGGGTATGGATGGAATGATGGGGTGGATATGTGATGGGGAGATGTGTTCAGGACCAACATTGGCACATGTGGTGGTGGATGTGAAAAGATAAGAGGATTACTGGATGGAGAATGTGTGGATAATGGAGGAGATGGGGTGGTGAAATTTGGAACATAAGGACCCAAAACAGACTTAGGAGATGAAAGGGGTGTATGACTAGCTTTTGGATTAGCAACTTTGGATGTTCTTATAGATCATGATTGTACTTCGGCATATTTTTTGTATCCAGCATGGTTTTGATCTTTGCTTTGCGGGCCTTGTGGCTCATTTGATTTGGATTTAAATTTGATTTTTCTTCTCACCATGTCTTTGGAGGGACATGTAAGCCTTAGATTCATGTGGATGTTTGGATTTATGTATTTTTCTTTAACAACCAAAGTGGGCTTTTAGTAGCAATGGATGGCGTGAGGAGATGGATGATGAGTGATGGAGGTAGAGTATGGGGATTATGTGTAGATGGAGAATGTGTAGTATGTTCCTTTGTTGATCCCGATTAGGGACATGTGAGTGGATGTTTTATGATGTGATGACATGGATAGGTGATGAATGGACAAAGATGGATAGGTCGAGATGGAGGAGGTAATCTTGGGATATACGGACCCAAGATGGATAGAGTAGATGAAGGACAGGAGATGGTGGATGGAGGGATGTAAGGACCCAAAATGGATGGAGCATATGAAGGAGGAATATAGACAGTTGTTTTGAGGAAGGCACGTATAGAGGAGGAGGTGGTTGCAAATATATGATCGTTAAAGTTACAAAAGAGTCGGTGTATTTATTTTGGAAGATGCCTGAGGACGCCGCAGAGGTTATACCAACGCCTTTAGATTGTGAGTCTTGGGAAAAAGGTCCAAGACCTTGCATGCATGATTTGTTCTTTGACTTGGATGGGCTCTGGCATACCTTGCTCACAGCGCTGCCCAGGACTTTCCTGAGAAGTTCATTTTCGAGTACGCATCCATGATAGGATTTAGCGCTGGTTCTAAAACATGACGCTTAGCGTCCATTATTAGGTGGAGTGATGATGGGTGGTAAATACACTGTGTTTTTCTTCTGCAAGGAGACCACCACAGAAGAATGTGAGAGTACCGAGGGGATATGCAAGCGGTGTGGGGATAGCAATTTTAGGCGTTGTTGGGTGATCATGAGTGGGAGATGATGGGATAGCAGTATTTGGATGGGTGGTATCGTGGAGAGGATCGTGGGACAGATAGGATCTGATTTGCGGTAGTGGGATCAAAGTAATGGAGGCCAGGAGTGGTGGTTTGTTTGCTGCGACTGCGGGATGAAATGGATGGGGACCTGATCTTGAGGTGACTGATGGGATGGTAGGATCTTGATCCGGGAGAAGGAGGTGTCGGCATGTTTCGGATTGGGGCCTTGAATGACTCATTGTGTGTGGGCAGGATGATAATGGAGGCCAGGGACTTTTCAAGTGGGGAAGATGGTGATGGATGATTCAAAAAATTCATGCGATTTGTGGATTTATTTTAGGTGTCGTTGATGGGTTTTGATGGACTTTGAGAGGTGGAAGTGGGTGTTCACGGGTTCAGATGCCAATAGGAGATGGGGCCTGGCGAATCAAAGGATGTGATGGTAGGAGATGGGGCTCAAAGGGATTCAGCAGGATGATGGTAGGAGATGTAAATTCAATGGATCCAAAGGATGTGATGGCATGAGATGGGGCCCAATGGATCTCGTGAGGATGTGATGGTTTTAAATGGTTTGAGGAAAGTTAGGGTGGTACCATCAATGATAGGTGTTAAATGAGAAGGTCTCATCACTAATGACCATGGATGATGTGGCTGGGTATGGAGCCCTTTGTTATAAGTCCTGAGAACTTGGCGGAGTGAGAAACTTGAATAATTTAGGTTGAAGACATTGCAGGAGTGGAATTTAAGGATTATGGATTGGTGACTGGGACTATGGGGAATGACTGATGCAAAAGATTGCCAATAGATGGTGGATTAAGATTAGATGAAGGTTGTTGATAGGGTATTAAACGGTGAATTCAGGACAGAGGATACAGGTGGATTGTAGTAAGGATATTGGGATGGTGGATTAGGATGGGAAGATTGAGGTGGCAGATTGAGATAGGTTTGTCTGGGTGTTGGATTAGGATAGGAAGGTGTGAATGTTATATTAGGATAGGTTGGTGTGGATGTTGGATTAGGATAGGAAGGTGTGAATGTAGGATTAGGATAGGAAGGTGTGAATGTAGGATTAGGGTGAGCAGATTGGTATGGAAGATTAGGGTAGTGGGTATATGCGAATGAAGGATTAAGATAGGAGGATGTGGGCGGGGGATTAGGATAGGAGTATTGTGATGGTAGACTAGGATAAGAGGATGATGTAGATGAAGGATATGATGGATATCCCTTGTCAAAGGTAGCATAAGCAACATGATTAGGCTTGGATGAAGACATAACAGGATAACTAGAAGGGGTGATTGGATTTTGGAAAGTGGGTAGAGAAAGCTTACTAGCAATGATAGTGTCAAGGGGATCTATGTCACATTCTTCTTGATCGACAAGAATTTCATTATCGTTGTCAACGTAATTAGGGTTTCCCTTGACTACTATTGATGGAGGATAAATATTCATGATGGTGAAAGGATAAAGAGGATGGATAAAATATTTTGGATGGGATCAGACTAAAGCTCAAATCGAGATTTAGGTCAAGCTTAGATCAAGATTGGATGATGCGATGGGATTGATTATGACGATCAGATTTGATTATCAAAGGATGATTACTATATTGAATCTGCTTCAAGATGGAAGTAGATTGATTGGGCCGAAGGTGAGATATTATATTGGATTGGATCGGATCGGGTTGGATTGGAATGGATTGGATTGGATTGGATTGGATTGGATTGGATTGGATTGGAATGGATTGGATTGGAATGGATTGGATTGGATTGGATTGGATTGGTTGATGATTGATAAGATCGAATGATGGATGACGAAAGGGACTGTAAGCCCCGTTCATATATTACCCTAGGTGACGTAGGATACTGAGTGATCGGATTAAATGATAAACAGACAATTGCGGCACTGAATCCACTTTGAGATTGAAAATGGATTGATTGGGCTGATGATGATTAACTTAGGATGGATGAAAATCCTAAGCAGATGTTGATGATGATGATCAGATCAGACACTTAGGTCAATTTGGATAATAACCTGAGACGAAGTTCAATGGGTTTGGATGGGGGAAATGATGATTTGATTGGAGAAATGGATGAACAAATACTCAAAATGAGCAAACAATTGATCGGGATAGATGAACGATTACTTGGAACGAGTAAATGACTACTAAGAACGGATGAATGACCAAGATGAAAGCTCAGAATGAATGATAGATTACTCGGAACGAGTAGATGATTGATCGGGATTGTAGAACGAGAGTTCAAAATGATAAAAGGATGTGTGAAATGGATGAATGTTTACTCGGAACGAGTAAACGAATGATCGGAATGATAGAACGAGAGTTCAGAATGATGAAAGGATGTGTGAAATGGATGAATGTTTACTTGAAATGAGTAAACGGATGATCAGAATGACTGAACAGGAGTTTGGAATGATGAAATGAGGTTTGAAATGGATGAATGTTTACTCGGAACGAGTAAACGAATGATCGAAACGACTGAACGAGAGTTTGGAATGATGAAATGAGGTGTGAAATGGATGAATGTTTACTCAGAACGAGTAAACAAATGATCAGAACGATGAAACAAGAGTTTGGAATGATGAAAGGAGGTGTGAAATGGATAAATGTTTACTCAGAACGAATAAATGGATGATCAGAATGACATAATAGGAGTTCGGAATGATGAAGAGCGAGAATTGAAAAATGATGAAAGGGGGTTTGAAATGGATGACCGTTTACTCAGAATCGAGTAAACGGATGATCAGAATGATAGAATGAGAGTTCAGAATGATGAAAGGATGTGTGAAATGGATGAATGTTTACTCGGAATGAGTAAACAGATGATCGGAATTGCTAAACCAGAGTTTCAAATGATAGATGAAGGTTCGAAATATATGAGTGTTTACTCAGAATGGGGAAACGAATCATTGAAAAGGGAGAACAACTGTTCGGAATGGATGAATGAAAGGTTGAAATGACTATACCTCATATTAGGGTTTTGGTTAAGCTTAGAGTGGGATTAGATTAAAGCTCAGATTAGGATTGAATTAAAGCCTAGAATGATTAGAGGATGTGATGGGATTGATTCTACACCAACTTCTGGAGTTTAAGGGCCGTAAGGTGTTGACAATCAGATTTTTCCAGATTTGGCAATTTTCAAAAATTGTCAAATCTTGCAATTTTAGGAAACTTCATAGACATACTTTTGAGAGTTCAATTTTTTCCCAAAAAATACCCAAAACTAAGATAGGATGAATTTCCAACTAACATACCAAATTTGAGATATGCATACTAATTTATTGACAAAAATGATTTTTCTCGAGACAAAAAAAACACTAAATTGAGATTTTGAGGGTTAAGATGGAAGTTTGAGGCCCCGAAAATGTGGAAAAATAGGGTCCAAAGGACTTCGAGTCACTCAAAAATCCATATGCCATCTCATAACGCAACCACCTGTAAAATTTTAGCTCAAATGGACACCCGAGTCAAAAGGTATGGCCTCCAGAAGTTTTCACACAAAAATCAAAATTCTCAAAAATGAATTCTAGGTGATTGGGATGGATGATTTGATGCTTGATATGGACTCTAATGGTGTTCTAAGTGGAACTTATGTGATTTTGGTGATGAAATGATGAATTTCAGAAAAGTGTTGATGACGGGCAAATGGGTGCTTGGAATAGATGAATGACTCTTAGAACGAGGGGAAGAAGATTCGAAATAGATGAACAAGTACTAAGAACGAGTGCTAAGAATTAGGATTGGATTGAAAGATATGATGGGATTGGTTCCACCGATCGGATTTGGGAATTGGATATGCTTGTTTTCCAAATCCCTCACAGAGGGGCGACTGTGCCCCCATAGAGAGGCGATTGTGCCCCCTCCTGGGGTGACTATGCCCCCTCCTGGGGTGACTGTGCCCTCAAATAGGGGTGACTGTGCTCCCTCCTGGGGTGACTGTGCCCTCACAGAGGGGCGACTGTGCCCCCTCAGAGGGGTAGATTCACCCTTTTCAGGGGTTCTAGGGTGACTATGCCCCCTCAGAGGGGAAAATTTTCCCTTTTTTGGGGTTCTAGAGCGACTATGCCCTCTCAGAGGGGTAGATTCACCCCACTATGGGGAAAATTTTCCCTACTACTTTGTGGATTCTTTAACTGGGTAAACAAGCTATAAGAGACGAGCGATTGGAATGGGGTGATAGATGAA
>VDFB02000017.1:351247762-351260987 GCA_007258455.2 Sequoia sempervirens | reverse complement strand
TATGATCAAGATCTTCTCCAATATCCTCAAATCTGAAAAACCTGCATACAACACAGTTAGCATTTAATTAAAGGCTTTGGCTAAGTCGTCGATGACATGACCCCTTGCATACCAATGACTTAAGCTTAAGTTATCAGGAAAATGAAGACCCCAACTTAGGGAATTGGTGACATCAGTGATCAGGTTGAATGACCGGTACTCTAACCAAAGGGGGCCGGTAAACAGATGTAAACAATGGCTCGAAGAAGCAACTTAAAGGACCAAGAATTGGTAGAACCGATCAACACCAAATTATAACATTTGAAGGCTCACAAAATTAAACCCTACTCATTTATGAGGACAAGGGTTTATCAAAAGGAAGACTAGATTCATGAAGAATGAGAAAATTCACCAAGATTTTGGGAGCTCCAATAGCAGCTCATGCTTGGGGATGCATACCCCTAGTGGGTATGGCAAGAAACTAATCTTAGGTGAAGCAGACTAGGCCAGAAGACCAAAAGAGGAGCTTACCCAGACAAGGCAAGTAGACACAATAGAAAGCAAACACACCAAACCCCATGTACAAAATTTACAAAGAAGACATTGTAATCCATTTCAGAAGCCTCATATGAACCATTGGCTTCAATCCTCAAATTGGAGGCCCATGGCCCCCCAAAACTTAGGGGTTGTTCTTTCCTTTGTCAAACACTTTAGCTTGTTTCACCAGTGGTGGATTTTCATGAATGTTGTGCAATTCTAAGCATCCAGCCTCATCACAGTTAGTATTACCCATAACACCTGAGATAACACTACTAAATTCATCCTTTCCCATCATGGATTCATCAAACTGTATTGAAAAAACAAAACTCTCATATTCCACACCATAATGAGGTGTAGTATCACACCCAAGTTGTTCATCAAATTTGAAAACTTCATAAGCACTATGGCTTACATCTAGGAATTCTTTCATAAGATCAGGAAAAGAGAAAATAGAACCATACATTCCCTTCATGTACCTCTCATCAATATTTCCTTTAGTGGATGAAAGAAAATCCATAATCATATCAAGAAGGTAAGGGGTATCTGCAAAAAACTCAATTGCAGCCTCATACTGACTAGCAAAACTCCATTAGTTATCTATATTTTTGCATTGCTCATCATGTGGATCAAATATATGTGCCAAATCAATATGATGCTCCTCTTCAAGATGACATGATGTCATTGGAGCATTGATGCATTCAACCTGATTAGTCCTCTGGTAACTGAAGAGAAAATTTCCCTCCTTATCCTGCCTCTTGTTGCAATGTAGATCATAAGATGGTGGTAATTCAACCCCTTTCTCAAACACATTATTTGTTGTTGTAATAGAATAATTGAAATCACCTATATATCCATTGTCAGCAATGTCGCTTCTAATATTGTCATCACAGTTCTCTTCAATACATGAGACATTACCATCCCTAAGTTCCAAGAAGCATGAACCATCTTCAACATGCTCCTCATAGGACACTTATTCAACCCCATGTTGGCAGACAATCCTCACCATATATGTGCCATCAGATTTCCCTTTCAATTGGAAGATTATGAAATCAGGGCCGACATTTTCAAATGCAATATCACCTTGACACTTGTATATGTCCTCTACAACATATGTACTAGTGATATCTAGTAAGTATTCATCAGAGTTGTCTTCAAACAGAGGATTACTCCTACACTAATAAACATCATCCTTTGTATCTTTAATTTTTGATGTGGGCTCATTAAATAAAGAGTTTTGTCATTTCTTGGATATAATTGGATGTATCTCATCATTTATATCATGAGGAATCCCTTGACCTTGGTCTTCAAAGCACCCAAAATTAGTACAGTCACTTAACGAGCAAAGAGAAGCACGTTCACCATCCTCTTCATCACTTGTGCTTATAACAATTGATACATGCTCCAAAAATTCTTCACATAAGGAAAATTGTTCACTACCCAAAAAGTAGATCCACTCAAGGCTATTAACATACATGTTACTAGTGTAAACATCCAAACTTAGACACTTAATTTATCCAAATTTATCACTTTTCATCTAAACATCCTCTTAATCTGAGTTAATTAAGTAATATTACTATTATTTAATTAATATCCTTAATTCTGCCAAATCCCTAAGGTATTTAATTAATAAATAAATACCTTACCCTCTTTAATCCTCTTTTCATCAAATGAATTAAATAAATATTACATTTATTTCATTCCTCACATATCGTTTTTATCTAATCCTAATCCATCTCCTAATCTCTTCATTAGGGATGTGCACATGCCTAATCTTTGATTAGGATGTGTCACATCCTCCAACTTTTGCAAGTTGGCTTATAATCCTCATTAACCCCTAATTATCTTCTAATTACTAATTAGTTAAACCTAATTAGTACCTTGGTCAACTCTCCCCATCCCCCAAGAAATTTTTAATTCCTTTTTATTCACCCTAGGTTCCCCTCTTCCCCATGTGAATTTTTAATTCACATTTTATTCTTCCTAGAATCCCCTTTTCCCATGCACCTTCTAGAATATTTAACTTGTCACATCAAGTCACATGTGACAAATTCCCACTTTTTGGGAACCTTGTCTTATCCACTAGATTCTTCCAATCATTGTGAATTTAAAATTCACTTTTATTCTCCCAAAGTTTTCCCCTTCCCCATGTGATCATTGAAAGGTCACATCAAAGTACTTGGAAGGTACTTGTCTTTCCTCCACATCATGTACTTCCCTTCCACATCACCTACACATCATCCTACCTTTATCCACTTCACAATCCACATGTCAAGATGTGATAGATTGTGAGTCCTCAACTCACCTTAGCCCTACATCTTGACCTTGTTGGATAAATCTCAACCATTGAATTCTCTAGAGAATTCAAGTTTATTTATAAATACCCTCTCCTCTAAAGAAAGAAAAAAAAAGGACTTAGCCATTTTGCAACTAAATGTTGCCATTTTGTGCACTCATCTAGCCATCAATTTCATCCATTTACATTTGCATTCAAGCACATAGTCAAATCTTTCATTTAGCCACATCAAGAGCCATCAAGGAGCATACAAAGCACATCAAAATCAAGGGCCAACCAAGGAGTTTTCAGCTGCAAAAGGGAGGTATATCTATTTAGTATTATTTTACACTTTTCCTCTTTGCATTTACAAATTTTTTAGGCTAATCTTGAGGTGTTTCTTTATGTTTTTCCATTACATTTTAATTGTTTAGAATAGGTTAGACATTTTGATATCACATTTCTGGCACACCCGGTGGGACCCATAAGTGGGTTCCTCAATTTCACGTTTGCTGTTGTTGAGTTTTTTGTAGGAATACGTCGCAGAAGGGTGACTACGCCCTCCTGGTTATTGCAGAAGGGCGACTACACCCCTAATTTTTTGCAGAAGGGCGACTACGCCCCTAATTTTCTGCAAAAGGTCGACTACGCCCCTAATTTTCCGCAAAAGGGCGACTGCACCCCTGATTTACTGTAGAAGGGCGACTACTCCCCCTTGACTAAAATTTATGTGCTTACACTTTTTTTGTAGAAAGGGCGACTACGCCCCCTTGGCTAAAATTTTTGTGCTAACACTTTTTCTGCAGAAAGGGTGACTACGCCCCCTTGACTAAAATTTATGTGCTAACACTTTTTCTGCAGAAAGGGCGACTACACCCCCTTGGCTAAAATTTCTATGCTAACACTTTTCTACAGAAAAGCGACTACACCCCCTTAGTTAAACTTTTTGTGCTAACAATTTACTACAGAAGGGCGACTACGCCCCTAATTTTCCACAGAAGGGTGATTGCGCCCCTGTTTTACCGCAGAAGGGTGACTGCGCCCCTGATTTTCCGCAGAAGGGCAACTGCGCCCCTGATTTTCTGGAGAAGGGTGACTACACCCCCTGATTTACTGCAAAAGGGTGACTGCGCCCCTGATTTTTTGAAGAAGGGTGACTGTGCCCCCTGATTTACTGAAGAAGGGCAACTGTGGCCCTGATTTACTGCAGAAGGGCAATTGTGCCCCTGATTTTCTGCAAAAGGGCGACTATGTCCCCTGATTTTCTGCAGAAGGGCTACTATGCCCTCTTGTCTTTGCAAAGCAACACATTTTCGAAGGTAAAATTGTCATTTTAGCTTCGGTTTTTTTTGTTTTCAGGTACTAACACCCTAACACTATTTCTTGCAAGAATATTAGTGTTTTTGGTAACTTTTTGCAGCATATTCTTGTGAAAGTGATGAAGAAAGTTGGATAAGACAATTAACATTTGCTTGAGGGGCTATCCATTTGCTGAAATTTTTAAAGCTATCCTTGCTCTTTTCATGAATATGAGAATATAGTTTAATTAGGGGAAGTAATATTCATTGCTTGTTGTGTTTATCTTTTTTTGTATCCTAAAGGGGACATTAATCTGTTTTCACTTTCCTCTTGCACTTCGTGCGAGCTTGGGGAGTAGTTGGAGATGGTTAGTGCTTTCTTTATAGTGGGACCTAATTGGGGATTTCATCACCCCAAGGGACAATTCCAACCACGCATACCGGTGGGGTATACAAAGGGGGGAGAGCGAAAGTTGTACCCCAATCTGGTCGCGTTGTAATTGGTGGAGCATTGAAGCTAGGGTGATACCTAGATAGACGTGAAGAGTTGGTCTGAGCCCTTCAGTATCTTGCTGGGGTTCCTGACTCATGCTTGTGACAGGCTGGTGTTCAGAGTTGTGCCTCACATATCGAGAGTATATCATGACTCCCTAGACACCTTGTGCATCCTAGATTAAAACCACGTTGGCCATACCATTAACACTAATCATAGGATTTTATTTGCTTGAAAGTGTTTTCTTGTGAGAAACTAGTAAAATTTTTGAAAAATTGGACTTATTATTGTCATTTTAAAGTCCTTGCCATAGTCATTTTCATCAAACCAAGTCTCTGATTTACCGCAGAAGGGCGACTGCGCCCCTATTTTATTGCAGAAGGGTGACTGTGCCCCTGATTTTCTATAGAAAGGCGACTGTACCCCTTGATTTACTACATAAGGGCGACTACACCCCCTGATTTACTGTAGAAGGGAGACTGCGCCCTCCTGGTTACTGTAGAGGGGTGAATTTTCCCTCTTGAGCAGCCAAAATCACCTTGATTAGCTTTGTTTAGCCTCTAAACCATCATCTAATCATTCCCAACCTTTATCTCATCATCCCAAGCTTCCGTTTTGTCAATCTAAACCTCTAAAAACCTCCATTTGATCATTCTAAACCCCCATTTTTAACATTCCAAACATCTATTTGACCAAGTAGTCTTTCATCCCTTTCAAATCTTCCGCTCACTCATTTCGAGTAATCTTTCATCCATTCCAAGCATCCATCTCCTCATTCTGAGAGTTGTTTATCCTTCTCAATCATTTATTTACTCGTTTCGAGCTTTCAATCGTTCATGCATTCCAAACAATCATTTACCAATTTCGAGTGCTTGTTCATCCACTTCTATCATTCATTCTCCCAATCCAATCATCTATTTCCTCAATTCGTTCATCTATCACCCCATTCCAATCGCTCGTCTCTTATAGCTTGTTTACCCAGTTAAAGAATCCACAAAGTAGTAGGGAAAATTTTCCCCATAGTGGGGTGAATCTACCCCTCTGAGAGGGCATAGTCGCTCTAGAACCCCAAAAAAGGGAAAATTTTCCCCTCTGAGGGGGCATAGTCACCCTAGAACCCCTGAAAAGGGTGAATCTACCCCTCTGAGGGGGCACAGTCGCCCCTCTGTGAGGGCACAGTCACCCCAGGAGGGAGCACAGTCACCCCTATTTGAGGGCACAGTCACCCCAGGAGGGGGCATAGTCACCCCAGGAGGGGGCACAATCGCCTCTCTATGGGGGCACAGTCGCCCCTCTGTGAGGGATTTGGAAAACAAGCATATCCAATTCCCAAATCCGATCGGTGGAACCAATCCCATCATATCTTTCAATCCAATCCTAATTCTTAGCACTCGTTCTTAGTACTTGTTCATCTATTTCGAATCTTCTTCCCCTCGTTCTAAGAGTCATTCATCTATTCCAAGCACCCATTTGCCCGTCATCAACACTTTTCTGAAATTCATCATTTCATCACCAAAATCACATAAGTTCCACTTAGAACACCATTAGAGTCCATATCAAGCATCAAATCATCCATCCCAATCACCTAGAATTCATTTTTGAGAATTTTGATTTTTGTGTGAAAACTTCTGGAGGCCATACCTTTTGACTCGGGTGTCCATTTGAGCTAAAATTTTACAGGTGGTTGCGTTATGAGATGGCATATGGATTTTTGAGTGACTCGAAGTCCTTTGGACCCTATTTTTCCACATTTTCGGGGCCTCAAACTTCCATCTTAACCCTCAAAATCTCAATTTAGTGTTTTTTTTGTCTCGAGAAAAATCATTTTTGTCAATAAATTAGTATGCATATCTCAAATTTGGTATGTTAGTTGGAAATTCATCCTATCTTAGTTTTGGGTATTTTTTGGGAAAAAATTGAACTCTCAAAAGTATGTCTATGAAGTTTCCTAAAATTGCAAGATTTGACAATTTTTGAAAATTGCCAAATCTGGAAAAATCTGATTGTCAACACCTTACGGCCCTTAAACTCCAGAAGTTGGTGTAGAATCAATCCCATCACATCCTCTAATCATTCTAGGCTTTAATTCAATCCTAATCTGAGCTTTAATCTAATCCCACTCTAAGCTTAACCAAAACCCTAATATGAGGTATAGTCATTTCAACCTTTCATTCATCCATTCCGAACAGTTGTTCTCCCTTTTCAATGATTCGTTTCCCCATTCTGAGTAAACACTCATATATTTCGAACCTTCATCTATCATTTGAAACTCTGGTTTAGCAATTCCGATCATCTGTTTACTCATTCCGAGTAAACATTCATCCATTTCACACATCCTTTCATCATTCTGAACTCTCATTCTATCATTCTGATCATCCGTTTACTCGATTCTGAGTAAACGGTCATCCATTTCAAACCCCCTTTCATCATTTTTCAATTCTCGCTCTTCATCATTCCGAACTCCTATTATGTCATTCTGATCATCCATTTATTCGTTCTGAGTAAACATTTATCCATTTCACACCTCCTTTCATCATTCCAAACTCTTGTTTCATCGTTCTGATCATTTGTTTACTCGTTCTGAGTAAACATTCATCCATTTCACACCTCATTTCATCATTCCAAACTCTCGTTCAGTCGTTTCGATCATTCGTTTACTCGTTCCGAGTAAACATTCATCCATTTCAAACCTCATTTCATCATTCCAAACTCCTGTTCAGTCATTCTGATCATCCGTTTACTCATTTCAAGTAAACATTCATCCATTTCACACATCCTTTCATCATTCTGAACTCTCGTTCTATCATTCCGATCATTCGTTTACTCGTTCCGAGTAAACATTCATCCATTTCACACATCCTTTTATCATTTTGAACTCTCGTTCTACAATCCCGATCAATCATCTACTCGTTCCGAGTAATCTATCATTCATTCTGAGCTTTCATCTTGGTCATTCATCCGTTCTTAGTAGTCATTTACTCGTTCCAAGTAATCGTTCATCTATCCCGATCAATTGTTTGCTCATTTTGAGTATTTGTTCATCCATTTCTCCAATCAAATCATCATTTCCCCCATCCAAACCCATTGAACTTCGTCTCAGGTTATTATCCAAATTGACCTAAGTGTCTGATCTGATCATCATCATCAACATCTGCTTAGGATTTTCATCCATCCTAAGTTAATCATCATCAGCCCAATCAATCCATTTTCAATCTCAAAGTGGATTCAGTGCCGCAATTGTCTGTTTATCATTTAATCCGATCACTCAGTATCCTACGTCACCTAGGGTAATATATGAACGGGGCTTACAGTCCCTTTCGTCATCCATCATTCGATCTTATCAATCATCAACCAATCCAATCCAATCCAATCCAATCCATTCCAATCCAATCCATTCCAATCCAATCCAATCCAATCCAATCCAATCCAATCCAATCCATTCCAATCCAACCCGATCCGATCCAATCCAATATAATATCTCACCTTCGGCCCAATCAATCTACTTCCATCTTGAAGCAGATTCAATATAGTAATCATCCTTTGATAATCAAATCTGATCGTCATAATCAATCCCATCGCATCATCCAATCTTGATCTAAGCTTGACCTAAATCTCGATTTGAGCTTTAGTCTGATCCCATCCAAAATATTTTATCCATCCTCTTTATCCTTTCACCATCATGAATATTTATCCTCCATCAATAGTAGTCAAGGGAAACCCTAATTACGTTGACAACGATAATGAAATTCTTGTCGATCAAGAAGAATGTGACATAGATCCCCTTGACACTATCATTGCTAGTAAGCTTTCTCTACCCACTTTCCAAAATCCAATCACCCCTTCTAGTTATCCTGTTATGTCTTCATCCAAGCCTAATCATGTTGCTTATGCTACCTTTGACAAGGGATATCCATCATATCCTTCATCTACATCATCCTCTTATCCTAGTCTACCATCACAATACTCCTATCCTAATCCCCCGCCCACATCCTCCTATCTTAATCCTTCATTCGCATATACCCACTACCCTAATCTTCCATACCAATCTGCTCACCCTAATCCTACATTCACACCTTCCTATCCTAATCCTACATTCACACCTTCCTATCCTAATCCAACATCCACACCAACCTATCCTAATATAACATTCACACCTTCCTATCCTAATCCAACACCCAGACAAACCTATCTCAATCTGCCACCTCAATCTTCCCATCCTAATCCACCATCCCAATATCCTTACTACAATCCACCACCTGTATCCTCATGTCCTAATTCACCATTCCAATACCCCTATCTTAACCCTTCATCTAATCTTAATCCACCATCTATTGGCAATCTTGCATCCAATCCCATTCCCCCATCTAATCCCAATCCACCAATCCATAATCCTTCATCCACTCCTACCATGTCATCTCAACCTAGAGTATTCAAGTTTCTCACTCCATAAGTTCTCCAAGGACTTATAACAAAGAATACTTCTCCCAACCCATCATCCATGGTCATTAGTGATGAGACCCTTCTCCACCCAACACCTATCATTGATGGTACCACCCCTAGCACCACTCAAACCATTGAAACCATCACATCCTCTGAATCCATTGAGCCCCCATCTCATACCATCACATCCTTTGAATCCATTGGGCCCCCATCTCCTACCATCACATCCTATGAATCCACTGAGCCCCCATCTCCTACCATCACATCCTTTGAATCCCTTGAGCCCCCATCTCCTATTGGCACATCTACTGAACCCATTGAACACCCACTTCCTACTCCGAGAGTCATCAAACCCATCAACGACACCCAAATGAAATCCACTAAAATCCATTCCCATGAATTTTTTGAATCATCCATCCCTCCATCTTCCCCACTTGAAGAGTCCCACCAAGCCTCCATTATCATGCCTCCCACACACAATGAGTCATTCCAAGAGCCTAATCCAAAGCATGCCAACATATCCCCTTCTCCAGATCAAGATCCTACCATCCCATCTAGTCCACCTCAAGATCATAGTCCCCCATCCATTCCATCCCATGATCCCCTTGTCATTCAAGCTTCCACCACTCCATCTCCATTGCATGATCCCACTACCACAAATCCAGATCCTATCATATCCCCTGATCCCTCTCCTGATACCACCCATCCAAATGCTACTATCCCATCATCTCCCTCTCATTATCCCCCATCATTGCCTAAAATTGCTATCCCCACACCACTTGCATATCCCCTTGGTACTCTCACATTCTTCCATGGTGGCCTCCTTGCAGAAGAAAAACACAGTGTAATTACCACCCATCATCCTCCACCTAATAATGGACTCGCGTCATGTTTTTAGAATAACACAAATCCTATCATGGATCGCATGCTCAAGAAAATGAACTATCAAGGAAAAGGTCTAGGCCTTCATGAGCAAGGTATCTTAGAGCCCATCCAAGTCAAAGAACAAATCTGCATGCAAGGTCTTGGACCTTTTTCCCAAGACTCACAATCTAAAGACGTTGGTATAACCTCTAGACGTCCTCAACGAGCATCTTCCAAAATAAATATAGGCTCTTTCCATCGCTACACCAAATCATATGTTGCCATCCCTCCTCCTCTATCGTATCGCCTCAAAACAACCATCCATATTCCTCCTTCATATGCTCCATCCATTTTGGGTCCTTACATCCCTCTATCTACCATCTCCAATCCTCCATCTACCATGCCCATGTTTCCTCTAGGTCCTCCATCTATTTTGGGCCCCTATACCCTAAAATCACCTCCTCCATCTCAGCCTATCCATCCTTTCATCCATTCATCACCTATCCATGTCATCCATCATAAACATCCCACTCACATGTCCCCTAATCAGGATCAACAAAGGAACATACCTACACATTCTCCATCTACACATAATCCCCATACTCCTACCTCCATCACTCCACATCATCCATCTCCTCACGCCCATCCCATTGCTACTAAAAGCACTTTGGTTGTTAAAGAAAAAATGCATAAATCCAAACATCCACATGAATCTAAGGCTCCCCATGTCCCCTCCAAAAGACATGGTGAAGAGAAGAAAAATCTAAATTTAAATCAAATCCGTAGGCCACAAAGGCCCACCAAAGCAAAGATCAAAACCATGTGGATCCCAAAGAAAAAATATGCAATGCAATCACATGAAAATCTATAAGAACATCCAAAGTTGCTAATCCAAAAGCTAGTCATACACCCCTTTCATCTCCTAAGTCTTGTTTTGGGTCCTTATGTTCCAAATTTCACCACCCATCTCCTCCATTATCACACATTCTCCATCCATTAATCCTCTTATCTTTTCACACATCCACCACATGTGCCAATGTTGGTCCTGAACACATCTCCCCATCACATATCCACCCCATCATTCCATCCATACCCTTTGTAGCATCCCATCCATTATCCCATGTATCTCCCCTCTCAAATCCCTCTAATTTATCCTCTTGCATAATCCATTTATCCTAATAAGGTTGTACTAACATCCAACAGTCGCTTCAAACATGGGCTCTTAATACCTCATATGGAACTTGATGCTTGAGTCCTTCATCCATATCCTTATCGCATGTCTTCTAAATCTCCTTATCAACATCCCTATCCTTATCCATTTTCATCCCCTTGTTATCTACAAATCTAAAAAAAAAAAATAGTAAAGAGAAATAATCTATCCAATGGTGAAAACTTGGCACACAAGCGCCTTGGATAAGTACCATGATAAAAACCTAAAAAATAGGTGTCATGCGTAAATCCCCATTTGCATTCCCTTCATCCGCTATGCTTCCTGCTATGCTTCCAGCTATGCACCCGTCTTCCTGCTATACGTCCTCTTCATTCATCCCCTCCATCCCACCTATCCTCCACATCCTACCATCATATCCCCTTTATCTCCCATCCCTCCAAAACAAGGGCGCTTATCTATGCATGCTTTGGACACCTCTTGGTATAAATTTCCTTCATCCATGCTCTATCATATTCCTTAGTCACTCATTCTATCCTCCTTTAGTTATCTCCTTTATCTTCCCATCCACTTGTCTTCCATCCCTCATGTATCATATATGACACATCTAGAGCTGGGGCATCTACTTCGTTTGTAACATAGTCCTTGGAGACATCATCTATCATAACATCCCTTCATCTCCCTATCCATCTGTCATGATATCCCTTCCAACTCCCCATCCTTATCTTCCTATCCATCTATCCTAGCATAGCATCCCTTTCATCTCCCAATCCTTATCTTCCTATCCATTCAAACAATGTCTTCCATCCCCCATCCCTATCTCTCTATCCATTCTTTCATCTTTATCCTCATCCCCTCTCACAATCCCTTGTCATTGGTATCTACCTATGGGCCTCCCTCCATGCAACCCAATGCCATTTATCTAATCGTCATCACTCCTGCTTCTCTGGCACATCTTTCCCATCCCCTATCATTTCTCATCATTCATCTCTCCATCATACCATCCTCCCAATTCATTTTTTGATGATTTGGATAACTATCCCATCCCTAAGCTTTATGTGATCATCATCATCCTATCCAATCCAACAGGTCTATCCTATCTCACCATATCGGCCCCATCTTTTTATCAACTTATCCTATCATCATCCTTTATCCATCATTTATCTTTGGTCTTTAGTCGAACTACGTTGCCCCTGCGCTTTCACGTAGGCAAGGTCGATCACTTGATCCACCCCCAGGGCTCCTCCATCAGTCTTCATCATCCTCTTTCTACTTTTATCCATGGCAAGTCGACAACCTTTTGTCGAACTACGTTGCCCCTGTGCTTTCACGTAGGCAAGGTCTATCACTTGATCCGCCCCCGGGGCTCCTCTATCGTCTAGCGTCTATCTTTCTACTTTTTCCATCTGCTCTTTTATCATTTATCATTGATCACCATTGTCCACTTTTCTTCTTTTCTCCATCCTATCTTTATCATCAATTGAAGTCTCCATCTTGGTTAGTCGTCAGCCTTTTATCGAACTACAAGGGCTCTACACTTTCACGTAGGCAAGGCTAATCTTTGATCAGCCCCTGAGCCCCTAGGTCACTAGGATGTGTTAGTCTCCTATCTTGTTTCATGTCTCTTGTTTCGTGTCGTCAAGCTATGCCCTTATCTAGCTAGTTCTTAACCAACAAGATCCACTTGTATCATTAGATCCAATCAGTTTCGAATATCTTGAGTCATATCGATCTTTTAGTTTAGTAACCATCATCGGTCTCAATAGGATGCATCCTCCCTAATAGACCTCATCAATCCCATCCATCCCCTTGATCCTATGGCAAAGGACATTTGAAATTGATTGTGATCTTTTGATACTTTTGGCTTTTGTTTATCATTTGAGCTCCCTATCGTCACTTGTCAAGGCTGCCATGATCCATCATATTATGGTGTGTTTTGATTGGTCAACATAGGGGCATATTTTGATCTTTTTATTTCTATTTTTGTCTTCTTGGTTGTCCCACATATTACCCACTAAGATCCCTGAGGTCTTGTGTTACATTGGGGCATCCTTTTGTGCTTTTGGTTATCTCAATACTTGGCCTGACCAAGGTCTTCGTGACTTTGGGGTGTTGGGATAGCCTTCTTGTCTGTTGTGTTTGTTTCATACATTAGACACTAATATGCCTTG